>JAZKLR010000613.1:0-714429 GCA_037103525.1 Ganaspis brasiliensis | reverse complement strand
CAAAAGTTACCAAATTAGTGCAGATTTTTTTGTCTTCAATGTTCAAGAATGAAAACACTATGTTTTTAAATCAAAAAACGACAACCTCAAAATACCCTACAAAAAACAAGCAAGATCGTGAACGTTTTTTAATTGAAAAAAATGGTGTTTTTTATCCCAAATGCTCAAATGTTACAAAAATAGAGCAGTTTTGAACATTTGAGACACAAAAAACGGCACTATTTTTGTAACTTTTGGGCATTTGGGATAAAAGACACGATTTTTTTCTATTAAAAAACGTTCACGATCTTGCGTGTTTTTTGAAGGGTATTTTGACGTTGTCGTTTTTCCATTTAAAAAATTTGTGTTTTCATTCTTGAACATTTAAGACAAAAAAATCTGCACTATTTAGGTAACTTTTGGGCATTTTAGATATAAAAACACCAATTTTTTAAATGAAAAAACGACAACCTCAAAATACCCTTCAAAAAACACGCAAGATCGTAAAGGTTTTTTAAACGAAAAAAATCGTGTTTTTTTATCCCAAATGCCCAAAAGTTACCAAATTAGTGCAGATTTTTTTGTCTTCAATGTTCAAGAATGAAAACACTATGTTTTTAAATGAAAAAACGACAACCTCAAAATACCCTACAAAAAACAAGCAAGATCGTGAACGTTTTTTAATTGAAAAAAATGGTGTTTTTTATCCCAAATGCTCAAAAGTTACAAAAATAGAGCAGTTTTGAACATTTGAGACAGCAAAAAACGGCACTATTTTTGTAACTTTTGGGCATTTGGGATAAAAGACACGATTTTTTTCTATTAAAAAACGTTCACGATGTTGCGTGTTTTTTGTAGGGTATTTTGACGTTGTCGTTTTTTCATTTAAAAAATTGGTGTTTCTATATCTAAAATGCCCAAAAGTTACCTAAATAGTGCAGATTTTTTTGTCTTCAAATGTTCAAAAGTGAAAACACCAATTTTTTAAATGAAAAAACAACAACCTCAAAATACCCTTCAAAAAACACGCAAGATCGTAAACGTTTTTTAAACGAAAAAAATCGTGTTTTAAAAAAACACGATTTTCCCAAATGCCCAAAAGTTACCAAATTAGTGCTGATTTTTTTGTCTTCAATGTTCAAGAATGAAAACACTATGTTTTTTAAATGAAAAAACGACAACCTCAAAATACACTACAAAAAACACGCAAGATCGTGAACGTTTTTTAAACGAAAAAAATCGTGTTTTTTTATCCCAAATGCCCAAAAGTTACCAAATTAGTGCAGATTTTTTTGTCTTCAATGTTCAAGAATGAAAACACTATGTTTTTAAATGAAAAAACGACAACCTCAAAATACCCTACAAAAAACAAGCAAGATCGTGAACGTTTTTTAATTGAAAAAAATGGTGTTTTTTATCCCAAATGCCCAAAAGTTTCTAAAATAGTGCAGTTTTTAACATTTGAGACACAAAAAACGGCACTATTTTTGTAACTTTTGGGCATTTGGGATAAAAAAGACACGATTTTTTTCAATTAAAAAACGTTCACGATCTTGCGTGTTTTTTGAAGGGTATTTTGACGTTGTCGTTTTTTCATTTAAAAAATTTGTGTTTTCATTCTTGAACATTTAAGACAAAAAAATCTGCACTATTTAGGTAACTTTTGGGCATTTTAGATATAAAAACACCAATTTTTTAAATGAAAAAACGACAACCTCAAAATACCCTTCAAAAAACACGCAAGATCGTAAACGTTTTTTAAACGAAAAAAATCGTGTTTTTTTATCCCAAATGCCCAAAAGTTACCAAATTAGTGCAGATTTTTTTGTCTTCAATGTTCAAGAATGAAAATACTATGTTATTAAATGAAAAAACGACAACCTCAAAATACCCTACAAAAAACAAGCAAGATCGTGAACGTTTTTTAATTGAAAAAAATGGTGTTTTTTATCCCAAATGCTCAAAAGTTACAAAAAAAGTGCAGATTTTTTTGTCTTCAATGTTCAAGAATGAAAACACTATGTTATTAAATGAAAAAACGACAACCTCAAAATACCCTTCAAAAAACACGCAAGATCGTTAACGTTTTTTAAACGAAAAAAATCGTGTTTTTTTATCCCAAATGCCCAAAAGTTACCAAATTAGTGCAGATTTTTTTTGTCTTCAATGTTCAAGAATGAAAACACTATGCTTTTAAATGAAAAAACGACAACCTCAAAATACCCTTCAAAAAACACGCAAGATCGTAAACGTTTTTTAAACGAAAAAAATCGTGTTTTTTTATCCCACATGCACAAAAGTTACCTAAATAGTGAAGATTTTTTTATCTTCAATGTTCAAGAATGAAAACACTATGTTTTTAAATCAAAAAACGACAACCTCAAAATACCCTACAAAAAACAAGCAAGATCGTGAATGTTTTTTAATTGAAAAAAATGGTGTTTTTTATCTTAAATGCTCAAAAGTTACAAAAATAGAGCAGTTTTGAACATTTGAGACACAAAAAACGGCACTATTTTTGTAACTTTTGGGCATTTGGGATAAAAGACACGATTTTTTTCTATAAAAAACGTTCACGATATTGCGTGTTTTTTGTAGGGTATTTTGACGTTGTCGTTTTTTCATTTAAAAAATTGGTGTTTTTATATCTAAAATGCCCAAAAGTTACCTAAATAGTGCAGATTTTTTTGTCTTAAAAATGTTCAAAAGTGAAAACACCAATTTTTTAAATGAAAAAACGACAACCCAAAATACCCTTCAAAAAACACGCAAGATCGTAAACGTTTTTTAAACGAAAAAAATCGTGTTTTTTTATCCCACATGCACAAAAGTTACCAAATTAGTGCAGATTTTTTTGTCTTCAACGTTCAAGAATGAAAACACTATGTTTTTAAATGAAAAAACGACAACCTCAAAAGACGCTACAAAAAACACGCAAGATCGTGAACGTTTTTTAATTGAAAAAAATGGTGTTTTTTATCCCAAATGCTCAAAAGTTACAAAAATAGAGCAGTTTTAAACATTTGAGACACAAAAAACGGCACTATTTTTGTAACTTTTGGGCATTTGGGATAAAAGACACGATTTTTTTCTATTAAAAAACGTTCACGATGTTGCGTGTTTTTTGTAGGGTATTTTGACGTTGTCGTTTTTTCATTTAAAAAATTGGTGTTTCTATATCTAAAATGCCCAAAAGTTACCTAAATAGGGCAGATTTTTTTATCTTCAATGTTCAAGAATGAAAACACTATGTTTTTAAATGAAAAAACGACAACCTTAAAATACCCTACAAAAAACACGCAAGATCGTGAACGTTTTTTAATAGAAAAAAATGGTGTTTTTTATCCCAAATGCCCAAAAGTTTCTAAAATAGTGCAGTTTTGAACATTTGAGACACAAAAAACGGCACTATTTTTGTAACTTTTGGGCATTTGGGATAAAAAAGACACGATTTTTTTCAATTAAAAAACGTTCACGATCTTGCGTGTTTTTTGAAGGGTATTTTGACGTTATCGTTTTTTCATTTAAAAAATTGGTGTTTTCACTTTTGAACATTTGAAGACAAAAAAATCTGCACTATTTAGGTAACTTTTGGGCATTTTAGATATAGAAACACCAATTTTTTAAATGAAAAAACGACAACCTCAAAATACCCTACAAAAAACAAGCAAGATCGTGAACGTTTTTTAATTGAAAAAAATGGTGTTTTTTATCCCAAATGCTCAAAAGTTACAAAAATAGTGCAGATTTTTTTGTCTTCAATGTTCAAGAATGAAAACACTATGTTATTAAATGAAAAAACGACAACCTCAAAATACCCTTCAAAAAACACGCAAGATCGTTAACGTTTTTTAAACGAAAAAAATCGTGTTTTTTTATCCCAAATGCCCAAAAGTTACCAAATTAGTGCAGATTTTTTTGTCTTCAATGTTCAAGAATGAAAACACTATGCTATTAAATGAAAAAACGACAACCTCAAAATACCCTTCAAAAAACACGCAAGATCGTAAACGTTTTTTAAACGAAAAAAATCGTGTTTTTTTATCCCAAATGCCCAAAAGTTACCAAATTAGTGCAGATTTTTTTGTCTTCGATGTTCAAGAATGAAAACACTATGTTTTTAAATCAAAAAACGACAACCTCAAAATACCCTACAAAAAACAAGCAAGATCGTGAACGTTTTTTAATTGAAAAAAATGGTGTTTTTTATCCCAAATGCTCAAAAGTTACAAAAATAGAGCAGTTTTGAACATTTGAGACACAAAAAATGGCACTATTTTTGTAACTTTTGGGCATTTGGGATAAAAGACACGATTTTTTTCTATTAAAAAACGTTCACGATCTTGCGTGTTTTTTGAAGGGTATTTTGACATTGTCGTTTTTCCATTTAAAAAATTTGTGTTTTCATTCTTAAACATTTAAGACAAAAAAATCTGCACTATTTAGGTAACTTTTGGGCATTTTAGATATAAAAACACCAATTTTTTAAATGAAAAAACGACAACCTCAAAATACCCTTCAAAAAACACGCAAGATCGTAAAGGTTTTTTAAACGAAAAAAATCGTGTTTTTTTATCCCAAATGCCCAAAAGTTACCAAATTAGTGCAGATTTTTTTGTCTTCAATGTTCAAGAATGAAAACACTATGTTTGTAAATGAAAAAACGACAACCTCAATATACCCTACAAAAAACAAGCAAGATCGTGAACGTTTTTTAATTGAAAAAAATGGTGTTTTTTATCCCAAATGCTCAAAAGTTACAAAAATAGAGCAGTTTTGAACATTTGAGACACAAAAAACGGCACTATTTTTGTAACTTTTGGGCATTTGGGATAAAAGACACGATTTTTTTCTATTAAAAAACGTTCACGATATTGCATGTTTTTTGTAGGGTATTTTGACGTTGTCGTTTTATCATTTAAAAAATTGGTGTTTTTATATCTAAAATGCCCAAAAGTTACCTAAATAGTGCAGATTTTTTTGTCTTAAAAATGTTCAAAAGTGAAAACACCAATTTTTTAAATGAAAAAACGACAACCCAAAATACCCTTCAAAAAACACGCAAGATCGTAAACGTTTTTTAAACGAAAAAAATCGTGTTTTTTTATCCCACATGCACAAAAGTTACCAAATTAGTGCAGATTTTTTTGTCTTCAACGTTCAAGAATGAAAACACTATGTTTTTAAATGAAAAAACGACAACCTTAAAATACCCTACAAAAAACACGCAAGATCGTGAACGTTTTTTAATAGAAAAAAATGGTGTTTTTTATCCCAAATGCCCAAAAGTTTCTAAAATAGTGCAGTTTTGAACATTTGAGACACAAAAAACGGCACTATTTTTGTAACTTTTGGGCATTTGGGATAAAAAAGACACGATTTTTTTCAATTAAAAAACGTTCACGATCTTGCGTGTTTTTTGAAGGGTATTTTGACGTTGTCGTTTTTTCATTTAAAAAATTTGTGTTTTCATTCTTGGACATTTAAGACAAAAAAATCTGCACTATTTAGGTAACTTTTGGGCATTTTAGATATAAAAACACCAATTTTTTAAATGAAAAAACGACAACCTCAAAATACCCTACAAAAAACAAGCAAGATCGTGAACGTTTTTCAATTGAAAGAAATGGTGTTTTTTATCCCAAATGCTCAAAAGTTACAAAAATAGTGCAGATTTTTTTGTCTTCAATGTTCAAGAATGAAAACACTATGTTATTAAATGAAAAAACGACAACCTCAAAATACCCTTCAAAAAACACGCAAGATCGTTAACGTTTTTTAAACGAAAAAAATCGTGTTTTTTTATCCCAAATGCCCAAAAGTTACCAAATTAGTGCAGTTTTTTTGTCTTCAATGTTCAAGAATGAAAACACTATGCTATTAAATGAAAAAACGACAACCTCAAAATACCCTTCAAAAAACACGCAAGATCGTAAACGTTTTTTAAACGAAAAAAATCGTGTTTTTTTATCCCAAATGCCCAAAAGTTACCAAATTAGTGCAGATTTTTTTGTCTTCAATGTTCAAGAATGAAAACACTATGTTTTTAAATCAAAAAACGACAACCTCAAAATACCCTACAAAAAACAAGCAAGATCGTGAACGTTTTTTAATTGAAAAAAATGGTGTTTTTTATCCCAAATGCTCAAAAGTTACAAAAATAGAGCAGTTTTGAACATTTGAGACACAAAAAATGGCACTATTTTTGTAACTTTTGGGCATTTGGGATAAAAGACACGATTTTTTTCTATTAAAAAACGTTCACGATCTTGCGTGTTTTTTGAAGGGTATTTTGACGTTGTCGTTTTTCCATTTAAAAAATTTGTGTTTTCATTCTTAAACATTTAAGACAAAAAAATCTGCACTATTTAGGTAACTTTTGGGCATTTTAAATATAAAAACACCAATTTTTTAAATGAAAAAACGACAACCTCAAAATACCCTTCAAAAAACACGCAAGATCGTAAAGGTTTTTTAAACGAAAAAAATCGTGTTTTTTTATCCCAAATGCCCAAAAGTTACCAAATTAGTGCAGATTTTTTTGTCTTCAATGTTCAAGAATGAAAACACTATGTTTGTAAATGAAAAAACGACAACCTCAATATACCCTACAAAAAACAAGCAAGATCGTGAACGTTTTTTAATTGAAAAAAATGGTGTTTTTTATCCCAAATGCTCAAAAGTTACAAAAATAGAGAAGTTTTGAACATTTGAGACACAAAAAACGGCACTATTTTTGTAACTTTTGGGCATTTGGGATAAAAGACACGATTTTTTTCTATTAAAAAACGTTCACGATATTGCATGTTTTTTGTAGGGTATTTTGACGTTGTCAAAACTTTGGTAACTTTTTTTCATTTAAAAAATTGGTGTTTTTATATCTAAAATGCCCAAAAGTTACCTAAATAGTGCAGATTTTTTTGTCTTAAAAATGTTCAAAAGTGAAAACACCAATTTTTTAAATGAAAAAACGACAACCCAAAATACCCTTCAAAAAACACGCAAGATCGTAAACGTTTTTTAAACGAAAAAAATCGTGTTTTTTTATCCCACATGCACAAAAGTTACCAAATTAGTGCAGATTTTTTTGTCTTCAACGTTCAAGAATGAAAACACTATGTTTTTAAATGAAAAAACGACAACCTCCAAAGACGCTACAAAAAACACGCAAGATCGTGAACGTTTTTTAATTGAAAAAAATGGTGTTTTTTATCCCAAATGCTCAAAAGTTACAAAAATAGAGCAGTTTTAAACATTTGAGACACAAAAAACGGCACTATTTTTGTAACTTTTGGGCATTTGGGATAAAAGACACGATTTTTTTCTATTAAAAAACGTTCACGATGTTGCGTGTTTTTTGTAGGGTATTTTGACGTTGTCGTTTTTTCATTTAAAAAATTGGTGTTTCTATATCTAAAATGCCCAAAAGTTACCTAAATAGTGCAGATTTTTTTATCTTCAATGTTCAAGAATGAAAACACTATGTTTGTAAATGAAAAAACGACAACCTCAAAATACCCTTCAAAAAACACGCAAGATCGTTAACGTTTTTTAAACGAAAAAAATCGTGTTTTTTTATCCCAAATGCCCAAAAGTTACCAAATTAGTGCAGATTTTTTTGTCTTCAATGTTCAAGAATGAAAACACTATGCTATTAAATGAAAAAACGACAACCTCAAAATACCCTTCAAAAAACACGCAAGATCGTAAACGTTTTTTAAACGAAAAAAATCGTGTTTTTTTATCCCAAATGCCCAAAAGTTACCAAATTAGTGCAGATTTTTTTGTCTTCAATGTTCAAGAATGAAAACACTATGTTTTTAAATCAAAAAACGACAACCTCAAAATACCCTACAAAAAACAAGCAAGATCGTGAACGTTTTTTAATTGAAAAAAATGGTGTTTTTTATCCCAAATGCTCAAAAGTTACAAAAATAGAGCAGTTTTGAACATTTGAGACACAAAAAACGGCACTATTTTTGTAACTTTTGGGCATTTGGGATAAAAGACACGATTTTTTTCTATTAAAAAACGTTCACGATATTGCGTGTTTTTTGTAGGGTATTTTGACGTTGTCGTTTTTTCATTTAAAAAATTGGTGTTTTTATATCTAAAATGCCCAAAAGTTACCTAAATAGTGCAGATTTTTTTGTCTTAAAAATGTTCAAAAGTGAAAACACCAATTTTTTAAATGAAAAAACGACAACCCAAAATACCCTTCAAAAAACACGCAAGATCGTAAACGTTTTTTAAACGAAAAAAATCGTGTTTTTTTATCCCACATGCACAAAAGTTACCAAATTAGTGCAGATTTTTTTGTCTTCAACGTTCAAGAATGAAAACACTATGTTTTTAAATGAAAAAACGACAACCTCAAAAGACGCTACAAACAACACGCAAGATCGTGAACGTTTTTTAATTGAAAAAAATGGTGTTTTTTATCCCAAATGCTCAAAAGTTACAAAAATAGAGCAGTTTTAAACATTTGAGACACAAAAAACGGCACTATTTTTGTAACTTTTGGGCATTTGGGATAAAAGACACGATTTTTTTCTATTAAAAAACGTTCACGATGTTGCGTGTTTTTTGTAGGGTATTTTGACGTTGTCGTTTTTTCATTTAAAAAATTGGTGTTTCTATATCTAAAATGCCCAAAAGTTACCTAAAAAGTGCAGATTTTTTTATCTTCAATGTTCAAGAATGAAAACACTATGTTTTTAAATGAAAAAACGACAACCTTAAAATACCCTACAAAAAACACGCAAGATCGTGAACGTTTTTTAATAGAAAAAAATGGTGTTTTTTATCCCAAATGCCCAAAAGTTTCTAAAATAGTGCAGTTTTGAACATTTGAGACAAAAAAATCTGCACTATTTAGGTAACTTTTGGGCATTTTAGATATAAAAACACCAATTTTTTAAATGAAAAAACGACAACCTCAAAATACCCTACAAAAAACAAGCAAGATCGTGAACGTTTTTTAATTGAAAAAAATGGTGTTTTTTATCCCAAATGCTCAAAAGTTACAAAAATAGTGCAGATTTTTTTGTCTTCAATGTTCAAGAATGAAAACACTATGTTATTAAATGAAAAAACGACAACCTCAAAATACCCTTCAAAAAACACGCAAGATCGTTAACGTTTTTTAAACGAAAAAAATCGTGTTTTTTTATCCCAAATGCCCAAAAGTTACCAAATTAGTGCAGATTTTTTTGTCTTCAATGTTCAAGAATGAAAACACTATGCTATTAAATGAAAAAACGACAACCTCAAAATACCCTTCAAAAAACACGCAAGATCGTAAAGGTTTTTTAAACGAAAAAAATCGTGTTTTTTTATCCCAAATGCCCAAAAGTTACCAAATTAGTGCAGATTTTTTTGTCTTCAATGTTCAAGAATGAAAACACTATGTTTGTAAATGAAAAAACGACAACCTCAATATACCCTACAAAAAACAAGCAAGATCGTGAACGTTTTTTAATTGAAAAAAATGGTGTTTTTTATCCCAAATGCTCAAAAGTTACAAAAATAGAGCAGTTTTGAACATTTGAGACACAAAAAACGGCACTATTTTTGTAACTTTTGGGCATTTGGGATAAAAGACACGATTTTTTTCTATTATAAAACGTTCACGATATTGCGTGTTTTTTGTAGGGTATTTTGACGTTGTCGTTTTTTCATTTAAAAAATTGGTGTTTTTATATCTAAAATGCCCAAAAGTTACCTAAATAGTGCAGATTTTTTTGTCTTAAAAATGTTCAAAAGTGAAAACACTAATTTTTTAAATGAAAAAACGACAACCCAAAATACCCTTCAAAAAACACGCAAGATCGTAAACGTTTTTTAAACGAAAAAAATCGTGTTTTTTTATCCCACATGCACAAAAGTTACCAAATTAGTGCAGATTTTTTTGTCTTCAACGTTCAAGAATGAAAACACTATGTTTTTAAATGAAAAAACGACAACCTCCAAAGACGCTACAAAAAACACGCAAGATCGTGAACGTTTTTTAATTGAAAAAAATGGTGTTTTTTATCCCAAATGCTCAAAAGTTACAAAAATAGAGCAGTTTTAAACATTTGAGACACAAAAAACGGCACTATTTTTGTAACTTTTGGGCATTTGGGATAAAAGACACGATTTTTTTCTATTAAAAAACGTTCACGATGTTGCGTGTTTTTTGTAGGGTATTTTGACGTTGTCGTTTTTTCATTTAAAAAATTGGTGTTTCTATATCTAAAATGCCCAAAAGTTACCTAAATAGTGCAGATTTTTTTATCTTCAATGTTCAAGAATGAAAACACTATGTTTGTAAATGAAAAAACGACAACCTCAAAATACCCTTCAAAAAACACGCAAGATCGTTAACGTTTTTTAAACGAAAAAAATCGTGTTTTTTTATCCCAAATGCCCAAAAGTTACCAAATTAGTGCAGATTTTTTTGTCTTCAATGTTCAAGAATGAAAACACTATGTTTGTAAATGAAAAAACGACAACCTCAATATACCCTACAAAAAACAAGCAAGATCGTGAACGTTTTTTAATTGAAAAAAATGGTGTTTTTTATCCCAAATGCTCAAAAGTTACAAAAATAGAGCAGTTTTGAACATTTGAGACACAAAAAACAGCACTATTTTTGTAACTTTTGGGCATTTGGGATAAAAGACACGATTTTTTTCTATTAAAAAACGTTCACGATATTGCATGTTTTTTGTAGGGTATTTTGACGTTGTCGTTTTTTCATTTAAAAAATTGGTGTTTTTATATCTAAAATGCCCAAAAGTTACCTAAATAGTGCAGATTTTTTTGTCTTAAAAATGTTCAAAAGTGAAAACACCAATTTTTTAAATGAAAAAACGACAACCCAAAATACCCTTCAAAAAACACGCAAGATCGTAAACGTTTTTTAATCGAAAAAAATCGTGTTTTTTTATCCCACATGCACAAAAGTTACCAAATTAGTGCAGATTTTTTTGTCTTCAACGTTCAAGAATGAAAACACTATGTTTTTAAATGAAAAAACGACAACCTCAAAAGACGCTACAAAAAACACGCAAGATCGTGAACGTTTTTTAATTGAAAAAAATGGTGTTTTTTATTTCAAATGCTCAAAAGTTACAAAAATAGAGCAGTTTTGAACATTTAAGACACAAAAAACGGCACTATTTTTGTAACTTTTGGGCATTTGGGATAAAAGACACGATTTTTTTCTATTAAAAAACGTTCACGATGTTGCGTGTTTTTTGTAGGGTATTTTGACGTTGTCGTTTTTTCATTTAAAAAATTGGTGTTTCTATATCTAAAATGCCCAAAAGTTACCTAAATAGTGCAGATTTTTTTATCTTCAATGTTCAAGAATGAAAACACTATGTTTTTAAATGAAAAAACGACAACCTTAAAATACCCTACAAAAAACACGCAAGATCGTGAACGTTTTTTAATAGAAAAAAATGGTGTTTTTTATCCCAAATGCCCAAAAGTTTCTAAAATAGTGCAGTTTTGAACATTTGAGACACAAAAAACGGCACTATTTTTGTAACTTTTGGGCATTTGGGATAAAAAAGACACGATTTTTTTCAATTAAAAAACGTTCACGATCTTGCGTGTTTTTTGAAGGGTATTTTGACGTTGTCGTTTTTTCATTTAAAAAATGTGTGTTTTCATTCTTGGACATTTAAGACAAAAAAATCTGCACTATTTAGGTCACTTTTGGGCATTTTAGATATAAAAACACCAATTTTTTAAATGAAAAAACGACAACCTCAAAATACCCTACAAAAAACAAGCAAGATCGTGAACGTTTTTTAATTGAAAAAAATGGTGTTTTTTTATCCCAAATGCCCAAAAGTTACCAAATTAGTGCAGATTTTTTTGTCTTCAATGTTCAAGAATGAAAACACTATGCTATTAAATGAAAAAACGACAACCTCAAAATACCCTTCAAAAAACACGCAAGATCGTAAACGTTTTTTAAACGAAAAAAATCGTGTTTTTTTATCCCAAATTCCCAAAAGTTACCAAATTAGTGCAGATTTTTTTGTCTTCAATGTTCAAGAATGAAAACACTATGCTATTAAATGAAAAAACGACAACCTCAAAATACCCTTCAAAAAACACGCAAGATCGTAAACGTTTTTTAAACGAAAAAAATCGTGTTTTTTTATCCCAAATGCCCAAAAGTTACCAAATTAGTGCAGATTTTTTTGTCTTCAATGTTCAAGAATGAAAACACTATGTTTTTAAATCAAAAAACGACAACCTCAAAATACCCTACAAAAAACAAGCAAGATCGTGAACGTTTTTTAATTGAAAAAAATGGTGTTTTTTATCCCAAATGCTCAAAAGTTACAAAAATAGAGCAGTTTTGAACATTTGAGACACAAAAAATGGCACTATTTTTGTAACTTTTGGGCATTTGGGATAAAAGACACGATTTTTTTCTATTAAAAAACGTTCACGATCTTGCGTGTTTTTTGAAGGGTATTTTGACGTTGTCGTTTTTCCATTTAAAAAATTTGTGTTTTCATTCTTGAACATTTAAGACAAAAAAATCTACTATTTAGGTAACTTTTGGGCATTTTAGATATAAAAACACCAATTTTCTAAATGAAAAAACGACAACCTCAAAATACCCTTCAAAAAACACGCAAGATCGTTAACGTTTTTTAAACGAAAAAAATCGTGTTTTTTTATCCCAAATGCCCAAAAGTTACCAAATTAGTGCAGATTTTTTTGTCTTCAATGTTCAAGAATGAAAACACTATGTTTGTAAATGAAAAAACGACAACCTCAATATACCCTACAAAAAACAAGCAAGATCGTGAACGTTTTTTAATTGAAAAAAATGGTGTTTTTTATCCCAAATGCTCAAAAGTTACAAAAATAGAGCAGTTTTGAACATTTGAGACACAAAAAACAGCACTATTTTTGTAACTTTTGGGCATTTGGGATAAAAGACACGATTTTTTTCTATTAAAAAACGTTCACGATATTGCATGTTTTTTGTAGGGTATTTTGACGTTGTCGTTTTTTCATTTAAAAAATTGGTGTTTTTATATCTAAAATGCCCAAAAGTTACCTAAATAGTGCAGATTTTTTTGTCTTAAAAATGTTCAAAAGTGAAAACACCAATTTTTTAAATGAAAAAACGACAACCCAAAATACCCTTCAAAAAACACGCAAGATCGTAAACGTTTTTTAATCGAAAAAAATCGTGTTTTTTTATCCCACATGCACAAAAGTTACCAAATTAGTGCAGATTTTTTTGTCTTCAACGTTCAAGAATGAAAACACTATGTTTTTAAATGAAAAAACGACAACCTCAAAAGACGCTACAAAAAACACGCAAGATCGTGAACGTTTTTTAATTGAAAAAAATGGTGTTTTTTATTTCAAATGCTCAAAAGTTACAAAAATAGAGCAGTTTTGAACATTTAAGACACAAAAAACGGCACTATTTTTGTAACTTTTGGGCATTTGGGATAAAAGACACGATTTTTTTCTATTAAAAAACGTTCACGATGTTGCGTGTTTTTTGTAGGGTATTTTGACGTTGTCGTTTTTTCATTTAAAAAATTGGTGTTTCTATATCTAAAATGCCCAAAAGTTACCTAAATAGTGCAGATTTTTTTATCTTCAATGTTCAAGAATGAAAACACTATGTTTTTAAATGAAAAAACGACAACCTTAAAATACCCTACAAAAAACACGCAAGATCGTGAACGTTTTTTAATAGAAAAAAATGGTGTTTTTTATCCCAAATGCCCAAAAGTTTCTAAAATAGTGCAGTTTTGAACATTTGAGACACAAAAAACGGCACTATTTTTGTAACTTTTGGGCATTTGGGATAAAAAAGACACGATTTTTTTCAATTAAAAAACGTTCACGATCTTGCGTGTTTTTTGAAGGGTATTTTGACGTTGTCGTTTTTTCATTTAAAAAATGTGTGTTTTCATTCTTGGACATTTAAGACAAAAAAATCTGCACTATTTAGGTCACTTTTGGGCATTTTAGATATAAAAACACCAATTTTTTAAATGAAAAAACGACAACCTCAAAATACCCTACAAAAAACAAGCAAGATCGTGAACGTTTTTTAATTGAAAAAAATGGTGTTTTTTTATCCCAAATGCCCAAAAGTTACCAAATTAGTGCAGATTTTTTTGTCTTCAATGTTCAAGAATGAAAACACTATGCTATTAAATGAAAAAACGACAACCTCAAAATACCCTTCAAAAAACACGCAAGATCGTAAACGTTTTTTAAACGAAAAAAATCGTGTTTTTTTATCCCAAATTCCCAAAAGTTACCAAATTAGTGCAGATTTTTTTGTCTTCAATGTTCAAGAATGAAAACACTATGCTATTAAATGAAAAAACGACAACCTCAAAATACCCTTCAAAAAACACGCAAGATCGTAAACGTTTTTTAAACGAAAAAAATCGTGTTTTTTTATCCCAAATGCCCAAAAGTTACCAAATTAGTGCAGATTTTTTTGTCTTCAATGTTCAAGAATGAAAACACTATGTTTTTAAATCAAAAAACGACAACCTCAAAATACCCTACAAAAAACAAGCAAGATCGTGAACGTTTTTTAATTGAAAAAAATGGTGTTTTTTATCCCAAATGCTCAAAAGTTACAAAAATAGAGCAGTTTTGAACATTTGAGACACAAAAAATGGCACTATTTTTGTAACTTTTGGGCATTTGGGATAAAAGACACGATTTTTTTCTATTAAAAAACGTTCACGATCTTGCGTGTTTTTTGAAGGGTATTTTGACGTTGTCGTTTTTCCATTTAAAAAATTTGTGTTTTCATTCTTGAACATTTAAGACAAAAAAATCTACTATTTAGGTAACTTTTGGGCATTTTAGATATAAAAACACCAATTTTCTAAATGAAAAAACGACAACCTCAAAATACCCTTCAAAAAACACGCAAGATCGTAAACGTTTTTTTAACGAAAAAAATCGTGTTTTTTTATCCCAAATGCTTAAAAGTTACCAAATTAGTGCAGATTTTTTTATCTTCAATGTTCAAGAATGAAAACACTATGTTTTTAAATGAAAAAACGACAACCTCAAAATACCCTACAAAAAACACGCAAGATCGTGAACGTTTTTTAATAGAAAAAAATGGTGTTTTTTATCCCAAATGCCCAAAAGTTTCTAAAATAGTGCAGTTTTGAACATTTGAGACACAAAAAACGGCACTATTTTTGTAACTTTTGGGCATTTGGGATAAAAAAGACACGATTTTTTTCAATTAAAAAACGTTCACAATCTTGCGTGTTTTTTAAAGGGTATTTTGACGTTGTCGTTTTTTCATTTAATAAATTTGTGTTTTCATTCTTGAACATTTAAGACAAAAAAATCTGCACTATTTAGGTAACTTTTGGGCATTTTAGATATAAAAACACCAATTTTTTAAATGAAAAAACGACAACCTCAAAATACCCTTCAAAAAACACGCAAGATCGTAAACGTTTTTTAAACGAAAAAAATCGTGTTTTTTTATCCCAAATGCCCAAAAGTTACCGAATTACTGCAGATTTTTTTGTCTTCAATGTTCAAGAATGAAAACACTATGTTATTAAATAAAAAAACGACAACCTCAAAATACCCTACAAAAAACAAGCAAGATCGTGAACGTTTTTTAAACGAAAAAAATCGTGTTTTTTTATCCCAAATGCCCAAAAGTTACCAAATTAGTGCAGATTTTTTTGTCTTCAATGTTCAAGAATGAAAACACTATGTTTTTAAATGAAAAAACGACAACCTTAAAATACCCTACAAAAAATACGCAAGATCGTGAACGTTTTTTAATTGAAAAAAATGGTGTTTTTTATCCCAAATACTCAAAAGTTACAAAAATAGAGCAGTTTTGAACATTTGAGACACAAAAAACGGCACTATTTTTGTGCTTTTGGGCATTTGGGATAAAAGACACGATTTTTTTCTATTAAAAAAAGTTCACGATGTTGCGTGTTTTTTGTAGGGTATTTTGAAGTTGTCGTTTTTTCATTTATAAAATTGGTGTTTCTATATCTAAAATGCCCAAAAGTTACCTAAATAGTGCAGATTTTTTTGTCTTCAAATGTTCAAAAGTGAAAACACCAATTTTTTAAATGAAAAAACGACAACCTCAAAATACCCTTCAAAAAACACGCAAGATCGTTAACGTTTTTTAAACGAAAAAAATCGTGTTTTTTTATCCCAAATGCCCAAAAGTTACCAAATTAGTGCAGATTTTTTTGTCTTCAATGTTCAAGAATGAAAACACTATGTTTTTAAATGAAAAAACGACAACCTCAAAATACCCTACAAAAAACAAGCAAGATCGTGAACGTTTTTTAATTGAAAAAAATGGTGTTTTTTATCCCAAATGCCCAAAAGTTACAAAAATAGAGCAGTTTTAAACATTTGAGACACAAAAAACGGCACTATTTTTGTAACTTTTGGGCATTTGGGATAAAAGACACGATTTTTTCTATTAAAAAAAGTTCACGATGTTGCGTGTTTTTTGTAAGGTATTTTGAGGTTGTCGTTTTTTCATTTAAAAACATAGTGTTTTCATTCTTGAACATTGAAGACAAAAAAATCTGCACTAATTTGGTAACTTTTGGGCATTTGGGATAAAAAAACACGATTTTTTTCGTTTAAAAAACGTTTACGATGTTGCGTGTTTTTTGTAGGGTATTTTGACGTTGTCGTTTTTTCATTAAAAAAATTGGTGTTTCTATATCTAAAATGCCCAAAAGTTACCTAAATAGTGCAGATTTTTTTGTCTTCAAATATTCAAAAGTGAAAACACCAATTTTTTAAATGAAAAAACGACAACCTCAAAATACCCTACAAAAAACAAGCAAGATCGTGAACGTTTTTTAAATGAAAAAAATGGTGTTTTTTATCCCAAATGATCAAAAGTTACAAAAATAGAGCAGTTTTGAACATTTGAGACACAAAAAACGGCACTATTTTTGTAACTTTTGGGCATTTGGGATAAAAGACACGATTTTTTTCTATTAAAAAACGTTCACGATGTTGCGTTTTTTTTGTAGGGTATTTGACGTTGTCGTTTTTTAATTAAAAAAATTGGTGTTTTTATATCTAAAATGCCCAAAAGTTACCTAAATAGTGCAGATTTTTTTGTCTTTAAATGTTCAAATGTGAAAACACCAATTTTTTAAATGAAAAAACAACAACCTCAAAATACCCTTTAAAAAACACGCAAGATCGTAAACGTTTTTTAAACGAAAAAAATCGTGTTTTGAAAAAACACGATTTTCCCAAATGCCCAAAAGTTACCAAATTAGTGCAGATTTTTTTGTCTTCAATGTTCAAGAATGAAAACACTATGTTTTTAAATGAAAAAACGACAACCTCAAAATACCCTACAAAAAACACGCAAGATCGTGAACGTTTTCTAATTGAAAAAAATCGTGTTTTTTATCCCAAATGCTCAAAAGTTACCAAATTAGTGCAGATTTTTTTGTCTTCAATGTTCAAGAATGAAAACACTATGTTTTTAAATGAAAAAACGACAACCTCAAAATACCCTACAAAAAACAAGCAAGATCGTGAACGTTTTTTAATTGAAAAAAATGGTGTTTTTTATTACAAATGCTCAAAAGTTACAAAAATAGAGCAGTTTTGAACATTTCAGACACAAAAAACGGCACTATTTTTGTAAATTTTGGGCATTTGAAATAAAAGACACGATTTTTTCTATTAAAAAACGTTCACGATGTTGCGTGTTTTTTGTAGGGTGTTTTGACGTTGTCGTTTTTTCATTTAAAAAATTGGTTTTTTTTATATCTAAAATGCCCAAAAGTTACCAAATTAGTGCAGATTTTTTTGTCTTCAATGTTTAAGAATGAAAACACTATGTTATTAAATGAAAAAACGACAACCTCAAAATACCCTTCAAAAAACACGCAAGATCGTTAACGTTTTTTAAACGAAAAAAATCGTGTTTTTTTATCCCAAATGCAAAAAAGTTACCAAATTAGTGCAGATTTGTTTGTCTTCAATGTTCAAGAATGAAAACACTATGTTTTTAAATGAAAAAACGACAACCTCAAAATACCCTACAAAAAACACGCAAGATCGTGAACGTTTTTTAATTGAAAAAAATGGTGTTTTTTATCCCAAATGCTCAAAAGTTACAAAAATAGAGCAGTTTTAAACATTTGAGACACAAAAAACGGCACTATTTTTGTAACTTTTGGGCATTTGGGATAAAAGACACGATTTTTTTCTATTAAAAAACGTTCACGATGTTGCGTGTTTTTTGTAGGGTATTTTGACGTTGTCGTTTTTTCATTTAAAAAATTGGTGTTTCTATATCTAAAATGCCCAAAAGTTACCTAAATAGTGCAGATTTTTTTGTCTTCAAATGTTCAAATGTGAAAACACCAATTTTTTAAATGAAAAAACGACAACCTCAAAATACCCTTCAAAAAACACGCAAGATCGTAAACGTTTTTTAAACGAAAAAAATCGTGTTTTTTTATCCCAAATGCTTAAAAGTTACCAAATTAGTGCAGATTTTTTTATCTTCAATGTTCAAGAATGAAAAAACTATGTTTTTAAATGAAAAAACGACAACCTCAAAATACCCTACAAAAAACACGCAAGATCGTGAACGTTTTTTAATAGAAAAAAATGGTGTTTTTTATCTCAAATGCCCAAAAGTTTCTAAAATAGTGCAGTTTTGAACATTTGAGACACAAAAAACGGCACTATTTTTGTAACTTTTGGGCATTTGGGATAAAAAAGACACGATTTTTTTCAATTAAAAAACGTTCACGATCTTGCGTGTTTTTTGAAGGGTATTTTGACGTTGTCGTTTTTTCATTTAAAAAATTGGTGTTTCTATATCTAAAATGCCCAAAAGTTACCTAAATAGTGCAGATTTTTTTTTCTTCAATGTTCAAGAATGAAAACACTATGTTTTTAAATGAAAAAACGACAACCTCAAAATACCCTACAAAAAACACGCAAGATCGTGAACGTTTTTTAATAGAAAAAAATGGTGTTTTTTATCCCAAATGCCCAAAAGTTTCTAAAATAGTGCAGTTTTGAACATTTGAGACACAAAAAACGGCACTATTTTTGTAACTTTTGGGCATTTTAGATATAAAAACACCAATTTTTTAAATGAAAAAACGACAACCTCAAAATACCCTTCAAAACACACGCAAGATCGTAAACGTTTTTTAAACGAAAAAAATCGTGTTTTTTTATCCCAAATGCCCAAAAGTTACCGAATTAGTGCAGATTTTTTTGTCTTCAATGTTCAAGAATGAAAACACTATGTTATTAAATGAAAAAACGACAACCTCAAAATACCCTACAAAAAACAAGCAAGATCGTGAACGTTTTTTAATTAAAAAAAATGGTGTTTTTTATCCCAAATGCTCAAAAGTTACAAAAATAGTGCAGATTTTTTTGTCTTCAATGTTCAAGAATGAAAACACTATGTTATTAAATGAAAAAACGACAACCTCAAAATACCCTTCAAAAAACACGCAAGATCGTAAACGTTTTTTAAACGAAAAAAATCGTGTTTTTTTATCCCAAATGCCCAAAAGTTACCAAATTAGTGCAGATTTTTTTGTCTTCAATGTTCAAGAATGAAAACACTATGTTTTTAAATGAAAAAACGAGAACCTCAAAATACCCTACAAAAAATACGCAAGATCGTGAACGTTTTTTAATTGAAAAAAATGGTGTTTTTTATCCCAAATACTCAAAAGTTACAAAAATAGAGCAGTTTTGAACATTTGAGACACAAAAAACGGCACTATTTTTGTACTTTTGGGCATTTGGGATAAAAGACACGATTTTTTTCAATTAAAAAACGTTCACGATCTTGCGTGTTTTTTGAAGGGTATTTTGACGTTGTCGTTTTTTCATTTAAAAAATTTGTGTTTTCATTCTTGAACATTTAAGACAAAAAAATCTGCACTATTTAGGTAACTTTTGGGCATTTTAGATATAAAAACACCAATTTTTAAAATGAAAAAACGACAACCTCAAAATACCCTTCAAAAAACACGCAAGATCGTAAACGTTTTTTAAACGAAAAAAATCGTGTTTTTTTATCCCAAATGCCCAAAAGTTACCGAATTAGTGCAGATTTTTTTGTCTTCAATGTTCAAGAATGAAAACACTATGTTATTAAATGAAAAAACGACAACCTCAAAATACCCTACAAAAAACAAGCAAGATCGTGAACGTTTTTTAATTAAAAAAAATGGTGTTTTTTATCCCAAATGCTCAAAAGTTACAAAAATAGTGCAGATTTTTTTGTCTTCAATGTTCAAGAATGAAAACACTATGTTATTAAATGAAAAAACGACAACCTCAAAATACCCTTCAAAAAACACGCAAGATCGTAAAGGTTTTTTAAACGAAAAAAATCGTGTTTTTTTATCCCAAATGCCCAAAAGTTACCAAATTAGTGCAGATTTTTTTGTCTTCAATGTTCAAGAATGAAAACACTATGTTTTTAAATGAAAAAACGACAACCTCAAAATACCCTACAAAAAACACGCAAGATCGTGAACGTTTTTTAATTGAAAAAAATGGTGTTTTTTATCCCAAATTCTCAAAAGTTACAAAAATAGAGCAGTTTTGAACATTTCAGACACAAAAAACGGCACTATTTTTGTAACTTTTGGGCATTTGGGATAAAAGACACGATTTTTTTCTATTAAAAAACGTTAACGATGTTGCGTGTTTTTTGTAGGGTATTTTGACGTAGTCGTTTTTTCATTTAAAAAATTGGTGTTTTCATTCTTGAACATTTAAGACAAAAAAATCTGCACTATTTAGGTAACTTTTGGGCATTTTAGATATAAAAACACCAATTTTTTAAATGAAAAAACGACAACCTCAAAATACCCTTCAAAAACCACGCAAGATCGTAAAGGTTTTTTAAACGAAAAAAATCGTGTTTTTTTATCCCAAATGCCCAAAAGTTACCAAATTAGTGCAGATTTTTTTGTCTTCAATGTTCAAGAATGAAAACACTATGTTATTAAATGAAAAAACGACAACCTCAAAATACCCTACAAAAAACAAGCAAGATCGTGAACGTTTTTTAATTAAAAAAAATGGTGTTTTTTATCCCAAATGCTCAAAAGTTACAAAAATAGTGCAGATTTTTTTGTCTTCAATGTTCAAGAATGAAAACACTATGTTATTAAATAAAAAAACGACAACCTCAAAATACCCTACAAAAAATACGCAAGATCGTGAACGTTTTTTAATTGAAAAAAATGGTGTTTTTTATCCCAAATACTCAAAAGTTACAAAAATAGAGCAGTTTTGAACATTTGAGACACAAAAAACGGCACTATTTTTGTACTTTTGGGCATTTGGGATAAAAGACACGATTTTTTTCTATTAAAAAAAGTTCACGATGTTGCGTGTTTTTTGTAGGGTATTTTGAAGTTGTCGTTTTTTCATTTATAAAATTGGTGTTTCTATATCTAAAATGCCCAAAAGTTACCTAAATAGTGCAGATTTTTTTGTCTTCAAATGTTCAAAAGTGAAAACACCAATTTTTTAAATGAAAAAACGACAACCTTAAAATACCCTACAAAAAACAAGCAAGATCGTGAACGTTTTTTAATTGAAAAAAATGGTGTTTTTTATCCCAAATGCTCAAAAGTTACAAAAATCGAGCAGTTTTGAACATTTGAGACACAAAAAACGGCACTATTTTTGTAACTTTTGGGCATTTGGGACAAAAGACACGATTTTTTTCTATTAAAAAACGTTCACGATGTTGCGTTTTTTTTGTAGGGTATTTGACGTTGTCGTTTTTTCATTTAAAAAATTGGTGTTTTCACTTTTGAACATTTGAAGACAAAAAAATCTGCACTATTTAGGTAGCTTTTGGGCATTTTAGATATAGAAACACCAATTTTTTAAATGAAAAAACGACAACGTCAAAATACACTACAAAAAACACGCAACATCGTGAACGTTTTTTAATAGAAAAAAATCGTGTCTTTTATTTCAAATGCCCAAAAGTTACAAAAATAGTGCCGTTTTTTGTGTCTTAAATGTTCAAAACTGCTCTATTTTTGTAACTTTTGAGTATTTGGGATAAAAAACACCATTTTTTTCAATTAAAAAACGTTCACGATCTTGCGTGTTTTTTGTAGGGTATTTTGAGGTTGTCGTTTTTTCATTTAAAAACATAGTGTTTTCATTCTTGAACATTGAAGACAAAAAAATCTGCACTAATTTGGTAACTTTTGGGCATTTGGGATAAAAAAACACGATTTTTTTCGTTTAAAAAACGTTCACGATGTTGCAAGTTTTTTGTAGGGTATTTTGACGTTGTCGTTTTTTCATTTAAAAAATTGGTGTTTCTACATCTAAAATGCTCAAAAGTTACCAAATTAGTGCAGATTTTTTTGTCTTCAATGTTCAAGAATGAAAACACCAATTTCTTAAATGAAAAAAAGACAACCTCAAAATACCCTTCAAAAAACACGCAAGATCGTAAACGTTTTTTAAACGTAAAAAATCGTGTTTTTTTATCCCAAAGCCCAAAAGTTACCAAATTAGTGCAGATTTTTTTGTCTTCAATGTTCAAGAATGAAAACACTATGTTTTTAAATGATAAAACGACAACCTCAAAATACCCTACAAAAAACAAGCAAGATCGTGAACGTTTTTTCATTTAAAAAATTGGTGTTTTTTAATCCCAAATGCTCAAAAGTTACAAAAATAGAGCAGTTTTGAACATTTGAGACACAAAAAACGGCACTATTTTTGTAACTTTTGGGCATTTGGGATAAAAGACACGATTTTTTTTTATTAAAAAACGTTCACGATGTTGCGTGTTTTTTGTAGGGTATTTTGACGTTGTCGTTTTTCATTTAAAAAATTGGTGTTTCTATATCTAAAATGCCCAAAAGTTACCTAAATAGTGCAGATTTTTTTGTCTTAAAAATGTTTAAAAATGAAAAAAACCAATTTCTTAAATGAAAAAACGACAACCTCAAAATACCCTTCAAAAAACACGCAAGATCGTAAACGTTTTTTAAACGAAAAAAATCGTGTTTTTTTATCCCAAATGCACAAAAGTTACCAATTTAGTGCAGATTTTTTTGTCTTCAATGTTCAAGAATGAAAACACTATGTTTTTAAATAAAAAAACGACAACCTCAAAATACCCTACAAAAAACACGCAAGATCGTGAACGTTTTTTAATTGAAAAAAATGGTGTTTTTTATCCCAAATTCTCAAAAGTTACAAAAATAGAGCAGTTTTGAACATTTCAGACACAAAAAACGGCACTATTTTTGTAACTTTTGGGCATTTGGGATAAAAGACACGATTTTTTTCTATTAAAAAACGTTCACGATGTTGCGTGTTTTTTGTAGGGTATTTTGACGTAGTCGTTTTTTCATTTAAAAAATTGGTGTTTTCATTCTTGAACATTTAAGACAAAAAAATCTGCACTATTTAGGTAACTTTTGGGCATTTTAGATATAAAAACACCAATTTTTTAAATGAAAAAACGACAACCTCAAAATACCCTTCAAAAAACACGCAAGATCGTAAAGGTTTTTTAAACGAAAAAAATCGTGTTTTTTTATCCCAAATGCCCAAAAGTTACCAAATTAGTGCAGATTTTTTTGTCTTCAATGTTCAAGAATGAAAACACTATGTTATTAAATGAAAAAACGACAACCTCAAAATACCCTACAAAAAACAAGCAAGATCGTGAACGTTTTTTAATTAAAAAAAATGGTGTTTTTTATCCCAAATGCTCAAAAGTTACAAAAATAGTGCAGATTTTTTTGTCTTCAATGTTCAAGAATGAAAACACTATGTTATTAAATAAAAAAACGACAACCTCAAAATACCCTTCAAAAAACACGCAAGATCGTAAACGTTTTTTAAACGAAAAAAATCGTGTTTTTTTATCACAAATGCCCAAAAGTTACCAAATTAGTGCAGATTTTTTTGTCTTCAATGTTCAAGAATGAAAACACTATGTTTTTAAATGAAATAACGACAACCTCAAAATACCCTACAAAAAATACGCAAGATCGTGAACGTTTTTTAATTGAAAAAAATGGTGTTTTTTATCCCAAATACTCAAAAGTTACAAAAATAGAGCAGTTTTGAACATTTGAGACACAAAAAACGGCACTATTTTTGTACTTTTGGGCATTTGGGATAAAAGACACGATTTTTTTCTATTAAAAAAAGTTCACGATGTTGCGTGTTTTTTGTAGGGTATTTTGAAGTTGTCGTTTTTTCATTTATAAAATTGGTGTTTCTATATCTAAAATGCCCAAAAGTTACCTAAATAGTGCAGATTTTTTTGTCTTCAAATGTTCAAAAGTGAAAACACCAATTTTTTAAATGAAAAAACGACAACCTCAAAATACCCTACAAAAAACAAGCAAGATCGTGAACGTTTTTTAATTGAAAAAAATGTGTGTTTTTTATCCCAAATGCTCAAAAGTTTCTAAAATAGTGCAGTTTTGAACATTTGAGACACAAAAAACGGCACTATTTTTGTAACTTTTGGGCATTTGGGATAAAAAGACACGATTTTTTTCAATTAAAAAACGTTCACAATCTTGCGTGTTTTTTAAAGGGTATTTTGACGTTGTCGTTTTTTCATTTAATAAATTTGTGTTTTCATTCTTGAACATTTAAGACAAAAAAAATCTGCACTATTTAGGTAACTTTTTGGGCATTTTAGATATAAAAACACCAATTTTTTAAATGAAAAAACGACAACCTCAAAATACCCTTCAAAAAACACGCAAGATCGTAAACGTTTTTATAAACGAAAAAAATCGTGTTTTTTTTATCCCAAATGCCCAAAGTTACCGAATTACTGCAGATTTTTTTGTCTTCAATGTTCAAGAATGAAAACACTATGTTATTAAATAAAAAAAACGACAACCTCAAAATACCCCTACAAAAAACAAGCAAGATCGTGAACGTTTTTTAAACGAAAAAAATCGTGTTTTTTTATCCCAAATGCCCAAAAGTTACCAAATTAGTGCAGATTTTTTTGTCTTCAATGTTCAAGAATGAAAACACTATGTTTTTAAATGAAAAAACGACAACCTTAAAATACCCTACAAAAAATACGCAAGATCGTGAACGTTTTTTAATTGAAAAAAATGGTGTTTTTTATCCCAAATACTCAAAAGTTACAAAAATAGAGCAGTTTTGAACATTTGAGACACAAAAAACGGCACTATTTTTGTGCTTTTGGGCATTTGGGATAAAAGACCACGATTTTTTTCTATTAAAAAAAGTTCACGATGTTGCGTGTTTTTTGTAGGGTATTTTGAAGTTGTCGTTTTTTCATTTATAAAATTGGTGTTTCTATATCTAAAATGCCCAAAAGTTACCTAAATAGTGCAGATTTTTTTTGTCTTCAAATGTTCAAAAGTGAAAACACCAATTTTTAAATGAAAAAACGACAACCTCAAAATACCCTTCAAAAAACACGCAAGATCGTTAACGTTTTTTAAACGAAAAAAAATCGTGTTTTTTTATCTCCAAATGCCCAAAAGTTACCAAATTAGTGCAGATTTTTTTGTCTTCAATGTTCAAGAATGAAAACACTATGTTTTTAAACTGAAAAAACGACAACCTCAAAATACCCTACAAAAAACAAGCAAGATCGTGAACGTTTTTTAATTGAAAAAAAATGGTGTTTTTTATCCAAATGCCCAAAAGTTACAAAAATAGAGCAGTTTTAAACATTTGAGACACAAAAAACGGCACTATTTTTGTAACTTTTGGGCATTTGGGATAAAAGACACGATTTTTTCTATTAAAAAAAGTTCACGATGTTGCGTGTTTTTTGTAAGGTATTTTGAGGTTGTCGTTTTTTCATTTAAAAACATAGTGTTTTCAGTCTTGAACATTGAAGACAAAAAAAATCTAGCACTAATTTGGTAACTTTTGGGCATTTGGGATAAAAAAACACGATTTTTTTCGTTTAAAAAAACGTTTACGATGTTGCGTGTTTTTTGTAGGGTATTTTGACGTTGTCGTTTTTTCATTAAAAAAATTGGTGTTTCTATATCTAAAATGCCCAAAAGTTACCTAAATAGTGCAGATTTTTTTGTCTTCAAATATTCAAAAGTGAAAACACCAATTTTTTAAATGAAAAAACGACAACCTCAAAATACCCTACAAAAAACAAGCAAGATCGTGAACGTTTTTAAATGAAAAAAATGGTGTTTTTTTATCCCAAATGATCAAAAGTACAAAAATAGAGCAGTTTTTGAACATTTGAGACACCAAAAAAACGGCACTATTTTTGTAACTTTGGGCATTTGGGATAAAAGACACGATTTTTTCTATTAAAAAACGTTCACGATGTTGCGTTTTTTTTTGTAGGGTATTTGACGTTGTCGTTTTTTAATTAAAAAAATTGGTGTTTTTTATATCTAAAATGCCCAAAAGTTACCTAAATAGTGCAGATTTTTTTTGTCTTTAAATGTTCAAATGTGAAAACACCAATTTTTTTAAATGAAAAAACAACAACCTCAAAATACCCTTTAAAAAACACGCAAGATCGTAAACGTTTTTTAAAACGAAAAAAATCGTGTTTTGAAAAAACACGATTTTCCAAATGCCCAAAAGTTACACAATTAGTGCAGATTTTTTTGTCTTCAATGTTCAAGAATGAAAACACTATGTTTTTAAATGAAAAAACGACAACCTCAAAATACCCTACAAAAAACACGCAAGATCGTGAACGTTTTCTAATGAAAAAAATCGTGTTTTTTATCCCAAATGCTCAAAAGTTACCAAATTAGTGCAGATTTTTTTGTCTTCAATGTTCAAGAATGAAAACACTATGTTTTTAAATGAAAAAACGACAACCTCAAAATACCCTACAAAAAACAAGCAAGATCGTGAACGTTTTTAATTGAAAAAAATGGTGGTTTTTTATTACAAATGCTCAAAAGTTACAAAAATAGAGCAGTTTTGAACATTTCAGACACAAAAAACGGCACTATTTTTGTAAATTTTGGGCATTTGAAATAAAGACACGATTTTTTCTATTAAAAAACGTTCACGATGTTGCGTGTTTTTTGTAGGGTGTTTTGACGTTGTCGTTTTTTCATTTAAAAAATTGGTTTTTTTTATATCTAAAAATGCCCAAAAGTTACCAAATTAGTGCAGATTTTTTTGTCTTCAATGTTTAAGAATGAAAACACTATGTTATTAAATGAAAAAACGACAACCTCAAAATACCCTTCAAAAAACACGCAAGATCGTTAACGTTTTTTTAAACGAAAAAAATCGTGTTTTTTTATCCCAAATGCAAAAAGTTACCAAATTAGTGCAGATTTGTTTGTCTTCAATGTTCAAGAATGAAAAACACTATGTTTTTAAATGAAAAAAACGACAACCTTAAAATACCCTACAAAAAACACGCAAGATCGTGAACGTTTTTTAATTGAAAAAAATGGTGTTTTTTATCCCAAATGCTCAAAAGTTACAAAAATAGAGCAGTTTTAAACATTTGAGACACAAAAAACGGCACTATTTTTGTAACTTTGGGCATTTGGGATAAAAGACACGAATTTTTTTCTATTAAAAAACGTTCACGATGTTGCGTGTTTTTTGTAGGGTATTTTGACGTTGTCGTTTTTTCATTTAAAAAATTGGTGTTTCTATATCTAAATGCCCAAAAGTTACCTAAATAGTGCAGATTTTTTTGTCTTCAAATGTTCAAATGTGAAAACACCAATTTTTTAAATGAAAAAAACGACAACCTCAAAATACCCTTCAAAAAACACGCAAGATCGTAAACGTTTTTTAAACGAAAAAAATCGTGTTTTTTTATCCCAAATGCTTAAAAGTTACCAAATTAGTGCAGATTTTTTTATCTTCAATGTTCAAGAATGAAAAAACTATGTTTTTAAATGAAAAAACGACAACCTCAAAATACCCTACAAAAAACACGCAAGATCGTGAACGTTTTTTAATAGAAAAAAATGGTGTTTTTTATCTCAAATGCCCAAAAGTTTCTAAAATAGTGCAGTTTTGAACATTTGAGACACAAAAAACGGCACTATTTTTGTAACTTTTGGGCATTTGGGATAAAAAAGACACGATTTTTTTCAATTAAAAAACGTTCACGATCTTGCGTGTTTTTTGAAGGGTATTTTGACGTTGTCGTTTTTTCATTTAAAAAATTGGTGTTTCTATATCTAAAATGCCCAAAAGTTACCTAAATAGTGCAGATTTTTTTTTCTTCAATGTTCAAGAATGAAAACACTATGTTTTTAAATGAAAAAACGACAACCTCAAAATACCCTACAAAAAACACGCAAGATCGTGAACGTTTTTTAATAGAAAAAAATGGTGTTTTTTATCCCAAATGCCCAAAAGTTTCTAAAATAGTGCAGTTTTGAACATTTGAGACACAAAAAACGGCACTATTTTTGTAACTTTTGGGCATTTTAGATATAAAAACACCAATTTTTTAAATGAAAAAACGACAACCTCAAAATACCCTTCAAAACACACGCAAGATCGTAAACGTTTTTTAAACGAAAAAAATCGTGTTTTTTTATCCCAAATGCCCAAAAGTTACCGAATTAGTGCAGATTTTTTTGTCTTCAATGTTCAAGAATGAAAACACTATGTTATTAAATGAAAAAACGACAACCTCAAAATACCCTACAAAAAACAAGCAAGATCGTGAACGTTTTTTAATTAAAAAAAATGGTGTTTTTTATCCCAAATGCTCAAAAGTTACAAAAATAGTGCAGATTTTTTTGTCTTCAATGTTCAAGAATGAAAACACTATGTTATTAAATGAAAAAACGACAACCTCAAAATACCCTTCAAAAAACACGCAAGATCGTAAACGTTTTTTAAACGAAAAAAATCGTGTTTTTTTATCCCAAATGCCCAAAAGTTACCAAATTAGTGCAGATTTTTTTGTCTTCAATGTTCAAGAATGAAAACACTATGTTTTTAAATGAAAAAACGACAACCTCAAAATACCCTACAAAAAATACGCAAGATCGTGAACGTTTTTTAATTGAAAAAAATGGTGTTTTTTATCCCAAATACTCAAAAGTTACAAAAATAGAGCAGTTTTGAACATTTGAGACACAAAAAACGGCACTATTTTTGTACTTTTGGGCATTTGGGATAAAAGACACGATTTTTTTCAATTAAAAAACGTTCACGATCTTGCGTGTTTTTTGAAGGGTATTTTGACGTTGTCGTTTTTTCATTTAAAAAATTTGTGTTTTCATTCTTGAACATTTAAGACAAAAAAATCTGCACTATTTAGGTAACTTTTGGGCATTTTAGATATAAAAACACCAATTTTTAAAATGAAAAAACGACAACCTCAAAATACCCTTCAAAAAACACGCAAGATCGTAAACGTTTTTTAAACGAAAAAAATCGTGTTTTTTTATCCCAAATGCCCAAAAGTTACCGAATTAGTGCAGATTTTTTTGTCTTCAATGTTCAAGAATGAAAACACTATGTTATTAAATGAAAAAACGACAACCTCAAAATACCCTACAAAAAACAAGCAAGATCGTGAACGTTTTTTAATTAAAAAAAATGGTGTTTTTTATCCCAAATGCTCAAAAGTTACAAAAATAGTGCAGATTTTTTTGTCTTCAATGTTCAAGAATGAAAACACTATGTTTTTAAATGAAAAAACGACAACCTCAAAATACCCTACAAAAAATACGCAAGATCGTGAACGTTTTTTAATTGAAAAAAATGGTGTTTTTTATCCCAAATACTCAAAAGTTACAAAAATAGAGCAGTTTTGAACATTTGAGACACAAAAAACGGCACTATTTTTGTACTTTTGGGCATTTGGGATAAAAGACACGATTTTTTTCTATTAAAAAAAGTTCACGATGTTGCGTGTTTTTTGTAGGGTATTTTGAAGTTGTCGTTTTTTCATTTATAAAATTGGTGTTTCTATATCTAAAATGCCCAAAAGTTACCTAAATAGTGCAGATTTTTTTGTCTTCAAATGTTCAAAAGTGAAAACACCAATTTTTTAAATGAAAAAACGACAACCTTAAAATACCCTACAAAAAACAAGCAAGATCGTGAACGTTTTTTAATTGAAAAAAATGGTGTTTTTTATCCCAAATGCTCAAAAGTTACAAAAATCGAGCAGTTTTGAACATTTGAGACACAAAAAACGGCACTATTTTTGTAACTTTTGGGCATTTGGGACAAAAGACACGATTTTTTTCTATTAAAAAACGTTCACGATGTTGCGTTTTTTTTGTAGGGTATTTGACGTTGTCGTTTTTTCATTTAAAAAATTGGTGTTTTCACTTTTGAACATTTGAAGACAAAAAAATCTGCACTATTTAGGTAGCTTTTGGGCATTTTAGATATAGAAACACCAATTTTTTAAATGAAAAAACGACAACGTCAAAATACACTACAAAAAACACGCAACATCGTGAACGTTTTTTTATAGAAAAAAATCGTGTCTTTTATTTCAAATGCCCAAAAGTTACAAAAATAGTGCCGTTTTTTGTGTCTTAAATGTTCAAAACTGCTCTATTTTTGTAACTTTTGAGTATTTGGGATAAAAAACACCATTTTTTTCAATTAAAAAACGTTCACGATCTTGCGTGTTTTTTGTAGGGTATTTTGAGGTTGTCGTTTTTTCATTTAAAAACATAGTGTTTTCATTCTTGAACATTGAAGACAAAAAAATCTGCACTAATTTGGTAACTTTTGGGCATTTGGGATAAAAAAACACGATTTTTTTCGTTTAAAAAACGTTCACGATGTTGCAAGTTTTTTGTAGGGTATTTTGACGTTGTCGTTTTTTCATTTAAAAAATTGGTGTTTCTACATCTAAAATGCCCAAAAGTTACCTAAATAGTGCAGATTTTTTTGTCTTAAAAATGTTTAAAAATGAAAAAAACCAATTTCTTAAATGAAAAAACGACAACCTCAAAATACCCTTCAAAAAACACGCAAGATCGTAAACGTTTTTTAAACGAAAAAAATCGTGTTTTTTTATCCCAAATGCACAAAAGTTACCAATTTAGTGCAGATTTTTTTGTCTTCAATGTTCAAGAATGAAAACACTATGTTTTTAAATAAAAAAACGACAACCTCAAAATACCCTACAAAAAAAACGCAAGATCGTGAACGTTTTTTAATTGAAAAAAATGGTGTTTTTTATCCCAAATTCTCAAAAGTTACAAAAATAGAGCAGTTTTGAACATTTCAGACACAAAAAAACGGCACTATTTTTGTAACTTTTGGGCATTTGGGATAAAAGACACGATTTTTTTCTATTAAAAAACGTTCACGATGTTGCGTGTTTTTTGTAGGGTATTTTGACGTAGTCGTTTTTTCATTTAAAAAATTGGTGTTTTCATTCTTGAACATTTAAGACAAAAAAATCTGCACTATTTAGGTAACTTTTGGGCATTTTAGATATAAAAACACCAATTTTTTAAATGAAAAAACGACAACCTCAAAATACCCTTCAAAAAACACGCAAGATCGTAAAGGTTTTTTAAACGAAAAAAATCGTGTTTTTTTATCCCAAATGCCCAAAAGTTACCAAATTAGTGCAGATTTTTTTGTCTTCAATGTTCAAGAATGAAAACACTATGTTATTAAATGAAAAAACGACAACCTCAAAATACCCTACAAAAAACAAGCAAGATCGTGAACGTTTTTTAATTAAAAAAAATGGTGTTTTTTATCCCAAATGCTCAAAAGTTACAAAAATAGTGCAGATTTTTTTGTCTTCAATGTTCAAGAATGAAAACACTATGTTATTAAATAAAAAAACGACAACCTCAAAATACCCTTCAAAAAACACGCAAGATCGTAAACGTTTTTTAAACGAAAAAAATCGTGTTTTTTTATCACAAATGCCCAAAAGTTACCAAATTAGTGCAGATTTTTTTGTCTTCAATGTTCAAGAATGAAAACACTATGTTTTTAAATGAAATAACGACAACCTCAAAATACCCTACAAAAAATACGCAAGATCGTGAACGTTTTTTAATTGAAAAAAATGGTGTTTTTTATCCCAAATACTCAAAAGTTACAAAAATAGAGCAGTTTTGAACATTTGAGACACAAAAAACGGCACTATTTTTGTACTTTTGGGCATTTGGGATAAAAGACACGATTTTTTTCTATTAAAAAAAGTTCACGATGTTGCGTGTTTTTTGTAGGGTATTTTGAAGTTGTCGTTTTTTCATTTATAAAATTGGTGTTTCTATATCTAAAATGCCCAAAAGTTACCTAAATAGTGCAGATTTTTTTGTCTTCAAATGTTCAAAAGTGAAAACACCAATTTTTTAAATGAAAAAACGACAACCTCAAAATACCCTACAAAAAACAAGCAAGATCGTGAACGTTTTTTAATTGAAAAAAATGGTGTTTTTTATCCCAAATGCTCAAAAGTTACAAAAATCGAGCAGTTTTGAACATTTGAGACACAAAAAACGGCACTATTTTTGTAACTTTTGGGCATTTGGGATAAAAGACACGATTTTTTTCTATTAAAAAACGTTCACGATGTTGCGTTTTTTTTGTAGGGTATTTGACGTTGTCGTTTTTTCATTTAAAAAATTGGTGTTTTCACTTTTGAACATTTGAAGACAAAAAAATCTGCACTATTTAGGTAGCTTTTGGGCATTTTAGATATAGAAACACCAATTTTTTAAATGAAAAAACGACAACGTCAAAATACACTACAAAAAACACGCAACATCGTGAACGTTTTTTAATAGAAAAAAATCGTGTCTTTTATCCCAAATGCCCAAAAGTTACAAAAATAGTGCCGTTTTTTGTGTCTCAAATGTTCAAAACTGCTCTATTTTTGTAACTTTTGAGTATTTGGGATAAAAAACACCATTTTTTTCAAATAAAAAACGTTCACGATCTTGCGTGTTTTTTGTAGGGTATTTTGAGGTTGTCGTTTTTTCATTTAAAAACATAGTGTTTTCATTCTTGAACATTGAAGACAAAAAAATCTGCACTAATTTGGTAACTTTTGGGCATTTGGGATAAAAAAACACGATTTTTTTCGTTTAAAAAACGTTCACGATGTTGCAAGTTTTTTGTAGGGTATTTTGACGTTGTCGTTTTTTCATTTAAAAAATTGGTGTTTCTACATCTAAAATGCTCAAAAGTTACCAAATTAGTGCAGATTTTTTTGTCTTCAATGTTCAAGAATGAAAACACCAATTTCTTAAATGAAAAAAAGACAACCTCAAAATACCCTTCAAAAAACACGCAAGATCGTAAACGTTTTTTAAACGTAAAAAATCGTGTTTTTTTATCCCAAATGCCCAAAAGTTACCAAATTAGTGCAGATTTTTTTGTCTTCAATGTTCAAGAATGAAAACACTATGTTTTTAAATGATAAAACGACAACCTCAAAATACCCTACAAAAAACAAGCAAGATCGTGAACGTTTTTTCATTTAAAAAATTGGTGTTTTTTAATCCCAAATGCTCAAAAGTTACAAAAATAGAGCAGTTTTGAACATTTGAGACACAAAAAACGGCACTATTTTTGTAACTTTTGGGCATTTGGGATAAAAGACACGATTTTTTTTTATTAAAAAACGTTCACGATGTTGCGTGTTTTTTGTAGGGTATTTTGACGTTGTCGTTTTTCATTTAAAAAATTGGTGTTTCTATATCTAAAATGCACAAAAGTTACCTAAATAGTGCAGATTTTTTTGTCTTAAAAATGTTTAAAAATGAAAAAAACCAATTTCTTAAATGAAAAAACGACAACCTCAAAATACCCTTCAAAAAACACGCAAGATCGTAAACGTTTTTGAAACGAAAAAAATCGTGTTTTTTTATCCCAAATGCACAAAAGTTACCAATTTAGTGCAGATTTTTTTGTCTTCAATGTTCAAGAATGAAAACACTATGTTTTTAAATGAAAAAACGACAACCTCAAAATACCCTACAAAAAACACGCAAGATCGTGAACGTTTTTTAATTGGAAAAAATGGTGTTTTTTATCCCAAATTCTCAAAAGTTACAAAAATAGAGCAGTTTTGAACATTTCAGACACAAAAAACGGCACTATTTTTGTAACTTTTGGGCATTTGGGATAAAAGACACGATTTTTTTCTATTAAAAAACGTTCACGATGTTGCGTGTTTTTTGTAGGGTATTTTGACGTAGTCGTTTTTTCATTTAAAAAATTGGTGTTTTCATTCTTGAACATTTAAGACAAAAAAATCTGCACTATTTAGGTAACTTTTGGGCATTTTAGATATAAAAACACCAATTTTTTAAATGAAAAAACGACAACGTCAAAATACCCTTCAAAAAACACGCAAGATCGTGAACGTTTTTTAATTGAAAAAAATCGTGTCTTTTTTATCCCAAATGCCCAAAAGTTACCAAATTAGTGCAGATTTTTTTGTCTTCAATGTTCAAGAATGAAAACACTATGTTTTTAAATGAAAAAACGACAACCTCAAAATACTCTACAAAAAACACGCAAGATCGTGAACGTTTTTTAATTGAAAAAAATGGTGTTTTTTAATCCCAAATGCTCAAAAGTTACAAAAATAGAGCAGTTTTGAACATTTGAGACCCAAAAAAACGGCACTATTTTTGTAACTTTTGGGCATTTGGGATAAAAGACACGATTTTTTTCTATTAAAAAACGTTCACGATGTTGCGTGTTTTTTGTAGGGTATTTTAACGTTGTCGTTTTTTCATTTAAAAAATTGGTGTTTTCATTCTTGAACATTTAAGACAAAAAAATCTGCACTATTTAGGTAACTTTTGGGCATTTTAGATATAAAAACACCAATTTCTTAAATGAAAAAACGACAACCTCAAAATACCCTTCAAAAAACACGCAAGATCGTAAACGTTTTTTAAACGAAAAAAATCGTGTTTTTTTATCCCAAATGCACAAAAGTTACCAATTTAGTGCAGATTTTTTTGTCTTCAATGTTCAAGAATGAAAACACTATGTTTTTAAATGAAAAAACGACAACCTCAAAATACCCTACAAAAAACACGCAAGATCGTGAACGTTTTTTAATTGAAAAAAATGGTGTTTTTTATCCCAAATTCTCAAAAGTTACAAAAATAGAGCAGTTTTGAACATTTGAGACCCAAAAAACGGCACTATTTTTGTAACTTTTGGGCATTTGGGATAAAAGACACGATTTTTTTCTATTAAAAAACGTTCACGATATTGCGTGTTTTTTGTAGGGTATTTTGACGTTGTCGTTTTTTCATTTAAAAAATTGGTGTTTTCATTCTTGAACATTTAAGACAAAAAAATCTGCACTATTTAGGTAACTTTTGGCATTTTAGATATAAAAACACCAATTTTCTTAAATGAAAAAACGACAACCTCAAAATACCCTTCAAAAAACACGCAAGATCGTAAACGTTTTTTTAAACGAAAAAATCGTGTTTTTTTATCCCAAATGCACAAAAGTTACCAATTTAGTGCAGATTTTTTTGTCTTCAATGTTCAAGAATGAAAACACTATGTTTTTAAATGAAAAAACGACAACCTCAAAATACCCTACAAAAAACACGCAAGATCGTGAACGTTTTTTAATTGAAAAAAATGGTGTTTTTTATCCCAAATTCTCAAAAGTTACAAATAGAGCAGTTTTGAACATTTGAGACCCAAAAAACGGCACTATTTTTGTAACTTTTGGGCATTTGGGATAAAAGACACGATTTTTTTCTATTAAAAAACGTTCACGATGTTGCGTGTTTTTTGTAGGGTATTTTAACGTTGTCGTTTTTTCATTTAAAAAATTGGTGTTTTCATTCTTGAACATTTAAGACAAAAAAATCTGCACTATTTAGGTAACTTTTGGGCATTTTAGATATAAAAACACCAATTTCTTAAATGAAAAAACGACAACCTCAAAATACCCTTCAAAAAACACGCAAGATCGTAAACGTTTTTTAAACTAAAAAAATCGTGTTTCTTTATCCCAAATGCACAAAAGTTACCAATTTAGTGCAGATTTTTTTGTCTTCAATGTTCAAGAATGAAAACACTATGTTTTTAAATGAAAAAACGACAACCTCAAAATACCCTACAAAAAACACGCAAGATCGTGAACGTTTTTTAATTGAAAAAAATGGTGTTTTTTATCCCAAATTCTCAAAAGTTACAAAAATAGAGCAGTTTTGAACATTTGAGACCCAAAAAACGGCACTATTTTTGTAACTTTTGGGCATTTGAAATAAAAGACACGATTTTTTTCTATTAAAAAACGTTCACGATATTGCGTGTTTTTTGTAGGGTATTTTGACGTTGTCGTTTTTTCATTTAAAAAATTGGTGTTTTTATATCTAAAATGCCCAAAAGTTACCTAAATAGTGCAGATTTTTTTGTCTTAAAAATGTTCAAAAGTGAAAACACCAATTTTTTAAATGAAAAAACGACAACCCAAAATACCCTTCAAAAAACACGCAAGATCGTAAACGTTTTTTAAACGAAAAAAATCGTGTTTTTTTATCCCAAATGCCAAAAGTTACCAAATTAGTGCAGATTTGTTTGTCTTCAATGTTCAAGAATGAAAACACTATGTTTTTGAATGAAAAAACGACAACCTCAAAATACCCTACAAAAAACACGCAAGATCGTGAACGTTTTTTAATAGAAAAAAATGGTGTTTTTTATCCCAAATGCCCAAAAGTTTCTAAAATAATGCAGTTTTGAACATTTGAGACACAAAAAACGGCACTATTTTTGTAACTTTTGGGCATTTGGGATAAAAAAGACACGATTTTTTTCAATTAAAAAACGTTCACGATCTTGCGTGTTTTTGAAGGGTATTTTGACGTTGTCGTTTTTTCATTTAAAAAATTTGTGTTTTCATTCTTGAACATTTAAGACAAAAAAATCTGCACTAATTTGGTAACTTTTGGGCATTTGGGATAAAAAAACACGATTTTCTTCTATTAAAAAACGTTCACGATGTTGCGTGTTTTTTGTAGGGTATTTTGACGTTGTCGTTTTTTCATTTAAAAAATTGGTGTTTCTATATCTAAAATGCCCAAAAGTTACCTAAATAGTGCAGATTTTTTTGTCTTCAAATGTTCAAAAGTGAAAACACCAATTTTTAAATGAAGAAACAACAACCTCAAAATACCCTTCAAAAAACACGCAAGATCGTAAACGTTTTTTAAACGAAAAAAATCGTGTTTTAAAAAAACACGATTTTCCCAAATGCCCAAAAGTTACCAAATTAGTGCAGATTTTTTTGTCTTCAATGTTCAAGAATGAAAACACTATGTTTTTAAATGAAAAAACGACAACCTCAAAATACCCTACAAAAAACACGCAAGATCGTGAACGTTTTTTAATTGAAAAAAATGGTGTTTTTTATCCCAAATGCTCAAAAGTTACAAAATAGAGCAGTTTTGAACATTTAAGACACAAAAAACGGCACTATTTTCGTAACTTTTGGGCATTTGGGATAAAAGACACAATTTTTTTCTATTAAAAAACGTTCACGATGTTGCGTTTTTTTTGTAGGGTATTTGACGTTGTCGTTTTTTCATTTAAAAAATTGTTGTTTTTATATCTAAAATGCCCAAAAGTTACCTAAATAGTGCAGATTTTTTTGTCTTCAAATGTTCAAATGTGAAAACACCAATTTTTTAAATGAAAAAACGACAACCTCAAAATACCCTTCAAAAAACACGCAAGATCGTAAACGTTTTTTAAACGAAAAAAATCGTGTTTTTTTATCCCAAATGCTTAAAAGTTACCAAATTAGTGCAGATTTTTTTATCTTCAATGTTCAAGAATGAAAACATTATGTTTTTAAATGAAAAAACGGCAACCTCAAAATACCCTACAAAAAACACGCAAGATCGTGAACGTTATTTAATTGAAAAAAATGGTGTTTTTTATCCCAAATGCTCAAAAGTTACAAAAATAGAGCAGTTTTGAACATTTAAGACACAAAAAACGGCACTATTTTCGTAACTTTTGGGCATTTGGGATAAAAGACACAATTTTTTTCTATTAAAAAACGTTCACGATGTTGCGTTTTTTTTGTAGGGTATTTGACGTTGTCGTTTTTTCATTTAAAAAATTGTTGTTTTTATATCTAAAATGCCCAAAAGTTACCTAAATAGTGCAGATTTTTTTGTCTTCAAATGTTCAAATGTGAAAACACCAATTTTTTAAATGAAAAAACGACAACCTCAAAATACCCTTCAAAAAACACGCAAGATCGTAAACGTTTTTTAAACGAAAAAAATCGTGTTTTTTTATCCCAAATGCTTAAAAGTTACCAAATTAGTGCAGATTTTTTTATCTTCAATGTTCAAGAATGAAAACATTATGTTTTTAAATGAAAAAACGACAACCTCAAAATACCCTACAAAAAACACGCAAGATCGTGAACGTTTTTTAATAGAAAAAAATGGTGTTTTTTATCCCAAATGCCCAAAAGTTTCTAAAATAGTGCAGTTTTGAACATTTGAGACACAAAAAACGGCACTATTTTTGTAACTTTTGGGCATTTGGGATAAAAAAGACACGATTTTTTTCAATTAAAAAACGTTCACGATCTTGCGTGTTTTTTGAAGGGTATTTTGACGTTGTCGTTTTTTCATTTAAAAAATTTGTGTTTTCATTCTTGAACATTTAAGACAAGAAAATCTGCACTATTTAGGTAACTTTTGGGCATTTTAGATATAAAAACACCAATTTTTTAAATGAAAAAACGACAACCTCAAAATACCCTTCAAAAAACACGCAAGATCGTAAACGTTTTTTAAACGAAAAAAATCGTGTTTTTTTATCCCAAATGCCTAAAAGTTACCAAATTAGTGCAGATTTTTTTGTCTTCAATGTTCAAGAATGAAAACACTATGTTATTAAATGAAAAAACGACAACCTCAAAATACCCTTCAAAAAACACGCAAGATCGTTAACGTTTTTTAAACGAAAAAAATCGTGTTTTTTTATCCCAAATGCTTAAAAGTTACCAAATTAGTGCAGATTTTTTTATCTTCAATGTTCAAGAATGAAAACACTATGTTTTTAAATGAAAAAACGACAACCTCAAAATACCCTACAAAAAACACGCAAGATCGTGAACGTTTTTTAATAGAAAAAAATGGTGTTTTTTATCCCAAATGCCCAAAAGTTTCTAAAATAATGCAGTTTTGAACATTTGAGACACAAAAAACGGCACTATTTTTGTAACTTTTGGGCATTTGGGATAAAAAAGACACGATTTTTTTCAATTAAAAAACGTTCACGATCTTGCGTGTTTTTTGAAGGGTATTTTGACGTTGTCGTTTTTTCATTTAAAAAATTTGTGTTTTCATTCTTGAACATTTAAGACAAAAAAATCTGCACTAATTTGGTAACTTTTGGGCATTTGGGATAAAAAAACACGATTTTCTTCTATTAAAAAACGTTCACGATGTTGCGTGTTTTTTGTAGGGTATTTTGACGTTGTCGTTTTTTCATTTAAAAAATTGGTGTTTCTATATCTAAAATGCCCAAAAGTTACCTAAATAGTGCAGATTTTTTTGTCTTCAAATGTTCAAAAGTGAAAACACCAATTTTTTAAATGAAGAAACAACAACCTCAAAATACCCTTCAAAAAACACGCAAGATCGTAAACGTTTTTTAAACGAAAAAAATCGTGTTTTAAAAAAACACGATTTTCCCAAATGCCCAAAAGTTACCAAATTAGTGCAGATTTTTTTATCTTCAATGTTCAAGAATGAAAACATTATGTTTTTAAATGAAAAAACGACAACCTCAAAATACCCTACAAAAAACACGCAAGATCGTGAACGTTTTTTAATTGAAAAAAATGGTGTTTTTTAACCCAAATGCTCAAAAGTTACAAAAATAGAGCAGTTTTGAACATTTAAGACACAAAAAACGGCACTATTTTCGTAACTTTTGGGCATTTGGGATAAAAGACACAATTTTTTTCTATTAAAAAACGTTCACGATGTTGCGTTTTTTTTGTAGGGTATTTGACGTTGTCGTTTTTTCATTTAAAAAATTGTTGTTTTTATATCTAAAATGCCCAAAAGTTACCTAAATAGTGCAGATTTTTTTGTCTTCAAATGTTCAAATGTGAAAACACCAATTTTTTAAATGAAAAAACGACAACCTCAAAATACCCTTCAAAAAACACGCAAGATCGTAAACGTTTTTTAAACGAAAAAAATCGTGTTTTTTTATCCCAAATGCTTAAAAGTTACCAAATTAGTGCAGATTTTTTTATCTTCAATGTTCAAGAATGAAAACATTATGTTTTTAAATGAAAAAACGACAACCTCAAAATACCCTACAAAAAACACGCAAGATCGTGAACGTTTTTTAATAGAAAAAAATGGTGTTTTTTATCCCAAATGCCCAAAAGTTTCTAAAATAGTGCAGTTTTGAACATTTGAGACACAAAAAACGGCACTATTTTTGTAACTTTTGGGCATTTGGGATAAAAAAGACACGATTTTTTTCAATTAAAAAACGTTCACGATCTTGCGTGTTTTTTGAAGGGTATTTTGACGTTGTCGTTTTTTCATTTAAAAAATTTGTGTTTTCATTCTTGAACATTTAAGACAAGAAAATCTGCACTATTTAGGTAACTTTTGGGCATTTTAGATATAAAAACACCAATTTTTTAAATGAAAAAACGACAACCTCAAAATACCCTTCAAAAAACACGCAAGATCGTAAACGTTTTTTAAACGAAAAAAATCGTGTTTTTTTATCCCAAATGCCTAAAAGTTACCAAATTAGTGCAGATTTTTTTGTCTTCAATGTTCAAGAATGAAAACACTATGTTATTAAATGAAAAAACGACAACCTCAAAATACCCTTCAAAAAACACGCAAGATCGTTAACGTTTTTTAAACGAAAAAAATCGTGTTTTTTTATCCCAAATGCCCAAAAGTTACCAAATTAGTGCAGATTTTTTTGTCTTCAATGTTCAAGAATGAAAACACTATGTTATTAAATGAAAAAACGACAACCTCAAAATACCCTACAAAAAACACGCAAGATCGTGAACGTTTTTTAATTGAAAAAAATGGTGTTTTTTATCCCAAATGCTCAAAAGTTACAAAAATAGAGCAGTTTTGAACATTTGAGACACAAAAAACGGCACTATTTTTGTAACTTTTGGGCATTTGGGATAAAAGACACGATTTTTTTCTATTAAAAAACGTTCACGATGTTGCGTGTTTTTTGTACGGTATTTTTACGTTGTCGTTTTTTCATTTAAAAAATTGGTGTTTCTATATCTAAAATGCCCAAAAGTTACCTAAATAGTGCAGATTTTTTTGTCTTCAAATGTTCAAATGTGAAAACACCAATTTTTTAAATGAAAAAACGACAACCTCAAAATACCTTTTAAAAAACACGCTAGATCGTAAACGTTTTTTAAACGAAAAAAATCGTGTTTTTTTATCCCAAATGCTTAAAAGTTACCAAATTAGTGCAGATTTTTTTATCTTCAATGTTCAAGAATGAAAACACTATGTTTTTAAATGAAAAAACGACAACCTCAAAATACCCTACAAAAAACACGCAAGATCGTGAACGTTTTTTAATAGAAAAAAATGGTGTTTTTTATCCCAAATGCCCAAAAGTTTCTAAAATAATGCAGTTTTGAACATTTCAGACACAAAAAACGGCACTATTTTTGTAACTTTTGGGCATTTGGGATAAAAAAGACACGATTTTTTTCAATTAAAAAACGTTCACGATCTTGCGTGTTTTTTGAAGGGTATTTTGACGTTGTCGTTTTTTCATTTAAAAAATTTGTGTTTTCATTCTTGAACATTTAAGACAAGAAAATCTGCACTATTTAGGTAACTTTTGGGCATTTTAGATATAAAAACACCAATTTTTTAAATGAAAAAACGACAACCTCAAAATACCCTTCAAAAAACACGCAAGATCGTAAACGTTTTTTAAACGAAAAAAATCGTGTTTTTTTATCCCAAATGCCTAAAAGTTACCAAATTAGTGCAGATTTTTTTGTCTTCAATGTTCAAGAATGAAAACACTATGTTATTAAATGAAAAAACGACAACCTCAAAATACCCTTCAAAAAACACGCAAGATCGTTAACGTTTTTTAAACGAAAAAAATCGTGTTTTTTTATCCCAAATGCCCAAAAGTTACCAAATTAGTGCAGATTTTTTTGTCTTCAATGTTCAAGAATGAAAACACTATGTTATTAAATGAAAAAACGACAACCTCAAAATACCCTACAAAAAACACGCAAGATCGTGAACGTTTTTTAATTGAAAAAAATGGTGTTTTTTATCCCAAATGCTCAAAAGTTACAAAAATAGAGCAGTTTTGAACATTTGAGACACAAAAAACGGCACTATTTTTGTAACTTTTGGGCATTTGGGATAAAAGACACGATTTTTTTCTATTAAAAAACGTTCACGATGTTGCGTGTTTTTTGTACGGTATTTTTACGTTGTCGTTTTTTCATTTAAAAAATTGGTGTTTCTATATCTAAAATGCCCAAAAGTTACCTAAATAGTGCAGATTTTTTTGTCTTCAAATGTTCAAATGTGAAAACACCAATTTTTTAAATGAAAAAACGACAACCTCAAAATACCTTTTAAAAAACACGCTAGATCGTAAACGTTTTTTAAACGAAAAAAATCGTGTTTTTTTATCCCAAATGCTTAAAAGTTACCAAATTAGTGCAGATTTTTTTATCTTCAATGTTCAAGAATGAAAACACTATGTTTTTAAATGAAAAAACGACAACCTCAAAATACCCTACAAAAAACACGCAAGATCGTGAACGTTTTTTAATAGAAAAAAATGGTGTTTTTTATCCCAAATGCCCAAAAGTTTCTAAAATAATGCAGTTTTGAACATTTCAGACACAAAAAACGGCACTATTTTTGTAACTTTTGGGCATTTGGGATAAAAAAGACACGATTTTTTTCAATTAAAAAACGTTCACGATCTTGCGTGTTTTTTGAAGGGTATTTTGACGTTGTCGTTTTTTCATTTAAAAAATTTGTGTTTTCATTCTTGAACATTTAAGACAAGAAAATCTGCACTATTTAGGTAACTTTTGGGCATTTTAGATATAAAAACACCAATTTTTTAAATGAAAAAACGACAACCTCAAAATACCCTTCAAAAAACACGCAAGATCGTAAACGTTTTTTAAACGAAAAAAATCGTGTTTTTTTATCCCAAATGCCTAAAAGTTACCAAATTAGTGCAGATTTTTTTGTCTTCAATGTTCAAGAATGAAAACACTATGTTATTAAATGAAAAAACGACAACCTCAAAATACCCTTCAAAAAACACGCAAGATCGTTAACGTTTTTTAAACGAAAAAAATCGTGTTTTTTTATCCCAAATGCCCAAAAGTTACCAAATTAGTGCAGATTTTTTTGTCTTCAATGTTCAAGAATGAAAACACTATGTTATTAAATGAAAAAACGACAACCTCAAAATACCCTACAAAAAACACGCAAGATCGTGAACGTTTTTTAATTGAAAAAAATGGTGTTTTTTATCCCAAATGCTCAAAAGTTACAAAAATAGAGCAGTTTTGAACATTTGAGACACAAAAAACGGCACTATTTTTGTAACTTTTGGGCATTTGGGATAAAAGACACGATTTTTTTCTATTAAAAAACGTTCACGATGTTGCGTGTTTTTTGTACGGTATTTTTACGTTGTCGTTTTTTCATTTAAAAAATTGGTGTTTCTATATCTAAAATGCCCAAAAGTTACCTAAATAGTGCAGATTTTTTTGTCTTCAAATGTTCAAATGTGAAAACACCAATTTTTTAAATGAAAAAACGACAACCTCAAAATACCTTTTAAAAAACACGCAAGATCGTAAACGTTTTTTAAACGAAAAAAATCGTGTTTTTTTATCCCAAATGCCCAAAAGTTACCAAATTAGTGCAGATTTTTTTGTCTTCAATGTTCAAGAATGAAAACACTATGTTTTTAAATGAAAAAACGACAACCTCAAAATACCCTACAAAAAACACGCAAGATCGTGAACGTTTTTTAATTGAAAAAAATGGCGTTTTTTATCCCAAATGCTCAAAAGTTACAAAAATAGAGCAGTTTTGAACATTTAAGACACAAAAAACGGCACTATTTTCGTAACTTTTGGGCATTTGGGATAAAAGACACAATTTTTTTCTATTAAAAAACGTTCACGATGTTGCGTTTTTTTTGTAGGGTATTTGACGTTGTCGTTTTTTCATTTAAAAAATTGTTGTTTTTATATCTAAAATGCCCAAAAGTTACCTAAATAGTGCAGATTTTTTTGTCTTCAAATGTTCAAATGTGAAAACACCAATTTTTTAAATGAAAAAACGACAACCTCAAAATACCCTTCAAAAAACACGCAAGATCGTAAACGTTTTTTAAACGAAAAAAATCGTGTTTTTTTATCCCAAATGCTTAAAAGTTACCAAATTAGTGCAGATTTTTTTATCTTCAATGTTCAAGAATGAAAACATTATGTTTTTAAATGAAAAAACGACAACCTCAAAATACCCTACAAAAAACACGCAAGATCGTGAACGTTTTTTAATAGAAAAAAATGGTGTTTTTTATCCCAAATGCCCAAAAGTTACCAAATTAGTGCAGATTTTTTTGTCTTCAATGTTCAAGAATGAAAACACTATGTTTTTAAATGAAAAAACGACAAACTCAAAATACCTTACAAAAAATTTTTGTTTTTTACTTTTTTTAGACTAATATTTTATCATTTCATTTATGCGTATTACTTTCCTTGCAACTGTGACACTTTAACATATTCTCTATCCAACTGTGACAGTTTAGCATAGTATTTTCCAACATTTTCGCCTAATGCATGCGTATCAATTTCGTTTCAGGCGTATGACTCGTCTTATAATAAATTTTTATATTCCAGACTCGAAGAGCTCTTTTTTCATTTATTTTTAGACGAGTATATGAGGTCTTGGCACCGCAGAACCAAGGTCTAAACGGTGAGACGCAAGCATATAACAACATCTATTATTATTTTATTTTTATATTTGTGTAAAATATATTTTTATATAGAATAAGGGCTTCGTTCAACATTTTACAGAAAGTACCGCCCCTCACTTTTTTAGCAACTTGTCTGTTTAATAACGTTTCAAACGTTCTCTCTTATTTTTAAAATAATTTGTGGCGAATAACATTAAAGTTCTACCCATTATTAGACTTTGAAAAGTCGTCTTGGTAGTTGTCAATAGACACTTTTTCGTTAAAATATTTTTTTAACTTTTTGCTCGGAATCGAGTGAGTCAATGCTCAGTAAATTGAAAATATAACATCAATTTCATTTAGAAATAATATATATTTCACGCCAAATGCGCTCGTCACATATGGGCCATTCGTCACATATGGCCCTCACTTTTTTCGCAACTTGTCTGTATAATAACGTTTCAAACGTTCTCTCTTATTTTTAAAATAAGTTGTGGCGAATAACATTAAAGTTCTACCCATTATTAGACTTTGAAAAGTCGTCTTGGTAGTTGTCAATAGACACTTTTTCGTTAAAATATTTTTTTAACTTTTTGCTCGGAATCGAGAGAGTCAATGCTCAGTAAATTGAAAATATAACATCAATTTCATTTAGAAATAATATTTTATTTCACGCCAAAGGCGCTCGTCACATATGGGCCATTCGGTCTTAGACGCCGAACCGTGACAATGCTGTGCTTACAAGGAACCAAATCTTAATAAAAAGTGATCGGCGACTAACGGTGAAATACATGGGTTTCAATGGGAAAAAAGTTTCATTTTCGACCTAAAATCGAAATTTACTTTTTTTAACTTTAAAAATATTTTCCAAATAAAAATTTTTGTTTTTTACTTTTTTTAGACTAATATTCTATCATCTAATTTATGCGTATTACTTTCCTTGCAACTGTGACACTTTAACATATTCTCTATCCAACTGTGACAGTTTAGCATAGTATTTTTCCAACATATTCGCCTAATGCATGCGTATCACTTTCGTTTCAGGCGTATGACTTGTCTTATAATAAATTTTTATATTCCAGACTCGAAGTGCTCTTTTTTTATTTATTTTTAGACGAGTATATGAGGTCTTGGCACCGCAGAACCAAGGTCTGAACGGTGAGACGCAAGCATATAACAACATCTATTATTATTTTATTTTTATATTTGTGTAAAATATATTTTTATATAGAATAAGGGCTTCGTTCAACATTTTACAGAAAGTTCCGCTCCTCACTTTTTTAGCAACTTTTCTGTTTAATAACGTTTCAAACGTTCTCTTTTATTTTTAAAATAAGTTGTGGCGAATAACATTAAAGTTCTACCCATTATTAGACTTTGAAAAGTCGTCTTGGTAGTTGTCAATAGACACTTTTTCGTTAAAATATTTTTTTAACTTTTTGCTCGGAATCGAGTGAGTCAATGCTCAGTAAATTGAAAATATAACATCAATTTCATTTAGAAATAATATATATTTCACGCCAAAGGCGCTCGTCACATATGGGCCATTCGGTCTTAGACGCCAACCCGTGACAATGCTGTGCTTACAAGGTACCAAATCTCAATAAAAGGTGTTCGGCGACTAACGGTGAAATACATGGGTTTCAATGGGAAAAAAGTTTCATTTTCGACCTAAAATCGAAATTTACTTTTTTTAACTTTAAAAATATTTTCCAAATAAAATTTTTGTTTTTTACTTTTTTTAGACTAATATTCTATCATCTCATTTAAGCGTATTACTTTCCTTGCAACTGTGACACTTTAACATATTCTCTATCCAACTGTGACAGTTTAGCATAGTATTTCTCCAACATTTTCGCCTAATGTATGCGTATCACTTTCGTTCCAGGCGTATGACTCGTCTTATAATAAATTTTTATATTCCAGACTCGAAGAGCTCTTTTTTCATTTATTTTTAGACGAGTATATGAGGTCTTGGCACCGCAGAACCAAGGTCTAAACGGTGAGACGCAGGCATATAACAACATCTCTTATTATTTTATTTTTATATTTTTGTAAAAAATTTTTTTATATATAATAAGGGCTTCGTTCAACATTTTACAGAAAGTGCCGCCCCTCACTTTTTTAGCAACTTGTCTGTTTAATAACGTTTCAAACGTTCTCTCTTATTTTTAAAATAAGTTGTGGCGAATAACATTAAAGTTCTACCCATTATTAGACTTTGAAAAGTCGTCTTTGTAGTTGTCAATAGACACTTTTTCGTTAAAATATTTTTTTAACTTTTTGCTTGGAATCGAGTGAGTCAATGCTCAGTAAATTGAAAATATATCATCAATTTCATTTAGAAATAATATATATTTCACGCTAAAGGCGCTCGTCACATATGGGCCATTCGGTCTTAGACGCCGACCCGTGACAATTCTGTGCTTACAAGGATCCAAATTTCAATAACAGGTGTTCGGCGACTAACGGTGAAATACATGGGTTTCAATGGGAAAAAAGTTTCATTTTTGACGTAAAATCGAAATTTACTTTTTTTAACTTTAAAAATATTTTCCAAATAAAATTTTTGTTTTTTACTTTTTTTAGACTAATATTCTATCATCTAATTTATGCGTATTACTTTCCTTGCAACTGTGACACTTTAACATATTCTCTATCCAACTGTGACAGTTAAGCATAGTATTTCTCCAACATTTTCGCCTAATGTATGCGTATAACTTTCGTTCCAGGCGTATGACTCGTCTTATAATAAATTTTTATATTCCAGACTCGAAGAGCTCTTTTTTCATTTATTTTTAGACGAGTATATGAGGTCTTAGCACCGCAGAACCAAAGTCTAAACGGTGAGACGCAAGCATATAACAACATCTCTTATTATTTTATTTTTATATTTTTGTAAAAAATTTTTTTTTTATAAATAATAAGGGCTTCGTTCAACATTTTACAGAAAGTGCTGACCCTCACTTTTTTAGCAACTTGTCTGTTTAATAACGTTTCAAACGTTCTCTTTTATTTTTAAAATAAGTTGTGGCGAATAACATTAAAGTTCTACCCATTATTAGACTTTGAAAAGTCGTCTTGGTAGTTGTCCATAAACACTTTTTCGTTAAAATATTTTTTTAACTTTTTGCTCGGAATCGAGTGAGTCAATGCTCAGTAAATTAAAAATATAACATCAATTTCATTTAGAAATAATATATATTTCAAGCCAAAGGCGCTCGTCACATATGGGCCATTCGGTCTTAGACGCCAACCCGTGACAATGCTGTGCTTACAAGGTACCAAATCTTAATAAAAGGTGTTCGGCGACTAACGGTGAAATACATGGGTTTCAATGGGAAAAAAGTTTCATTTTTGACGTAAAATCGAAATTTACTTTTTTTAACTTTAAAAATATTTTCCAAATAAAATTTTTGTTTTTTACTTTTTTTAGACTAATATTCTATCATCTCATTTATGCGTATTACTTTCCTTGCAACTGTGACACTTTAACATATTCTCTATCCAACTGTGACAGTTTAGCATAGTATTTCTCCAACATTTTCGCCTAATGTATGCGTATCACTTTCGTTCCAGGCGTATGACTCGTCTTATAATAAATTTTTATATTCCAGACTCGAAGAGCTCTTTTTTCATTTATTTTTAGACGAGTATATGAGGTCTTGGCACCGCAGAACCAAGGTCTAAACGGTGAGACGCAGGCATATAACAACATCTCTTATTATTTTATTTTTATATTTTTGTATAATATATTTTTATATATAATAAGGGCTTCGTTCAACATTTTACAGAAAGTGCCGACCCTCACTTTTTTAGCAACTTGTCTGTTTAATAACGTTTCAAACGTTCTCTCTTATTTTTAAAATAAGTTGTGGCGAATAACATTAAAGTTCTACCCATTATTAGACTTTGAAAGGTCGTCTTGGTAGTTGTCAATAGACACTTTTTCGTTAAAATATTTTTTAACTTTTCGCTCGGAATCGAGTAAGTCAATGCTCAGTAAATTGAAAATATAACATCAATTTCATTTAAAAATAATATATATTTCACGCCAAAGGCGCTCGTCACATATGGGCCATTCGGTCTTAGACGCCGACCCGTGACAATGCTGTGCTTACAAGGAACCAAATCTCAATAAAAAGTGATCGGCGACTAACGGTGAAATACCCGGATTTCAATGGGAAAAAAGTTTCATTTTCGTCCTAAAATCGAAATTTACTTTTTTTAACTTTAAAAATATTTTTCAAATAAAAATTTTTGTTTTTTACTTTTTTTAGACTAATATTCTATCTATATATAATAAGTGCTTCGTTCAACATTTTACAGAAAGTGCCGCCCCTCACTTTTTTAGCAACTTGTCTGTTTAATAACGTTTCAAACGTTCTCTTTTATTTTTAAAATAAGTTGTGGCGAATAACATTAAAGTTCTACCCATTATTAGACTTTGAAAAGTCGTCTTGGTAGTTGTCAATAGACACTTTTTCGTTAAAATATTTTTTTAACTTTTTGCTCGGAATCGAGTGAGTCAATGCTCAGTAAATTGAAAATATAACATCAATTTCATTTCGAAATAATATATATTTCACGCTAAAGGCGCTCGTCACATATGGGCCATTCGGTCTTAGACGCCGACCCGTGACAATGCTGTGCTTACAAGGAACCAAATCTCAATAAAAAGTGATCGGCGACTAACGGTGAAGTACATGGATTTCAATGGGAAAAAAGTTTCATTTTCGACCTAAAATCGAAATTTACTTTTTTTAACTTTAAAAATATTTTTCAAATAAAAATTTTTGTTTTTTACTTTTTTTAGACTAATATTCTATCATCTAATTTATGCGTATTACTTTCCTTGCAACTGTGACACTTTAACATATTCTCTATCCAACTGTGACAGTTTAGCATAGTATTTCTCCGACATTTTCGCCTAATGTATGCGTATCACTTTCGTTCCAGGCGTATGACTCGTCTTATAATAAATTTTTATATTCCAGACTCGAAGAGCTCTTTTTTCATTTATTTTTAGACGAGTATATGAGGTCTTAGCACCGCAAAACCAAGGTCTAAACGGTGAGACGCAAGCATATAACAACATCTCTTATTATTTTATTTTTATATTTTTGTAAAATATATTTTTATATATAATAAGGGCTTCGTTCAACATTTTACAGAAAGTGCCGCCCCTCACTTTTGTAGCAACTTGTCTGTTTAATAACGTTTCAAACGTTCTCTCTTATTTTTAAAATAAGTTGTGGCGAATAACATTAAAGTTCTACCCATTATTAGACTTTGAAAAGTCGTCTTGGTAGTTGTCAATAGACACTTTTTCGTTAAAATATTTTTTTAACTTTTTGCTCGGAATCGAGTGAGTCAATGCTCAGTAAATTGAAAATATAACATCAATTTCATTTAGAAATAATATATATTTCACGCCAAAGGCGCTCGTCACATATGGGCCATTCGGTCTTAGACGCCGACCCGTGACAATGCTGTGCTAACAAGGAACCAAATCTCAATAAAAAGTGATCGGCGACTAACGGTGAAATACATGGGTTTCAATGGGAAAAAAGTTTCATTTTTGACGTAAAATCGAAATTTACTTTTTTTAACTTTAAAAATATTTTCCAAAATAAAATTTTTTTTTGTTTTTTACTTTTTTTAGACTAATATTCTATCATCTCATTTATGCGTATTACTTTCCTTGTAACTGTGACACTTTAACATATTCTCTATCCAACTGTGACAGTTTAGCATAGTATTTCTCCAACATTTGCGCCTAATGTATGCGTATCACTTTCGTTCCAGGCGTACTACTCGTCTTATAATAAATTTTTATATTCCAGACTCGAAGAGCTCTTTTTTCATTTATTTTTAGACGAGTATATAAGGTCTTAGCACCGCAGAACCAAGGTCTAAACGGTGAGACGCAAGCATATAACAACATCTCTTATTATTTTATTTTTATATTTTTGTAAAATATATTTTTATATATAATAAGGGCTTCGTTCAACATTTTACAGAAAGTGCCGCCCCTCACTTTTTTAGCAACTTGTCTGTTTAATAACGTTTCAAACGTTCTCTCTTATTTTTAAAATAAGTTGTGGCGAATAACATTAAAGTTCTACCCATTATTAGACTTTGAAAAGTCGTCTTGGTAGTTGTCAATAGACACTTTTTCGTTAAAATATTTTTTTAACTTTTTGCTCGGAATCGAGTGAGTCAATGCTCAGTAAATTGAAAATATAACATCAATTTCATTTAGAAATAATATATATTTCACGCCAAAGGCGCTCGTCACATATGGGCCATTCGGTCTTAGACGCCGACCCGTGACAATGCTGTGCTAACAAGGAACCAAATCTCAATAAAAAGTGATCGGCGACTAACGGTGAAATACATGGGTTTCAATGGGAAAAAAGTTTCATTTTTGACGTAAAATCGAAATTTACTTTTTTTAACTTTAAAAATATTTTCCAAATAAAAATTTTTGTTTTTTACTTTTTTTAGACTAATATTCTATCATCTCATTTATGCGTATTACTTTCCTTGCAACTGTGACACTTTAACATATTCTCTATCCAACTGTGACAGTTTAGCATAGTATTTCTCCAACATTTGCGCCTAATGTATGCGTATCACTTTCGTTCCAGGCGTATGACTCGTCTTATAATAAATTTTTATATTCCAGACTCGAAGAGCTCTTTTTTCATTTATTTTTAGACGAGTATATGAGGTCTTAGCACCGCAGAACCAAGGTCTAAACGGTGAGACGCAAGCATATAACAACATCTCTTATTATTTTATTTTTATATTTTTGTATAATATATTTTTATATATAATAAGGGCTTCGTTCAACATTTTACAGAAAGTGCCGACCCTCACTTTTTTAGCAACTTGTCTGTTTAATAACGTTTCAAACGTTCTCTCTTATTTTTAAAATAAGTTGTGGCGAATAACATTAAAGTTCTACCCATTATTAGACTTTGAAAAGTCGTCTTGGTAGTTGTCAATAGACACTTTTTCGTTAAAATATTTTTTTAACTTTTTGCTCGGAATCGAGTGAGTCAATGCTCAGTAAATTGAAAAGATAACATCAATTTCATTTAGAAATAATATATATTTCACGCCAAAGGCGCTCGTCACATATGGGCCATTCGGTCTTAGACGCCGACCCGTGACAATGCTGTGCTAACAAGGAACCAAATCTCAATAAAAAGTGATCGGCGACTAACGGTGAAATACATGGGTTTCAATGGGAAAAAAGTTTCATTTTTGACGTAAAATCGAAATTTACTTTTTTTAACTTTAAAAATATTTTCCAAATAAAAATTTTTGTTTTTTACTTTTTTTAGACTAATATTCTATCATCTCATTTATGCGTATTACTTTCCTTGCAACTGTGACACTTTAACATATTCTCTATCCAACTGTGACAGTTTAGCATAGTATTTCTCCAACATTTTCGCCTAATGTATGCGTATCACTTTCGTTCCAGGCGTATGACTCGTCTTATAATAAATTTTTATATTCCAGACTCGAAGAGCTCTTTTTTCATTTATTTTTAGACGAGTATATGAGGTCTTAGCACCGCAAAACCAAGGTCTAAACGGTGAGACGCAAGCATATAACAACATCTCTTATTATTTTATTTTTATATTTTTGTAAAATATATTTTTATATATAATAAGGGCTTCGTTCAACATTTTACAGAAAGTGCCGCCCCTCACTTTTTTAGCAACTTGTCTGTTTAATAACGTTTCAAACGTTCTCTCTTATTTTTAAAATAAGTTGTGGCGAATAACATTAAAGTTCTACCCATTATTAGACTTTGAAAAGTCGTCTTGGTAGTTGTCAATAGACACTTTTTCGTTAAAATATTTTTTTAACTTTTTGCTCGGAATCGAGTGAGTCAATGCTCAGTAAATTGAAAATATAACATCAATTTCATTTAGAAATAATATATATTTCACGCCAAATGCGCTCGTCACATATGGGCCATTCGTCACATATGGCCCTCACTTTTTTCGCAACTTGTCTGTATAATAACGTTTCAAACGTTCTCTCTTATTTTTAAAATAAGTTGTGGCGAATAACATTAAAGTTCTACCCATTATTAGACTTTGAAAAGTCGTCTTGGTAGTTGTCAATAGACACTTTTTCGTTAAAATATTTTTTTAACTTTTTGCTCGGAATCGAGAGAGTCAATGCTCAGTAAATTGAAAATATAACATCAATTTCATTTAGAAATAATATTTTATTTCACGCCAAAGGCGCTCGTCACATATGGGCCATTCGGTCTTAGACGCCGAACCGTGACAATGCTGTGCTTACAAGGAACCAAATCTTAATAAAAAGTGATCGGCGACTAACGGTGAAATACATGGGTTTCAATGGGAAAAAAGTTTCATTTTCGACCTAAAATCGAAATTTACTTTTTTTAACTTTAAAAATATTTTCCAAATAAAAATTTTTGTTTTTTACTTTTTTTAGACTAATATTCTATCATCTAATTTATGCGTATTACTTTCCTTGCAACTGTGACACTTTAACATATTCTCTATCCAACTGTGACAGTTTAGCATAGTATTTTTCCAACATATTCGCCTAATGCATGCGTATCACTTTCGTTTCAGGCGTATGACTTGTCTTATAATAAATTTTTATATTCCAGACTCGAAGTGCTCTTTTTTTATTTATTTTTAGACGAGTATATGAGGTCTTGGCACCGCAGAACCAAGGTCTGAACGGTGAGACGCAAGCATATAACAACATCTATTATTATTTTATTTTTATATTTGTGTAAAATATATTTTTATATAGAATAAGGGCTTCGTTCAACATTTTACAGAAAGTTCCGCTCCTCACTTTTTTAGCAACTTTTCTGTTTAATAACGTTTCTAACGTTCTCTTTTATTTTTAAAATAAGTTGTGGCGAATAACATTAAAGTTCTACCCATTATTAGACTTTGAAAAGTCGTCTTGGTAGTTGTCAATAGACACTTTTTCGTTAAAATATTTTTTTAACTTTTTGTTTGGAATCGAGTGAGTCAATGCTCAGTAAATTGAAAATATAACATCAATTTCATTTAGAAATAAAATATATTTCACGCCAAAGGCGCTCGTCACATATAAGCCATTCGGTCTTAGACGCCGACCCGTGACAATGCTGTGCTTACAAGGATCCAAATCTCAATAAAAGGTGTTCAGCGACTAACGGTGAAATACATGGGTTTCAATAGGAAAAAAGTTTCATTTTCGACCTAAAATCGAAATTTACTTTTTTTAACTTTAAAAATATTTTCCAAATAAAAATTTTTGTTTTTTACTTTTTTTAGACTAATATTCTATCATCTCATTTATGCGTATTACTTTCCTTGCAACTGTGACACTTTAACATATTCTCTATCCAACTGTGACAGTTTAGCATAGTATTTCTCCGACATTTTCGCCTAATGTATGCGTATCACTTTCGTTCCAGGCGTATGACTCGTCTTATAATAAATTTTTATATTCCAGACTCGAAGAGCTCTTTTTTCATTTATTTTTAGACGAGTATATGAGGTCTTAGCACCGCAAAACCAAGGTCTAAACGGTGAGACGCAAGCATATAACAACATCTCTTATTATTTTATTTTTATATTTTTGTAAAATATATTTTTATATATAATAAGGGCTTCGTTCAACATTTTACAGAAAGTGCCGCCCCTCACTTTTGTAGCAACTTGTCTGTTTAATAACGTTTCAAACGTTCTCTCTTATTTTTAAAATAAGTTGTGGCGAATAACATTAAAGTTCTACCCATTATTAGACTTTGAAAAGTCGTCTTGGTAGTTGTCAATAGACACTTTTTCGTTAAAATATTTTTTTAACTTTTTGCTCGGAATCGAGTGAGTCAATGCTCAGTAAATTGAAAATATAACATCAATTTCATTTAGAAATAATATATATTTCACGCCAAAGGCGCTCGTCACATATGGGCCATTCGGTCTTAGACGCCGACCCGTGACAATGCTGTGCTAACAAGGAACCAAATCTCAATAAAAAGTGATCGGCGACTAACGGTGAAATACATGGGTTTCAATGGGAAAAAAGTTTCATTTTTGACGTAAAATCGAAATTTACTTTTTTTAACTTTAAAAATATTTTCCAAAATAAAATTTTTTTTTGTTTTTTACTTTTTTTAGACTAATTTTCTATCATCTCATTTATGCGTATTACTTTCCTTGTAACTGTGACACTTTAACATATTCTCTATCCAACTGTGACAGTTTAGCATAGTATTTCTCCAACATTTTCGCCTAATGTATGCGTATCACTTTCGTTCCAGGCGTATGACTCGTCTTATAATAAATTTTTATATTCCAGACTCGAAGAGCTCTTTTTTCATTTATTTTTAGACGAGTATATAAGGTCTTAGCACCGCAGAACCAAGGTCTAAACGGTGAGACGCAAGCATATAACAACATCTCTTATTATTTTATTTTTATATTTTTGTATAATATATTTTTATATATAATAAGGGCTTCGTTCAACATTTTACAGAAAGTGCCGCCCCTCACTTTTTTAGCAACTTGTCTGTTTAATAACGTTTCAAACGTTCTCTCTTATTTTTAAAATAAGTTGTGGCGAATAACATTAAAGTTCTACCTATTATTAGACTTTGAAAAGTCGTCTTGGTAGTTGTCAATAGACACTTTTTCGTTAAAATATTTTTTTAACTTTTTGCTCGGAATCGAGTGAGTCAATGCTCAGTAAATTGAAAATATAACATCAATTTCATTTAGAAATAATATATATTTTACGCCAAAGGCGCTCGTCACATATGGGCCATTCGGTCTTAGACGCCAACCCGTGACAATGCTGTGCTTACAAGGTACCAAATCTCAATAAAAGGTGTTCGGCGACTTACGGTGAAATACATGGGTTTCAATGGGAAAAAAGTTTCATTTTTGACGTAAAATCGAAATTTACTTTTTTTAACTTAAAAAATATTTTCCAAATAAAATTTTTGTTTTTTACTTTTTTTAGACTAATATTCTATCATCTAATTTATGCGTATTACTTTCCTTGCAATTGTGACACTTTAACATATTCTCTATCCAACTGTGACAGTTTAGCATAGTATTTCTCTAACATTTTCGCCTAATGTATGCGTATCACTTTCGTTCCAGGCGTATGACTCGTCTTATAATAAATTTTTATATTCCAGACTCGAAGAGCTCTTTTTTCATTTATTTTTAGACGAGTATATAAGGTCTTAGCACCGCAGAACCAAGGTCTAAACGGTGAGACGCAAGCATATAACAACATCTCTTATTATTTTATTTTTATATTTTTGTATAATATATTTTTATATATAATAAGGGCTTCGTTCAACATTTTACAGAAAGTGCCGCCCCTCACTTTTTTAGCAACTTGTCTGTTTAATAACGTTTCAAACGTTCTCTCTTATTTTTAAAATAAGTTGTGGCGAATAACATTAAAGTTCTACCTATTATTAGACTTTGAAAAGTCGTCTTGGTAGTTGTCAATAGACACTTTTTCGTTAAAATATTTTTTTAACTTTTTGCTCGGAATCGAGTGAGTCAATGCTCAGTAAATTGAAAATATAACATCAATTTCATTTAGAAATAATACATATTTTACGCCAAAGGCGCTCGTCACATATGGGCCATTCGGTCTTAGACGCCAACCCGTGACAATGCTGTGCTTACAAGGTACCAAATCTCAATAAAAGGTGTTCGGCGACTTACGGTGAAATACATGGGTTTCAATGGGAAAAAAGTTTCATTTTTGACGTAAAATCGAAATTTACTTTTTTTAACTTAAAAAATATTTTCCAAATAAAATTTTTGTTTTTTACTTTTTTTAGACTAATATTCTATCATCTAATTTATGCGTATTACTTTCCTTGCAATTGTGACACTTTAACATATTCTCTATCCAACTGTGACAGTTTAGCATAGTATTTCTCTAACATTTTCGCCTAATGTATGCGTATCACTTTCGTTCCAGGCGTATGACTCGTCTTATAATAAATTTTTATATTCCAGACTCGAAGAGCTCTTTTTTCATTTATTTTTAGACAAGTATATGAGGTATTAGCACCGCAGAACCAAGGTCTAAACGGTGAGACGCAAGCATATAACAACATCTCTTATTATTTTATTTTTATATTTTTGTAAAATATATTTTTATATATAATAAGGGCTTCGTTCAACATTTTACAGAAAGTGCCGCCCCTCACTTTTTTAGCAACTTGTCTGTTTAATAACGTTTCAAACGTTCTCTCTTATTTTTAAAATAAGTTGTGGCGAATAACATTAAAGTTCTACCTATTATTAGACTTTGAAAAGTCGTCTTGGTAGTTGTCAATAGACACTTTTTCGTTAAAATATTTTTTTAACTTTTTGCTCGGAATCGAGTGAGTCAATGCTCAGTAAATTGAAAATATAACATCAATTTCATTTAGAAATAATATATATTTTACGCCAAAGGCGCTCGTCACATATGGGCCATTCGGTCTTAGACGCCAACCCGTGACAATGCTGTGCTTACAAGGTACCAAATCTCAATAAAAGGTGTTCGGCGACTTACGGTGAAATACATGGGTTTCAATGGGAAAAAAGTTTCATTTTTGACGTAAAATCGAAATTTACTTTTTTTAACTTAAAAAATATTTTCCAAATAAAATTTTTGTTTTTTACTTTTTTTAGACTAATATTCTATCATCTAATTTATGCGTATTACTTTCCTTGCAATTGTGACACTTTAACATATTCTCTATCCAACTGTGACAGTTTAGCATAGTATTTCTCTAACATTTTCGCCTAATGTATGCGTATCACTTTCGTTCCAGGCGTATGACTCGTCTTATAATAAATTTTTATATTCCAGACTCGAAGAGCTCTTTTTTCATTTATTTTTAGACAAGTATATGAGGTATTAGCACCGCAGAACCAAGGTCTAAACGGTGAGACGCAAGCATATAACAACATCTCTTATTATTTTATTTTTATATTTTTGTAAAATATATTTTTATATATAATAAGGGCTTCGTTCAACATTTTACAGAAAGTGCCGCCCCTCACTTTTTTAGCAACTTGTCTGTTTAATAACGTTTCAAACGTTCTCTCTTATTTTTAAAATAAGTTGTGGCGAATAACATTAAAGTTCTACCCACTATTAGACTTTGAAAAGTCGTCTTTGTAGTTGTCAATAGACACTTTTTCGTTAAAATATTTTTTTAACTTTTTGTTCGGAATCGAGTGAGTCAATGCTCAGTAAATTGAAAATATAACATCAATTTCATTTAGAAATAATATATATTTTACGCCAAAGGCGCTCGTCACATATGGGCCATTCGGTCTTAGACGCCAACCCGTGACAATGCTGTGCTTACAAGGTACCAAATCTCAATAAAAGGTGTTCGGCGACTTACGGTGAAATACATGGGTTTCAATGGGAAAAAAGTTTCATTTTTGACGTAAAATCGAAATTTACTTTTTTTAACTTTAAAAATATTTTCCAAATAAAATTTTTGTTTTTTACTTTTTTTAGACTAATATTCTATCATCTTATTTATGCGTATTACTTTCCTTGCAATTGTGACACTTTAACATATTCTCTATCCAACTGTGACAGTTTAGCATAGTATTTCTCTAACATTTTCGCCTAATGTATGCGTATCACTTTCGTTCCAGGCGTATGACTCGTCTTATAATAAATTTTTATATTCCAGACTCGAAGAGCTCTTTTTTCATTTATTTTTAGACAAGTATATGAGGTATTAGCACCGCAGAACCAAGGTCTAAACGGTGAGACGCAAGCATATAACAACATCTCTTATTATTTTATTTTTATATTTTTGTAAAATATATTTTTATATATAATAAGGGCTTCGTTCAACATTTTACAGAAAGTGCCGCCCCTCACTTTTTTAGCAACTTGTCTGTTTAATAACGTTTCAAACGTTCTCTCTTATTTTTAAAATAAGTTGTGGCGAATAACATTAAAGTTCTACCCATTATTAGACTTTGAAAAGTCGTCTTGGTAGTTGTCAATAGACACTTTTTCGTTAAAATATTTTTTTAACTTTTTGCTCGGAATCGAGTGAGTCAATGCTCAGTAAATTGAAAATATAACATAAATTTCATTTAGAAATAATATATATTTCACGCCAAAGGCGCTCGTCACATATGGGCCATTCGGTCTTAGACGCCGACCCGTGACAATGCTGTGCTAACAAGGAACCAAATCTCAATAAAAAGTGATCGGCGACTAACGGTGAAATACATGGGTTTCAATGGGAAAAAAGTTTCATTTTTGACGTAAAATCGAAATTTACTTTTTTTAACTTTAAAAATATTTTCCAAATAAAAATTTTTGTTTTTTACTTTTTTTAGACTAATATTCTATCATCTCATTTATGCGTATTACTTTCCTTGCAACTGTGACACTTTAACATATTCTCTATCCAACTGTGACAGTTTAGCATAGTATTTCTCCAACATTTTCGCCTAATGTATGCGTATCACTTTCGTTCCAGGCGTATGACTCGTCTTATAATAAATTTTTATATTCCAGACTCGAAGAGCTCTTTTTTCATTTATTTTTAGACAAGTATATAAGGTCTTAGCACCGCAGAACCAAGGTCTAAACGGTGAGACGCAAGCATATAACAACATCTCTTATTATTTTATTTTTATATTTTTGTAAAATATATTTTTATATATAATAAGTGCTTCGTTCAACATTTTACAGAAAGTGCCGCCCCTCACTTTTTTAGCAACTTGTCTGTTTAATAACGTTTCAAACGTTCTCTCTTATTTTTAAAATAAGTTGTGGCGAATAACATTAAAGTTCTACCCATTATTAGACTTTGAAAAGTCGTCTTGGTAGTTGTCAATAGACACTTTTTCGTTAAAATATTTTTTTAACTTTTTGCTCGGAATCGAGTGAGTCAATGCTCAGTAAATTGAAAAGATAACATCAATTTCATTTAGAAATAATATATATTTCACGCCAAAGGCGCTCGTCACATATGGGCCATTCGGTCTTAGACGCCGACCCGTGACAATGCTGTGCTAACAAGGAACCAAATCTCAATAAAAAGTGATCGGCGACTAACGGTGAAATACATGGGTTTCAATGGGAAAAAAGTTTCATTTTTGACGTAAAATCGAAATTTACTTTTTTTAACTTTAAAAATATTTTCCAAATAAAAATTTTTGTTTTTTACTTTTTTTAGACTAATATTCTATCATCTCATTTATGCGTATTACTTTCCTTGCAACTGTGACACTTTAACATATTCTCTATCCAACTGTGACAGTTTAGCATAGTATTTCTCCAACATTTTCGCCTAATGTATGCGTATCACTTTCGTTCCAGGCGTATGACTCGTCTTATAATAAATTTTTATATTCCAGACTCGAAGAGCTCTTTTTTCATTTATTTTTAGACGAGTATATGAGGTCTTAGCACCGCAAAACCAAGGTCTAAACGGTGAGACGCAAGCATATAACAACATCTCTTATTATTTTATTTTTATATTTTTGTAAAATATATTTTTATATATAATAAGGGCTTCGTTCAACATTTTACAGAAAGTGCCGCCCCTCACTTTTTTAGCAACTTGTCTGTTTAATAACGTTTCAAACGTTCTCTCTTATTTTTAAAATAAGTTGTGGCGAATAACATTAAAGTTCTACCCATTATTAGACTTTGAAAAGTCGTCTTTGTAGTTGTCAATAGACACTTTTTCGTTAAAATATTTTTTTAACTTTTTGCTCGGAATCGAGTGAGTCAATGCTCAGTAAATTGAAAATATAACATCAATTTCATTTAGAAATAATATATATTTCAAGCTAAAGGCGCTCGTCACATATGGGCCATTCGGTCTTAGACGCCGACCCGTGACAATGCTGTGCTAACAAGGAACCAAATCTTAATAAAAAGTGATCGGCGACTAACGGTGAAATACATGGGTTTCAATGGGAAAAAAGTTTCATTTTTGACGTAAAATCGAAATTTACTTTTTTTAACTTTAAAAATATTTTCCAAATAAAAATTTTTGTTTTTTACTTTTTTTAGACTAATATTCTATCATCTCATTTATGCGTATTACTTTCCTTGCAACTGTGACACTTTAACATATTCTCTATCCAACTGTGACAGTTTAGCATAGTATTTCTCCAACATTTTCGCCTAATGTATGCGTATCACTTTCGTTCCAGGCGTATGACTCGTCTTATAATAAATTTTTATATTCCAGACTCGAAGAGCTCTTTTTTCATTTATTTTTAGACAAGTATATAAGGTCTTAGCACCGCAGAACCAAGGTCTAAACGGTGAGACGCAAGCATATAACAACATCTCTTATTATTTTATTTTTATATTTTTGTAAAATATATTTTTATATATAATAAGTGCTTCGTTCAACATTTTACAGAAAGTGCCGCCCCTCACTTTTTTAGCAACTTGTCTGTTTAATAACGTTTCAAACGTTCTCTCTTATTTTTAAAATAAGTTGTGGCGAATAACATTAAAGTTCTACCCATTATTAGACTTTGAAAAGTCGTCTTGGTAGTTGTCAATAGACACTTTTTCGTTAAAATATTTTTTTAACTTTTAGCTCGGAATCGAGTGAGTCAATGCTCAGTAAATTGAAAATATAACATCAATTTCATTTAGAAATAATATATATTTCACGCCAAAGGCGCTCGTCACATATGGGCCATTCGGTCTTAGACGCCGACCCGTGACAATGCTGTGCTAACAAGGAACCAAATCTCAATAAAAAGTGATCGGCGACTAACGGTGAAATACATGGGTTTCAATGGGAAAAAAGTTTCATTTTTGACGTAAAATCGAAATTTACTTTTTTTAACTTTAAAAATATTTTCCAAATAAAAATTTTTGTTTTTTACTTTTTTTAGACTAATATTCTATCATCTCATTTATGCGTATTACTTTCCTTGCAACTGTGACACTTTAACATATTCTCTATCCAACTGTGACAGTTTAGCATAGTATTTCTCCAACATTTGCGCCTAATGTATGCGTATCACTTTCGTTCCAGGCGTATGACTCGTCTTATAATAAATTTTTATATTCCAGACTCGAAGAGCTCTTTTTTCATTTATTTTTAGACGAGTATATGAGGTCTTAGCACCGCAGAACCAAGGTCTAAACGGTGAGACGCAAGCATATAACAACATCTCTTATTATTTTATTTTTATATTTTTGTATAATATATTTTTATATATAATAAGGGCTTCGTTCAACATTTTACAGAAAGTGCCGACCCTCACTTTTTTAGCAACTTGTCTGTTTAATAACGTTTCAAACGTTCTCTCTTATTTTTAAAATAAGTTGTGGCGAATAACATTAAAGTTCTACCCATTATTAGACTTTGAAAAGTCGTCTTGGTAGTTGTCAATAGACACTTTTTCGTTAAAATATTTTTTTAACTTTTTGCTCGGAATCGAGTGAGTCAATGCTCAGTAAATTGAAAATATAACATCAATTTCATTTAGAAATAATATATATTTCACGCCAAAGGCGCTCGTCACATATGGGCCATTCGGTCTTAGACGCCGACCCGTGACAATGCTGTGCTAACAAGGAACCAAATCTCAATAAAAAGTGATCGGCGACTAACGGTGAAATACATGGGTTTCAATGGGAAAAAAGTTTCATTTTTGACGTAAAATCGAAATTTACTTTTTTTAACTTTAAAAATATTTTCCAAATAAAAATTTTTGTTTTTTACTTTTTTTAGACTAATATTCTATCATCTCATTTATGCGTATTACTTTCCTTGCAACTGTGACACTTTAACATATTCTCTATCCAACTGTGACAGTTTAGCATAGTATTTCTCCAACATTTGCGCCTAATGTATGCGTATCACTTTCGTTCCAGGCGTATGACTCGTCTTATAATAAATTTTTATATTCCAGACTCGAAGAGCTCTTTTTTCATTTATTTTTAGACGAGTATATGAGGTCTTAGCACCGCAGAACCAAGGTCTAAACGGTGAGACGCAAGCATATAACAACATCTCTTATTATTTTATTTTTATATTTTTGTATAATATATTTTTATATATAATAAGGGCTTCGTTCAACATTTTACAGAAAGTGCCGACCCTCACTTTTTTAGCAACTTGTCTGTTTAATAACGTTTCAAACGTTCTCTCTTATTTTTAAAATAAGTTGTGGCGAATAACATTAAAGTTCTACCCATTATTAGACTTTGAAAAGTCGTCTTGGTAGTTGTCAATAGACACTTTTTCGTTAAAATATTTTTTTAACTTTTTGCTCGGAATCGAGTGAGTCAATGCTCAGTAAATTGAAAATATAACATCAATTTCATTTAGAAATAATATATATTTCACGCCAAAGGCGCTCGTCACATATGGGCCATTCGGTCTTAGACGCCGACCCGTGACAATGCTGTGCTAACAAGGAACCAAATCTCAATAAAAAGTGATCGGCGACTAACGGTGAAATACATGGGTTTCAATGGGAAAAAAGTTTCATTTTTGACGTAAAATCGAAATTTACTTTTTTTAACTTTAAAAATATTTTCCAAATAAAAATTTTTGTTTTTTACTTTTTTTAGACTAATATTCTATCATCTCATTTATGCGTATTACTTTCCTTGCAACTGTGACACTTTAACATATTCTCTATCCAACTGTGACAGTTTAGCATAGTATTTTTCCAACATTTTCGCCTAATGTATGCGTATCACTTTCGTTCCAGGCGTATGACTCGTCTTATAATAAATTTTTATATTCCAGACTCGAAGAGCTCTTTTTTCATTTATTTTTAGACGAGTATATGAGGTCTTAGCACCGCAAAACCAAGGTCTAAACGGTGAGACGCAAGCATATAACAACATCTCTTATTATTTTATTTTTATATTTTTGTAAAATATATTTTTATATATAATAAGGGCTTCGTTCAACATTTTACAGAAAGTGCCGCCCCTCACTTTTTTAGCAACTTGTCTGTTTAATAACGTTTCAAACGTTCTCTCTTATTTTTAAAATAAGTTGTGGCGAATAACATTAAAGTTCTACCCATTATTAGACTTTGAAAAGTCGTCTTTGTAGTTGTCAATAGACACTTTTTCGTTAAAATATTTTTTTAACTTTTTGCTCGGAATCGAGTGAGTCAATGCTCAGTAAATTGAAAATATAACATCAATTTCATTTAGAAATAATATATATTTCAAGCTAAAGGCGCTCGTCACATATGGGCCATTCGGTCTTAGACGCCGACCCGTGACAATTCTGTGCTTACAAGGATCCAAATTTCAATAAAAGGTGTTCGGCGACTAACGGTGAAATACATGGGTTTCAATGGGAAAAAAGTTTCATTTTCGACCTAAAATCGAATATTTACTTTTTTTAAATTTAAAAATATTTTCCAAATAAAAATTTTTGTTTTATACTTTTTTTAGACTAATATTCTATCATCTAATTTATGCGTATTACTTTCCTTGCAACTGTGACACTTTAACATATTCTCTATCCAACTGTGACAGTTTAGCATAGTATTTCTCCAACATTTTCGCCTAATGTATGCGTATCACTTTCGTTCCAGGCGTATGACTCGTCTTATAATAAATTTTTATATTCCAGACTCGAAGAGCTCTTTTTTCATTTATTTTTAGACAAGTATATGAGGTCTTAGCACCGCAAAACCAAGGTCTAAACGGTGAGACGCAAGCATATAACAACATCTCTTATTATTTTATTTTTATATTTTTGTAAAATATATTTTTATATATAATAAGGGCTTCGTTCAACATTTTACAGAAAGTGCCGCCCCTCACTTTTTTAGCAACTTGTCTGTTTAATAACGTTTCAAACGTTCTCTCTTATTTTTAAAATAAGTTGTGGCGAATAACATTAAAGTTCTACCCATTATTAGACTTTGAAAAGTCGTCTTTGTAGTTGTCAATAGACACTTTTTCGTTAAAATATTTTTTTAACTTTTTGCTTGGAATCGAGTGAGTCAATGCTCAGTAAATTGAAAATATAACATCAATTTCATTTAGAAATAATATATATTTCAAGCTAAAGGCGCTCGTCACATATGGGCCATTCGGTCTTAGACGCCGACCCGTGACAATTCTGTGCTTACAAGGATCCAAATTTCAATAAAAGGTGTTCGGCGACTAACGGTGAAATACATGGGTTTCAATGGGAAAAAAGTTTCATTTTCGACCTAAAATCGAATATTTACTTTTTTTAACTTTAAAAATATTTTCCAAATAAAAATTTTTGTTTTATACTTTTTTTAGACTAATATTCTATCATCTAATTTATGCGTATTACTTTCCTTGCAACTGTGACACTTTAACATATTCTCTATCCAACTGTGACAGTTTAGCATAGTATTTCTCCAACATTTTCGCCTAATGTATGCGTATCACTTTCGTTCCAGGCGTATGACTCGTCTTATAATAAATTTTTATATTCCAGACTCGAAGAGCTCTTTTTTCATTTATTTTTAGACAAGTATATGAGGTCTTAGCACCGCAAAACCAAGGTCTAAACGGTGAGACGCAAGCATATAACAACATCTCTTATTATTTTATTTTTATATTTTTGTAAAATATATTTTTATATATAATAAGGGCTTCGTTCAACATTTTACAGAAAGTGCCGCCCCTCACTTTTTTAGCAACTTGTCTGTTTAATAACGTTTCAAACGTTCTCTCTTATTTTTAAAATAAGTTGTGGCGAATAACATTAAAGTTCTACCCATTATTAGACTTTGAAAAGTCGTCTTTGTAGTTGTCAATAGACACTTTTTCGTTAAAATATTTTTTTAACTTTTTGCTTGGAATCGAGTGAGTCAATGCTCAGTAAATTGAAAATATAACATCAATTTCATTTAGAAATAATATATATTTCACGCTAAAGGCGCTCGTCACATATGGGCCATTCGGTCTTAGACGCCGACCCGTGACAATTCTGTGCTTACAAGGATCCAAATTTCAATAAAAGGTGTTCGGCGACTAACGGTGAAATACATGGGTTTCAATGGGAAAAAAGTTTCATTTTCGACCTAAAATCGAAATTTACTTTTTTTAACTTTAAAAATATTTTCCAAATAAAAATTTTTGTTTTTTACTTTTTTTAGACTAATATTCTATCATCTAATTTATGCGTATTACTTTCCTTGCAACTGTGACACTTTAACATATTCTCTATCCAACTGTGACAGTTTAGCATAGTATTTCTCCAACATTTTCGCCTAATGTATGCGTATCACTTTCGTTCCAGGCGTATGACTCGTCTTATAATAAATTTTTATATTCCAGACTCAAAGAGCTCTTTTTTCATTTATTTTTAGACGAGTATATGAGGTCTTAGCACCGCAGAACCAAGGTCTAAACGGTGAGACGCAAGCATATAACAACATCTCTTATTATTTTATTTTTATATTTGTGTAAAATATATTTTTATATAGAATAAGGGCTTCGTTCAACATTTTACAGAAAGTTCCGCTCCTCACTTTTTTAGCAACTTTTCTGTTTAATAACGTTTCTAACGTTCTCTTTTATTTTTAAAATAAGTTGTGGCGAATAACATTAAAGTTCTACCCATTATTAGACTTTGAAAAGTCGTCTTGGTAGTTGTCAATAGACACTTTTTCGTTAAAATATTTTTTTAACTTTTTGCTCGGAATCGAGTGAGTCAATGCTCAGTAAATTGAAAATATAACATCAATTTTATTTAGAAATAATATATATTTCACGCCAAAGGCGCTCGTCACATATGGGCCATTCGGTCTTAGACGCCGACCCGTGACAATGCTGTGCTAACAAGGAACCAAATCTTAATAAAAAGTGATCGGCGACTAACGGTGAAATACATGGGTTTCAATGGGAAAAAAGTTTCATTTTTGACGTAAAATCGAAATTTACTTTTTTTAACTTTAAAAATATTTTCCAAATAAAAATTTTTGTTTTTTACTTTTTTTAGACTAATATTCTATCATCTCATTTATGCGTATTACTTTCCTTGCAACTGTGACACTTTAACATATTCTCTATCCAACTGTGACAGTTTAGCATAGTATTTCTCCAACATTTGCGCCTAATGTATGCGTATCACTTTCGTTCCAGGCGTATGACTCGTCTTATAATAAATTTTTATATTCCAGACTCGAAGAGCTCTTTTTTCATTTATTTTTAGACGAGTATATGAGGTCTTAGCACCGCAGAACCAAGGTCTAAACGGTGAGACGCAAGCATATAACAACATCTCTTATTATTTTATTTTTATATTTTTGTAAAATATATTTTTATATATAATAAGGGCTTCGTTCAACATTTTACAGAAAGTGCCGCCCCTCAATTTTTTAGCAACTTGTCTCTTTAATAACGTTTCAAACGTTCTCTCTTATTTTTAAAATAAGTTGTGGCGAATAACATTAAAGTTCTACCCATTATTAGACTTTGAAAAGTCGTCTTGGTAGTTGTCAATAGACACTTTTTCGTTAAAATATTTCAATATATAGTACTACCAAACTACAAAGCATAAATCAACTACGTAGCATCTAATTTAAATTTTCTATTCTGAAAGAACAGAAAAGTTTTTTAACTACTCTAATTTATAGATGTGTATAATGTGGTGTCACAGATAAAATATTTTGTGATGTCACATAGTATTGTGTAAATCTTTTTGTATTGTAAATTGTAGTAAACAATTATTATAACACTACAAAGCATAGAGATATTGGCATTAGCTAATTTAATTTGCAATATGCCATCTGGTGTTTACCTACTATCGGCAGCAATTTTCATCTTCTGTCTTTAAGTTATAATAAAAAAAGAAAAAAGAGAAAATAGCTACAAAAAGTAGGTAACTCTTTCCAGATCCTCAAGATGAAGGAAGGCGTCCCAAATGCAGATACTTAATAAAGGTTGACATTGAATATCTAATATAACGAGGTAAAAACCTTTATGTGTGAAACAACTTTAAAAGCATATTTTTTATTTATTGCTTAATCTGAATTAAAATCTTTACCTTTTTCATAAAAGTAGATACCAGTAAAATTTCACAGCTTCACTTTCAAATTTGCTGAACAATTCCTACAAAAAATGTTGTTTACTTCTTTTTTTATTTTACTTTAGAACATCTATAGTAATGCTTTTATAAAAAAAAGTATGCCACGGACTCAGGCGCGTAGCCATGGGGGGGTTGGGGTTTTACCCCCCTCATTAATCAATGACAGCACTCATTTACATAAAGATTAATGTTTTAGTTCGATTTGAATTCATTTAAACAGAACAGGATCGTATTTCAAAAGTTTTATTGAGGCGCAGGTGCCCTGTCTGAGTAAAGTTTAAAAAATAGGTTCAACAATTATACGAGAATTCTTGAGAGTTCTGAGGTTATTTTTTAAAGATTTATGACTCATATTTATTTATGTTAATAAAGATATATAATTACTGATTATTTAATTTTTAGATAAATAATTGTTAATATATCAGTTTTGACATTTCACTTTTAAGGCAATGCACCAAAAAAAAATCCTCTTCATTTGAGCGGAACATTCCTATCATAAAATCGTCTTGAGTTCTTTACTCAAAATTAGATAATTATACTACAAGCAATAGTATTTTCCTCTGTTTTAAGGAGGAAAAATATTAGAAGAAGACTCTCATGGTTTAATCTTTGGTTGAGAGTAATCCACTACTTTCAGTAGGAAACATAATTTTCAAGTTAAACTTCAATATAATTCTCAAATGAAATCTAATAAATAATATTTTTCTAAATTTAATATAATTTATATATAATTAATTTACAAATCTTTCTTTGCGCAAAGATCTTGTTTTTTTGTTATGATTACGATCCTGAAACTCGGTTGCCAACACATGCATCTTTCGTGTCCATGAAATGATCGCGTGGTTAGACACCAAAGTGGGGATTTTGTAACATAAGCAGAGGGTTAAAAAAGACGTCATTGGACGCAAAATTCTTTTCAAACCCCCCGCAGATATTTTTTTCTGGCTACGCCCCTGCACGGAACTGACAATTTTACCATATTTTTTTTTATTTTAACTATGATAATGATTAGTTAATGAACTAAACATTAAGTAACTTCAAGACAGATTTCCAATAAGCGGTTTATGAAGTAATTGTAAAAAAAAAATGCAGTAGTTATTTAGATATGGAGATATGCCAAAATGACAGTTACTTGAAAATCAGGCACGAATGCTTTCTTCCCGCAAGTCATTCGGTCGACTCGACATTTCCACGACTGGTCATTTGATCGACTGGACATTTCCGCGAATGTTCATTTCCACGACTGGTCATTGGATCAATTGGACATTTCCGCGACTGGTCATTTGCTCAACTGGACATTTAAACGAATAGACATTTTATCGACTCGACATTTCCGCGACTGGTCATTTGCTCGACTCGACATTTTAACGAATGGACATTCCCGCGACTGGTCATTTCCACGACTGGTGATTTGATCGACTCGACATTTCCGCGACTGGTCATTTGCTCGATTCGACATTTGAACGAATGGAGATTTGATCGACTCGACATTTCCGCGACTGGTCATTTCCTTGACTCGACATTTTAACGAATGGACATTTCCACGACTGGTCATTTGATCGACTGGACATTTCCGCGAATGTTCATTTCCACGACTGGTCATTGGATCAACTGGACATTTCCGCGACTGGTCATTTACTCGACTCGACATTTGAACGAATAGACATTTGATCGACTCGACATTTCCGCGACTGGTCATTTGCTCGACTCGACATTTTAACGAATGGATATTCCCGCGACTGGTCATTTCCACGACTGGTGATTTGATCGACTCGACATTTCCGCGACTGGTCATTTGCTCGATTCGACATTTGAACGAATGGAGATTTGATCGACTCGACATTTCCGCGACTGGTCATTTCCTTGACTCGACATTTTAACGAATGGACATTTCCACGACTGGTCATTTGATCGAATGGACATTTCCGAGACTGGTCATTTGATCGACTCAACACTTGAACGAATTGACATTGGATCGAATGGACATTTCCGCTACTGGTCATTCGATCGACTCAACATTTGAAGGAATGGACATTTCCACGACTGGTCATTTGATCGACTCGACATTTTGATGAAATGACACTTGGACGAGTTTCCTCTCTATTTTGTAGTAATTTGTGGTTTCTATTTATCAAGCGTTCTTATTGTGCATAGTGTTGAATATATTGAATATAATACTCCTGGCTCCAATTGTCTGAACATTTAGTAGCCGTAATTGAAACTGATAGGATTTCACGTTTTTCTTATGACTGGATGAAAATTGAGGTATAAATCCAAATCAAGCATTGAAGTGTATTAAAATATTCAATTACATTTTATTACCGCCTTCTCACTGGCTCTAGGCACCCTGTTTGCGTATAATTTACGCGCAATTAAATAAGTAAAATTTAAAATGACAAAGGCAGAAAGTTTTGGGGGTCGCCTGCATTTCCTCCAAAACCCAAATAACCGAACTCACAACTATCCGAAATTCAAGTGTTCGAAAAGTCAACTAACAGAACTCGCAATTGGCCGAACTTCCAATTGCCCGAATTCGAATTTGTCCAAACTTCCAAGTAACTGAACTAGCATTTGTCCAAACTCGCATTTTTTAAAACATGCATGTTGGGAACTCAAATGGGAGTTCGGGGATTTGTCAAGTATGTGAATTAAGGAATTTGTCAAATGATTGTTCGAAGAGTTGAATGTTTTGACAAGTGCGAATTTGGTGATATAAAATTTCGACCAAATGCGAGTTTAGATAGTTAAGAGTTCTGCCAAATGCGAGTTTAGGTAGTTAAGATTTTTGACAAATGTGAGTTTGGGGACTTAAAAGTTTTGACAAATGTGAGTTTGGGAAGTTAAGAAATCTGGCAAATGCGAGTTTGGGGACTTAATAGTTTGGACAAATGCGAGTTCAAGCAGTTGACAGTTCAGGCAAAAGAGATTTCGAGGATTTGGTTGTTCTAACAAATGTGAGTTCAGGGTGTTGACAGTTTGGGCAAACGCGAATTCGAGGATTTAGTTTTTCTGACAAATGCGATTTCGGGGAGTTAAATTTTAGAGCAAATGCAATTTCAGGGAGATGCATGTTTTAAAAAATGCGAGTTTGGAGTATTGAAATTTTGGACAAATGCAAATTTGGGTAGCTGGAGTTTTTGGCAAATGCAAATTTGGGAGATTTAAAGTTTAGACAAATGCGATGTCAAGAATTTAAACGTTTCGACAATTGTGAGTTCGGGTAGTTGAAACTTTTGACAAATGTGAGATCGTAGAGTTAGAAGTTGGGACAAATGCTAGTTTAGTTACTTGGAAGTTTGAACAAATTCAAGTTCGAGGAATTGAAAGTTCAGACAAATGCTAGTTCAGTTACTTGGAAGTTTGGACAAATTCGAATTCGGGCAATTGGAAGTTCGGCCAATTGCGAGTTCTGTTAGTTGACTTTTCGAACACTTGAATTTCGGTTAGTTGTGAGTTCGGTTATTTGGGTTTTGGAGGAAATGCAGGCGACTCAGTTTTGGGACGCTTTCCTTAAGTAATTTACATAGAAACCCATAACTTGTGACGCTAAGTAAATACCTCTTGATTTTTTACGTTTCTGCAACCAAGGATTACTTTCCACAACAGCTTTCCTTCTATCTCCGTAGTCCCATACAAGTTCAGTGTTTGGCAATATATTATTTATAGCCTTAAAAAAAACTCGAGGTTCTCCATTAATTATTTGCTTAAACGGTACCACATTCGGATTGTTTGAATGATTCATCAAACGAGCTTTGTAAGGAGTTTCCTTAGTGGCATCAATGTACGCCTTTTTACCATTAAAATAAATTTCTAAGATGAAGCAACTGAATTGTTATTTCTGTATGCAATCTCACGGTTATTAATTTCAACGGAGTCTGTTACTAGGTCTCCAATATACTCGATTACTACACTGCCTTTTTCAATGAACTTGGAACTGAACACAGACCGATTTTTTTCTTCTAAAAAACGAATCTCAAATTCACTTTCATCGATTACATCGAAAGTCGAAGAAGGCATTTTCAAAAGTTATTGAACTATAAACAAAAGGAAAATAAACAATATTTTAGAGAATAAAAATTATACAAGGTTAATTAATTTCGCATTTCAGGCTGCAGTTTTAAATACAAATGAAATGTGTTTTTCTTAATTGGGATGTTCCTTCGCTTAAGATTGTCACGTCAGAAAATGACATGAATACCACTATTTAGATTTTAATATTTTTTTATTCGAGCCTACAAACGAATTTGCAATAGCTCGGGAAATCGTATATTTTCAATGCAAGTTTTCTAGCCCTTCTAATATTATGTAAGAATTTATATTGTATTATTTAATATTCCTAACAAGGAGGGAAACTATAGCACGAAAAAATAATTTTGGAGTATCGCCCTTCTTATAGGGGTACCCTTCAAAAAGAATAGTACGGATAAAAAAAAAAATATTTAAGGACCAATCCTAGCCCCAGTAACTAAACGGGCCCGGGATTGGGATTCTAACCTGAAAAAGTGAATAAAAATTAAGGAAAGGAAAAGTAACGTGAAAACTGAAAGTAGAGAATAGTTAAAATTTAAAATTTTGTGTATTTATTCAACTTACTTTTAGTTGGTGTAATTGAAGAAAAACTGAGAACTCAGGAACTCGAGAGTGGCACGACACGCTGGTTGGTGATTGGCACGGAGCTGGAACTTGTAGTGGCCCAGTACTCGACTTGAAGAAACAGCACGGGACAGAACAGAATCAGGATAGTCAATCAGCAAATGGCACGGGGCAGAAGAGGAGCAAACTCTTCGAGTAGAACTCACAAGTAGCAGTTGCACAGCCACTTGTCAAATAACAAAATGTCCAAATTTCGTAAGAGTCACCAAAGTTAGAACACAAAACTGATTTGAAATTAATTGCACAAAGTTGTTAAATTTGTAAAAATTGTAATTTCGAAATTTATTTGTCAGAAACTTGAAAAGTTTAATAGAACCAAACTTAGTAGCACTGTATGAATCCAAAATTAGTAAAACTGAGTGTGAACCGAAAATTTCGTGAACTTTGAAAAATTGTGTATTAACAACAACGAAAACCAAAATTAGTAACTTGCGAAAAAGAACAGAACTTAGAGAATTGTGTCAACACGAAACCAGACCAAAATTTGTTAATTGTGAAAAACGAACTGAAGAATTCAAGGCTTAGGAAAATTGTGTCTAAAATACAGGGTGCATTGATATTTATGTGTTTTCTCCCAGATTCGAGAAATAGGGAAGAAGGGGCTGAAATTTGGAAAACGCCAATAGAAAAGGGCCCAAATGCCAAATCTTGCGTAGGCGTAGATCTTGGGGATGGCGAAAGAGCGGAGAATGAGAGAGAACCAATGACAGTGGCGGCAAGTGGGACCTACTGCTGTGTGGGAGGGATGAGTCCCGTCTATGATGGCGAAAATCTATGTAGCGAGTCAGGAAATCCTTTATTTTCCAAATTCTGATTAGGTCCTGGAAAAGTCTCTTGCTGATGGATGGGTGGAAAAAAATACGCCCAAGTTGAGGATGTTCCGATGAGTGCTGCCCTCTATACCACTCTCGAGTTTTCCTGTTACAATTCTCAACAGTAGATTTACATAAAATTCGTAGTTTTTAATTTTACATAGAAATTCAATATTATGAACAATGGTTGTGAAAAATGATGTTAAAAACAACAATAATAAGAATAATAATAATTAAATTAGGTTACAATTTATTAAATTTTTAGTAATTATGATATTTGCAATTAATTATACTAAAATGAAGTTGCATATTAATTAAATTTTGGTTGTTCTTATTTGTTTAACCAAATTTGAAGTTTCAACACTTTTTGAGGTTAGGTTTATTCTAAAGTTATAAAACGTTATTGAAAACTGTAATTTTACTTAAGGTAATCAAGTTTAAGATTATTCCTAATTAATTTGCGTAATTCCTTTTAGTAATTTTGTAAATTCTATAACATAACCTCAAATTCGAACGTTTAATTGGAATTAATGAACATTTGTGATTTAAACAAACTAAATTCTGAACTAAATTAATGTCAATACCGTTTATCACTTATTTAAATGGTTAATTATTTTTACAAATAAATTCTGAGAATTTATAGGTTATGTTTGATTTTATTTACTGTTTTTATTAAGTAAACTTGTTAATGCTTCTGAATTCGACTTTAATTTAATATTATTTGACAAACTATTATTCATACGTAATTTCTATAATTTATTATTATACTATTTAAAATTATTGAAAATATATAACCTCAATTTACAGATTTCACTTATAAATATGTAGCAATTACGGTTTATACTGTTTAAACCTTAAAATTTAACATACCTATTTTTATTGTTTATTCTAATGATTAATTACATATTCAAGTAAATCTTGACAATTTATAGGTTATGTTATCATTATTTATTATTTTCGTTACATGATTCATTCATTGTTTTAGATTTGATTAAAATTTAGTATTAACGGTAATTTAATATTCATGAACCGTTTGCATATTCCATTTATTTTATAGTTTCACTTATTTTGACACATAACCTTAAAATTTGAAGTTTTAATTGAATATTAAATATCTTTCAATTGATTAAATTCTATTTTGATTATTAACAAGTGACGAATAGTTCAAATTCCTACCTAACTTTAATTTTCATTTTTTGTAGGTTATGTTCGTATTGAAAATATAGTCTTATTATAATTCTTAACAATATATATATTTTAACATTATTCTTTTCTAATTATTGAAAATCGTATTAAAATAGAAAAATAGGCATAATTTTAGTATTTCTAAAATATTCAGCTGACCTCATTTATTGATAAACTATTATTTAAAAGTATCTGGGAATTTGTGAAAATATCAAGTCCAGATACCCTTCAAAAGAATGGTTTCTAGAAAACGGATATCATTTATTGCTTCCAAATGTTCATTTTCAACGACCAAATGTTGTTGTTTAAACTTAGATAACCTAGAAGAGAATATTACACTTGGAACGCATAACTATTATTTCACGTGATCCGAGTTTCCTTTAATAGTGGAGACCTTTGCTTTTCCCGAGGTCTGTTAGCCATTAAATTGGTTTGCAAGGCTGACCGGCGGATGCAACTTTAGTTTAGTTTAGATATTTTTTTGTTTAGGGCGCAAGGGACTGTTTAGCATTTTATTAGAGGCTGGGTCTGAGCTTCCTTTCCGAATAAAGGGAGTAGAATCTCTTTCCCAGACTCTAGAAAAGTATGCACATGTTACTCCTTCCTTGGGAGGTCGAAATTATCAATGTTTACAGGTTTTTAAGCTAATGTGATTTTCAATGATTTCTTGAGATCGAGTCCCCTTTTTCGTGAGATTCTATATTCTAGCTGGTTTCAAGATTTCCTTGTTTTTTTAGGTTTCACGAACTTTTAGATTTACGTGATTTTCAAAGGTTTAATTTTTGAGTAAATTTATTTTAATTTCATTTAGTTGATAAAAAAATGTAAAAAATGTAAATAAGAAAAAGACATGCGAATAATTAGCATGACGTTACACCCCCACCGTAAAATGGTTACTGGAAGGTGAAATTCTCAAAGTAACCATCACCAGAATAAAACAACTACTGTCTACAAACATGCTTCTAATTACACACTGGTTTCGGCAAGGTTGTGGAGAGCAATTCACGAGATCAAACTAGACCATTGGATATAAGTTTCTATTGAGGCTGGTAGTTCTTTCAGCAGGTTGCAAAGGTGGTGCTGTTGATTGTTGTTGAGATATGACTTCCAGTGTTGGAATTGTAACCGCTTCATTGATCGTGACAGTTCTTGATGGTTGAAGAGGTTCTAATCGTGTTGGTGTATGCAAGACCATTGCTTGGTTTTCGGGTTCTCTTGGTTCCTCAGGATTAGGTCGTTCAGGAGCCAAATGTACCAGTAAATGTGCTATTGAACTGAATACTGCACCCAACAAATGGATTGACCATCCATAAACACGATGCAGAGTGTATCCATGAACTATGACGTCCACAAGAATCTTGATTAGGTTGAAGATGGTTAGAATACCAAAGAAACCGGCGCTGATGGTTCCGAATATCATCATTTTATTCCAGATCCGTTCCCATGTATTCTGGACGAATTTCTCAATTACTTCCTCATTGAAAAGTTTCAGGAAACCTCCGCCCGAATTTGAAGTAGCGTATCCGTCTAGACCTCGAGCTAAGTCGTTGAGCATCGCTGGTCGCTCGACAGGAAACATAATTGTTTCCCGCATTTTATTGATATCATCTTCGGTGTAAATTCCACTTGTTGCTAGGTGGGCTGGGACGACGTATTGCCATGTTTTAGCCTGACCGGGTTTTATTTCGATTGGTGCAGGTACCTCAACTGATGTAGGGAGAACTTTGTACCAACTGTTTCCAACTTGAAACATTGCTGGTAGTAGTTTGTTACAAGTTATTTCTGTTCCCTTAGATTTTAGAATATTGGTTCTAGGGGTCATAAAATAAGTTTTATTACTATGGGTTACTTGTAGTTCATTATAACAAGCGTTACCGTGCTCAATTCTTACCTCCACTGGAACGCATTTGATTATGTGGACCACATCTCCTGCAACCAGTGCCATGTAACCGGGATTCTTCATAAAGTCATAAGCGAATTGATCAGGGTTTTGGATTCCTACAGTTAGAGCCGTCTTCAGAATTTGACGTTCCAGATTACAATTTTGGTTAATTATATCTCTGTATAGTAATTTCATCTGAGTTCGGATATGTCTCTCAATGTATACAAACTTAGAGTTCATATACGCAAACAAATCCAAATTCGATACCGATACTTGATTAAATCCGGCGAAACTTTCACCTTTGGTGGTTTCAAAAATGACAAGTTTGGGGTGTTCCGTCCTGGCAATTTGATAACCGCAAATCGTTTCCCTATCTTTTACAGTTAAGCCGAAAGTAACCTCGTGAGAAGTTAACGTATAAACCGTCTGGGGTTTTACTGCGTCTAAATCAATGAGTTTATTAGCATATCCTTCGTATAAAATACTAAATTTATTAAAGTTGCATCTATCGACAGGCAATGACTTCCAGAAAGTGTAGCCCCCCTCCGAATCTATACAATTTCCCTCGGATAGAGAGCAAACAGTACCCGAGCGCAAGTGAACAGTATTGGAAGTAAGTTTTACTCTGGCCGTATAATCAGTTAAAGTTACTTTAGCGTACACGTGTACAACTACATCGTGAATTGATCCGCGACCATCACTATATGTTCCTCCGAAACATTTATCGTTATTGGTAACTTCACCTACCAAATAGAATCCAATGCTTGAGGTACTGTTTGCTCTCAAACCATGTATTGGTTGATTAGCTGATAGGTTCATGGTACCGTACAAAAATGCATCATCGCACGTGCGCTGTTCAATTTCTTTAAGCAGTTCATCATAACTAAAGGCAGTTAGACCTATATGTGAAAACATTCCACAGTGATAAAAGTTTCTTTTAAATTCGACTTTACATTGACGTACATAAATTTCATTGTATTCGTTTATTTGCAATAGTTGAACATAGGATTGAGTGACGTTAACAGGGTTCTCCGGTGCATCGCATTCTCCAACGTCTCGTAGAGATAAAGTAGTTATATTTAGGTTCCTTGACCCGCAGTCATATCCTATTAATCCAAAAGTAACATCTAGGAAAATGAAAAAGGTAAGGAAAACGAACTTCATCTGTAACACATCAAAAATATGTTAATTATAGTTGTTTAATTAATTGTTAACATTCGGATAAAGGATTAGATTTCTTTTTAGGTTTTATGGTTTGATTAATATGGGATATTCGGAGTCTATTCATATGGACTATTTTACTGGATTTGAGCACCCCAATTCGTACATTAGTTTTACCAATGATTTCTAATATTTTATGAGGACCAGTATAATGATCTCCAAATTTCTTTGGTTTCGGACCTTTTAAGAGAAATACGTAATCCCCTACCTTAAAGTTTCTAGGATTAATGTGCCTATCGTAATATTTTTTTGATCTTTCTTTAGAACTTACTAAATTATCATAAACTAACGTTCTTATACCATGTAAACGCGTAACTAAATCTATAAGGTATCCCTTATAAGTGGGAACTACGTCGCTGTCTCTAAGAGGTTCGCTCGAAGGTCATCTAGCTAACCTTCCAAAAACTATTTCGAACGGAGTAAATTTAGTACTTTCAGAGACGCATGTGTTATAATTTAACATCGCTATGTCTACCCATTCATCCCATTCGTTATCGGCGGTAGTATATTGTTTTAGAAATTCGCCTAGCGAATGATGTGATCTTTCTAACGATCCATTCGATTGCGGATGGAATGCGGTAGTTCTAACCTTTTTAATCTTAAACCGTTTCGCTACACGGGCCATTAATTTACTAAGAAAATTTGTACCTTGATCTGTCAGTACTACTCGAGGTGATCCAAATAGGCAAACACATTTCTTTATAAATGCATCAGCTATAGTCGTTGCTAGAGTGTCTTTTAAAGGTACAGCTAAACAGAATTTGGAGAGCTGATCCTGCATAGTAAGAATATATTCATATCCTGATTTTGTTTTTAAAAGGGGACCTACGATATCTAGAGCAATTTTATCAAAAACACTGCCTGGAGTATCCGTTATTATCATGGGTTGTTTAGTTTTTAGTCTAACTAATTTTTTTAGTTGACAGCCTATGCATTGCTGAATACGACGCTGAATATCATCTTTTAGATTCGACCAATAGTAACGAGATCTGATCCTATGATAAGTTTTTGTAACACCTCTATGTCCTCCGATAGGTGACGCATGAAGTTCGTTGAATACTTCATCTCTTCCTTCGGGAGGTACGTATTGGAGTGTACCTTTACAAATCAAAATTTTAAGAGGTTCGTTTTGGAAGACTAGTTTAATTATTTCTAATACATTGAGCCAGTCTAAACCTTCAATTCTTTCACTCTTTGCTATACTAAACATCTTAATAGAATTTTGAAGAACAAGTTTTAGTTTCTTCAATGTAATGTAAATGTTTTCTCTTATTATACTAAAAGATTCAGGTTGCTCCTTCCTGATACACAAAGAAAAATAGCTAAACTTATTATTTCTTTTAATAATATCTACACTTAAGTAATCTTTTACCGAGGGTTCTTCTATTTTTCCGAACTCTGTTAGTTTTTCCGCGCCTAAATCACAAGGTTTGCCTTCCGTTGTGACAAAATATACTATATTGTCAAGACGAAATTGAAGTAAATCATTAACCTGAAAAATTTGACACTTGGAAGAACTATCGATTGTTAAAGCTTTATTAGTATTTGATATCAAAGATGAATTTGATGAGCTACTAGGGGCTGAATCATGAGCTGATTCTTCAGTACGTTGCCCTTTTGGTTTCCTACTGTGGACATATGGATTTTGAAAAGAAAAATGAGAGCCAATTAAGTCTAAAGACGAAGAAAAATCGGATCCTACGTCATTCTCTGGTTCAGGATCGACCGTGTTATTTCCAAGAGTAAATGGAAGTTGGGATTGTTGACAATCAAAAGAGCACAATGATACCTGTTCCGAACGATCAGATTCAGAATCTACCTCTTTATAATTAATTTCTTGCCTAATTCTTTTAGTTGGAATAAATGTGGGTGGTGCTATTGGTGTGGTATTTGTTACCGGCCTATTGATAGAGGGATTAGTAAGCATTTTTACAGTTGAATCAATTTCCGAATCAGGGATTGATTCCAATGGTTTACGCTCAGTAAAGTTATCGCAGGTGTAAGTGATTGGGACTGTATCACTTACAGCTTCAGATATAGGGTCTACCGGCGTTTGTTCTTGAAGCTTTTTCTGCCTTCGTGTTACCACATTACAGACAGCTTCATCTGGAATCTCAATAGGGTTTCTTGATAGGGCATCAGCATTTACATTTGTTTTACCTGCCTTATGTACAATGTCATAATCGAATTCTGACAATTTAAAACGCCATTTTTGTACTCTGGTGTTACAATCGGCTGTTTTGAACCATGTTAGGGGTTTATGATCCGTAACAATAGTTAACTTTTTTCCATATATGTTGTCTCGGAAAGCTTTTACACCTGCTACCATAGCTAAGGCTTCTTTCTCATAGACTTCATATGCGAGTTCTGGTCCTCTAAGAACACGTGACATATAAGAGATTGGTAGATCCTTACCAATATCTCCTTGGGACAGTATTGCTCCGATTGCATAACCAGATGCATCGGTTGTTATAATAAAAGGTTTCGAAAAGTCTGGATATTGCAAAACTGGAGACTTGCATAGTTCCTCAATAAGAGTTCTAAAAGCTTTCTCTTCTTTATCACCCCAAATGAAATCTACATCTTTTTGGAGTAATTTGCTAAGAGGTTTAGCCGATTGAGAAAAGCCTTTAATAAATCTCCTATAATATCCAGCTAATCCTAAAAATTGTCTTATGTTCTTAATGTTTTTGGGAGTGGGAAATTTTTTTACGGCTTCCATCTTTTTGGGATCCAAAGTGCATCCTTCTTTACTTAAAATGTGACCTAGGTAACAAACTTTATCCTTGAGGAATTCACATTTGTCAGGATTTATTTAAAGATTAGCAGCTCGCAAACGTTCAAAAACTATTCTGAGTTTTTCTTCAATTTCCTCAAGAGTATCGCCATGAATTATGACGTCATCAATGAAGGTAAAAATGACTTTACCTTGTAAACCTTTAAAAGTGTCATCAATGAATCTCTGGAAAGTTGGGGGAGCATTTTTCAAACCGAAAGTCATTCTAACGTACTCGTAGTGTCCATAAGGTGTACTAAAAGCAGTCTTATGTGAGTCCTTTGGATCCATTAGGATTTGAAGGAAACCTTTCGCAAGATCCAAAGTCACATAATATTTATGACCACCAATTTGATTTATAAATTGGTTGATATCGGGAATGGGATATCTATCTGCGACAGTCTTGTCATTCAATGCTCTAAAGTCAGAGACAAGTCTCCATCGTTTCTTACCTGAGGAGTCCGCTTTCTTAGGAACTATCCATAATGGTGAATTGTATGGAGAGCAAGAATGTTTGATGATACCTTCATCCAACATTTCTTGTACCTGTCTCTGGACTTCGTCCTGTAAGGATATAGGGATCTTATATTGTTTTATATTAACTGGTTCATCATCAGTTGTAGGGATTCGGTGCACAATAGAAGTTGCAGCCTGTAATGGTTGCCCTTCAGTGTGGAACCTATCACTATATTCGTGAACCAATCGGGTTATGAGATCCTTTACCTCAGAATTTAGGTGTTCTAAACGCAGTTGATCTACAAGGTCAATTGATGCTTCCTGAGGATCAATTGCATTACATGTGAACACTTCTTTTTGAGGTATCTCATTTTCATATTCGTTAAAGTGTTCATAGATTTCGGACATTTCTTTATCTGAATATTCATCAACATTTAATTCTTTAGAAATTTCTGAAGTAGCTTCTATAAGTGCTACTCTTAGAGAATTCTCATTGTCTAAAGTATTAGAATAAAGAGAAAATGAATTAGTATTAAAAGATTTATCTTCGTCTTCTACATGAGAAGCGGAATAGTCATTCATTTGTGGTTCGTAACAATTATCAGGAATGGAAACTTCCACACTCCAATTACTACTTTGGTAATCGATTGGATTTTTACCAAGCATATATATTTTAGCTTTGTTTAGGGAAGTCATTTCCTGAAAATTTATTTCGAACAATTTTTCATTTATTCTTACTTTATTAGTTTCAAAATCAATATAAGCCTTTGATTCAGAAAGATATGTTGCTCCCAAAATTCCTTCACAAGGGATATCGAAATCCTCTGGTACAACATGAAATTCTGAAGTGTGATTATGCACTGACATTTCAATGACTCCGATAGTTGAATGTCTGTCAGCGCCAACACCTTTTAATAGTACTGGCTTATATTTATCAATGTCAATTTCTGGTGGTAAAAGATTCTCTTTAATAAGATTAATTTCAGAACCGGAATCGACCAGAAATTGACCTAATGTTCCTGTAGGAGGATTATAAATGTCTAAGTAAGGAAGATTTCTATTTATTGATTTTTCCTTCCAGTTTCTAACAGCTCCGATTTGGTTTATTAAATTAATATTATTTTTCTGTAGAAATTGAATTTTACCAAAATTATTAAACAGACTATTAGTTTTAAAGTTAATCTTAACTTTTGCTTTTCTATAAAAATCAGAACCTATTATACCATCATAAGAAATAGAAAAATTATCAGGCATAACAGCAAAAATTATGGAATGTCCTAACAACTTTGATTCTATTCTTCCAATAGATGGTATAATATCAGTATCTATACCTTTTATGTAAACTGTTTGATCATTTTTGATTTCATTTTTATCGTGAACAGCGTGCAATTTAATAAGACTAATTTCGGCACCAGTGTCAATTAGGAATGTCAACTGTTTTCCAGTAATAGAGTTTGTTAGATTAATATAAGGAGTTAAATGGTTATTGATATTCGTATTTATGGTAATAATTCGTTTTGAAAGTCCTGGGCTATTTTCGAGTTTTCGAATTGGTTCGACGTTTGGCGTTCCCCAGTGTTGCCCGGTAACTGGGGAACACGATAGTTTCCCGAGTTACGTTCATTAAAAATACGTTTACGACAATCTTTAAGCATATGTCCTGAGATTTTACAATAACTGCAAATGATGTTGGAACGGCAATAGGATTCCGTATGGCCATTTTTGTGACATTTATTGCACGTGAAGCTATTAGAAGGATGACTACGCTTATTTTTAAGCTGGAAACACCTATCAGCTGTATGACCGATTTTATTACAATACTGGCATTGAAGAGTATTGGATTTAATTTTCGGACACTCTTTGGCTGAATGACCCTTTTGGTGACACATTTGACATCCTGAGTCTTGTTTGCAATCTTTTGCAGTATGTCCTGCCTGATTACAAATTTGACATATGGTCGGAGTCACATTTATTGCATTTACTTTAAAATTGCAAGTGTCGTTTGTGTGACCATTTCTATTGCAGATTGAACATCGTTTTTTAGGACGACATTCCCAAGCCTCGTGTCCGGTTTTTCGACACAATTGGCAATTTGTTTCTTTGGAAACTTCAATGACCTTAGTTTCTCTAACGGGGATAGATGGTTTTCTCAATGCTTGCCTTGCCAATAGTTGTTTTTCTATGGCAATGGCACCCTTTACAATTTCATTAACGTCTTCATTATCAGCTAATCTCTGCTCTATCTCTAGTTTTAATCCTCTTTTGAAGGATTCTATAATGGCTGTGTTAGTTGAATCTCTAAAGGCTTGTACTACAGCTACACCGGTTTCAACGCGTTTTGCCTCTAAAATTTTTGCTCCAATATCCCTAATTCTATTCGCAAATGAAATGACCAATTCGTTTTCGCGTTGGTACTCTGAGCCTAAATCTCCGAACAATTGAGTTATAGTTTTAGTAGGGGCGTAAATTGATTTTATGTAGAAAGTGAGAGCATCGACTGTGGGAAATTCCATACCTGCTATACATTGACGTGCTTCACCTTTAATTTTACTTCTAATGAGTTTAACCAAAAATGCTTCAGAATCATTTTCAGTCATTGCTTTTGCCTCATTACAACCCTCTATAAAATAGCTACAACTGCCCTTCCCATCAAACTCAGGGATTACCAAAACTGCGTCCCTAATAGAAACCGCTTGTGGGTGAAGAGGAGCTGCTGGAGCTTCGTTTGCCATATTTGGATTTTGTTGATTTTCTCCGGGATTTGGGTTTTGGTTAGCCGAACCGTTTGGAGGGTTATTTGCCGAACCGGTTTGGGGGGATTGGTTTTCTGTTCGGTTTGGAACTTGGTTATCCGAACCAGGTGGAGGGGGTTGACTATTAGTTGTACTCGGGGGTTGGTTGCTTGAACCGGGTGGAGGGGATTGGTCTTCTGTTGGGACTTTTCCTTTAAAAATTTGGGAGGTTTCTTCGCCCGTTAACGTTGAGTCAAAATCGATTAGCGATTTCTCTATTGAAATTTCTGATAAATTTAATTCTTCGTTAATAGTGTTATCATGTAACTGGGTGGAATTAAATACTTCTGGGCTTATTTGCTCAGGTGGAGGTGGTTGATTATTAATTGATGACGGTGGTTTAACTGGACTTCTTAGTACCTTGCCTTTCGTTTCGAAAGCTTTACTATCATTTGCCCAGTCAGGTTTTTCTATCTCTTTTTTTGTATGGCTTCTGAGTTTTCTGTCGGTTTCCGACATGTACTCGAGCAAAACAGGGAAATATAAATACTGTGTAAGTCTATAACCAAAAATAATAGTAATAATATCCACCACCAACTACAGAGGAAAAAGGATAAAATTAGAATTAAAAAGAAGAAATTTCTAGATGATCTAATATCAGTAAAATACTTAACAGTACTAAAACAAGAGCTAAAACCACCACCGCTACAAATAAAGTTTTGAAATTTCTCTCTACAATTTTAAATTTACTATCGGCATTCAGTATAACTTGGTTAGAATACTTAAATTCTTTATTTAATACTGTTTTCACCTCCTCTAATTCCTGATTTAAAGTTAGGATCCTTTGATGAAAATCTTCGGTCCCCAAAATGAAAGAAGTACGTGTCGATTTTGAATTTACTACTAATTTAAGACTTAAATTGTTTACTAGTGTTTCTAATATGGCTAATCTATGATTTAGGTTGTTCATAAGAAAAAATGTTAAATTTAAAATGTCAAAATATTTTAAAAAATTTATTTTAATAGATTGTTTTTTAATTTTTACTGAAATTATCAAATTTATATAAAAAGATTTTAACGCGCCCTGAAAAGATGAAAGGTAGTGAAATAATCGAAGATATATGGTTTAATTAACATTTAAAAATTTATTAAGTTTATTTTCATTATTTTCCTAAATTTATTTATATTTAAAAAGAATAAATCCGCTTAGGGATATAGTAACTAAACCTAACAACAATTTCTGTATTCTTATCGAATTGTCTAATGAACGTTGAATTTGCAAAACCCGATTGGTTTGTTTCTTATGCCACCTAACAAGTGTCCGCTGAGTTTCCTCAACTTGCTCTATCCGTCCCCAGATGGAACTTATATCACGACTAGTTGCTAGAGTCAAGTCGTTCAGCTTTTGTTTGCTATCTTCACGATCTTCCCTTGCTTGGAATTCAACGGTCAGAAACTGATTTTCCAAATCCTGCTCTTGCTCTATTTTATCAATTTCGAGGTTCAATAACCTATCATTGATTTTCGCCAATGTTTTCCTGATGTTGATCCTACCGTTGTGGTGGAACATCTATAAACAAAACCATTCGTTTTATTCACAGGTGTTTCACCTTGGATCTAAGCCTAGATTAAAATTTTTCAACGGAAATAGGAATTTCTAAAGGATAAATAATTTAAAGAAAGGAACTGGGATATTGTTTTCTCCGAAGTACAAGAAAAAGCGAAGATTATATAAATTGAAATATCTAATCTATTTATTAAGATTCATAAAGATAAATGATACAAATTGGATTATTTTGTCAACACAATTTATTTGAATCTAAAAAAACAAATTCCAGCCACTGAGGCTATTGCAAGGGCTCCTAAAACTAAATTTTTCTGAAATCTTCTACTGTCTTCTAGAGCGTTAACTAACAAAAGCATTCGGCACATTTGATTTCTGTGCCACCTGTCGAATGTTTCTTGGACACCGCCTATTTCGTCCAATTTCTTCCGGATTAAATCCAATTCTTCTCTGACAACTACACGTAGGGATTCTAGAGACTCCTGAGTGTTATCTATTCTAGCATTCAAGTTGCTTTCTAGTTCCTGGGTTTCGACTTCCCTTTCGTCCTTGTCAAGGACGCGATTCAAATGAACCTCTAAAAATTGGTTTCCAACGTCTTCCTTAAATTCATGAATCTCTACTTCAATGTTATTGATATTCCTGCGCATAAAACTGCAGGTCTCATAAACGTCAAATTCTCCGTTGTTATATTGCATCTGTAAATGAAAACATTTTCATTTAACAGTGCAAATAAAAAAAAAAATCTGTTTGCTATAACTATATTATCAAATCAACTAACTTAGATATAAAGAAAGGAGTAATTCTATTTTAAGAAGAAAAATACTACAAACAAAATAATAAAAATCAAAATTGTAGTATTTAAGCGAAATTCTAACTTATTTTTCTTTTCTATAATAAATTCTAATTTATCTTTATAATCTATGCTATGCTTTCGGAGTAAATTTATTCGTTGTACATCTAAAATTGTATCTTCTATTTTTAAAAGTTGTTTAGCTATATTTGTTTTAAATTCTTTAAATTCAGTTGAATAGGAAAACAAACGATTTGTTAATCTAACTTCAAGTTCTTCAATTTCATGAAAGAAGTGAACTAATTCTTCATTTACTTCAACAGCATTAACTTTATTTGTTTTAATTAACACCAATTGTTTTAATTTAAAATTTTGATTTTTAAGATCTTCAATTTGGAAAAATAATTGATCTAGACGGTTTATATGGAAGGAAAGATCTTGCTCAGTATTTAAACTTAGTGTAGGTATCATAAGAAGAAATTTACCCTTTTTTTTAAGGAAACAGATTATCCAATCAAAGAAAAACTAATAATTTGAGCATTCAACTGAATTTCCAAAGGAAAAGAAAGGAAAATGAATATAGAAATTATTTAATGTAAAATATTCATATATTTTATAATATCGATTTTTTTTATAATATTAATTGTACTATTCTACTTGGTAATATTCTACAGTAAGCCTAATTTTTCTAAGATATTCTCTAATTTTTGTACCCTAAAATTGAGATCACGCTCTCGATCTTTTGATTGTTTTAATTCTATTTCTAACTTATCTACTTTATCCACTAAATGTTGCTTCTGCAAATTTAGCAACCTAACAATTCGAGGGGGTACTTCTAAACTTTTTACTCTATTTTCTAAATTTGAAATTTTTTTCTCCTCTTTCCCTAAACGATTTTCTTGATCCCACGTTAAAGAGCGGACCCTATTGATAGTATCAGAAGTTTCCTGTAATTTTCTGAAGATTCCTCCGATATTTCTATTGGTCGAGATGAAAGCTTCTTCCGTCTCCTCACGGAAACGGGATTCCTTTTCGTAATGATCCAAGGAGATAACGTACGTGGTTTCGGTCGAGATGAAGTCGCACATCTACCAAAACAAAAGCAAAAATATAATGATTTGAGTTTAACAAAAATTCTAACCCTTCACCACGAATTTATTCCTAACTCTTTTTTTTTATTCCGCCACCACTAGATAATGAAACTACAGGAATTATTTTAACCTTTAATTAATTTTTCCTTTTGGGGATCCTAAATCCGGGATTGTTCTTTAAATAGCATCGGTAGCAATTTTCGCGAAGTCTACCTGAACCTAGGCACGAACTACAAAGTGCCCCACGGAAAGCGTTTATCTTCTCCTCAAAGGTCAAAGGAGGAAGAGGCGGATTAGGTGCAGGTTCCTCCCTTGGCAAAGGTGGAGGAATATTTTTAATAGCTTCCGTGGCCCACCGCGCAAGGTCGAGCGTTTTTTGAGCTTCCTTTCGTTTGAGAATAGCAATGCGATGACGCCTACTCCTGCGGGTTTTACCGCCTGAAGTATATCCCTCGTGTTGCACTAAAAAAAAAAAAAATAAAATAAAACAAAAATTGCTTTAAATTTACCTATCCCAAATCCAGTGTTTTTATAAAAAGGGGAAATGAGGAATAGGAAAGGAAAAATATTTAATTACACCAATAAAAGAAAAATGTTGTAAAAATTTCACACAATGCTCCAAGCAAGGTCGAAATTTTGCAAAAGAAAGTAAAAATTTTCTTAAAATCCAAAATTATTCTATAGAAAGAAATGACAATACTTAATTATTGTTTATTAATTAATTGAGAAACTTATCTAAATATTTGGCTGCAGAAAGAAAATTTTCTACAAGTTTAGTAATTTTTCTAGTTACGTAATGGCAACCAGATTTACATAAGTCGAAGACGTTAATCGATTTATCGAGTATCGATATGCTAAATTCGAGATTAAACTGTAGATTACTGTAATTTACGTAAGTAATACTACTTATTAATCTTTTTGTTTCTATTCTTTATAGAATTTAACAATTTAATTTTTAATTAATATTATTTAGTGTTAAGTTTTTAAAATATAAATTCAGATTTCAAAAAAAAATTTGACGCGAAAAGTTACGAAAAAGAAAAGATCAGTCTGAAATTGATTCACTGTTTAATTTCTTATAGGTTTAGACTACCTGTGAATGGTGTTTTATTCTTACGTTGATTTAAGTTAATTTTTGAAAGTTTTTTTTTTTAATTAGAGTGCAATAGTTAAAGTTATACAAACAATATTAAATATTATTTCAATCAAAGGTTTGCTTCATTATATCAAAGTAAGAAATTACATGTAGCTTTGATATTTACTGCGTAATTTACGTAAGGCAATTTACTCGTAAAATACCGTAAGATATCTTTCCTCCTAGGAAACACCTATTTTCCTACTGTAAATTACGTAAGATAAATTACTTGCCAGCCTCTGGGAATTTAACTTTATTCTAGAGTAATTTTAAATTAATTTTTAATAATAATTGGAAAAAAAAATGAAAGATATTTATTTTTAGTGTACAAACAAAAATTAAACTGATTTTAAAATTGATAATGTTAAATAAAAGATTTATTGGTACATTGATTATTTATCAATCGATTCTATTATATCGAACTTTTCGATTATCGATCGTTCACTACAGTGAATGTTCACTGTATTGAACACCTTCTGAATATTTATTTTCAAAAAAAAAATTACTTTAAATGTGATGGTTATTACGTAAGTTCGGTAACTTATTTAATATTACGGAATTTGCTTATTTAACAGGAAAATTATACTGGATTATAATTTCTTCAAACCTTCTAATAAATAAGTTTATTTATTTATCCGTATTTAATATAATTACACAATAATATAAAAAGTTAGTGTAATTTGTTTTATTAGAGACTTTACTAATCTATTTCAATTATATTACTTTATCTTTATTTGTTTAGCGCGGGTAAATACCATATCTTTATACATATAGGAATTCTGGTAACTGGTGTTAAGTTCCCCACCTATGAATTGATCCTTAAGGTGAAATCACATAAATGGGTGAAATCACTGTCAGTGCTCAACCCTGTATGATTTTCCGTTTTTGTTTTTAAATAAGAACAATGTTTATTTCGTTATTAATTATAATAATTTTATTTGTTTATTTATTATGTCTCTGGTTAATTCAAGAGCACATTTAAGATTTAATAAAATTTAAAATTTTAAGGATTTCCAAAACAAAGATGGCGTCTCACTGGATAAAAAAAAAAATTTGTAAAATTTTGAACTTAAAAATGCTACAAACCGTTTCCAAATTTCTCCAGTAGGTGGAGATATCAACGCAAAGTTCTAGTTGTATAATAAGAAGAAAACAAATTTCAATTATTACGTAACTTACGTAAATAATTTATTTATTATTACTTATTTTTACCAGTAGTTTTTCCTTTAATATTAATTTAAGAAATTAATGTGTTTTAATTTTGAAATGCCTTGATTTACCAAGATGGCGTAGTCAGGGGCAATCAACCCGAATGCTGATAATTCTGGTAATTTTTCTAGTTTTATATTTTTCTTTTATAAATCAAAATTTTCGTGAATTACTATTAGTTAATATAATGATTCATTAAAATATTTACTATTAAAAAGAGATAAATTATTCATTTAATTTGTCTTAAAATATAAATAAAAATATTATTTTACTTTAAATTTCTTATTTTTATAAAAATTTAGTAATATTTGTCTATTATATTTTTTTATTAATATTCTTTATTTATTTCTATTTGTTGTTACAAATTAAGTTTTTATTATTCAAATACGAATGCAAATTATTATTAATAACTTTTTAAAACACTTGAGAGTTTAAATTTGAAGCAGTTGGCAATCCAAGATGGCGGATCAACGGATAGCCAATCAAAGCGTTGTTATTGTTTAGCTTTAAAATTATATTTCTATGCTGTATTTTTTTGTTTATTTTTTTAAGGTTATATAATATTTGTTCATTTAATAATATTAATTTAACTAGGTTTATTTAAATAATTAAATAATACTTAGAGAAAAAAAATTCAATTTAAAATACGTTTCCGCACTAAGATGGCGACTTAAAGGTTGGTACACTAGAATGCTAGTGTTACTAAAAAAATGTCTATATATATATATATATGTATATATTTTTACTAAAATTATTTTAATTTTATTTATTAATTGTTAATCCTTTAAATATAGGCAACTTTTTATTTGCAGTACTTATTTATTAAAGTTTAATAAGTATTATTTATTCCAAAACAAGGATTTATTGGAATAATATAATTTTATTTAATTTTAGGAAATAGATAATGAATTTTAATAATATAACCAACTATGTTTAAAGATTTTAGTATTAATTATAACTATCGGTGATATTGGTATATAATTCTGGTTCGCAAAAATTGGGTTTCGGATGTAATTTAAGTAAATTTGACGCAAGAAATGACGGGAAAAGAGTAAGCCAATCACAGATCGGATTGTCTGTCTCTCTCACTCCAACTACCTGGTTCAAATCTGTGCATGGGTCAAATCAGGTGTTTATGAACTGTCAAGTTTTGTGTTAGGTAAGTAATTTAGTAATTTCCTTACTTAACTGGTATATATATATATATAAATAAATAAAAGGAGAAGGAGAAAAAAAAAATTATTCTAATATTAACTAGATTGTTATTATTTTATTATAGTAATATCAAATTAGGTCTAGTAGTTTCCTTTTTAGATTCAATCTTTTTTTTTGTTTATATTTATTATCAATTAATATTTTATTAATTCTTTATTATATCTAATTTTTATGATTATGTATTGGTAGTATTTTCCAAATTTATTTTACTTATTATGGTTAATTTTATTAATTCTGTACTAATTTGTATTTTGATTAATTTTATTGAATTGAATTTAGTTTCTTATTATCAATTTTAAATAGCATAAATTCAATTATATTTATTTCAATGTTCTCATGAATTATTATTGTAGTTTATTTCTTTTTATCTTAATTATTGATTTTGACTTAATTTTTTGTTATTTGCTATTTTCTTATTGTTTTCCGAAATTAGTTTTTAGTTCAAAAATTCAATGGTTATTAAATCGTTTTCAACCAGACGTATTTCTAACAGTTCTATTTATTTAAGGATTACTCAAATTTCCAGATTATTACATCACCTGTGAATAAGTGTTTTGTTCATTAAAGGATCCTACACAAATTTTGTGCTTAAATAGAGCGTAAATCTTTTGTCAGGTCTACCCCGTCTTTTGCGCAGCCAGTTATTACCTGTCAATCAACCGAGCGGGTTGTTGACACAAGGTGAAAATTTCAGTGTTTGAGATGTCAAACAATCCTTTTGAAATTGAAAACTGGAATCTTTGATATTTGAATAGCAATGATTTAGGTAATTGTTATCTTTATTCTTTAAGCTATAAGGTAAGTTTTGATTTTATTATTTTATCTTTATTTGGTTTCTGTTTTCAAAATTTATCTTGTTAATTTGTCCTCTTGTGTTTTACTTCCCAATTTCAATTATTTTGTTAGGAAAATAGCAAAATTACCTGCGTTTTCTTTTATTTATTTTAACTATTACTTAACTTTAAATGTTTATTACCTCGTTTATTTATCTTCGAGTTTCTTTATTTTTATTTATTTGCTTAAAAGTATTGTTTTGTTTTTGTCCGTATTTTTATACGTATTCAACATTCATTTAATTTACTCGTACTTAAAAAAAAAATTTTACCTTAACTCCTCCTTATTTTTGCATTCGTTTTTGTTTTAATATTTCATTAATTTTTTCGTTTCTTTATTCATTCCATTTATTAAAAATTTCGAAATTAAATAATAATATCTTGTTTACCGCTGAATATTTTAGTAATTCGCTAACTAATATTTTTTAATTAATAAGAGAATTTTACTTTTAATAATATTTGTTTTCAGATGTTGGGCTAAACTAGAAAAAATCAAGGACACGGAGCATTTAAGTTCTGGTACTAATGTCCTTTCAATCTATTGAGATCCAGCCGTTGTATTACTTATACACACCCTCTTTGATGCTTACCAGCACCTACTTCGAGTGGCGACGATGAATACACGGATGCCTCCCGGTGATTTTCTCAAAACTTGTAAGTACCTTACTTTTATTTATGCTCTAAATCTTTAAGCAAACCAAAATTTTGTCTTGAAAAAAAAAATTCAAACCAGAATTTCAGGTCTTTCTCAAAGCTTCCAATTCGTGTTCAACTTTAACTAATTTATTTTAAAATAATGAAAATTACTTTTTTTTTTATTGAAACAAATTCAGTAGCTTATTAAAAAAATTCTTCAAAATTTGAATTTAAAATTTGTAATTACTTGTTTTTAATTTTACCAAATCTCGTGTTAAATTTTTATCTTTTTATTAAACGATTTTATACGTTTTTCTTTTCTTAAGAATTTAATTTTTTTATAAAAATGGTTTGATATAATTTCTTTCAAATTAGTTAATTCTCAAAATGTGTTGATATATATATAGTTTTTTTAAATCAAAGTAATTTATTTTGTTTTTATCAAAACTTGTCAAAATTTCCTTTTCTAATAATTTTCTAAACTTACTATATATTTTTCTTGTTCCAAACTTGTATATAATTTTTCTTAAAAATACCCAAATTTGTTTAATTTCTATTATATTCCAAAAGATTATTCTTCAATACCAAAAATAAATGTAAATTTTTTTCAACCGTGAGTAAATTTTCTTTTAATAATAATTTTTATCAAAATTAGTCAATTCTTTTTTTTTCTTCCAAAATTTGTATTTTACTTTTAAACCAGTCAATTCCAAAATTTGTTAAACATATAATTCGTTTTCAAAATAGCTTAATATTCTTTTCCTTTTCAGAATTAATAGAATTTAGTTCTTTCAAAATGAGTCAAATAGTAATAATATTTTTATTCAGTATGAAAACTTGATGTTTCCTTTTTTTTTTCAAGCCTTTCTTTTAATATTCTTTGTAAACCGATTAAAATCAACTTTTAGTCTTTCCAAAATTTGTAAAAAAAAAATTCTTTTCAAAATGTCAAATACCTTTTCCCAAAATTCGTATTATTTCCAACAACAAATCAATTTCAATTTTCTTAAAAATGAGTCAAATAATATTTTTATTTAATGTACAAACTTGTTATTTTCTTGTAGTTTTAAACTTGTTGCAATTCTTTTTAAACCGAATAAAATTATTTTCTTTCCAAAATTCGTAAAATTTTCAAAAATGAGTAAATTTTCTCAAAACTAACAATTCCAAAATTAGTATTTTATTTTCAACTTTTTATAAAGTGAGTTGAATATTATAAAATTATATTTTGTTTGAAATCTTTATTTTTCTTAGTTTCAAACTTATTTGTTTTTTTTTCTTTTTATAAATCGAGTAAAATTCTCTTTCTTTCCCAAAATTAGTATTTTATAAAATGTAAAAACTTTGTTTTCTTCCCAAAATTCGTAAAATCTTCTAAAATTTAATATATTTATATTTTTTTTTCAGATAAAGAAGAAATGAGGATAGGAATCTTCTCAATATCTGGAAAATTCTTTAAATTTCAACCTTTTCAACTTGGAACACCGTGGAATTTTTCAAAAGAAGATATTTTGAACTTTTCTAAATAGCAGAAAAGATAAATTTTCTAACTAAACAGAAAGATAGAAAAAAGTAGAATAGAAAAGAACACAATAATAGAAAAACAAGAAAAATGCACAAAAAATACAATTCCCCCCACGAGGCACCAAAAATTTAATAATAATATGTCACGTCAGAAAATGACATGAATACCACTATTTAGATTTTAATATTTTTTTATTCGAGCCTACAAACGAATTTGCAATAGCTCGGGAAATCGTATATTTTCAATGCAAGTTTTCTAGCCCTTCTAATATTATGTAAGAATTTATATTGTATTATTTAATATTCCTAACAAGGAGGGAAACTATAGCACGAAAAAATAATTTTGGAGTATCGCCCTTTAAATAGGGGTACCCTTCAAAAAGAATAGTACGGATAAAAAAAAAATATTTAAGGACCAATCCTAGCCCCAGTTACTAAACGGGCCCGGGATTGGGATTCTAACCTGAAAAAGTGAATAAAAATTAAGGAAAGGAAAAGTAGAGTGAAAACTGAAAGTAGAGAATAGTTAAAATTTAAAATTTTGTGTATTTATTCAACTTACTTTTAGTTGGTTTAATTGAAGAAAAACTGAGAACTCAGGAACTCGAGAGTGGCACGACACGCTGGTTGGTGATTGGCACGGAGCTGGAACTTGTAGTGGCCCAGTACTCGACTTGAAGAAACAGCACGGGACAGAACAGAATCAGGATAGTCAATCAGCAAATGGCACGGGGCAGAATCGGAGCAAACTCTTCGAGTAGAACTCACAAGTAGCAGTTGCACAGCCACTTGTCAAATAACAAAATGTCCAAATTTCGTAAGAGTCACCAAAGTTAGAACACAAAACTGATTTGAAATTAATTGCACAAAGTTGTTAAATTTGTAAAAATTGTAATTTCGAAATTTATTTGTCAGAAACTTGAAAAGTTTAATAGAACCAAACTTAGTAGCACTGTATGAATCCAAAATTAGTAAAACTGAGTGTGAACCGAAAATTTCGTGAACTTTGAAAAATTGTGTATTAACAACAACAAAAACCAAAATTAGTAACTTGCGAAAAAGAACAGAACTTAGAGAATTGTGTCAACACGAAACCAGACCAAAATTTGTTAATTGTGAAAAACGAACTGAAGAATTCAAGGCTTAGAAAAATTGTGTCTAAAATACAGGGTGCATCGATATTTATGTGTTTTCTCCCAGATTCGAGAAATAGGGAAGAAGGGGCTGAAATTTGGAAAACGCCAATAGAAAAGGGCCCAAATGCCAAATCTTGCGTAGGCGTAGATCTTGGGGATGGCGAAAGAGCGGAGAATGAGAGAGAACCAATGACAGTGGCGGCAAGTGGGACCTACTGCTGTGTGGGAGGGATGAGTCCCGTCTATGATGGCGAAAATCTATGTAGCGAGTCAGGAAATCCTCCATTTTCCAAATTCTGATTAGGTCCTGGAAAAGTCTCTTGCTGATGGATAGGTGGAGAAAAATACGCCCAAGTTGAGGATGTTCCGATGAGTGCTGCCCTCTATACCACTCTCGAGTTTTCCTGTTACAATTCTCAACAGTAGATTTACATAAAATTCGTAGTTTTTAATTTTACATAGAAATTCAATATTATGAACAATGGTTGTGAAAAATGATGTTAAAAACAACAATAATAAGAATAATAATAATTAAATTAGGTTACAATTTATTAAATTTTTAGTAATTATGATATTTGCAATTAATTATACTAAAATGAAGTTGCATATTAATTAAATTTTGGTTGTTCTTATTTGTTTAACCAAATTTGAAGTTTCAACACTTTTTGAGGTTAGGTTTATTCTAAAGTTATAAAACGTTATTGAAAATTGTATTTTTACTTAAGGTAATCAAGTTTAAGATTATTCCTAATTAATTTGCGTAATTCCTTTTAGTAATTTTGTAAATTCTATAACATAACCTCAAATTCGAACGTTTAATTGGAAATAATGAACATTTGTGATTTAAACAAACTAAATTCTGAACTAAATTAATGTCAATACCGTTTATCACTTATTTAAATGGTTAATTATTTTTACAAATAAATTCTGAGAATTTATAGGTTATGTTTGATTTTATTTACTGTTTTTATTAAGTAAACTTGTTAATGCTTCTGAATTCGACTTTAATTTAATATTATTTGACAAACTATTATTCATACGTAATTTCTATAATTTATTATTATATTATTTAAAATTATTGAAAATACATAATCTCAATTTACAGATTTCACTTATAAATATGTAGCAATTACGGTTTATACTGTTTAAACCTTAAAATTTAACATACCTATTTTTATTGTTTATTCTAATGATTAATTACATATTCAAGTAAATCTTGACAATTTATAGGTTATGTTATCATTATTTATTATTTTCGTTACATGATTCATTCATTGTTTTAGATTTGATTAAAATTTAGTATTAACGGTAATTTAATATTCATGAACCGTTTGCATATTCCATTTATTTTATAGTTTCACTTATTTTGACACATAACCTTAAAATTTGAAGTTTTAATTGAATATTAAAGATCTTTCAATTGATTAAATTCTATTTTGATTATTAACAAGTGACGAATAGTTCAAATTCCTACCTAACTTTAATTTTCATTATTTGTAGGTTATGTTCGTATTGAAAATATAGTCTTATTATAATTCTTAACAATATATATATTTTAACATTATTCTTTTCTAATTATTGAAAATCGTATTAAAATAGAAAAATAGGCATAATTTTAGTATTCCTAAAATATTCAGCTGACCTCATTTATTGATAAACTATTATTTAAAAGTATCTGGGAATTTGTGAAAATATCAAGTCCAGATACCCTTCAAAAGAATGGTTTCTAGAAAACGGATATCATTTATTGCTTCCAAATGTTCATTTTCAACGACCAAATGTTGTTGTTTAAACTTAGATAACCTAGAAGAGAATATTACACTTGGAACGCATAACTATTATTTCATGTGATCCGAGTTTCCTTTAATAGTGGAGACCTTTGCTTTTCCCGAGGTCTGTTAGCCATTAAATTGGTTTGCAAGGCTGACCGGCGAATGCAACTTTAGTTTAGTTTAGATATTTTTTTGTTTAGGGCGCAAGGGACTGTTTAGCATTTTATTAGAGGCTGGGTCTGAGCTTCCTTTCCGAATAAAGGGAGTAGAATCTCTTTCCCAGACTCTAGAAAAGTATGCACATGTTACTCCTTCCTTGGGAGGTCGAAATTATCAATGTTTACAGGTTTTTAAGCTAATGTGATTTTCAAGGATTTCTTGAGATCGAGTCCCCTTTTTCGTGAGATTCTATATTCTAGCTGGTTTCAAGATTTCCTTGTTTTTTTAGGTTTTACGAACTTTTAGATTTACGTGATTTTCAAAGGTTTAATTTTTGAGTAAATTTATTTTAATTTCATTTAGTTGATAAAAAAATGTAAAAAATGTAAATAAGAAAAAGACATGCGAATAATTAGCATGACGTTACAAGATTTTATCAGCGTATCAGAGTTTAAAATTTTTAACACAAATATTCATCTTGAGCAAAAAAGAATCCAAAAATTTTCACATCTATTTGCATATCAATCTGTCACAAAACTTTTGTGAGCCAATCACAAGTTACGATTGAACCAATTTATATTTACATACTACAAAAAAAAACCTAGATAAAATTTATAACATGGTTAAGTGAAAATGCGTTACGCATAACAGCAAAACCCCAAATTGACTGTATAAATTCAACAATAAATGGATAATATATTTGGGATCAAAATTTTATAACAACTTCAAATATTTAAAGATTATGTTAATAAACATTGGGATATTTGCCTCAATTTTTTTGGTTACTTCACATTTATTTAATATAATTACTAAGATAAAAGAAAAAATGAAAAATTCACTGAATTTCTGATTTGTAATGGTTTTAGGTAATTATATTATTCTATTCTTTTTTCATGTTTATATTCTAGTTTATAAATAATACATTTTTAGCACTTTATTAAATATGTTGCGTAATGTAAACACGAGTAACTCGTAAAAAGCTTTTAGAAATATTCAGCATATATATTAGCAACTATAGGTTGCTAGCAACCTTTTAGCTTCTTAGCTAAAAAAAATCTTAATTTCGAAAAATAGTTTACAAAAAAGCTTTATAACAACACACTTTAAAACGGCCATGCCATGTATTCGTAACTGTAAGCTCCTTCCACATTTGCTGGATTAAAGAGAGCTAAGTCCCGATCATCTAGACAACCCTGCACTTTTGCTCACTGTCAGAATCTCTATTTTTCTTTACTCTTGTTCGGCCTTTCTTCTGCCTTCTCTCTTCTGGATGCTATTATCTTACTTCTATTCTCTTCTTTTCTTCTCGATTTTTAAACTTCTGCCCCTTATCGCTTCTCTTGACAATAATCTTTCATCTAGATTTTCTAACCCTCTTCACTCTTCAATGTCCGTTCCACACTTTTCATGCTTCTCTCTGCTCCTTTATACGTTTTAATTTCTCACTCACCTCTAATCTTATGTCATTCCTCGCTCCCCTTGGCTTACGTAAATTAAGTATTTACTGTTCTAAACACTCTTCCTTTTCCCAATAGAGACGGAAGTGTATGTTCTAAAATTTAATAAATCGAACTTCCAAAAAGTAGTATTTCATTAAATAGAACATTCATGCAGTCAAGTGTTTATTTCATTATTATTTAATCGAAATTGTTTTTAATCGAATGTGAATTACTAATAATTTTTTCTGACTAGAATTTTCTAGTCACCGAACTTATTTTAAATATAAATTCCATTTAAAAGAACTTCTAATAATCGACTCCATAATTAAAAGAACCTTAATTTAACAAAAGGTTACCTTAGCACAATCATTATTTAAAAGAATGTAAAATAAGCCAAATTTATAAATGACAGAATGTCCGTTTCAACGAATTTTAATTTACTAGACTACGTTTCTAATAGAATCCTTGAAACGCCAAACTTCCATTTGTCAAATACTCAAATATCTCAATTAACATACGACAGAAGATATTGACACAAAATTTTAAATTCATGAATCACAATTTCAATGATAATTTAAAGATGATTGATTAATTTGCAAATTTCTGACAAAATCTTTCTGTTTGATCTTTAATAAACTATTTTTAGTTTCTGTCAACTGGAAATTTGTCGTTTTTAGAATTTTATCAAATCTAAATTGCAGTAGATCAAAATTCTGATAAATAAAAATTTCCACAAATCTACATACTGTCACTTAAAAATTTGCCTGAATTTATATCTTCTTAAATGATAATTCTGCTAAATTAAAATACTGTAAAGTTATAGTTTTAATATATATGGAGTCCGTTATTGAAAGTTCCGTAAAACAAAATTTCTTTTAAGCGAGTGAGCTGCCCTGAAATTTCTATTTATTAAAAATTAGGATTAATTCACAGTATATTAAATATAAGTTTTATAAAATAGACATTCGACTTCAAGAAAGTTTTGCTTAATAAAATACTACAAATTGGAAGATCGAATTAATAGATTATATTATTATATTCTATATTATCTCTTCTCACTTAAATCATTACCCTCCTAATTTTCATCAGTCGAGTTATATCTTTCAACTTTTTTGTATTTCCCTGTAATCTAAAGTATTTACCAGCTCCTTTCTGCTGTATTAAAAAATACTATTTTCTCGTCAATTTTCCCGCCACAGGTGACCCTTGCCACCCTTTGAGCTTCTCTCTAAAAAAAAAAACAAACAAACAAACACTAAAACGAAAGTGAGCAGGCCACTAAAATTTATCTCATTTAAGTAAATAGAACGTCTTGTTTCTATTACTTTTATTTTACGTACAGTCGGGGTCATACATGCCTTCTCTCATCTACACATGTCAATGTGGAAAGACAAGCGTAGACGATGCAGTGCATGAATGGCCCCAACCGTACCTCAAACAAAACCGCTCACTTAAACAAGTGAGGCAACGATTAAGAAGGAATGATCGTTTTGGTGGTTCCTCAGACTTCACTTACTCATGCGTATACTGTTCACTGCTCTTTTCTTTTTCATTCTTCTTCGTCCTTTCCTCTGTCCAAAACGCATGATTATCGCCCGAAATTTATTTTTCTCATTTACATACGTCGAAATATTTATCATCGACTAGCTATTTAACGTAAATTTCATAACTTGAATTATTATTTGATATAGTTTTTATTTACTAGAATTATAATTGAAGCTAACATCTAATTAATACAATTGTTTTCTGGCGTAATTTTTATTTATCCGAAAAATTATTTATCCTAAATTTTTTCCTCTAATGGTCATTTATCAGAAGTATTGTTGTTAAAAGAAATACGATTGTTATACGATTGTTATACGATTGTTGAAAATTTAGAAATTATAATCTTGTGGGTTTATTACAAAATAATGCTATTTTATGTAATTTTTTTAACAACAATACTTCTGATAAATGATCATTAGAGGAAAAAATTTAGGATAAATAATTTTTCGGATAAATAAAAATTACGCCAGAAAACAATTGTATTAATTAGATGTTAGCTTCAATTATAATTCTAGTAAATAAAAACTATATCAAATAATAATTCAAGTTATGAAATTTACGTTAAATAGCTAGTCGATGATAAATATTTCGACGTATGTAAATGAGAAAAATGAATTTCGGGCGATAATCATGCGTCTCGGACAGAGGAAAGGACGAAGAAGAATGAAAAAGAAAAGAGCAGTGAACAGTATTCGCATGAGTAAGTGAAGTCTGAGGAACCACCAAAACGATCATTCCTTCTTAATCGTTGCCTCACTTGTTTAAGTGAGCGGTTTTGTTTGAGGTACGGTTGGGGCCATTCATGCACTGCATCGTCTACGCTTGTCTTTCCACATTGACATGTGTAGATGAGAGAAGGCATGTATGACCCCGACTGTACGTAAAATAAAAGTAATAGAAACAAGACGTCCTATTTACTTAAATGAGATAAATTTTAGTGGCCTGTTCACTTTCGTTTTAGTGTTTTTTTGTTTGTTTGTTTTTTTTTTAGAGAGAAGCTCAAAGGGTGGCAAGGGTCACCTGTGGCGGGAAGAAAACAATTGTATTAATTAGATGTTAGTTTCAATTATAATTCTAGTAAACAAAAACTATATCAAATAATAATTCAAGTTATGAAATTTACGTTAAATAGCTAGTCGATGATAAATATTTCGACGTATGTAAATTAGAAAATTGAATTTTGGGCGATAATCATGCGTCTCCCTCTGTGCTGTCTCTTTTTTCTGCACAAAAATGTTCCTCGCAAAATTCATCTTCTTTCTTCTCGCTGCTATTGCCACACTTATTTACTCTATTTTATTCTGTTTTTCGCACTTCTCTAATCTTTTGCAAATCCACACTTCTTTGCGCTTATGTCTGTCTCCTCTCTTTACATTAAGTATTTATTTTTCTCTTAAACACTCATCCGTCCCTTTTCAAGACGCATAAATATGTTCCAATATACATCAGTTTGAACTTAAAATGGTAGAATTCGATTAACCACAACTTTCATGAATTCAAGTGTTGATTTTATAGAACTGATTTCCAATCTTCTGTGAATTAATCATATTTTTCACTAAGTAGAATTTTTAAGACACAGAAGTCATATTTAACTTAAAATTTAATTTCATGGATTTTATAATATTCGACTTAATACTTAAAAGGAATTTAATTTAAAAATATTGTTTGAACAAATTTCCATTTGTCGGAATTTTTATTTGTTGTTATTCATATTTAATAAAGTCATCAAAACGTTGTACTTTTCTTTGACATAATCTCAAGTATCCTAATAAACATCAAAAAGAAAGATTTTAGCTCGCATTTGAAAAGAAAAAAAACAAATCATATTTTTGATGATAATTTCTGATCCATTAAATTCTAAATACGTCACAAATTCTTTCTTTTGGATGTTTATACAAATGTTTCTAATTCTGCCAATTAGAAAGTCAACGTTCTAAAGATTCCAGCAATTGTTAATTCCAGTAAATTAAAGTTTTTTCATATAAAATTTCCGTCAAACGAAGTTTAAGTCACTTAAAATTTCATCTCATTTAATATTCTGTAACATCAACCCTGAATTTAATTTTATAAATTCCACCTAAAATTTTTTTTTTGCTCTGTCTTTATTACTCTTTGAAAATTTAAAATATTTTATAGTTAAAAGAATTTCAAGGAAGTGAACCTAGAAAAACTTTCATTTCTTAAGATAGAAATGGAGTTTGTTCTTTCCTCAAAACTGCCGAAAAATAAGATCATAAACTTGTTTAATATTTGAGTCGGCAGATTCTACTTTTCCTAAAACTATTCAAGTCCAAGGTCTAGAAGCACAAATAAGATACGAGTATCAAAGAGGCTCGTACCTCTGTTTTACAACCGAGGCATCGCTTGCTGCCCGAGTAACAATGCAGCACTCTAGACAAATACTTAAAAAGCGATTTAGATGGGCCCCTCGAGCGATACTTCCGTATCTCTGTTTATACAGGCCCATGAGAATGACCAACTTCCAAGATTCCTTACTTGCGATAAATTCCAACCCAAAAGTTGGAAATACATTTTTAATGTCTTAAAGTTCATTTTCAACTTTAAAAACTATTAAGGAAATAGAAATTAAATTAGTAATTTAGATAGAAATTCACAATTGAAGTGTCAACATTATGCAATTTAATGATTTATTATTAGCAAAGATAGTATAATTCAAATATTAAATTTATCTCTTTTTTATAACTAAATTTAAAAATAACCAATTTTTGGTTAATTAATAAAATAATAGGTCAAATAAATCTTGAATTTATTATTAATAGTGACAATTCAAGTGTAATTATAGGATTTACAGAAGTTTAATAGTTCATTCAGTATTAATCATTTATAAAGTTTATTATTGCATTTTTATAATAAATAAGAAATAAAAAATAATCTAAATAAATAAACATAATTAAGGATTGTATGAACTGTTGAACACCTTTTAAATTTAATTAATTATTAGCCTATTTTTATTAACGTTGATTGATGGAATCAATTTCTTTTAAAATTATGCAAATAAACAATTTGCAACAATAGAAAACTAATTAATTGACTATTCTAAAGTCCCTTAATAAGTGGAAAATAAATTAACCATTAAATTAAACAAATTATCATTATTATAATAAATCTGCATTAATTGAAAGAAGTTGATTTATTAACAATGGTCATTTAATATTTTCTTTTTCTCAAAAGTAATTATATTAGAAAAATATGTTATTATTTGCATAAAACCAAGTACGTTGTACAATTGTTACATTTTTAAACACAAACTAAAATTATTAACATTCTGAAGCTATTTTAATAATTTTAGGCTAAGTTTTCTAAATTACTGTTAATAAACTTTAGAGAATTATTAATAATTGTGCAATCAGATTATCTACACAGGGTAGAAATCTGTAAAAATTGATATTTTGGACTGAAGGGCAGTTTGGTGTTCTGGAGGTTCGAGTGGCGACATCCCTGAAATTACTCCGCAACTAGTACTCCCACTACCAGATTTCCGCCCTCGGGCCCTTCCTATTTTTCCACTTCTTTAAGAATCTATGCCCTACTTCCTGAAAAATCAGAAAATACTCCACCCTTTTTCCCTTTCCAAATTTCTAAAATCTGAAGAGGGCCCCATTCGGTCAAGTTTTCGACACTTCTTCTCCTCATCTCAAACTAGTTGGATCATCATCCCTTTCTTGGGTTTTTTTCCAGACACTTACGGACTTAGTGTTTTTTTTTTCGAAAGTTTGAGTTTAAAGTTTACTAAAATTTAATTATTCCAAATTTACCAAGAAAAATCATCTACACACTGATTCTCCAGAGCATCACGCTGCCTGCCTTTTTGTCCACATCTATACTATTGGATCGTCAACTTTATATTTTACAAATCAAAGTAAGAAAATTTAATATTAATAAATGGAATTTTACTTTACTTGTTTGATTGAAATCATTACCAATAAAATTGAACTATCTATCACGAATATCATAGTATTTTAATTCGTAATCTCTTATGAAATTTTAATCACTTTCTTTAAATTAAATTACATAAAATAAAGTCTTGGTATTAATTCTCGAATGTTTATTGTGTGGATTTTTCAGTTTTATTTGTTAATCATTGCTTTTTATTGTGTTTACCTTTTATAATTGCCATTATTGTAAAGGAAAATTTTATTTGATATAATACCCCAGAAATCAAATGGGACCAGTTAAATTCTGGTTCCTCGTTCTGGTTTCCTACAAAAATTCCTCTCCTATTAGGGAAATAGGGCAGTTTGGGTCCCCGCATTAAGGTTGCGACCCCGCTGGGTAAAAGTTAATTTATCCTATCTTTTACCTTTCCTTCCATCAATATATATGTATTTTAGAAATTAGATATGTACCACGAGTTAGAAAAATCCCAAGTAGAATAATAAGAGGGAAAAAGAACTTTGATTTAACACACGATTTCCCTAGCTATTAGGAATAAAATCCTAGGCTAAAATAAAATTAATTTTTGGTCTGATTTTGTTAAGTGGGAAATATTTGTTAAAAGTCCTAAAAAATTAAATATATTTGGAACTATCCGACATAACAGATTAGTTTAAAAATTTGGAGGCCCCCGGAGGGATAGTTGTTTGTTTTAAAGTTCTTTTTCTTGTGCTCTTTTATATGTGAGTGATATAATTCATGTAATTCTTATTGTCTTTTTAAAAGAACAATAAGAGATTGAAGAATATTATTTTTTTTTTCTCTCTCTTCTCACCCAATTAACCATTTTTATGAAAAATTTAAACAATCTTGGACATATGTTTTTTCTCTCAATGAATATTTATGCATACATATTAAAAGTTTAGAAACGCGGAGTAGGAAGTTGGGCCTTGCAACTACGTCACTCGCTGAACGCGGAAAGCTAGACTCTCTCTACCCCTTCTCTTGCTCTCGCTCTCGCGCCGCGAATCAACCCGCGCGGTATCTCGCGTAATATTGATCCCTCGCGGTTCTCGTTGAAATTTTCAATTTTATATTTTTTTTTTTCACCTATGAATTTTTGTATAAAAATTTAAATTTTTTTTTATATTTTCTTGATCGAAATTTAAACCTACGAATTTAACTATAACAAATTTTGGGTCTCATGGCATACTGACTGCCTTGACCAGAGACTATAGCTTCGCTGCTACGTCACCCGCTGAACGAGGAACGCTAGCATCCCCCACCATGCATCCTACTAGGCCGCGAAATCTCGCGCGGTATCTCGCGTAATATTGCTCCCTCGCGGTTCTAAATACGATTTTTACTTTTTACCGATCTCCCTATATATTATAGGAACATTAATTCAAATTTTATATTATTATTTAAATTTTGATTATTTAAAATCAAATTGCATACTCGAGTGCCATGGTAGTATGGAACCTCAAAATCTATACTTGCATTAGACCCAAAGAGTCTATGTACGAATCCTACCATACTATCTCCTATAAGGGAACTATAGATTTGCTACTACGTCTCTCGCTGAACGCGGAAAGCTAGACTCTCTCTACCCCTTCTCTTGCTCTCGCTCTCGCGCCGCGAATCAACTCGCGCGGTATTTCGCGTAATATTGATCCCTCGCGGTTTATATTGAAATTTTGGTTTTATAAACCCTTTTTTTTTTTCCCTAATACAAAATATTAATTATATTATTACTATAAATTTTTATAATTAAAAATAACGAAACTTTGGACATAGCTTGTCCAAAAATCATGATGGAGTATCCAAAAGATATTGACCACGAGCTATATTCCCACTATTTTGTTTTCTTCGTGTAAAATTATACATGGTTCTTGTGGAATTTCGAACCTAACCTCAAGCGTTAGTTTTTATTTATGTAATTTACCGTGATTTTTAATACGATTTTTATATCTTTCCAACTACAATTTAAAAATTGTTAATTAATTTTTTTTTCCCTCTCTGATTGCTTATATTTAAAAATGTTATTTTCTCTTGAACACCCGCAGTACGGACTTGCTACTAAATTACAAAATTTAGAAAATGCCCTTTGCATATTCCGCGATTTAGATAAAGATCGTTGGGCTACGGTAGCGTATTTATGTAAAACGGTAGAAACTCTTGAAACCGGATTAATTATGGCCCATGAACAAAATGAAGCTCTCCTCAAAGTAGTTTTTGAATTATTAAAGGTTTCCAACGTCAAATTAAGCAAAGACTCAATTTCCGAATTAGAAAAAGCTTTTGATAACCTTAAGATTCAAGATTTTTGAATGCTGAATGAATTCGTAAATTGGCAAGTATTTAAAAGTGTATATTTTTTTTCCTATGCCAGGATTGTTTGGATTTCTCCAAATAGAAAATAAAAATAGAATTAAAATCTAACAAAATTTTTTTTTTCCTCCCCATCTTGTGAACAATCTTGCTAGAGGGACTTTATTATATTTAATAAAGAAATATTTAATTTCTTTATGTTTTCTCTTAGTGGAAAATCCCGGATATAGGGTTTTTCGTCGCAACAGGGCAAATAAAAAACATAGGAAAAACCAAAAGAGGAAACTTTTAGCTAGGAAAAGAGAGGAATTAAAACAATGGGCAGCAGAAGCAATTGATAATCGCCCACCTCCTTTACCAAAAGAGGATCCACCTCTTCCCCCACCACTCCCTCCTCTGACCTTTAAGGAGAAAATAATTAGATTCAGAGGATCCCTTTGTAAAAATTGTCTGGAAACAGGGTATAAGGAATTGTGTATAGCCTGTTATGAAATGCACAATCCTGGATTTAAAATACCAACGAAAAATTAAAATTTTTTTTGGGTAATTAAAATCAAACAATTAATTTTTTTTTTTTTTTTTTTCTCAGTTATTTTGGTTTTTGATATATTTTTTTTATTAATAAATGTTTTCCAATATTTTTGTTTTTTTTAGATGTCAACCTCTCCCTTTGTTCACCAATTTATGTTTTTGGCATACGGTAGAGAAGTAGAGCAGAGGCTTAATCAACTCTTTCAAATAACTGATAATTTGAATCACGAAGTATCCATTTTAAACGAATTGGATGACCACGATGCTGCCAATCGAATTGCAATAGGTCGAATGGTGGAGGATTTTTCTGACTTGCGAAGAAACCAGGAAGACTTAGATTTTTGGGTAGTTGAAACTAACATTGGAACCTCGGAAAGATTGTTACGACTAGGCAGGAGAGTTCAGGAATTAGGAAATAGGCAAATAAATTTGCAAACCACTTGCAGAGATTTAAAGAAAGAAATTAAAGAATTGCGTGAATCGAATGACTATTTAAAAAATCAATTAAAAACACAAAATACTAGAATGAATGTCTGTTTTCTATCGGTACTAAGTTTCGGGTTCTGTTTGTTTTTACACACACTAAAAAACTAATGTTTTATGACTGTGCACATTGTAGATATAAATTTAGGAAATAAATTATGTTTTAATATAAGGTAAAATTTTTCTCAATTTACTTTATAGCATTTCCCTAGTTTTCCTATCCTTATTTTTATTATTTTTCCTATTGGTTTAGGATTCTATTTTTCAAGAAAAATTTAAAAAGAAAAATATACTCATGTTTTTGTTTAAAAAATTATGTCGTCAATTGGAAATATTTATCCAAATTTAACAGAATTTAGTATAGAATCCGATTTATTAGTTAACAACAGCGCAATTTTAACATTCTTTGAAGATTCAGTAGAAAATTGCATTCATGAAATTTCTTTGAGAGTAGGTTTTAGACGTTTTTCAGAACCTCGATCTTACAGATACAGCGGATTTTCATTTTTCACTATTGGAGAATTACCCATTAAGGTTTTCGGTAAGTTATTCTTCTTTGAGGTTATTTCATCCTCTACTCCACTACCACCTCATTTTCAGGATGGTTTTATTGGTCAGAACGGATTTGAAACTTTGTTTGATTAAAAGAAATAACTTGAAGTTAAATTATTGTAGTTAATAAATATCTGCAAATTTATTATTTGTTTTTTTTTTCTGATTTCAGTAATTTTTGGTTTAGCATGATTTGGATAAAAATTTAAATAAATAATTTTTTTTTGTTGCTAAAATTTTTGTTAAATTAAATATATGTCCGATAAAAGACCAATAACTAGGAGTCAAACTAGAGGGTTATTTGACTCTGAGGAATTTTTAGAAACTGAAGATCCCTTTAAAAAGAAAGAAAAATTGGGTAGGAGTCCTCACAAAGAAAGACCTCCCCAACCAAGCACTGCAAGTCCATCAGATCCTAAATCTTTAGAATCTATTAATGAAGAGAAAGATTCTAACATTTCGGAAGATTCATTAAATAGTTCTCTTTCTTCCTTGGAATCCACTGTTATCGATACCGTTGAAAAAACTTTAGAAAAATCTTTTAGTAAGGAGTCTCTAATTTCTAACGAATCCGAACATTCAAATTTACCAAAAATGGCTGAAGGGCAAAACGTTCAAGGTGTGTCTATTCGAGACGCCTTGATGGTTGTCCCGGAATTTGATGGAACAAAAAACAATTGTAGTTTATTCGTCGAAGGCTGTAATGAAGCCAGAGCCATGATAGAAGTTGGCCAGGAGGCATTTTTGGTAAAGTTGATTCGTAGTAAAATTTTAGGTGAAGCCCGGCAGGCCATTCTCGGAACAGAGTTTGCCACAATTGAAGCATTAACTAATTATATTAAATCTATTTACGCACCAGTGAAGTCCGTAACCCAATTATTCGGCGATTTAGGTAGTGAATATCAGCGCGATAAAGAGTTAGTAATTTCTTATGCCAATCGTATTCGGGATATTGGCAGTAAAATTTTAGAAGCAAAAAGAGTGGAAACGGGAGTAGCTGTTACCTTAGAGTTTAAAACTGCTACTAACACAGTTTTAATTGAAGCTTTTAAAAGAGGTCTTAAACCTGAATTAGAACAAAGGCTTACCGATAATGCCGATATCAATGAAGTTTTTAAAAGCGCTATATCTGTTGAAAAAAGTTTGTTAGCTAAACAGGCTTTACGACATCAATTTGCTCCCACACGAGTGAATCTTTGTCAATTGTGTAGGGAAAATGGTCATGAAGCCATCAATTGCCCTTCGTTAAAAAAATGTACAATTTGTAACAAAACTGGGCATACAGCTCAAAATTGTACTAAACGCATACACACAATGGCAGTTGCTACGGTAACCTGTCAATTATGCAGTCAACAAGGACATTCAGCTAAGGAATGTAATCCAATTGAATGCTGTCAGGTTTGCCAACAAAAAGGGCATACTGCTAAATTCTGCCCACAAATTTCACAAGTGAAAACCACTTGTCAATATTGCGATAAAATCGGTCATACAGCTGACCGATGTTTTTTATTAAATAAAAACACCAATGGCACGCAATCTTCAGTTAAGTGTGGTAAATGTCATAAATTTGGCCACAGTGAAGCCAATTGCAAACCCCGAATTATCTGCCTTTATTGTAAAAATATCGGACATCATATTAATGAATGTAAAAAGCGCATGTTGAAAGAACGACAATCGGGAAACTTACGAGTTCCCCGGTTACCAAGTGGAACTGGGGACAATTTTCAACCCACCAGAATGAATCACCAAGCTCGTCCTTTTTACCCCCACCCCGAACCGGAACATGCGACGAAGAAAATCGAATCACAGGAGGCGTCTGCGAACCTATTAACAGAATTATTACCATAAAGTTAAAGGAAAAGGGTAATTTAATGCCCTATTTAAATTTGTGTAATTCTACAACAGGATTACGCATGAACTTCTTGTTAGATACAGGGGCAGAAATAAGTATTTTAAAAAGAAAATCAATTCATAACGGACTAAGTATAAATAAAAATAAAATCGTGTATATAAAAGGTATCGATCCTGACATTATCCCTTCTTATGGAAACGCAGAGATGAAATTGTTAGGTAAAAAAATTAGTTTTGCAATAGTTCCTGATACTGTCACTCTAGACTATGACGGTATTATCGGTTCAGACTTTTTTAAAGGAAATAAAGTAAAAATCGATTTTCAAACTAAGGTTATTCATAACCATTTCGGCGAAATTTCCTTTTTTCAAAATAAAAGTAGTAGTCTTGAGAACCAAGTAGGTGGAATAAGAGATTGGAAATGTCAATCCTCCAATCGAAATCTTCCCTATATCGATGTGTACAATCCGCCCACAGGTACTATTGGGCAATTCTTGGTAGATTCCGGATCTGAAATCAATTTAATCAAGGAAAATTTACTCCCCGTAGAAATTGACATTGATCGTTATACACTTGTATTATTAAAAGGTATCGGTTTAGATAGGCATATAACGATAGGCTCAATTGAATTGGCGGTACATGGTCATACTTCAACCTTTCACGTTGTCCCGAATGATTTCGACATCCCTTGTGAAGGTATTTTAGGCGCTACTTATCTGACCGAAACACAGGCTTTAATCGATTATGATAAAGAAGAAATCCAGTTGGGAGGTAAATTGTCCAAGTTGAATTTTTATGAAATGCCTCTTTTAGAAAAACAATCAATATATAAATTCCAACAAGGTTCTCACCCCAATTCCTTAATTGGAAATTGCACTAGCAATTTTGACTCTTCAATTCCAGACAACTTGATTTCCAATCAGTCAGATGAGTTTGAATCTTTGTACTGTGATAACACTTTCAATATTGCTTTACAAGAAAATTTATTTCCTATGACAGAGGAATTATTGATTGACCAATATACCTCTAAGGATATTTCTGACATCTCTGAGGAATTTATAGAAGTAAAAAATTTACATAAATTAAATTCACTCAATCTTGGTGGTATATGTGACCAAATTAATTTGAATCACTTAAATTCGGAGGAAAAAGATCATGTGTTAAATATGATTGATAAAAATCAAGATCTTTTTCATATGGATGGCCAACCTCTGCAGATGGCAACTTCCATATCTCACCGAATACCAACCACGGATGAAGAACCGGTTAATATTAAGCAATACAAGATCCCAGTATCTTTACAGGATGAAGTTGAAAGGCAAGTGCAAGAAATGCTCAAAGAAGGCATAATTAAACATTCTTGTTCTCCTTATAACTCACCCCTGTGGATAGTGCCCAAGAAAATAGACTCAAGTGGCAAACAAAAATGGAGACTTGTATCTGATTTTAGAGTATTGAATGAAAAAACTATCGCTGATCGTTATCCAATCCCTGACATAAATCAATTTATTAACCAAATTGGCGGACATAAATATTATACAACTTTAGATCTAGCGAAAGGTTTTCTTCAGATTCCTATGGATCCTCAGGATGCACATAAAACCGCATTCAGTACTCCTTATGGTCATTATGAGTATGTCAGAATGACCTTTGGTCTTAAAAATGCTCCTCCTACCTTTCAAACGTATATTGATAATACTTTTAAAGGTCTTCAAGGGAAAGAAATCTTTACCTTCATTGATGATATCATCATTCGAGGGGATACCCTCGAAGAAATGGAAGAAAAACTCAATTTAGTCATGGATCGTTTAAGATCAGCTAATTTAAAATTGAATCCGGATAAATGCGAGTTTTTAAAGGATAAGGTATGTTACCTTGGTCATATCCTTAGTAAGGAAGGTGTCACCTTAGATCCAAAGAAAATTGAAGCGGTTATGAAATTTCCTCGGCCTAAAAATATTAAAAATATTCGGCAATTTTTAGGACTTGCTGGTTATTACCGACGTTTTATACCAAAATTTTCCCAAATATCTAAACCTTTAAGTAGACTTTTGCAAAAGGATGTGGATTTCATATGGGATGAAAAGACCGAAATTGCTTTTACATCTCTTCGAGACGAACTATGTAAATCACCTATTTTGCAGTACCCTGATTTTTCTAAGCCGTTTGTTATCACAACTGACGCTTCAGGATATGCTATAGGAGCCATCCTATCACAAGGTGAAATAGGCAAGGATTTGCCGATTTCATTTTTCTCTCGAGTGCTTCGAGGTCCAGAACTTGCCTATGAAGTTTACGAAAAGGAAGCTTTGGCTATGGTTGAAGCTGTTAAAAACTTTAGAGATTATATCTATGGGAAAAAGTTAGTTATTGTAACTGATCATCAACCTTTAACATGGTTTAAGACTGCTGACTGTAATACTAGAGTACAGAAATGGAGATTTAAACTATCGGATTATGACTACGAAGTCATATATAAACCCGGTAAGATAAACTTAAATGCTGATGCTCTTTCTAGAAACCCTGTTGAACAATTTGAAGAAATACAGTGTAATGTTGTTACACGTAGACAACAACAATTGTTCGATAAAGTATCCAAGCAAATTGTTCCAAATTCTAACGAGTGCAGTACAGTTCCTATTCAGCATTCAATCGATAACAAATCACTGACAGATAAAGTTAAGAATGTTAGATTAAGTTCTGTTGATTCTACTGTAAAGATTCCTACCGAGGTTTCACCAATTTCAAATAAAGATGTAAATAATTATTCTAAGTACCATAATCAGGCTTTTTCTTCGAAACGTATTCGACCGGATATTAATTACCGAGAAGTAGAATCTGAATTTGATTCAGTAAGTCAACAAAGTGGTTCTTTGGAGCTAGATTGTCCCCAAATGCCTTTATTCACAAATACTAACGGTAATAAAATTCGAAATGATATTCCATCGGAATTCGGCTCTTCTTTGGATCTGGATGAATCAAATTTTTCTGACTTAAATCCTCACGCCAAGTCTCGTAAACCCAAAATGAAAGATAGTTTAGGAATATCTACTGAATCCAATTCAAATGAAACTAAGACTGATTCATTTGAAACAATGACTAATTCTGAGGCACTTACTGCCAAGTCCAATAAAAGCAAGATTATAGAAGTCAAAGATATGATTCAATATTGTCCAACTAGCTTATTCTATTTCCTTGCAACCGATGGCACTCCATGCGATGAAGGTTCAAAAAAATTGATTGAGGTAGGTAAAATAGAATCCAATATGAATTTAAACCTTTTAGAAGTAAATTGTAGCAAAAGAAATAACAAAGCTCATCTTTTTGCACTGTGTATCAGAACAGATAAATCAGAATCTTTGCAATTAGTAAAAGAAAATATTTTTGAAACTTTAAAAGTACTAAAAGCAATGCTCTTAGAAAAATCAATTTTTGAAATTAGTGTAGCGAAAAGTAGTTTTATAGAGGGATTGCCGTGGTCAGACGTTTTAAATTTGTTTCGTTTGGTTTTTTCTAATACTCCAATTAAAATCCTAATCTGTAAAGGCACATTAGAATTCATAAACAAGGAAGATAGAGATAGAATTTTTGAGGAACTCCATGCCTCGCCGATAGGAGGTCATAGGGGTGTCTCAAAAACTTATAATCGTATAAAAAGTACATACTACTGGCCTAATCTCAAGGATGATGTACAAAGAAGAATACAACAATGCCTAGGTTGTCAACTGAAAAAGTTAGTTCGTTTAAAAACCAAGCAACCCATGATTATTACCGATACGCCTGGGGTAGTTTTTGATAAAATCGCTTTAGATATTGTGGGTCCTCTTACAAAAACAAAAAATGGAAATGAATATATCCTTACTATGCAGGACCAACTATCAAAGTTCTGTATGGCCGCTCCACTTAAGGAAACCTCCTCTATCGCCATTGCAGATGCTTTTGTAAAAAAATTTATCTGTATCTTCGGAGCTCCTCGAATAGTTCTAACCGACCAGGGAAGAAACTTCCTCAGTAAGCTAATCAATCGGGTATCTAAACGTTTTAGAATAAAAAAAATAAGGACTACCGCTTTTCATCCTCAGTCGAATGGTTCTCTAGAACGATCCCATCACTCCCTTGGAGAATTTTTAAAGCATTACGCTTCCGCTGATAGTGAATGGGATGAATGGGTTGATATAGCCATGCTAAATTACAATACATGTGTATCTGAAAGCACCAAGCATACACCTTTTGAGGTTGTGTTTGGTAGGTTAGCTAGGTTGCCTTCAGGAGAACCTTTACGAGATAGTGATGTCGTCCCTACTTACAAAGGATATTTGATCGATCTAGTAACACGGTTAACAGGTATTAGAACCCTTGTTTACGATAATTTAGTTAACTCTAAAGAAAGATCAAAAAAATACTATGATAAAAATATTAATCCTCGAAACTTTAGAGTAGGAGACTATGTATTCCTTTTGAAAGGTCCTAAACCAAGGAAGTTTGGAGATCATTATACTGGTCCCCACAAAATTCTAGATATAATTGGAAAAACAAATGTTAGAATCAGTCTAGGGAAAACTAGCAAGATTGTTCATACAAATAGGTTAAGAATTTCCCATATTAACCCTAAATCCTTGCCTAAACGTTAAAATTTTTTTTTCAGGTTGGGTTAATAAGTAATTAATTAAGGGTAAATCTAAAATTTAGTTACGTTTGTTACAGATGACTCTCCTATTTATAACCCTAACGCTTTTGTTTCAATCATCCGTGGGACTAATAGGTTATGATTGTGGGTCTCGACATCTGAACGTGACCTCTCTATCTTTGAAGAACGTTGGGGATTGCGACATCCCTGAACCAACTACAAATTTCACCGAAGTCTATGTACAGCTGTTACAGGCTACAGAATATTTGGACCTTATGGTTCAACAATGTAAAGTAGAAGTAAATAGACTAATATTTCATTGTGGAATGTTTTCGCACGCCTCACCTGTAAGAGGTGGTTTAAATGAATATATTATGGAAATAAGTAAGCAATCTTGCGAGAACGCTCATTTGCATGGGTCAATTAATATTTATAACCGACACATCATGCAGGGTTTAAAAGTAAATAATACGGTTAGTCACGGAATTACTCTGGCTGGAAGCGATGATATGGATGGTGATTGTGAAGGAGCTAGTTATTCGGACCCATTCGGAACCTGGTCAGATGTTGTGGTCCAAGCAACTGTAACCGTAACTTTAACAGAACAATTGGCCAGAGTAAGAATGAGTTCTGATACTATTCATTTGCGATCAGGAACTGTCTGCCCTCTATCAAGTGGCCATTGTATTGACCAGGAAGGAGGTTACACCTTCTGGAATCAATTGCCAACTGACACTTGTAATTTCAATCGTTTCGGTGTTCTATATGAAGGACAAGCTAGTAAAATAATTAATACTGATGCACATAGTACGGAAACAGTTTATTCCGTATCCACTAATGATTTAACTTTCGCTTTAGCCACCAAAGGCCGGGAATCAGTATGCGGATATATTATAACAAAAACCGAACACCCAAAACTTTTTATATTTGAAACACTAAAAGGTGACTCATTTGCTGTGAATAAAAAGGTATCTGGATCTAATATGGATATTTTTGCTTATGTGAACTCAAAATTTGTATACGTGGAGAAGCATATTAGATCTCAAATGACCTCTCTATATAGAAATGTTATCACCCAAAAGTGCTTACTCGAGAAACAAACTATAAAGAATGCTCTATCCTTGGCTATACAATCCCCAGATCAATTTGCTTTCGATATCATGAAGGGACCTGGATATATGGCGGTGATCTCTGGTGAGGTTGTCCACATTGTGAAATGTGTTCCAGTGGAAGTAAAAGTCAAACAGAGCGAAGTATGTTACAACGAACTACAAGTCACCAGGAACAACCTAACCTTCTTCATGACACCGAGGACTCATCTCCTGAAGACCCAAGGAACAGAGGTTAAATGTAACAGCTTACTTCCTGTTATGTTCGAAATTGGGAATGAATGGTACAATCTTTCCCCTAAACCAATTAAAACATTAAAACCTGATTCTCTAAAACCTGAAGAATTAAATGGATGGACCTACCAAAATACTGCAGCTCTAGCTACAAGCGGAATCTACACGGAGGCCGATATCGAAGAACTAAGGGAACGAATAATGTTTCCTGTGGAGAAACCTTCCATGTTAAATGATTTAGCACGGGAAATGAAAGGGTATTCTGTAGTCAATGCTGATGGTTCGGTAATGAAACTTTTTAACGACAATGTAGTGGAAAAGTTCGTCGATAGTACCTGGGGAAAAATCTGGGGAAAAATGCTGACATTCGGAACTCTTAGTGCTGGTATAATAGCCATATTGACCATTATCCATATTATTAAAATGGTGGTAGATACGATCATTCATGGCTATACTTTACATTCAGTGTATGGATGGTCAATCCATTTAATCGGAGCTTTATGGGGTTCATTAACCTACCTACTGATGCATCTGGCTGACCAACCACCAAGAGAGGAAGACCAAGCTGCAGTACCACTTACTGCTGTCGTTGTCCAAAATCAGCAGGAAGTCCAACATCAAGAAGTTCCAGTTGTTAATACTACCTTAGCAACTGCAACTGCTCCAACTGACAATAAACTGTACCCAATGGTATAATTTTCTCATGTGGTGACCTGCTGGGAATCTCATCATTCGTCTTTTCGTCCTTTTAGGATATCTAATTATTTGTTTTACTACTGTTGTAAATAAGTTCTGTTTTTGGGTGTAATATATTCTAACGCTGCAGTAAATTTGATTTTTACTATATTTTACAACACAGAGATATGGTAACTGTTTCCATTATATTCACCAGTAACCATTTCACGATGGGGGTGTAACATCAACCCTGAATTTAATTTTATAAATTCCACCTAAAATTTTTTTTTTGCTCTGTCTTTATTACTCTTTGAAAATTTAAAATATTGTATAGTTAAAAGAATTTCAAGGAAGTGAACCTAGAAAAACTTTCATTTCTTAAGATAGAAATGGAGTTTGTTCTTTCCTCAAAACTGCCGAAAAATAAGATCATAAACTTGTTTAATATTTGAGTCGGCAGATTCTACTTTTCCTAAAACTATTCAAGTCCAAGGTCTAGAAGCACAAATAAGATACGAGTATCAAAGAGGCTCGTACCTCTGTTTTACAACCGAGGCATCGCTTGCTGCCCGAGTAACAATGCAGCACTCTAGACAAATACTTAAAAAGCGATTTAGATGGGCCCCTCGAGCGATACTTCCGTATCTCTGTTTATACAGGCCCATGAGAATGACCAACTTCCAAGATTCCTTACTTGCGATAAATTCCAACCCAAAAGTTGGAAATACATTTTTAATGTCTTAAAGTTCATTTTCAACTTTAAAAACTATTAAGGAAATAGAAATTAAATTAGTAATTTAGATAGAAATTCACAATTGAAGTGTCAACATTATGCAATTTAATGATTTATTATTAGCAAAGATAGTATAATTCAAATATTAAATTTATCTCTTTTTTATAACTAAATTTAAAAATAACCAATTTTTGGTTAATTAATAAAATAATAGGTCAAATAAATCTTAAATTTATTATTAATAGTGACAATTCAAGTGTAATTATAGGATTTACAGAAGTTTAATAGTTCATTCAGTATTAATCATTTATAAAGTTTATTATTGCATTTTTATAATAAATAAGAAATAAAAAATAATCTAAATAAATAAACATAATTAAGGATTGTATGAACTGTTGAACACCTTTTAAATTTAATTAATTATTAGCCTATTTTTATTAACGTTGATTGATGGAATCAATTTCTTTTAAAATTATGCAAATAAACAATTTGCAACAATAGAAAACTAATTAATTGACTATTCTAAAGTCCCTTAATAAGTGGAAAATAAATTAACCATTAAATTAAACAAATTATCATTATTATAATAAATCTGCATTAATTGAAAGAAGTTGATTTATTAACAATGGTCATTTAATATTTTCTTTTTCTCAAAAGTAATTATATTAGAAAAATATGTTATTATTTGCATAAAACCAAGTACGTTGTACAATTGTTACATTTTTAAACACAAACTAAAATTATTAACATTCTGAAGCTATTTTAATAATTTTAGGCTAAGTTTTCTAAATTACTGTTAATAAACTTTAGAGAATTATTAATAATTGTGCAATCAGATTATCTACACAGGGTAGAAATCTGTAAAAATTGATATTTTGGACTGAAGGGCAGTTTGGTGTTCTGGAGGTTCGAGTGGCGACATCCCTGAAATTACTCCGCAACTAGTACTCCCACTACCAGATTTCCGCCCTCGGGCCCTTCCTATTTTTCCACTTCTTTAAGAATCTATGCCCTACTTCCTGAAAAATCAGGAAATACTCCACCCTTTTTCCCTTTCCAAATTTCTAAAATCTGAAGAGGGCCCCATTCGGTCAAGTTTTCGACACTTCTTCTCCTCATCTCAAACTAGTTGGATCATCATCCCTTTCTTGGGTTTTTTTCCAGACACTTACGGACTTAGTGTTTTTTTTTTCGAAAGTTTGAGTTTAAAGTTTACTAAAATTTAATTATTCCAAATTTACCAAGAAAAATCATCTACACACTGATTCTCCAGAGCATCACGCTGCCTGCCTTTTTGTCCACATCTATACTATTGGATCGTCAACTTTATATTTTACAAATCAAAGTAAGAAAATTTAATATTAATAAATGGAATTTTACTTTACTTGTTTGATTGAAATCATTACCAATAAAATTGAACTATCTATCACGAATATCATAGTATTTTAATTCGTAATCTCTTATGAAATTTTAATCACTTTCTTTAAATTAAATTACATAAAATAAAGTCTTGGTATTAATTCTCGAATGTTTATTGTGTGGATTTTTCAGTTTTATTTGTTAATCATTGCTTTTTATTGTGTTTACCTTTTATAATTGCCATTATTGTAAAGGAAAATTTTATTTGATATAATACCCCAGAAATCAAATGGGACCAGTTAAATTCTGGTTCCTCGTTCTGGTTTCCTACAAAAATTCCTCTCCTATTAGGGAAATAGGGCAGTTTGGGTCCCCGGATTAAGGTTGCGACCCCGCTGGGTAAAAGTTAATTTATCCTATCTTTTACCTTTCCTTCCATCAATATATATGTATTTTAGAAATTAGATATGTACCACGAGTTAGAAAAATCCCAAGTAGAATAATAAGAGGGAAAAAGAACTTTGATTTAACACACGATTTCCCTAGCTATTAGGAATAAAATCCTAGGCTAAAATAAAATTAATTTTTGGTCTGATTTTGTTAAGTGGGAAATATTTGTTAAAAGTCCTAAAAAATTAAATATATTTGGAACTATCCGACATAACAATTCTGTTAAATTATATTTCTGCTCAGTTAACATTCCCTTTAATTAGAGTTTTACTATAAATAAAGTATGTTATTATATGTACTTTAAAATAAAATTTATATTTAAATATGGCTTTGATGCCCAGAAAATTGAATTCGATTTCAAGACAGTTTCATTGAATAAAATTATACCAATTAGAATTTTGAACTAATGAATTTTAGTACAAATTTATGTGTCTTCTCCTACATATTATATTAACTCTTCTCACTTCTCTCGTTACCCTTCTAATTTCTATTGCTGCACTCAACTTCTTCCCTTCACGTTATCTTCACTTATCTATTCTTTTTTAGGGTTTCGTGGTTCGGGACCGAAACCCTTATAGTGAGACTTTGTCGTCCGTCCGTCCGTCCGTCCGTCCGTCGTTCACAGCCAATAGCAGTCAATTTTAGGTTGTGCGCGAGAGAGAGGGTGATAGTGAAGGACAGAGACGGAAACACACGAACCAATAGCAGTCAATTTTAGGTTGTGCGCGAGAGAGAGGGTGATAGTGAGAGACAGAGACGGAAACACACGAATCAATAGCTGTCAATTTTAGGTTGTGTGCGAGAGAGAGGGTGATAGTGAGAGACAGAGACGGAAACACACGAACCAATAGCTGTCAATTTTAGGTTGTGCGCGAGAGAGAGAGGGTGATAGTGAGAGACAGAGACGGAAACACACGAACCAATAGCTGTCAATTTTAGGTTGTGTGCGAGAGAGAGGGTGATAGTGAGAGACAGAGACGGAAACACACGAACCAATAGCTGTCAATTTTAGGTTGTGCACGAGAGAGAGGGTGATAGTGAGAGACAGAGACGGAAACACACGAACCAATAGCTGTCAATTTTAGGTTGTGCGCGAGAGAGAGGGTGATAGTGAGAGACAGAGACGGAAACACACGAACCAATAGCTGTCAATTTTAGGTTGTGCGCGAGAGAGAGGGTGATAGTTAGAGACAGAGACGGAAACACACGAACCAATAGCTGTCAATTTTAGGTTGTGTGCGAGAGAGAGGGTGATAGTGAGAGACAGAGACGGAAACACACGAACCAATAGCTGTCAATTTTAGGTTGTGCGCGAGAGAGAGGGTGATAGTTAGAGACAGAGACGGAAACACACGAACCAATAGCTGTCAATTTTAGGTTGTGTGCGAGAGAGAGGGTGATAGTGAGAGACAGAGACGAAAACACACGAACCAATAGCTGTCAATTTTAGGTTGTGCGCGAGAGAGAGGGTGATAGTGAGAGACAGAGACGGAAACACACGAACCAATAGCTGTCAAATTTAGGTTGTGTGCGAGAGAGAGGGTGATAGTGAGAGACAGAGACGGAAACAAACGAACCAATAGCTGTCATTTTAGGTTGTGCGCGAGAGAGAGGGTGATAGTGAGAGACAGAGACGGAAACACACGAAACAATAGCTGTCAATTTTAGGTTGTGTGCGAGAGAGAGGGTGATAGTTAGAGACAGAGACGAAAACACACGAACCAATAGCTGTCATTTTAGGTTGTGTGCTAGAGGGAGTTCAACACATAATTAATGATTAAGGGGCAATTTTAAAGGGTGGTTTTTGATGCTGATATTGGTAACGTAGATATACCTTAGATTTTTTTATTGAATCTGAGACCAAAATATCTTTGAAACCATTAACGTTTTTTTCTTTAATTATTGCTACCTTAAGGTATTAGTCGCGTAAATGCTCCCGCAAAACTCCCGCAAAATAAAAAGAACAAAAAATTAACTTTTATATCAACTCACTTGCTTCCTTGTGACCTCTTCTAATGTAATATATGTAATTTTAACGATTTTGAGTCAGGTACTATAAGTTATCGTGATGTATTGCTCACACGTTTTCGACATTTTTCAATGAAACCATGTGAAAATGAAAAATTATGAATTTTTAAATTATTGTATTTTTTATACGGCGTGGTCAATAAAATTAATTTTTTTTTAAAGGATTTATTCTATCTCAATATGTAACTTAGTAGTTTTATTTGAAAAACGGACGACTTGTTTTTTTATAATTGAATATAAGAGACATTTTTTACATGCATTTTGTGCTATTGCATGTAAAAGGTATAAACTTTGAATTAATATTTTGAAGCTCAGAAGTGGTCAAAATTAATAGGATAGATCTCATTTCATAGATAAATACGTCATGAATACAGATACAAAGTTTAAAAAAAATCTGACGAAAATCATTTTACGCGACTAATACCTTAAGACGTCTTTTAAATTGAATTCATAGATTAAGACGATATTTCACACACTGGATGGACCACGGATACACCCGAATGGTTCCGAAAACACTCAAAGGCTTCCGATAACACCCAAAGGGGCCCGGAAACTCCCGAATGATAACGGAAACCCTCAAGTGGTTACGCAAACAACCAAATGGTTCCGGAAACACCAGAATGGTAACGGAAACACTCAAGTGGTTCCGAATACACCCGAATGGTTACGGAAACACCCGAATGGTAACGGAAACACCCGAATGGTTACGGAAACACCCGAGTGGTTACGGAAACACCCGAATGATTACGGAAACACCCGAATGGTTCCGAATACACCCGAATGGTTACGGAAACACGCGAATGGTAACGGAAAGACCCGAGTGGTTACGGAAACACCCGAGTGGTTACGGAAACACCCGAGTGGTTACGGAAACACCCGAGTGGTTACGGAAACACCCGATTGGTAACGGAAACACCCGAGTGGTTACGGAAACACCCGATGGTTCCGAATACACCCGTATGGTTACGGAAACACCCGAATGGTAACGGAAACACCCGAAAGGTTCCGGAAACACCCGAATGATTACGGAAACACCCGAGTGAATACGGAAACACCCGAATGTTTCCGGAAACACCCGAATGGTTCCGGAAACACCCGAATGGTTCCGGAAACACCCGATAGATTCCGGAAGCACCTGAATGGTTCCGAATACACTCGAAAGGTTTTGGAAACACCCGAATGGTTACGGAAACACCCGAATAGTTCCGAAAATACCTGAAAGATTCCGAATACACTCGAATCAATAATAAAAAGCCACAATACTTAAAAGGAATTTAATTTAACAGAATGTAAAATTCGCAGAATTATCACTTAACAAAATGTTGAAATAGCCATATATATAAATGCCAAAAAATGTTGTTTGGCCAAATTTCCATTTGATAAATTTTTATTTGTATTTAATTATATTTGATAAAGTTTTTAAAACGTCATACTTTTATTTGACACAAACTCAAGTATCATAATAAACATCAAAAAGAAAGATTTTAGGTCAAAATTGAAAACAAAAACAAATTATAATTTTGATGATAATTTCTAATTCATTAAATTCCAAATTCGTCCCAAAATCTGTCATTCGGATGTTTATACGGATGTTTCTGATTCTGCCAATTTGAAGGACAACGTTTTAAAGATTCCAGCACATATAAATTCTGTTAAATTTAAGTTTTGACATATGAAATTTTCGTCGAACGAAGTTTATGTCACTTAAAAATGCATCTCATTTAATATTCTGTTAAATTATACTTTTGCTCAGTTAACATTCTCATTAATTAGAGTTTTACTATATATGAAGCCTGTTATTAGATGTTCTTTAAAATAAAATTTATATTAAATATGGCTTTGGTGCCCAGAAAATTGAATTCGAATTTAAAAAAATTTCACTCAATAAAATTCTACCCATTAGAATTTTGAACCAATGAATTTTAGTACATATTCATGTGTCTTCTCCTATATATTATACTAACTGTTCTCACTTCTCTCGTTGCCCTTTTATTTTTTATCGCTGCCCTTAGCATCTTCCTGTTCCGTTTTCTTCACTTCCCTATTATTTTTTCTCATTTCTCTCTGCTCTAATCACCATTCGCAATTTAATCTTCATGTTATCCGCTACAACCGTTCCTTTTCTTTCTTCGCGCTTCTCTCCAAAGGAAACCCTAAAACAAAATTGAGCAGACCCCTAATAAATTACCCCATTGGACGAAATAAGAGGTCTTGTTGCAGTAACCATTATTTTAAGTTTCTCAGACAAAACCGCCCACTTCTACCAGTGTGGAAAAGTTTAGAAAGACTGATCGTTTGACGGCCACTCAAGAATTCCCTGCTTCTTTCTACTACTGTCCGCTTCCCTTTTTACTTTTTTCCATTTCCTTTCTTCTTCTAACTTCTCGCAACTTTCTTCATTTCTTTTCTCGATAATCTTAACCTTTTTTTATCTTGTATTTTCTCTCTTCTAGCTTTCTCTTCATATATTCTTAACCCTCTTCTATCTTGTGTTTTCTCTATTCTAGCTTCTCGAACCTTTCTCCAATGTACTGTCCTTTTTCGTTTTTCATGACCTTTTTCTTTTGACTTCTTTTTCTATCCATCCTTACTCTTCAATGCTTCATTCTCGTCTTTTCTTTTTTCTGCGCTGTTATATGTGACCGCGTCTGAGAAAATGGGGTTAATGACCAAAGAATCGATTTTTTTACGGTTTCGTGCACTTTTAGATCTTAAAAATGTAATGCAATCAGTCCCGGTTAAAAAAAAATTCTAGGAAAATATTTTTCTTTTGTAGATGGCCCCCAGGTATACCCATAATCGGCAACCTAGTTCTCTAAGTTCGGGAATATTGCCCTGAACTTTATTATATAAATACAAAAACTATCAGCGAAAAATTGAACCTGACTTTTCGCAGATGACCCACATGTATACCCGTTATCGTCGACCTGGTTGAGGAGATCAATAATAGACCTTGGATTATGGTATTGATGTCAGTCCTGAATGTGCATATGAAATTTCAGATCTTTAGGTCAATTAGAATATGTTTAAAGTCGATTTGTAATTTTAAGGATTTGACTTTTGCAACATATTTGGTTGATAACAATGTAGCGATGTTTATACAATTTTTTTATGACAAAAATCGTGTTCAGCGGAAAAAATAACATAAGAAACACATGTCTGGGTAATTATTAATATGCAAGAATTCCAGATATCGAGGATACTTTAATGAAAAACTTTAAACGCATTTTCCTCGAAAAGTTGGTTTTGGTCATGAACCCCTTTTTGTCAGACGCAGTCACATATATCCACTTCTTTCACTTCCATTTGGTCTTGTGCAGTTTTTTGCTTCTCTAGATAGGAATCGTGTTTCTGGCGACTAGGTGTCACGCCCTGAGGATTTAATGATTTTTTCTCAAATTTAAATTTAAAAATTTGCAACTTAACCATACAGTAGAAAAGCGCCAAGGTGAAAAATATAAATTCTTTGAAGTAAATTTTCGTAATCTTGGCACCCTGGTACTAAATACCCAGATTTCATGAGTTTTTCCTCGAACATGTTAACCTTATAAAAGTTTCTCAACTGAAGATTTAAATAAAAAAGAGTTAAGGTAAATGCACAAATTTTTTTCGAATTTTGAAATAGTATTTTCGTAATTGTGACCATCAGTTATCACGTCTATGGGACTAGTTATTGATCACTAGGGTAGTAAAAAAAAATCTTTTTGATATTTAATGATGGCACCCCCTAAGATTATGTATTAGCAAAGAAATACCCCTCTTTTCTATTTGCGAATTAAATGATATTTAAAGGTTGTTGAAAGCCCATGAAGTTTCCCATGTAAAATACATAGGAAAAAGGCGTTTTTGTAGATTTGACATAAAATCTTGGGAAATTAGTATTTTTTAATCGAATAACGCTGTTGCTTTTTAGAAATGTTGAAAGAACAACTTGCAATAAATTATTTTTGTAATTTTTTTATTATTAACTTATTTTATAAGGGGTAGCAAAAATACTCCATAAATTTGACAATTAATGGGGTATTTTTCCGTCTTGTATAAAATAGTTAATAATAAAAAAATTATAAATAAATTATTGGAAGTTGTTCTTTGAATATTTCTAAAAGGAAACACCGTTATCCCATTAAAAAATATTAATTTCCCAAAATTCTAAGTCCAATCTACGAAAACACCCTTTTTTCATGCATTTTACTTGGGAAACTTCATGAGCTTTAAATTACATCCAAATATCATTTAATTCGCAAATACAAAAATAGGGGTATTTTTTCGCTAAAGAATAATCCTAGGGGGTGCCAACACTAAAAATAAAAAATAGAATTTCTAATACATTTTTTTATCACCCTATTGGTCACTTAGTTTAACTTTTAAAAAAAAGCAGTTAATAAAGCAAACTTCAGGGTGAAAAAATAAATTTTTTTAAATTCTGGTACAGCCTTTTGTGATTCTGGCCAGCAGATGCTGCCTTGGTTGAGAAATTTTTAGAAAGTTAATTTTGCTTAAATCCGAAACGTGTTTGTCAGGTATATGGGAACGGTCGAGGAGAACGGACCCAAGGAACCGGCGGACATCTCCAACTACGTTCCCTAAACAGACTAAAAGTTCTATCAACTGAAACATTCATCAATTTCAGGGTGCAAAATATATATATATATTTATAAATTTTAAAAATTTCGGCAACATGGTGAAGGGACTTTAGGTTTCGAAGTTTTTCTCTCAAGGTCGTAATCATTTTAAAACTTTTGCAAATAAAGTATTAAATTAAAAAAAGTCAATTAAGGAGAGTACAAAATAAGTGAGAATAAGCTTTGGAAACGTCGACAGCGATGCCTCTTTCACGTGATCTTTGTAGAAAATACATGGGGATCACGTGATGGACGCGTCTCTGTCGACGTTCCCAAAACTTTTTCTCACTTATTCTAGACTCTCATTTACAGTTGAGTCTCATAACTACACTATTGCCTGAAATCTTCCTTACCATCGTAGTTACATCTGCAATGAACCCCACTACCCATCTTTCCATGAATACCTCACATACTTTTTGCGTAGAACGTATGTACACATTTTTCTTTGCTTGCTTATTCTAGAATGCGACTTTAAAAGCGTACCACGTGACATAACACTGTCAAGTACAAGGATGGTTGAAGGAGGTAACAGATATGAGACTATAGTAGTTCCAAATCGTGCAGTTACAAGACCCGACTGTATACTATTTTGGAAAATAAAGAATTTGGGTCTTGTTTTTTCAGCTAAACAGCAATAGTGTAAGTACATAATGATCAAAAACTTTGGGTGCAACATAAAGTTGCTAAATTACAACCTGAATGTTTCTAAAACCTTCCACGAGCTAAGTTTGTATATAATAATTTACGTACTTATTAAAATAGTAATAATGTATTATTGTATGAAATAAGAAAGAATAATAATAACTGAGAATATTAGAAATCAGAAAAACAGTGCATTTGTCAGTTGTCATTTTATCTTAATAGTTACATTAAAGAAATAATTTCCACAAATTTTGTAATCACTGTTTTGAAGAAAATTTTAATATAGGGTAGTGGGTTCTAAGATGGTTAGGGATGGACATTTCGTATAAAATTTTTGTTTAAGGTGACAGTGCCTTATGCTTTCTGTCATTTTTGTTGTTTGTATACACGAAGATTTTGATGCGCATATGAAGAAAAAAAACAGTTAGTTTTTTATCAAGTTGATAAAGTTACTTAAATTTATAATTTAAATTGAGTACTTAACGTTATAATATTCTTTATTTATCGTATAATAATATCCTAAAATGATTTTACTAATTCAGTGTTCATATATATATTTTTACTGAGAATAAAAAGGGGTGTCATGTACCCTAATATGGACAGGCCTCAAATCTCAATGTATTAATTTGCATATTTTTAATTTTACACTTTTTTCAATAATTTTCTGAGCAAATTAATTACATTTTTTTTTCAACTATAAAATGAGATGTTATCGTTAGAGAAAATGATATATTGATATTTTTCGATATTTTATTACTTTTTACTAATAAGCTATTAAATTAAAATTTTTAGAAATATTATTTCTTGATAAATTCCTTAAAATGATTAAAATTTAGTTTAAGAAATGTTACACGATGTTAATTTTTTATTTACTACAATTTCCAGAGACTTTTAAAAAGGTGTCCATGTTGGGGTCACTTTTTTTATACCGAAAATTTTATCCCTGTGGCCATAAGTTACCTTACAAATTGTACTTTCATCCGGTATGAAATATTTTAAAATATTTTATTTGGTTTGGATTCTACAGCAATAAATCGAAAGATTGTCCAACTTGGGACCCACTCTCGTATGTTTTATATTTCAAAAAAGTAATATTTTCGGTTAAAAAAGTTCTTCGACTAATCAACAAAACTTGTTCAATTTGCCTTACTTTACACCATGTTTAAATGTGTAAATTTTCTCTATCCTCTCTGCTCTCTACACTCTTTTCCTTAAATTCTAAACTATTTGACCTAGAGGGCTAAAATTTGGTACACTTATGTTTTTTCACGTGTAGATTGCACGAAAAATATAGAGAACATGGTTCAAGGTGATGCTCATAGCGTTGTCAAGGAAATAACAACTTTTTTTTAGCAAAAATGCATTAAAATGGACCATCCCTCCCCTTAACTTCTAAACTATTTGACCTAGAGGTCTGAAATTTGGTACACATATGTATTTTCACGTGTAGATTACACGAAAAATATAGAGAACATGATCTGGATTGATGGCCATAGCGTTGTCAAGGAAAAGCAGCAAATTTTTGAAAAAAAGTTTTTTTCTTTAACTTTGACATTATTTGAGCTAGAGGGCTAAAATTTCGTACACTCGTGTATTTTTGCATGCAGATTATGGAAAAATTATGTTTAGAAATAAAATTGAATATTATGAGGTCACAAAAAAATTCAAAAAATCAACAAAAAGAGGTTTAGACCCCTATGCTGGAGCTCGTCCTAATTGTCCTACAGTACCCCTCAAACCAATAAACTTTTTATTTGTATACTCAGAATTTAAAAAAAACGATATAAAACGCAATTGAAAATTGTTATCACTTTTTTTCAAAATAATTAAAAAATTATGAAAAAAAAACAAAAAAAAAATTTTAATCTTAAACAAGGCTTGATCAAGGCTGCCACAGGACATATAATCAAGACTGTTATAAGCCCTGAAACCCTATAAAAATTTCAGGGCCTCCCCCTAAAAAAAATTCTTGATTTTTATGTTATTTATATGAAATTCAAGCCTGCACCCTTAAGCAAAAGTTTCATGTACTTGAAGGTAGAAGTATTTTCATAATTTGTACGTTCTAATTAATTTTCATAATCTGTACATAAAAATATACAAATGTATCAAATTTTAGCCGTCTAGCTCAAATAGTTTCAAGGTTATGAGGTAAAAAATTTTTTTTCTCGAAAATTTGCAGTTTTTCTTTTTTTGACAACGTTTTCACTGTCAATCCAGATAATGTTCTCTATAATTTTTCTGTAATCTACACGTGAAAATACACATGTGTACCAAATTAGAGCTCTCTGTTTGTTAATAAGGTATATCTTTGTTTTGTAAATGTACGGAACCCTAGTTTTTGGTACGGGTGTTACTCGTACTTGCCCGATTTTTATTTTGTCTTGTATTTTCTCTCTTCTAGCTTCTCTAATCTCTCTCCAATCTATTGTCCATTTTCGCTGTTCTTGATAATTTTCTTTCTTCTTTCTTTTCTATTCTTCTTCAATTTTCAATGTTTTTTTCTTGTTTATCCTTTCTTCATATATTCTTAATCCTCTTCTATCTTGTGTTTTCTCTCTTCTAGCATCACGAACCTTTGTCCAATGTACTGTCCTTTTTCATTTTTCTTAATCATTTTCTTTTGTCTTCTTTTTCCATCCTGCTTTACTGTTGAATGCTCCTTCCTCGTCTTTTCTTTTTTCTGCGCTTTTATATATCCTCATTTCTTAGTTCTATTTATTTTCATACATGTTCTTGCTCTTCTAGAAAGGATTCGTGTTTCTGGCCACAAGGTGTCACGCCCCGAGTTTTTATTGGTTTTTTCTCGAATTAAAATTTAAAAAATTTGCAACTTACACATACAGTAGAAAAGCGCTAAGGTAAAAAATAGAAATTCTTCAAAACAACTTTTCGTAATCTGGGAACCCTCGTACTGTATACCCAGATTTCATTAATTTTTCCTCAAAATTGTTAACCCTTTAAAAGTTTCTCAACTGAAGATTTAAATAAAAAAAAGTCAAGTGTAATGTACAAATTTTTTTCGAATTTTGAAGGAGTATTCTCGTCGTTGTGACCATCAGTTATCGCGTCTATGGGACTTGTTAGTTTCTGGTCAGTTAATTTAACCTTTTGAAAAATTCGTAACCAAAGCAGTTAATAAAGAAAGCTGTAGGAAAAAGAATTAATTTTTTTAAATTCTGGTATAGCTTTTTGTGATTCTGGCCAGCAGATGCTGCTTCAGTTCACAGAAAATTGTTTTGGATAAAAATCATCTGCAACGCTTCTTTTTTATACCATATAGAATTTAAATAATCTGAAATTGGCTTAAAACAATAGCGCTGCAGATCATTTTAGTACATAAAAATTTTCAGTGTTAAGGAATTTTTAGAAAGTTAATTTTGCTTGAATCCGGAACGGGTTTGTCAGGTATAAGGGAACGGTCCAGGGGAACGTACCCAAGAAACCGGCGGACATCTCCAACTACGTTTCCGGAACAGTCAGTGCTATTATGGTGTATAACATATACAAAGGCTCGTCGAACCGCCCCTTTTCCGATCGACTAAAAGCGTGGAGTGCACGTTAAGCTTGTGGATTGCACGTTAAGCTAGTGGAGTGGCTGTTAATATTGTAAAGTAACTTTTAGATTGATCTAAACAATCATCTGCTGTGCCAGACGAATGATTTGACTCGCCATTGCAGTGACATACTTTTATATTTGTGAAAGCAGACGTTAAAAATGAGAATAAAAGGATTAACTGTATATTTTATTTTCTTATTTTGAAGAAGGAAGATTAAACACCAACCAGTTTATAATTGTGAACAATAGATTTCGACCTTACCGACACAATGCGACATTCATCTACTCAATGCCTATTAAGCTCTTGGTTTAAGCTTATAGTGGTAAATTAAATTTAAATTTGAATGGTTTCTAGAAATTTAAATAGGCATTTCATAGGCATGGAGTATATGGATGTCGCATTGTGCCTGTAAGGTTGAAATATACTTTTCACATTTACAAACTGACCGGTGTATAGTCTGCCTTCTTCAAATAAAGATAGCTTTTAATGTAAGAATAAGCTTGTTCTGAAAGATTAGGAAAGTGGTGAGTCTTGTCGTATTGGCAAGGAGCACTAATAGGGTATAAGTCCAGGAAATAGAAAGACATCCAGAGGTAGGAGTTCGAGTCCTCTCGGTTGCACGGTCTGCTCTTCCGCGACTTTTTTTCAGAAGAATAATTTTAAATAATTTAAATTTTTAAGAAACCATTCGCATTTAAATTAAATTTATCATCAAGAGCTCAAAGCAAGAGCTTAATAGGCATCCAGTATATGAATCTCTCATTGTGACCGTAAAGTCGAAATCTATTTTTTACAAATATTTTGTTTCCCTGTAGTCTAAAGTTTTTTCCCGATCCTCTCTGCTGTAGTAAAAAATCATGCTTTCTTGTCAAGTTTTCCGCCGCAGGTGACCCTTGCCTCCCTTCTAGCTACTCTCTAAAGGAACCAGAAAAAACACTAAAACAAAATTGAGCAGGCCACTAAAAATTACCTCATTTTACAAAATGGGAGGTCTTGTTCCAATTACCTTTATTTTACGTACAGTCGGGGTCATATATGCTTTCCCTCATTTACAGATGTTAATATGGAAAGACAAAAGTAGACGATGGAGTGCATAAATCGCCTTAGCTGTACCTCAACAAAACCGCCCACTTACACAAGTGAGGTAACGATAAAGAAGGAATGCTCGTTTTGGTGATTCCTCAGACTTCACTCACTCATGCGTATACTGTTCACTGATCTTTTCTTTTTCATTCTTCTTCGTCCTTTCCTCTGTCCTCTCTCTTTTTCTGCACAAAAATGTTCCTCACAAAATCAATCTTCTTTTTTCTTGCTGCTATTTACATACTTCTTTACTCTGTTTACTTTTTTCTCGGTTCCTTATCAACTTTTCTTTCTGGGTTTTCTTGACCTATATCTTCTCTCTGCTCCCTTATAGGCTTCTGTTTATCGCTCTTCTCTAATCTTTTGTAAATCCTTACTTCTCAGAGCTAACGTCTGTCTCCTCTCTCCATACTAAGTAATTATTTTACTCTTTACACTCGTCCCTCCCCTTTCAAGACGGATAAATATGTACCAATATTCATCAGTTTTAACTTCCAAATGGTAGAATTTGATTAAACACAACTTTCATGAATTTGAGTGTCTATATTATAGAATTGATTTTCAATCTACTGTAAATTAATCCTATTTTTCACTAAGTAGAATTTTAAAGTCACAGTAGCCATAATTAACTCAAAATTTAATTTTATGGAACTTGTAATAATCGACACAATACTTAAAAGGAATTTAATTTAACAGAATGTAAAATTCGCAGAATTATCACTTAACAAAATGTTAAAATAGCCATATATATAAATGCCAAAAAATGTTGTTTGGCCAAATTTCCATTTGTCTAAATTTCTATTTGTATTTAATTATATTTGATAAAGTTTTTAAAACGTCATACTTGTATTTGACACAAACTCAAGTATCATAATAAACATCAAAAAGAAAGATTTTAGGTCAAAATTGAAAACAAAAACAAATTATAATTTTGATGATAATTTCTAATTCATTAAATTCCAAATTCGTCCCAAAATCTGTCATTCGGATGTTTATACGGATGTTTCTGATTCTGCCAATTTGAAGGACAACGTTTTAAAGATTCCAGCACATATAAATTCTGTTAAATTTAAGTTTTGACATATGAAATTTTCGTCGAACGAAGTTTATGTCACTTAAAAATGCATCTCATTTAATATTCTGTTAAATTATACTTTTGCTCAGTTAACATTCTCATTAATTAGAGTTTTACTATATATGAAGCCTGTTATTAGATGTTCTTTAAAATAAAATTTATATTAAATATGGCTTTGGTGCCCAGAAAATTGAATTCGAATTTAAGAAAATTTCACTAAATAAAATTCTACCCATTAGAATTTTGAACTAATGAATTTTAGTACATATTCATGTGTCTTCTCCTATATATTATACTAACTGTTCTCACTTCTCTCGTTGCCCTTTTATTTTTTATCGCTGCCCTTAGCATCTTCCTGTTCCGTTTTCTTCACTTCCCTATTATTTTTTCTCATTTCTCTCTGCTCTAATCACCATTCGCAATTTAATCTTCAGGTTTTCCGCTACAACCGTTCCTTTTCTTTCTTTGCGCTTCTCTCCAGAGAAAACCCTATAACAAAATTGAGCAGACCCCTAATAAATTACCTCATTGGACAAAATGAAAGGTTTTGTTGCAGTTACCATTATATTGAGTTTCTCAGACAAAACCGCCCACTGCTCCCAGTGAGGTAAGTTTTAGAGGGAATGATCGTTTGACGGCCACTCAAGAATTCCCTGCTTTTTTCGTCTACTGTCCGCTTCTTTTTATGCTTTTGTTCGTTTCCTTCCTTCTTCTAACTTCTCGCACTTTTCTTCATTACTTTTCTCGCTAACCTTAACCTTTTTTTATCTTCTATTTTCTCTCTTCTAGCTTTTCAAATTTTTTCGCTTTTTTTTGACAATTTTCTTTCTTCTTCCTTTTCTATTCTTATTTAATCTTCATTGTTCTCTCCTTGCGTTTTCTTTCTTCATATACTCTAAACCTTCTTCTATCTTGTGTTTTCTCTCTTCTAGCTTCTCAAACCTCTCTCCAATGTACTGTCCTTTTTCGTTTTTTCTGATCATTCTCTTCTGTCTTCTTTTTCGATTCTTCTTCACTCTTCAATGCTCCCTCCTCGTCTTTCCTTTTTCTGCCTTTTTATGTATCCTCATTTCTCACTTCTATTTATTCTCGTGCATATTTTTGGTTTTCTAGATAGGAATCGTGTTTCTAGCCACTAGGTGTCACGCCCTGAGGTTTCAATGGTTTTTTCTTAAATTTAAATTTGAAAAATTTGTAACTTAAACATACAGTAGAAAAGCGCCAAGGTATAAAATATAAATTCTTTGAAACGACTTTTCGTAGTCTTGGAACCCTCGTACTGTATACTCAGATTTAATTAATTTTTCCTCGAACTTATTAACATTATAAAAGTTTCTCAACTGAAGATGTAAATAAAAAAGAGTCAAGGTTAATGTACAAATTTTTTTCGAATTTTAAAGGAGTATTCTCGTCGTTCTGACCATCAGTTATTGCGTTTCTGGGACTTGTTAGTTTTTGATCACAAGGGGGAAAAAAAAACTACGTTCCCGGAACAGTAGGTGCTATTAGGGTGTATAACAGATACGGAGGCTAATCCGACCGCCCTTTTTTCGATCGACTAAAACCGTACAGTGCACGTTAACCGTGTAGAGTGACTGCTAATATTGTAGAGTGACTTTTAGATTGGAATTAGTAACAAAGAATCAGAAAGAGTAAAATTATTTTGAAAAAGCAAGACTATACACCAGTCAGTTTGTAATAGTGAACAGTAGATTTCGACCTTACCGACACAATGGGACATTTATCTATTCAGTGCTTATTTGCATTGTGCCGATAAGGTTAAAATCTACTTTTCACATTTACAAACTGACAGGTGTATAGTCTGCCTTCTTCAAAATAAAGATAGCCTTTGATGTAAGAATGGGCTTGTTCTGAAATTATGGGAAAGTGGGGTCTTGTCGTACTGGAAAGGTGCACTAATAGGGTATTAAGTCTTTGGATTAGAAAGGCATCCAGGGGCAGGGGTTCGGGTCCTCTCGGTTGCGCGGTGTGCTCTTCCGCGACTTTTTTTCAGAACAATAATTTTAAATAAATTAAATTTAATTTATAATCGAGAGCTTGAAGCAAAAGCTTAATAGGCATCCAGTATATAGATATCGCATTGTTACGGTAAAGTCGAAATCTATTTTCGACAAGTAAAATTATTTTGTTATCATGATTAAAAACATTTTTTAAGATAAATATTAATTTTTTATAGACTTTTTCATTTAAGACCGGTAATGTGAATTGAGGTAAAGATTTATCTTTAGAAATTTGAAAAAAAAAAAGAATGTAAATTAAAGAATTCTTAGCATATTAAATCGTACAAAATTTTTAAAAGTCTACTAAAAACAAATTTTTAAGGATTTTTGGATTTTCAAAGAAATGTTGAAGTTCTTTTCTTTTCATTTTTTAAAGTTAGTTTTATGAAAATTATTCTAATTCTAAAATTTTAAAATAATAATTTTTAATTATCATCATCTAAAAAACTTGTGAAAGGTCTTTTCTTGGAAAACTAGTCAAATAATTTAAGAAAATTTTTTAATTTACAAATATTTTCAAAATTTTCACTCACTAAAATGTTTTAAAAACTACATTTCTAAAAGTATACAAATTTACACTAATATTTTGGATGTTTAGTAAAATTTTCGACTTAAAATCGTTAAAAACTTTGATGACCAATCTTAAGGGAAGTGTATTTTTTATTTTTAAATTTATTTACTATTTAAGGCCAGGTTCCTCCAAACAATTTTTAAAAAATCTAAAATTTGTTTCCCCCGTAAATTGCTAGAAAATACTCTTAGAAATAATATAGAATTAGTCTCGAAGGTCCGCACGACCGAGAAGTAGGTATAAAAGAGGAGAGACCGGTGCGCGCTAAGCGGTAAATCTGGCCGCTCGAGCGGCCACAGAAGCGTCTAAAGATTACAGAACTGCAGCAAGAAATGCAAAACTTCTTGAAAATGACACCTATGGTGACCAGGAAGAAGTTGTGTACGCAACGGGATTGGATATATGTGTAAAATCCACTTTTTTTTACGATTTTTCACGAACAAAAACTTTAATCGCCTTTTTCTCGAAACCACGTTTTTCTCGAAACCACGTTCTTTGACTGGGTGTCACTCTTATTTAGAAACTATTGCACTTATCAACATGAACCAAACGGCATTTTACTCTTCAAATGTCTTTCTATGGTGTGAACTAGAACCAAAAATATTCATCATCATTTAAAAAAGTTATAAACAATTAAAAGTGAAAAAAGGGTTAAAAATTGAAAAGTCCGCCATTTTGTTTTTTGTTTTTGGTGAAAATGTTTTATTCTAGTTCACACCATAGCCAATGTCATACAGAATAAGAAACCATTTTGATTTTTGCTGTCAATTGAATGGATCCAGAGATATCGTGACACCCACCAACAAAAGGGATTTTTTTGAACAGACATTTTCGTTGCCGCCATTTTGAAAAAAAAATTTTTAATATTTTTTTTAATTAGTATTTTTATGTGTCTTTGTATATGAAAAAAGTTTGATTCAAAAATATTTTTTGTTGTATCAATAAAATAACTTTGAAAAAAACACGTTTTTTGGAGGAACCTGCACTGAGAAAAAAATACTGCCACAAGCGCGCCGGTCACTCATGTGTTTTCAGCGTTACTAGAACACTGCAGTTTTGGCATGACATTACCGCTAAAATTTTAACCGAAGGTTGTGACAATTCAAGATCGATCCTCACTTGTTTTGTTATGTTTCGAGATTGTAATTAAACATTGGTTATAAATACTGATTGATTTAATTATTCTAATACAATTTAAAAACAAATTATAAATTAATTAATTAAAAAATTTATTTAATTATAATTTTAGAATTAACTTCATGTGTTCAACGTATTATTCAACACTAAATTTTGCAAAATTTTGACAGGTCCCTGCTGCTTTTTCAAAACAATGCTAAAACTGCAGTGTGTCTCCTGCCAAAATAGCGGGAATGTATAGGCAGTTTAATTCCTACTATAATGGCATGACTTTACCGCTGCCACGGCGGTTTTTTTTTCTTAGTGTGGCCTTAATTATTGGTACATTATTGAGTCACATAATTAAAAAAAAACTTTTATTAAAAAAATTTTAAAACCCTAGGACTGTTAAACCTTATTGGAACATTAAATCTTCATTTTAAAAAACAGAAAAATTCTAAGCTTTCAAAATATTTTGAGTAAAGTGAATTCTCTCAATATTTTACGTTCTCATTATGGAGTTTACATTTAGGTATATTTTTAAAATGAATGAATTTAGAATTGTATATTTTTCGAATTAAAACAAACAGTTCTTTTGTAATACGAAGTTACAGTTATTATTTTAAAAAAACTACACACTTGCTTCAAAATCAGTGGTAGAAACAAAAATTTATATCCATTTTTTTTTAAAATTTAATGATATTTATGTATTTATTTGTATATAAACTATTTTATCTGATAATATAACATTTTCTTTTGTATTTTTTAGTCAAATAGTGAAATATAATTGATTAATGTATTAGTATATTAAGCTATAATATACTTATATAGAGTTTTATTAATCTGAAATAATTTTAAAAACTTTGGAAATTAATAATACAATCCCAACAAATATTTGCTATGAAATGTAATAGGTAAGAGACAAAATGAAACGATTAAAATTAAATAATGTCGCTCAAAATTATATAAATGAATATACTTTGAGCATTTGAGCGGTACATAGATAGTTATACAATATGAAAACTATTTTAACTTAGAAGACAAAAACGATTCCACCACATAGATTTAAAAACGATCTAAGAGGAGGTGGTAATATTGCAGGGTATTTATAATAGTGCCAAGAATTAAAATTGCACATAAATTCTATAAAAATTTTATACGAATTTAGAAATTAATTAAAACAATGATGCAAGTTACAATCAAATCATGGTTTTAATTTATTGGTACTTCAGGTCTAATCGTCGGCATCTCATTTTTAAACACACACAAAGTTTTTAATACATTTATAGAAATGATTTAAAAACATTCTTAAAATTTTAAAAAAGATTAGATTCTATTCAAAAAAAATTTGTATCGAAACTCCTACCAATTTTGAATCCAAGATTGAACAGCCTGTCGAACTCACTAAAATCATTTTCGAACCAAGTTTAATCAAGTTTTAATTAACCTCAATTAGAGGCAGAATTCTGCTACTGATTAATTAAATTTGATGAAATAAACCACTAATAATGAAAACATATGTATTAGTTGTTTCTCGCAAGAGTCGCCGTAAATTATGCTTTAATAAAATGGTAATTAAAAATTAATTAAAGCATAATTTAATTCGATTCTTGCGAAAAACAACTAAAACATTAATAGTTTTTTTTATCAGTGGTTCATTTCATCAAATTTAATTGATTAGTAGCAAAATTCTGCCTCTAATCAAACTTAATCAAAACTTGATCAAATTTGGTTTATTAGCGATTTCAGTGAATTTGACAAGAAATGAAGAAAGGGACCTAGGAAGCAAAAAATTTTGGATTTTGTTAAGTGATAGGTTCACCTTGATTAAAATTTATTTTTTAATTATGTAAAATAAAAATAAGTTTTTATTAAATATTTTGTATACAGTAAAAACTTGAACCATGGTTTGTTTGACAGTTGATTCACAACTTTCTGTAAACTTACTACTCTCAAAGTGGGAAAAATTATTACTAACTTTCAAAGTGGCATGATCTTCACCGAACTTGCAATTTTACATGTTTTTGTAATAATACAAACATAACCGGCAGAAACTACAGCTTCAAATAGCGTAAAAGAACTGCTTTGAATGTTGTTAATATGGGTAAAATTCTGAGTGGTAAAATTACAGGTTTTTTTTACTGTTTAAATTATCAAAAACCAAAACAAAACTCGGAAAAATTAAAAAACCCAATAGAAAAAATATTTGGAATATTTAAATATTATGTGTAGTACTATTATACTTAACAAAAGAATAAAATATTGTTAAAATAACAACAATTTAACCTGCAAAGAAGATGGCGAAAGCTGTGGATGGCGGGCGGGTGGTAGACAGTGATGGGTAGTGACGTGTCACTTTGGTCTTAGTACGTAGAGTCAGGGTTGTGCAGTGACGCGTCAGGGTAAAATCCAATGTGATCAGAAAGCATAAGGGTAAAATCTCATGTGAGCAGAAAGCGCAAAACCGAAAGCAGAAAATCATAAGAGTGAGAGAGACAGACATATATCACTGACTTTCTCAATCTCATGATTTCTGCTTTCGGTTTTGCGCTTTCAGCTCACATGAGATTTTACCCTAAAACCGAAAGCAGAAATCATGAGAGTGAGAGAGGCAGGTAGATATCACTGTCTCTCTCACTCTCATGATTTTCTGCTTTCGGTTTTGCGCTTTCTGCTCATATGGGATTTTACCCTCACTCGAAGTTTTTTACGTAATTTACAGGTATTTTACATAAGTAGCGTATTTTACCCCCACTTCCAAAAAATACATTATGTTAAATATTATTGAGGTAATTTTCTTGGTATTTTATCGTAAAGTACCACCACGAAGGAATAATAAGGAGACTGCACTCGCTGATTTTTACGTGCAAAAATTCTGTCTTGGTTCAAGTATTGGAATTAACTCTGATATAGAGATCCTCAAGGGAGAGTTGAGACAAGTTTTCCCTTCTACTACCTTTGCGGGTTTCCGGAAACGGAAGTGACGATATTGCAAATTGTATCATTGGTCGAAAAGAGCGGGATAATTTTAAAAATGTTTGTTTTAAAAGCATTTCAAAATGGAACCGCCATTTTGGACCAATGAAACTAACTTTTTATGAACATCCGCTTCCGGAAACCCGCGACCAATCAGAATCCAAGTCAACATGTCTCAACTCTCCCTTGAGGATCTCTACTCTGATATGAATACGCATGCGCTGTACGCGATTATTATCGATATATCGATGTATCGATACTTGTTTACATTAATAAAATTACTTTAATAAATAAAGCAGGGTATGAGATAATAAAGGACAGAGACTGTTTCTGTCCTTTTCTGTCTCATGCTCTGGTCCCGTAACCGTATTTCTATCTGCTCAGGCCTTTATTCTACTATACAATACTATACAATACTATACTATACAACGAAGATAGCAACAGTGCGCCGCGCACGCGTACTCATATCAGAGTTAATTTCCAACAAGTGAACCAAGCAAGAAGACTATAAGGGTATTCAGGGTAGTCAAGGGACTATTCAGGGTAATAGCCTCGATATACCATCGAGACAATACCAGTTGAAGAACGACAAAAAGAAGGTAGATATTCAAGGCCCGCTATGTCGATAGTCTATCAGGGCGTATGGCCTCAACGATCAACTTGTATTGCCTTGAATATCTACCTTCTTTTCGTCGTTCTTCAACTGGTATTGTTTTCGACCAATGATACAATTTGCAATATCGTCACTTCCGTTTCCGGAAACCCGCAAAGGTAGTAGAAGGGAAAACTTGTCTCAACTCTCCCTTGAGGATCTCTATATCAGAGTTAATTCCAATACTTGAACCAAGACAGAATTTTGGCACGTAAAAATCAGCGAGTGCAGTCTCCTTATTATTCCTTCGTGGTGGTACTTTACGATAAAATACCAAGAAAATTACCTCAATAATATTTAACATAATGTATTTTTTGGAAGTGGGGGTAAAATACGCTACTTATGTAAAATACCTGTAAATTACGTAAAAAACTTCGAGTGAGGGTAAAATCCCATATGAGCAGAAAGCGCAAAACCGAAAGCAGAAAATCATGAGAGTGAGAGAGACAGTGATATCTACCTGCCTCTCTCACTCTCATGATTTCTGCTTTCGGTTTTAGGGTAAAATCTCATGTAAGCTGAAAGCGCAAAACCGAAAGCAGAAATCATGAGATTGAGAAAGTCAGTGATATATGTCTGTCTCTCTCACTCTTATGATTTTCTGCTTTCGGTTTTGCGCTTTCTGCTCACATGAGATTTTACCCTTATGCTTTCTGATCACATTGGATTTTACCCTGACGCGTCACTGCACAACCCTGACTCTACGTACTAAGACCAAAGTGACACGTCACTACCCATCACTGTCTACCACCCGCCCGCCATCCACAGCTTTCGCCATTTTGATAGCGTCTTCTTACTGTCTTCTTCAAAAAGTTGAATATTGAATTGTTTTAAAGAAAATAAAATGTGGTTTTTAAGAAAAAGTATTAATGTTCTTTTGATTGTGATGACAATCTTTGGTTACTTTTGTAAGTTATCATGAATATATATAATAATCAAGTATTTACATTTCAGGGTTCTTTTTAGTGCGTGTTTGAGTTTTGTTCTCTTATACAGAAGTAGCATAAGTTTGTGTTTGTTCTTGCACAAATTTTTCTTAATTTCAGGAGAAATTGCAGAAAAAGTGAAAGAACGATACAAATTTGTGCCTCTACTGTGTAAAAGAGTAAGACATTGAATTGCTTACAAAAAATGGTATGAAAGCACACTACGTGCCGCTCATGATTTTTATAAAATACTGAGATTAGAAAGTTTCTTTAAACTTCATATCTTTAATACGTAAAATATATTAAAAAAGCAACTTTTTAAATTAAAATATAATTCGATATTTTTTTAAATTATAAGGTTTTTAACCATTTCTATAAATTGTTGTAGATTGAATGTAAACTATATTATTTCTATAAATGCTTTAGAAAATTTTTATATGTTTGAGAATGTGATTCTGACGACTAGGATTAAAGTAAAAGTAACTTGAACAGTGTTTTGCGTGTAACTTGCATCATAATTCCTATTAATTTCTATATTCGAATGAAATTTTTGATAAAAATTAGTTACGTGATTATATTTATAATTGATTTTTGAAACAATATACAAGGCAACGTTATTTAATGTAATTTCTTCATTTTGATCGGAAATCAAGATGGCGTTTCAATATTTTTTTGAAAAAGTTTGACTTTTGACATTTAAATGATTTCATGATAGTACTAGAGCGTTTAGTTTTTAATTGATAAGATTTAACCTTTGCAGGTTAAATTGTTGTTATTTTAACAATATTTTATTCTTTTGTTAAGTATAATAGTACTACACATAATATTTAAATATTCCAAATATTTTTTCTATTGGGTTTTTTAATTTTTCCGAGTTTTGTTTTGGTTTTTGATAATTTAAACAGTAAAAAAAACCTGTAATTTTACCACTCAGAATTTTACCCATATTAACAACATTCAAAGCAGTTCTTTTACGCTATTTGAAGCTGTAGTTTCTGCCGGTTATGTTTGTATTATTACAAAAACATGTAAAATTGCAAGTTCGGTGAAGATCATGCCACTTTGAAAGTTAGTAATAATTTTTCCCACTTTGAGAGTAGTAAGTTTACAGAAAGTTGTGAATCAACTGTCAAACAAACCATGGTTCAAGTTTTTACTGTATACAAAATATTTAATAAAAACTTATTTTTATTTTACATAATTAAAAAATAAATTTTAATCAAGGTGAACCTATCACTTAACAAAATCCAAAATTTTTTGCTTCCTAGGTCCCTTTCTTCATTTCTTGTCAAATTCACTGAAATCGCTAATAAACCAAATTTGATCAAGTTTTGATTAAGTTTGATTAGAGGCAGAATTTTGCTACTAATCAATTAAATTTGATGAAATGAACCACTGATAAAAAAAACTATTAATGTTTTAGTTGTTTTTCGCAAGAATCGAATTAAATTATGCTTTAATTAATTTTTAATTACCATTTTATTAAAGCATAATTTACGGCGACTCTTGCGAGAAACAACTAATACATATGTTTTCATTATTAGTGGTTTATTTCATCAAATTTAATTAATCAGTAGCAGAATTCTGCCTCTAATTGAGGTTAATTAAAACTTGATTAAACTTGGTTCGAAAATGATTTTAGTGAGTTCGACAGGCTGTTCAATCTTGGATTCAAAATTGGTAGGAGTTTCGATACAAATTTTTTTTGAATAGAATCTAATCTTTTTTAAAATTTTAAGAATGTTTTTAAATCATTTCTATAAATGTATTAAAAACTTTGTGTGTGTTTAAAAATGAGATGCCGACGATTAGACCTGAAGTACCAATAAATTAAAACCATGATTTGATTGTAACTTGCATCATTGTTTTAATTAATTTCTAAATTCGTATAAAATTTTTATAGAATTTATGTGCAATTTTAATTCTTGGCACTATTATAAATACCCTGCAATATTACCACCTCCTCTTAGATCGTTTTTAAATCTATGTGGTGGAATCGTTTTTGTCTTCTAAGTTAAAATAGTTTTCATATTGTATAACTATCTATGTACCGCTCAAATGCTCAAAGTATATTCATTTATATAATTTTGAGCGACATTATTTAATTTTAATCGTTTCATTTTGTCTCTTACCTATTACATTTCATAGCAAATATTTGTTGGGATTGTATTATTAATTTCCAAAGTTTTTAAAATTATTTCAGATTAATAAAACTCTATATAAGTATATTATAGCTTAATATACTAATACATTAATCAATTATATTTCACTATTTGACTAAAAAATACAAAAGAAAATGTTATATTATCAGATAAAATAGTTTATATACAAATAAATACATAAATATCATTAAATTTTAAAAAAAAATGGATATAAATTTTTGTTTCTACCACTGATTTTGAAGCAAGTGTGTAGTTTTTTTAAAATAATAACTGTAACTTCGTATCACAAAAGAAATGTTTGTTATAATCCGAAAAATATACAATTCTAAATTCATTCATTTTAAAAATATACCTAAATGTAAACTCCATAATGAGAACGTAAAATATTGAGAGAATTCACTTTACTCAAAATATTTTGAAAGCTTAGAATTTTTCTGTTTTTTAAAATGAAGATTTAATGTTCCAATAAGGTTTAACAGTCCTAGGGTTTTAAAATTTTTTTAATAAAAGTTTTTTTTTAATTATGTGACTCAATAATTTACCAATAATTAAGGCCAGGTTCCTCCAAAAAACGTGTTTTTTTCAAAGTTATTTTATTGATACTACAAAAAATATTTTTGAATCAAACTTTTTTTATATACAAAGACACATAAAAATACTAATTAAAAAAAATATTAAAAATTTTTTTTTCAAAATGGCGGCACCGAAAATGTCTGTTCAAAAAAATCCCTTTTGTTGGTGGGTGTCACGATATCTCTGGATCCATTCAATTGACAGCAAAAATCAAAATGGTTTCTTATTCTGTATGACATTGGCTATGGTGTGAACTAGAATGAAACATTTTCACCAAAAACAAAAAACAAAATGGCGGACTTTTCAATTTTTAACCCTTTTTTCACTTTTAATTGTTTATAACTTTTTTAAATGATGATGAATATTTTTGGTTCTAGTTCACACCATAGAGAGACATTTGAAGAGTAAAATGCCGTTTGGTTCATGTTGATAAGTGCAATAGTTTCTAAATAAGAGTGACACCCAGTCAAAGAACGTGGTTTCGAGAAAAACGTGGTTTTTAGAAAAAGGCGATTAAAGTTTTTGTTCGTGAAAAATCGTAAAAAAAAGTGGATATTACACATATATCCAATCCCGTTGCGTACACAACTTCTTCCTGGTCACCACAGGTGTCATTTTCAAGAAGTTTTGCATTTCTTGCTGCAGTTCTGTAATCTTTAGACGCTTCTGTGGCCGCTCGAGCGGCCAGATTTACCGCTTAGCGCGCACCGGTCTCTCCTCTTTTATACCTACTTCTCGGTCGTGCGGACCTTCGAGACTAATTCTATATTATTTCTAAGAGTATTTTCTAGCAATTTACGGGGGAAACAAATTTTAGATTTTTTAAAAATTGTTTGAAGGAACCTGGCCTTAAATAGTAAATAAATTTAAAAATAAAAAATACACTTCCCTTAAGATTGGTCATCAAAGTTTTTAACGATTTTAAGTCGAAAATTTTACTAAACATCCAAAATATTAGTGTAAATTTGTATACTTTTAGAAATGTAGTTTTTAAAACATTTTAGTGAGTGAAAATTTTGAAAATATTTGTAAATTAAAAAATTTTCTTAAATTATTTGACTAGTTTTCCAAGAAAAGACCTTTCACAAGTTTTTTAGATGATGATAATTAAAAATTATTATTTTAAAATTTTAGAATTAGAATAATTTTCATAAAACTAACTTTAAAAAATGAAAAGAAAAGAACTTCAACATTTCTTTGAAAATCCAAAAATCCTTAAAAATTTGTTTTTAGTAGACTTTTAAAAATTTTGTACGATTTAATATGCTAAGAATTCTTTAATTTACATTCTTTTTTTTTTCAAATTTCTAAAGATAAATCTTTACCTCAATTCACATTACCGGTCTTAAATGAAAAAGTCTATAAAAAATTAATATTTATCTTAAAAAATGTTTTTAATCATGATAACAAAATAATTTTACCTGTCGAAAATAGATTTCGACTTTACCGTAACAATGCGATATCTATATACTGGATGCCTATTAAGCTTTTGCTTCAAGCTCTCGATTATAAATTAAATTTAAATTATTTAAAATTATTGTTCTGAAAAAAAGTCGCGGAAGAGCACACCGCGCAACCGAGAGGACCCGAACCCCTGCCCCTGGATGCCTTTCTAATCCGAGGACTTAATACCCTATTAGTGCACCTTTCCAGTACGACAAGACCCCACTTTCCCATAATTTCAGAACAAGCCCATTCTTACATCAAAGGCTATCTTTATTTTGAAGAAGGCAGACTATACACCTGTCAGTTTGTAAATGTGAAAAGTAGATTTTAACCTTATCGGCACAATGCAAATAAGCACTGAATAGATAAATGTCCCATTGTGTCGGTAAGGTCGAAATCTACTGTTCACTATTACAAACTGACTGGTGTATAGTCTTGCTTTTTCAAAATAATTTTACTCTTTCTGATTCTTTGTTACTAATTCCAATCTAAAAGTCACTCTACAATATTAGCAGTCACTCTACACGGTTAACGTGCATTGTACGGTTTTAGTCGATCGAAAAAAGGGCGGTCCGATTAGCCTCCGTATCTGTTATACACCCTAATAGCACCTACTGTTCCGGGAACGTAGTTTTTTTTCCCCCTTGTGATCAAAAACTAACAAGTCCCAGAAACGCAATAACTGATGGTCAGAACGACGAGAATACTCCTTTAAAATTCGAAAAAAATTTGTACATTAACCTTGACTCTTTTTTATTTACATCTTCAGTTGAGAAACTTTTATAATGTTAATAAGTTCGAGGAAAAATTAATTAAATCTGGGTATACAGTACGAGGGTTCCAAGACTACGAAAAGTCGTTTCAAAGAATTTATATTTTATACCTTGGCGCTTTTCTACTGTATGTTTAAGTTACAAATTTTTCAAATTTAAATTTAAGAAAAAACCATTGAAACCTCAGGGCGTGACACCTAGTGGCTAGAAACACGATTCCTATCTAGAAAACCAAAAATATGCACGAGAATAAATAGAAGTGAGAAATGAGGATACATAAAAAGGCAGAAAAAGGAAAGACGAGGAGGGAGCATTGAAGAGTGAAGAAGAATCGAAAAAGAAGACAGAAGAGAATGATCAGAAAAAACGAAAAAGGACAGTACATTGGAGAGAGGTTTGAGAAGCTAGAAGAGAGAAAACACAAGATAGAAGTAGGTTTAGAGTATATGAAGAAAGAAAACGCAAGGAGAGAACAATGAAGATTAAATAAGAATAGAAAAGGAAGAAGAAAGAAAATTGTCAAAAAAAAAGCGAAAAAATTTGAAAAGCTAGAGGAGAGAAAATAGAAGATAAAAAAAGGTTAAGGTTAGCGAGAAAAGTAATGAAGAAAAGTGCGAGAAGTTAGAAGAAGGAAGGAAACGAACAAAAGCATAAAAAGAAGCGGACAGTAGACGAAAGAAGCAGGGAATTCTTGAGTGGCCGTCAAACGATCATTCCCTCTAAAACTTACCTCACTGGGAGCAGTGGGCGGTTTTGTCTGAGAAACTCAATATAATGGTAACTGCAACAAAACCTTTCATTTTGTCCAATGAGGTAATTTATTAGGGGTCTGCTCAATTTTGTTATAGGGTTTTCTCTGGAGAGAAGCGCAAAGAAAGAAAAGGAACGGTTGTAGCGGAAAACCTGAAGATTAAATTGCGAATGGTGATTAGAGCAGAGAGAAATGAGAAAAAATAATAGGGAAGTGAAGAAAACGGAACAGGAAGATGCTAAGGGCAGCGATAAAAAATAAAAGGGCAACGAGAGAAGTGAGAACAGTTAGTATAATATATAGGAGAAGACACATGAATATGTACTAAAATTCATTGGTTCAAAATTCTAATGGGTAGAATTTTATTGAGTGAAATTTTTTTAAATTCGAATTTAATTTTCTGGGCACCAAAGCCATGTTTAATATAAATTTTATTTTAAAGAACATCTAATAACAGGCTTCATATATAGTAAAACTCTAATTAATGAGAATGTTAACTGAGCAAAAGTATAATTTAACAGAATATTAAATGAGATGCATTTTTAAGTGACATAAACTTCGTTCGACGAAAATTTCATATGTCAAAACTTAAATTTAACAGAATTTATATGTGCTGGAATCTTTGAAACGTTGTCCTTCAAATTGGCAGAATCAGAAACATCCGTATAAACATCCGAATGACAGATTTTGGGACGAATTTGGAATTTAATGAATTAGAAATTATCATCAAAATTATAATTTGTTTTTGTTTTCAATTTTGACCTAAAATCTTTCTTTTTGATGTTTATTATGATACTTGAGTTTGTGTCAAATAAAAGTATGACGTTTTAAAAACTTTATCAAATATAATTAAATACAAATAAAAATTTATCAAATGGAAATTTGGCCAAACAACATTTTTTGGCATTTATATATATGGCTATTTCAACATTTTGTTAAGTGATAATTCTGCGAATTTTACATTCTGTTAAATTAAATTCCTTTTAAGTATTGTGTCGATTATAAGAAGTTCCATAAAATTAAATTTTGAGTTAATTATGGCTACTGTGACTTTAAAATTCTATTTTAGTGAAAAATAGGATTAATTTACAGTAGATTGAAAATCAATTCTATAATATAGACACTCAAATTCATGAAAGTTGTGTTTAATCAAATTCTACCATTTGGAAGTTAAAACTGATGAATATTGGTACATATTTATCCGTCTTGAAAGGGGAGGGACGAGTGTAAAGTGTAAAATAATTATTTAGTATGGAGAGAGAAGACAGACGTTAGCTCTGAGAAGTAAGGATTTACAAAAGATTAGAGAAGAGCGATAAACAGAAGCCTATAAGGGAGCAGAGAGAAGATATAGGTCAAGAAAACCCAGAAAGAAAAGTTGATAAGGAACCGAGAAAAAAGTAAACAGAGTAAAGAAGTATGTACATAGCAGCAAGAAAAAAGAAGATTAATTTTGTGAGGAACATTTTTGTGCAGAAAAAGAGAGAGGACAGAGGAAAGGACGAAGAAGAATGAAAAAGAAAAGATCAGTGAACAGTATACGCATGAGTGAGTGAAGTCTGAGGAATCACCAAAACGAGCATTCCTTCTTTATCGTTACCTCACTTGTGTAAGTGGGCGGTTTTGTTGAGGTACAGCTAAGGCGATTTATGCACTCCATCGTCTACTTTTGTCTTTCCATATTAACATCTGTAAATGAGGGAAAGCATATATGACCCCGACTGTACGTAAAATAAAGGTAATTGGAACAAGACCTCCGATTTTGTAAAATGAGGTAATTTGTAGTGGCCTGCTCAATTTTGTTTTAGTGTTTTTTCTGGTTCCTTTAGAGAGTAGCTAGAAGGGAGGCAAGGGTCACCTGCGGCGGAAAACTTGACAAGAAAGCATGATTTTTTACTACAGCAGAGAGGATCGGGAAAAAACTTTAGACTACAGGGAAACAAAATATTTGTAAAAAATAGATTTCGACTTTACCGTCACAATGAGAGATTCATATACTGGATGCCTATTAAGCTCTTGCTTTGAGCTCTTGATGATAAATTTAATTTAAATGCGAATGGTTTCTTAAAAATTTAAATTATTTAAAATTATTCTTCTGAAAAAAAAGTCGCGGAAGAGCAGACCGTGCAACCGAGAGGACTCGAACTCCTACCTCTGGATGTCTTTCTATTTCCTGGACTTATACCCTATTAGTGCTCCTTGCCAATACGACAAGACTCACCACTTTCCTAATCTTTCAGAACAAGCTCATTCTTACATTAAAAGCTATCTTTATTTGAAGAAGGCAGACTATACACCGGTCAGTTTGTAAATGTGAAAAGTAGATTTCAACCTTACAGGCACAATGCGACATCCATATACTCCATGCCTATGAAATGCCTATTTAAATTTCTAGAAACCATTCAAATTTAAATTTAATTTACCACCATAAGCTTAAACCAAGAGCTTAATAGGCATTGAGTAGATGAATGTCGCATTGTGTCGGTAAGGTCGAAATCTATTGTTCACAATTATAAACTGGTTGGTGTTTAATCTTCCTTCTTCAAAATAAGAAAATAAAATATACAGTTAATCCTTTTATTCTCATTTTTAACGTCTGCTTTCACAAATATAAAAGTATGTCACTGCAATGGCGAGTCAAATCATTCGTCTGGCACAGCAGATAATTGTTTATATCAATCTAAAAGTTACTTTACAATATTAGCAGCCACTCCACTAGCTTAACGTGCAATCCACAAGCTTAACGTGCACTCCACGCTTTTAGTCGATCGGAAAAGGGGCGGTTCGACGAGCCTTTGTATATGTTATACACCATAATAGCACTAACTGTTCCGGAAACGTAGTTGGAGATGTCCGCCGGTTTCTTGGGTACGTTCCCCTGGACCGTTCTCTTATACCTGACAAACCCGTTCCGGATTCAAGCAAAATTAACTTTCTAAAAATTCCTTAACACTGAAAATTTTTATGTACTAAAATAATCTGCAGCGCTATTGTTTTAAGCCAATTTCAGATTATTTAAATTCTATATGGTATAAAAAAGAAGCGTTGCAGATGATTTTTATCCAAAACAATTTTCTGTGAACTGAAGCAGCATCTGCTGGCCAGAATCACAAAAAGCTATACCAGAATTTAAAAAAATTTATTCTTTTTCCTACAGCTTTCTTTATTAACTGCTTTGGTTACGAATTTTTCAAAAGGTTAAATTAACTGACCAGAAACTAACAAGTCCCATAGACGGGATAACTGATGGTCACAACGACGATAATACTCCTTCAAAATTCGAAAAAAATTTGTACATTACACTTGACTCTTTTTTATTTAAATCTTCAGTTGAGAAACTTTTAAAGGGTTAAAAAGTTTGAGGAAAAATTAATGAAATCTGGGTATACAGTACGAGGGTTCCCAGATTACGAAAAGTTGTTTTAAAGAATTTCTATTTTTTACCTTAGCGCTTTTCTACTGTATGTTTAAGTTGCAAATTTTTTAAATTTTAATTCGAGAAAAAACCAATAAGAACTCGGGGCGTGACACCTTGTGGCCAGAAACACGATTCCTTTCTAGAAGAGCAAGAACATGTATGAAAATAAATAGAACTAAGAAATGAGGATATATAAAAGCGCAGAAAAAAGAAAAGACGAGGAAGGAGCATTTAACAGTAAAGCAGGATGGAAAAAGAAGACAAAAGAAAATGATTAAGAAAAATGAAAAAGGACAGTACATTGGACAAAGGTTCGTGATGCTAGAAGAGAGAAAACACAAGATAGAAGAGGATTAGGAATATATGAAGAAAGGATAAACAAGAAAAAAACATTGAAAATTGAAGAAGAATAGAAAAGAAAGAAGAAAGAAAATTATCAAGAACAGCGAAAATGGACAATAGATTGGAGAAAGATTAGAGAAGCTAGAAGAGAGAAAATACAAGACAAAATAAAAATCGGGCAAGTACGAGTTACACCCGTACCAAAATCTAGGGTTCCGTACATTTACAAAACAAAGATATACCTTATTAACAAACAAAGAGCTCTAATTTGGTACACATGTGTATTTTCACGTGTAGATTACAGAAAAATTATAGAGAACATTATCTGGATTGACAGTGAAAACGTTGTCAAAAAAAGAAAAACTGCAAATTTTCGAGAAAAAAAATTTTTTACCTCATAACCTTGAAACTATTTGAGCTAGACGGCTAAAATTTGATACATTTGTATATTTTTATGTACAGATTATGAAAATTAATTAGAACGTACAAATTATGAAAATACTTCTACCTTCAAGTACATGAAACTTTTGCTTAAGGATGCAGGCTTGAATTTCATATAAATAACATAAAAATCAAGAATTTTTTTTAGGGGGAGGCCCTGAAATTTTTATAGGGTTTCAGGGCTTATAACAGTCTTGATTATATGTCCTGTGGCAGCCTTGATCAAGCCTTGTTTAAGATTAAAATTTTTTTTTTGTTTTTTTTCATAATTTTTTAATTATTTTGAAAAAAGTGATAACAATTTTCAATTGCGTTTTATATCGTTTTTTTAAAATTCTGAGTATACAAATAAAAAGTTTATTGGTTTGAGGGGTACTGTAGGACAATTAGGACGAGCTCCAGCATAGGGGTCTAAACCTCTTTTTGTTGATTTTTTGAATTTTTTTGTGACCTCATAATATTCAATTTTATTTCTAAACATAATTTTTCCATAATCTGCATGCAAAAATACACGAGTGTACGAAATTTTAGCCCTCTAGCTCAAATAATGTCAAAGTTAAAGAAAAAAACTTTTTTTCAAAAATTTGCTGCTTTTCCTTGACAACGCTATGGCCATCAATCCAGATCATGTTCTCTATATTTTTCGTGTAATCTACACGTGAAAATACATATGTGTACCAAATTTCAGACCTCTAGGTCAAATAGTTTAGAAGTTAAGGGGAGGGATGGTCCATTTTAATGCATTTTTGCTAAAAAAAAGTTGTTATTTCCTTGAAAACGCTATGAGCATCACCTTGAATCATGTTCTCTATATTTTTCGTGCAATCTACACGTGAAAAAACATAAGTGTACCAAATTTTAGCCCTCTAGGTCAAATAGTTTAGAAGTTAAGGGGGGGGGGGGTGGTTTTTGGCTACGGACGCACGAGTCTCGCTATAAGGGTTCCGCCGAACACCGAAGGTGTACGGAACCCTAAAAAGGTTAAGATTAGCGAGAAAAGAAATGAAGAAAGTTGCGAGAATTTAGAAGAAGGAAGAAAATTAAAAAATGCATAAAAAGAAACCGACAGTAGACAAAGGAAGCTGGGAATTCTTGAATGGTCGCTAAACGATCATTCCCTCTAAACTTTACCTCACGGGTAGCAGTGGGCGTAAGTAATTGAAACAACACCTTCCATTTTGTATAATGAGTTAATTTTAATGGCCTGCTCAATTTCGTTTTAGTGTTTTCTCTGGTTTCTTTAGAAAGAAGCTAGAAGGTTTGCAAGGGTCATCTGTCGCGCACAAATTGACGAGAAAAAAAGATTTTTTACTACTACTACTCCTCTTACAGAGGAGCGAATAAAAACTTTAGATTACAGGGAAATACAAGAAAGTCGAAATCTATAACGCTAGTGATAAAAATTAGAACGGTGACAAGAGAAGTGAGAAGAGATAATACATAATGTAGGGTGAAACGCATGAATATTTTCCATAGTCTATTAATTCAAACTTCCAATTTGTAGAATTTTATTAACCAAAACTTTCTTGAAGTCGAATGTCTATTTTATAAAACTTATATTTAATCTGCTGTGAATTAATTCTAATTTTTATTAAATGGAATTTTCTGGGCAGCACACTCGCTTGAAAGAAATTTTATTTTACCGAACTGTCAATATCAGACTCCATATATAATAGAACTATAATTTTACAGTATTTTAATTTAGCAGAATTATCATTTAAGTGGATATACATTTAGGCAAATTTTTAAGTGACAGTATGTACATATTGGCAAATTTTTATTTGTCAGAATTTTGATTACCGCAATTTATGTTTGATGGAATTCTGAAAACGCCGAATTTCTAGTTGACAGAAACTAAAAATATTTAATTAAAGATCAAACAGAAAGATCTTGTCAGAAATTTGCAAATTAATCAATCATTATCAAATTATCATTGAAATTGTGATTTATTAATTTTCAAGTTTGTGCCAATATCTTCTGTCGTCTGTTTTTTGGGATATCTGAGTATCTGGCAAATGGAAGTTCGACGTTTTAAGGATTCTATCAGAAACGTAGTCTGGTTAATGAAAGTTCTGCTAAATGAAAGTTCTTTGAAACAGATATTTTGGCATTTATAAATTTGGCTAACTTTGTATTCTGATAAAAGATGATTGTGCTAAGTTAACATTCTGTTAAATTAAAGTTCTTCTAATTATGAAGTCAATTATTAGAAGTTCTGTAAAATGGAATTTATTTTTAAAATAAATTTGGTGACTTGAAAATTCTAGTCAGGAAAAATTATTTGTAATTCACATTCGATTGAAAACAAGTTTTATAAAATGTACATTCATCTTTATGAAAGTTTTAATTAATAAAATTCTATTAATTGAAAGTTTGTAATAGTAGATTTTGGAACATATTCATGTGTCCTTATAGGGGACGAACGAGTGAAGAGACAAGATTTCAGAGTCGAATGAAAAGCAAAAAGGTGGGAACTAGAGTATATTGGAGGGTCAGGAGTGGAGATGATATTCACGAGAAGCAAAAGTGAGATTACGGAAGAGTAAAGTGAGAAAAAGATCAGGCTATGATAGACCAAAGACGCTGGCATGATAGAGAGAATTCTGAAAAAAATCAAGCTTTCTAAACATTTCGTTCCTGTTTTCAATTGTGCGTTTAAGTCTATTTTGGCAACTCCGTAGTGAAACGTGAAAAGGAAAGAAAGGTAACTGCCGGGAGTAGAGGTGAATGAAAAAGAGAAAAGAGTGTAGAGAGCAGAGAGGATAGAGAAAATTTACACCGCGCGGATTTCCGCGAGGGTTTCCGCGCGGATTTCTATGTAGAATTTTCGAGAAATATTAGACTTGAACATTTTTTGTCATAACAGAATAATCACCATGATTTTTACCCAGATTTCTTCACGGGTTTCTACGCAGAAATTTTGGCGGATTTCAGACTTGGACATTTTTGTGCCTACATAATTATTACCATGATTTTTACGCGGATTTTTACAATGATTATGGACTTTGATCTTTTTGTAAAATCTGAAATTTATCAGGGATTTATACGTAGATTTTCTCGAGGATTTCTACCCAGAAATTTTGGCGGATTTTGGACTTGGACATTTTTGTACCTACAGAATTATTACTATGATTTTTATGCGGATTTTTACAGTGATTATGGACTTTGATATTTTTTGTGAACTCTGAAATTTATCAGGGATTTATCCGTAGATTTTCTCAAGGATTTCTACCCAGAAATTTTGGCGGATTTTGGACTTGGATATTTTTGTCCCTACAGAATTATTACCATGATTTTTACGCGGATTTGTACAATGATTATGGACTTTGATATTTTTTGTGAACTCTGAAATTTATCAGGGATTTATACGTAGATTTTCTCAAGGATTTCTACCCAGAAATTTTTGCGGATTTTGGACTTAAACATTTTTGTCCCTACAGAATTATTACTATGATTTTTACGCGGATTTTTACAATGATTATGGACTTTGATCTTTTTGTCAACTCTGAAATCAATCAAGGATTTCTACGTAGATTTTCTCAAGGTTTTCTACGTAGATTTTCTGGAGGTTTTTTACGTAGATTTTCTTGAGGATTTCTACCCTGAAATTTTGACAGATTTTGGACTTAGTCATTTTTGTAACAACAGACTTATTACCATGATTTTTACGCGGATTTTTACAATGATTATGGACTTTGATATTTTTTGTGAACTCTGAAATTTATCAGGGATTTATACGTAGATTTTCTCGAGGATTTCTACCCAGAAATTTTGGCGGATTTTGGACTTGGACATTTTTGTACCTACAGAATTATTACTATGAATTTTATGCGGATTTTTACAGTGATTATGGACTTTGATATTTTTTGTGAACTCTGAAATTTATCAGGGATGTATCCGTAGATTTTCTCAAGGATTTCTACCCAGAAATTTTGGTGGATTTTGGACTTGGACATTTTTGTCCCTACAGAATTATTACCATGATTTTTACGCGGATTTTTACAATGATTATGGACTTTGATCTTTTTGTGAACTCTGAAATTTATCAGGGATTTATCCGTAGATTTTCTCAAGGATTTCTACCCAGAAATTTTGGCGGATTTTGGACTTGGATATTTTTGTCCCTACAGAATTATTACCATGATTTTTACGCGGATTTTTACAATGATTATGGACTTTGATATTTTTTGTGAACTCTGAAATTTATCAGGGATTTATACGTAGATTTTCTCAAGGATTTCTACCCAGAAATTTTTGCGGATTTTGGACTTAAACATTTTTGTCCCTACAGAATTATTACTATGATTTTTACGCGGATTTCTACAATGATTATGGACTTTGATCTTTTTGTCAACTCTGAAATCAATCAAGGATTTCTACGTAGATTTTCTCAAGGTTTTTTACGTAGATTTTCTCGAGGTTTTTTACGTAGATTTTCTCGAGGATTTCTACCCTAAAATTTTGACAGATTTTGGACTTAGACATTTTTGTAACAACAGACTTATTACCATGATTTGTATGCGGATTTTTACAATGATTATGGACTTTGATATTTTTTGTGAACTCTGAAATTTATCAGGGATTTATACGTAGATTTTCTCAAGGATTTCTACGCAGAAATTTTGGCGGATTTTGGACTTGGACATTTTTGTCCCTACAGAATTATTACCATGATTTTTACGCGGATTTTTACAATGATTATGGACTTTGATCTTTTTGTCAACTCTGAAATCAATCAAGGATTTCTACGTAGATTTTCTGGAGGTTTTTTACGTAGATTTTCTTGAGGATTTCTACCCTGAAATTTTGACAGATTTTGGACTTAGACATTTTTGTAACAACAGACTTATTACCATGATTTTTACGCGGATTTTTACAATGATTATGGACTTTGATATTTTTTGTGAACTCTGAAATTTATCAGGGATTTATACGTAGATTTTCTCGAGGATTTCTAACCAGAAATTTTGGCGGATTTTGGACTTGGACATTTTTGTCCCTACAGAATTATTACCATGATTTTTACGCGGATTTTTACAATGATTATGGACTTTGATCTTTTTGTCAACTCTGAAATTTATCAGGGATTTATACGTAGATTTTCTCGAGGATTTCTACTCAGAAATTTTGGTGGATTTTGGACTTGGACATTTCTGTCCCTACAGAATTATTACCATGATTTTTACGCGGATTTTTACAATGATTATGGACTTTGATCTTTTTGTGAACTCTGAAATTTATCAGGGATTTATCCGTAGATTTTCTCAAGGATTTCTACCCAGAAATTTTTGCGGATTTTGGACTTAAACATTTTTGTCCCTACAGAATTATTACTATGATTTTTACGCGGATTTTTACAATGATTATGGACTTTGATTTTTTTGTCAACTCTGAAATCAATCAAGGATTTCTACGTAGATTTTCTCAAGGTTTTTTACGTAGATTTTCTCGAGGTTTTTTACGTAGATTTTCTCGAGGATTTCTACCCTAAAATTTTGACAGATTTTGGACTTAGACATTTTTGTAACAACAGACTTATTACCATGATTTGTATGCGGATTTTTACAATGATTATGGACTTTGATATTTTTTGTGAACTCTGAAATTTATCAGGGATTTATACGTAGATTTTCTCAAGGATTTCTACCCAGAAACTTTAGCGGATTTTGGACTTGGACATTTTTGTCCCTACAGAATTATTACTATGATTTTTATTCGGATTTTTACAGTGATTATGGACTTTGATATTTTTTGTGAACTCTGAAATTTATCAGGGATTTATCCGTAGATTTTCTCAAGGATTTCTACCCAGAAATTTTGGCGGATTTTGGACTTGGATATTTTTGTCCCTACAGAATTATTATCATGAATTTTACGCGGATTTTTACAATGATTATAGACTTTGATATTTTTTGTGAACTCTGAAATTTATCAGGGATTTATACGTAGATTTTCTCAAGGATTTCTACCCAGAAATTTTGGCGGATTTTGGACTTGGATATTTTTGTCCCTACAGAATTATTACTATGATTTTTACGCGGATTTTTACAATGATTATGGACTTTGATATTTTTTGTGAACTCTGAAATTTATCAGGGATTTATACGTAGATTTTCTCGAGGATTTCTACCCTAAAATTTTGACAGATTTTGGACTTAGACATTTTTGTAACAACAGACTTATTACCATGATTTGTATGCGGATTTTTACATTGATTATGGACTTTGATATTTTTTGTGAACTCTGAAATTTATCAGGGATTTATCCGTAGATTTTCTCAAGGATTTCTACCCAGAAATTTTGGCGGATTTTGGACTTGGACATTTTTGTCCCTACAGAATTATTACCATGATTTTTACGCGGATTTTTACGATGAACTTAGACTTTGATCTTTTTGTCAACTCTGAAATCAATCAAGGATTTCTACGTAGATTTTCTCGAGGTTTTTTACGTAGATTTTCTCGATGGTTTCTACCCAGAAATTTTGGCGGATTTTGGACTTAGACATTTTTGTACCTACAGAATTATTACCATGATTTTTACGCTGATTTTTACAATTATTATGGACTTTCATCTTTTTTGTGAACTCTGAAATCAATCAAGGATTTCTACGTAGATTTTCTTAAGGATTTCGACGCAGAAATCTTGGCGGATTTTGGACTTGGACATTTTTGTACCTACAGAATTATTACCATGATTTTTACGCAGAGTTTTACGATGATTTTGGACTTTGATCTTTTTTGGTAACTCAAAAATTTATCCATGATTTCTACGTAGATTTCCTTGAGGATTTCTACGCAGAGATTATGGCTTATTTTGGATTTGGACATTTTTTGTACCTACAGAATTATCACTTTTATTTTTACGCCTATTTTTATAAGGATTTTGGACTTTGAATTCTTTTATAACATGGAAGTTTCTGGATTCAGCAGTCGTGGATCATGTACTAGTGGTAGATTACAAGCCGTTATCAACTCATTTGGTTGTAATTTTAAGAATTACAACAGCAACTGTTATTGATTGAAGTTTCTAGACCTATTTAGCTAATTTAAAAATTTGGATGCTAAAAGTTAGCGCAGTAGGACAACATTTGCAACAATGGTGACAAAAGGTAATGATGTTGTATAGGGTTTCTTAAATATAGGGAGCAGCCATCGCAAACGAAAGTGTCAAAAAGTTTTTAATTTTAAGGTTTTCTTATAGGTTTGCTGTAAAAGATTTACTTTTAAATGTAAAGAATAATAACACTTTAAAATGGAATTAAGAAAACGAAATAACTTATCTCATGCACCATTGCTTCATCTACACTACATGGGGAAAAAATAAAAAAATACAAATTTAATTACATGTAACAAGACTAATAACAGTTAAAATAAGTAAACTTATTTATTTATTTTTATTACATAAAATTAATATTTTTAGTTTTACTTAAGTTTTAAATAATCTTTATTAATTAATTAAAAACATTAAATAATAATCAAAATGTTTTGGTCGTAAGGCATTTATTTAATATTTAATAATTATAATTATAAAATTTAATAAAATGAAAAAAGGCTTCCATCATCTGAATCTTCTTATTCTCTGAAATTATAAACAGTGTTAATTATTCTTCCATTGTAAAAGAAATGATTAATGTTTAAATGTTTATTATTTTTTGCCCTTTAAATTCTTTCTTTCAAAAGATTAACTTAACTCTTAACTCTTAACCCCAGGTTGGGGCTTGTTAGTACAGTTTCAATTACTCTAAATAAATTGATCTTAAAACAAAAACTAGAAATGTTTCAGACTTGTCTTTTTTAAAAAGCAAAGCTAAAATGCCAAACAAAGTTCCTGTGCAACACAGTTTTCATAAATGCAAAATTGGCAGAGTTAATCAACAAAGAGTGAAAAGTATGTCAAGTATAGTCTTCTCTAAGTTTCAACTTATCATATTATTTCAGTAGATCAAGCAGCAAGGTAAATATATTGAACGATTATTAAAAATTCAATAATTTTGGTTCAACTTATCAATCAACATAATCAATTTGATATTTATAAAAAAATTTATTAATATGTTTTCTAAATCAGATTTTAATAATCTTTCCAAATTCTTAAGTTTTAACTCTCTATCTTATTTTATGATCAGGATATCGTGATTTTAAATGAGTTGCATTTTTCTGATCTACTGCGGTCGAAATTTTGTTACGAAATTTTGGCAGAATTATATTGAATATCATTAGGGACGACTTTCTGACCAAAGTTTATATGGAGTTTGGTTTAAATTAATTTTTAAAATTTCCCGAATATTTGAAAATTGTTTGAAAATTAATTTCAAGCCCAAAATTTAAACAAATTCCAGTGATGATAATGTTGTTTCTATTTTTCAAATCTGAATAAGTAAAAAATCGTCCTTTCATTCCAATAAGTGCATATATACTTTCAATAAGTGAATATTTACTTATGTGTATATTAGGGTGTCCGTTATTTTGCGAAAGTTGGAATTTCTTAGGTCGCCGGACTGAATTTGCTTTAGAATGTGAAAAAAATGAGCTGTGCACAAGGACAGTCCAATTGATTAATATTAACCCGTGCCACCGAAGGGTTAAAGTTTACATGGGGTTTTACATGGGAATAGTACATTTTTTTACATTTTATATGATAACTCGTTTTTTTATTAATCTTTTTCTTTGACAATATGTATTTTTATGGTTTTTGAGGCGCTGAACACGAATCCGATGTCAAAAATAAGTTTTGACAGCTGCCAGCTGTCAAAAAAGCTGCCAATAAAACTGTCAATTTTTTAAAGATGTCAGTTTTTGTGGGATTTTACATTAATTTACTTATATAAAAGTATTGTAAGAACACTAAGGTGAAACGAAATAGCAATATGTAATATTGACAGTTGACACCTGTCAATTAAGTATCAATCTTTTAAAAACGAAAGTTTTTGACAGTTTTTACATTAAATTAATCACATATGCATATAAAGTAATTTCATAAATAGTGCAAGTTGCAGCGTTAATGCATCACAACCTTTGGTTTCATTTAATAATTTAAATTCAGCTCTGAATCCATAGTATGAATTTGACAATAAATTTTTTTGCAATTTGCCGAAATTGAAATTAATTCTAAAAAAACTAAACGGAAAAAAATCTACCGGACCCGACTCGATACAGAACATAGCGCTCAAAAACTTGACAGAGGGTTTTTTGAAAAATCTCGTAATATTGTTTAATAATTCTCTTAATATTGGTTACTTCCCACAAAGCTGGAAAACAGCTAGGGTGATTCCCTTATTGAAAAAAGGTAAAAACCCACGTGAGGTGGGTATAGACCGATTAGTTTGTTATCCAACATTGGAAAATTATTTGAAATCATAATTAATAATTCAAAAAATAGATTTGTAGTAAGAGACAATGTCATACCTCAGGAGCAATTTGGCTTCAGAGCGAATAACTCAACAATACATGCCATAACAAAGCTTACCTCGGACGTCCCTGAGGCGCTCAGCGACAACAAATTTGTCGCTGCGTGCCTCATCGACGTGGAGAAGGCTTTTGAATCCGTCTGGCTAAACGGCCTTATGTTTAGACTGAGGAAAAAGAACTGTCCTCATCATTTGCGAAGAATGATAGAAAATATGATTTGAAATCGAAAAATGTTTGTGTGTATGTCGGGAGACAAAAGGAGCGAAATAGTGGAGCTCACCAATGGCCTGCAACAGGGATCGGTAAATTCTCATTTGTTGTTTAATTTGTATATTTGCGATGTGCTAAGATCTTATGGTCTAAATAGGGACGAAGAGAAATAAGGCATAGGATTTGCAGACGATCTGATTATTTATATAATAGACAAATGTCTGTTTGTCGCAAAGGATAAACTACAATCCTTATTTCATAATATAAAATCCTTCTTGGCGGCGTGGAAGTTGAAAATTAATGTAAGCAAGTGTGAGACGATCCTGTTCAGGCCGTTGGTAAACAACATTAATAAAAAATACAAGAGTCTGGAGAGACTTCGCTATCTCGCCTGGAGAAGATCCAGAAGAAAAAATTAATCATGTTAGAGAGGAAAAATATCTCGGGATCATCCTAGATGATCGACTCAAATTTATTGCACACGTCGACTCAGTGCTAAAAAAAAGCGAAGAACGCTTTATTCATGCATAAAAATCTTTTTTACTCATCAAGATTGGATGTGAGGGTAAAGCTTATTTGCTATATGTTATTGATTGGGCCGATTCTGACTTACGGTTGCCCGATATGGTTCGGAGTTTCCCCTCCCACTATGGAGAAAATCAGATTGTTTGAGCGGACGTGTCTGAGGGCGTGTCTCGGCACACACAGGGACGCAAGTACGGGATTTAAGAGATACATTCCTAATAGGAAGATATATGATTGACGCGTTTTGTGAAGGGGAGATAGTTTTTTCGAAAATCTGTTAATATTAAGTAAAGGGTGGGTAGTGGAGTGATTGGTGAGTAAAGAGTGAAGGGCTGTGAGGTGAATAGAAGGAGTGTATGTGGAAGAGGGTGAGAAATGAATGGTAAAAAGCTGTGAGAAAGGAGGCAAAATTGTGAGGTTAGGATAAAAGCGTGTTGAGTGAGAGTGAGAGAGCGACAAAGATAAAAGTAGTGCTTCTGGGTAGATAAGGTAGAACTTGACAATGTCGAATAAAGAGAAAGGCAATGACGCAAGTAGTAAAGGCGGGAATGAGTCTAAGGCGCGAAAATTTGAAAAGGGATTGGACAGGAAAAATTTTGAATGTAAGGATTGTCAAGTTTCACTACGTCTAATCAAAAGAAAAATGAAGGAAAATGATGAGCAGTTTGATGAAACATGGAATGAAATGGAGGTAATTAGGAAACTGGAGATAAAGAGGTTTGAGCAAATCGAGGGATTACGAAAGGCAGTGAAAGCAATTTTAGAGAGGGTTGAACAGTTGGAGGCAAGTTGGGATAAGGAGACGGAAAATATGTAGAAGAGAATGCGGAGGAGGTAGAGAAAGATATAATAGAGTGAGTAGAGTAGGAAGAGAGAGTTCGTAGAAAGGGAGAGGTTAACATTAAATGAAGGAGTAGAAATAAGGGTGAGGAGTAGAAAAAAAGCAGATGACGATCTAAAAATTAAAATGTGGGAATTATCGATGAGAGTAGAAGTTATGGAGAAGGAGAAAAGAAATATTGTTATTAAAGGTATGAAGGTAGAGTGGAGAAAAAGTAAAGAGGAGGTAGAAAAACTTTTGTCAAGAATTGGAGCTAAATTTAGGATGAAGAACGTTAAGGGAGTAAGAGGAGAGGATGTGGAAAAATCGAAATTGTGGATTGTGAAATTAGAAGATGAGAAAGCTAGGATGAAAGTAATGAGATTAAAATGTAGGTTGAAAGGAAGTGTAGAGAGAATAGATATTGATATAACATGGAGAGAGAGAAGAATAAAATGGCAGCTGGAACAAAAAGCGTGGGTGGAAAGAAGAAACGGAAAGGTAGTGAAAGTGAATAGAGAAAGTGTTTGGGTGGATGAAGTGGAATGGCTGGTGAAAGAGGATACAGAAGGGGTTATCAAAGTGGGATTGGAAATAGGTTAGGAGAGGAAGGGAGAAGGTAAAAAGAGCAAGAAAAAGGAAGAAAGTGTGTTAGTGGATGAATGGAGATGTTTGTAGGATCGGATGAGAAATATATGGAAAGAAATGAGTGAATGGTTAGGATTAGAATGTGTGATATGACTGATAAAGAAAAGAGTAAAAATAGAGTTTTATAAAAGGGTGGGTGATGAGGTGGATAAACCCTGAAAGGATAAAAGGAACAGAAAACGGAAGCCCAGGCACTTGGCAGTTAGTTAAGTGAAATATTAGAAGAGCGACGATTAGGTTAAGTTGATTATGTATTTAAAGTTAAGTTTAAGGAAGGATAAATGTAAGCGTTGTTATACTTAATTTGTATTTAAATGTAAAGGGAGCAGAGGCCCTCGAACCCGTTAGGGATGAGTAAATAAATTATATATATATATATTTTTTATTAATTTTAAAAGTAATAATAATTTTAAAATTTTAAAATTAAGAAATTTAAATTGTTGAACAAAAAAATAATTTTAAAATTTCTCTTTATAAAATGATTGGTTAAATTCTAATTAATGAATATAATTTTAATTATATTTGCTTTTTTTTCTTCAAAATATATATTAAAAATGTATATTTATTGTTTAAACAAGTCTTTATATATTTAAGAAAAAACCATTGTTCGCGCGTTAAATTCAAACAGAGTTGGTAGGGTGGTAGCCATATGTAGTCTACATAACCTAACAATTATTATTCTTTTTTATGAAATAGACTATTCCCGTTATAGATCTAAATCTAAGTTTTTTACAGTTTATTTATTGATTTGAATTCGTTTAGTTACCTGCTAAAACCATATTTCTTTCTTAAATACGTTAAATCAGTTGACCATATATCACATTCCTTAAAACCATATACCACTTGAAAGAGGTATATGGTTTTTGCTCGGAAACCATATATCAGGTCGTGAAGTGATATATGGTTTCCTGGGACCTGATATATTTTTTTTTTACTGGGAGGGACAGAGATATTAAATTTACTCAAATCGAAAGTAATATGTTTAATTTAGTTCAGAGTACATCCAATACTTAAGTTACAAATAGAATTTAGTTTCGTGTATACCAAAAATTAAAGTTTTAAACTTCAATATTTGAAAAACTAATTCTTCGTACCTGTTAAAACCTTCTTCTTTGTTGGTGTCAAAAGTTTTCTAGGGGATCTACTGGGTAACCTCTTTAAACCTTCTCTATGTATAACACAACGATTTGCCAACTCATGCCGACCCCATAGGGCAAGAGATAACGATTTTACAAATTTCTGGTCATCAGTTTGCCCTTGGACAAAATCTCATGCGCCTGCTTTAACGTAATGGCCCTTTCCCAGATGGATTTTTTCCACCTGAATTAAAAAAAAATTTATATATATTAGAGTGGTCCAAAAATATTAAAGTTTGAAATACATGCCTCAAACAAAATTTTAAGATTGAAAAACATTCCTATTTCAGTTCTTATATATTTTGTAATTTTGATAATTTTTTTATTAAATTATTTTAATCGGAGAATATTTAGAAATAACTCAAATCCAAAACTTAAGAAATTTGTATTAAAATTGTCAAAAATATTGTTTTTCAATTCTCAAAACATTTTCATCAACTTGTAGATGATTAAATAATAAATCTGTTTATTATGTGACCTGTTTGCGATCGTACTAGTGTAATCCTGTTCAAAGTCATTAAGGTTAAAAAAATGGAATAAGTAATCAGAACTTAGTAGTGTTTAAAAAATTAAAAATATTTTTGAATTGAATTTTTTTTTTATAAAATTTTTCATTTTTTTGAATAATTTAATATCGTTAATTTACAACTATTATTTTAATAAAGCTTACGAATTAAAGTTTTTATTTTTAACATTACGTGTTAATTTTTAACCCTCTTGCACATGATTTTTTTACACAAAAAATAGTAATTACGAATCTAAATTTAGATTTACAAAATTCTAAATGATGGACCCAATATGGTAGATTAATTTAGAAATTATGATTAGAGTTTAATGTAACTTAATATCTAATAGTTATAGAAGTTAGTAATATTACGGATCTGAACTTAGAATTTAAAATCTCCACATTCAGAGAATCAAATATGGCGTATCGAATTTGAAAAAATAAATGTAATTTAATATAAGTCCCCCAGATAGCAAATCACAGGAATTTTTCAAATTCGTCACCCGTATTAGATTCGACAAATTAAATTTTAGAAATCTGACTTCATATTCATATTCGTCACAATCGACCTTAAAAATGTCTAGATAATAAGGCATATGAAAATCCATTAATTTTGCTTCCACATACAGAAATTGACCGAAATTTTCGAATTTAATCCATTTTTTACCTTCATTTTGTCACAAATAAAAAAAACATTGATACGTATATATATATATTTTTTTTTTCATTTGATATTTAGTGGTGCTTGTACGCTATTGAGATTTTGCATGTATTTTGCATGAGAAAAAAACTTTTTTTGTAGATTTTCTGTAAAATCGTTGAAAATCAATATTTTGTTAACAGACAACACTATTTCTCTTCGTAAATACTCACGGAATAACATCTAATTATTTGCACATGAAACTGATTACAAATCTGAAGTGAGATTTCAAAAATTCAAAATGGCATATCCAATATACAAGGTGTCTACTAACCGGGAAAACCAGGAAATAACCGGGAATTTTATATCAAACCGGGAATTTTCTTTCTCGGCTAATAAATTTTACTAATAAATCAATTTAAAAAACTAATTTTTACTTCAATTTTGGTTGTATTTTTTTCAAATACTTAAAGTATATTTAATTATATATAACTCTGAGTGATATAATTTAATACAAATTTGTTAGTTAAGGATTATTTCAGTCATTTTTTTAACTTTTTATTCTGTAAGAATACATATACCTTTTTTCCTGTTGTACTTGTAAGAGTAATTTTTGAAAATACTTCTGGATAATTATTATCATCATCATCATCATGATCAGAGGAATCTACAAAATTACAAATTTAATTAGCATATAATTTTTATTTTCTTTAGAACAATTTAATCTGCAATAAAAAAATGATTTAAATAATTTTTTATTTTAATTTAATAATTAAAAAAAAAAAACATTTGAAACATTAAAATTTGAGTTGTACCCTTCGACTAATAATAATAATAATAATAATAATAATAATAATAATAGTAATAATAATAATAATAATAATAATCGTATGCAAAAGGCTGTCCTTCTGGGTTCACTTAATCTGGTCCGACAGCACTGTTCTTCATAATATAATATAACGAAGGTAGCTCTAAAAAAGCATCCAATAGCGTTTCTGGCCACCGCGTAAGAACAACAGCGGCAAGGGACAGGGACACCTACAGAACAGTGAACTGAAAACACCTCGAGCAAAAGAATCGCGCTCTTGCTTACCTTTCAAGACGGAAGGAGCAAAAGCGGATAAGAGTACGTAAGGCAAGAATGGGAGAGGTTGTTTTAGTGCGGTATTACCACAGCACGTGGTTGAGTCCCACACGAACAAGTGCGTAAAGGCATTTTTTTCTCTCCTAAACTTGTTTTGTAAAAAAAAAAAAAAAAAAAATAATAATAATAATAATAATAATAAGTAAAACAACCATGAAAAAAAAAGAAAGGTTAAAAAAAATTCAAACAATTACTTCAAATGTGCGACGATTTATTTAAAGCATTCCTTAAATTCAAATATGGTATCCAAAATGCTAAAACTAAATCTAACCCCGACATTGACACTCGTTATAATACATGATTTAGTAACTAATAAAGAAGTGTCAAATCTTTTCATAATTCGTAATTGAAAGGTAAATAAAATTCGGGAAAACTTCTGGACAAAATGAAGCTTAAAACGGATTTTTAAATTTTTCTGGACAGATTTCGGATGCAACCATACGAATAATTATATCTTAAATATAATTAACAAGGGTAGGTATAGTGGGATTGCAGGTAATTTAAGATAGACAGAGATACAACTATTATAGAGTTAATTTCTTGTTCTCTTTCTCCATTATTTTCTCAAATTATTTTCTGGTCATTTCTCGAGTCTTGAAGTGAAAATTAATTTTCGAGTTCAAACATGAAAAATTGTTATTGAAAAGTAAAGTTATTAGAATTGGCAATTGCAAAATTGACAAACTAGAGAATCGGACAAGTGGAAAAATTAAGAAAATTTATCGAAAAAATTGAAAATTGTTTTTGCAAATTACTTATTTTCGTTATTAGCAACTTAGAAAATTGTAAAAGTGGTTATTGGAAAGTAAGAAAAATTGAAAATTAGTAAATTGGAAAATTGGCTAATTAGAAATTGGTTATTGGAGAATTCGAAAAATTGGTAAATTGGCAAATTAGAAAATTGTAAAAGTGATAATTGGAAAATTAGCAAATTAGAAAAGTGGTTATTGGAAAAATTGGAAAAGTGATTATTAGAAAATTAGAAAAATTGAAAATTAGAAAAATTAAAAGTTTAAATTGGTAAATTCAGAAATTGGAGATTTGGTTATTGGAAAATTTATTTATTTATTTATTTTATCGTAAACGGTCCATATACAAAACTGAGATAATTTGAAGAATTATTTAAAATTTCATTTGATTTAGCAACTATTCTGACTTTTTTGGAAAAATTACTAATTATTAAGTTTAACTTAAATAAGTAAAAACGTACCAGAACTTTGTAATATTTTATGGTTCACTTTAAAAATCTTTCGTTTTGGAACTTTGACACCATTTTTTTTCTTTTTCTTTTTAACAGTTTTGAGCACAACGTCTTCACCTGAATCATTTGAACGAACGTATAGGTTAATAAATCACTTAATTCATTAAAAAAAACAATTTAAAATATAATTATAACAATTGGGAATCATAATTAGAATAAAAAAATTATATATTTACAATATTTGCTTAATATTTTCCTATATAATTTAAGTTCGCTTGATTTTATCAAAACACCAAATTTTTTCTATTTTCTCTAGTCGAATTCCGATCTCGAATGCATATTATGTAGGAAATTATCATTGTTAGTTTACGAGATAAAAATTAAAAAATATAAAAAATTTTGGGTTTTCTGAGTTTGGTATTTTTTAATTTTTTGGGTCATAAAGTTAAAGTTTATGAGAAAAAAAGGTTTTTTTTCTTTTCAAAACATTCTTTCCGCCAAGGGGTAAACGTAAATGCAAAGCAAAAATTTAACTTTTGTATCAATTCAAAACGAAATTAAAGCACAACATTTAGTTTTTTGTCAATCTGAAACTTAAGTAATAAAATAAATTTAGTGTCTTGTCATGTGATACTAAATAACAAACTGTAAGTTTTGTACAATATTTAATTTTTCAAAATACAAAGAAAATGTTCCCTTAAAGGTTCCCATATGGGATCGCTGATAGAATCTTGCATAGGATCCTTTACAGATATTTTTTATTTAAAAAATAAATTAACGCTGTTTAAAGCGGCCAGCAAAGTTAGGTTAGATAGGTTCGAAACTTTTGTTACAACTGAACATTTTTTATATTGTTAATAGTGTATCTTGGTGTGTTTAGTGATCATATGTTAAAGTGTCAAACAATACAATGTGTTAATTGAGTTTTTAAATAAAAAAATATTTGTAAAGGACCCCATACAGCCTTCTATGAGGGATCCCATATTAGAACCTTCAAGGGATCCTATCTGGAATCCCATATAGGAACCTTTATGGGATTCTGTCAGGGTTCCTATACGGGACTCCACATAGGGTCCCACATAAAAACTTTGTACAGTATCCTGTAAGGATCTTGTACGGGTTCCCAAGTACAAGGAATCCTTTACAGGAAACCATATGGGATACTATATGGGAACATGGAAAGTTTTAACTGAGTAGCTTGGAACGTAAGATTTGTCAACATTCTCCCTAACCATGCTCGACAAAAAAGCGTTACGAGTTATATGAACAATATCAAACTCAATTCTATATAAATGTTTTTAGATGAGGTATACCTGAATCAGATTTAGGTTTTTTTGAATTGGAACGGCGCTTAGAATCAGCTTTATCAATTTTCTTATTCTGTCCATCGATTAAGTTGCCAGCTTCTACAAGAAGTTAACATAAGAAAGATTTAAACTACTGTAATCCCCCTATACGGGCTAGTAAAAACACGTCGTTTCATGTCTTTATCCTACTTCATGAACGTAACGCAAATTTAGATGATTTTTGTCCCAATTTCCACCACTTAAGGTTTTTTACATTTTTTAAATTTTCAAAACATTTTTGAATATTAAAAAATTAGAAATTTGGTTACTGAAAAATTAAGTAAAAAAGTTAATAAATTGGAAAATTGGTAAACTGAATTGAAAATCGGTAAATTGGAAAATCGTCCAATTAGGAAATTAGAAAAGTACCTAGTTATTGGAAAATTCGAAAAAATTTCAAACTAGTAAATTTTTTAAACTAGTAAATTGAGAATTTGGAAATTCGGGTATTGGCAAATTAGACAAGCAAAAAAATTGTCAAATTGTGAAAATTGGTAAATTGAAAAATTTGGTAAACTGGTAAATTGAGACTACTGTTTATAACTTATAGGGACGGGCAGATCTATGTCGTGGTTCTACTCTTTCTTGGAAAAATTGAAAATTAGAATATTGTCAAATTAAAAAATTGGAAAATTGACAAAATAGACAATTGGCAGAAGGTTATTGGAAAATTGATAAATTGGCAAATTAGAAAATTGTAAAAGCGATTATTTGAAAATTATAAAAATTGAATATTATAAAATTGGCAAATTAGAGAATTAAACAGTGGTTATTGGAAATTGATAAATTGGCAAATTAGAAAATTGTAAAAGTGGTTATTTGAAAATTGGAAAAATTGAAAATTGGTGAAGTGGGAAATTAGAACATTAAAAAAGTAGTTTTTGGAAAATTGACCAATTAGTGAATTTTTTAAACTGGTATATTGAAAAATTGGAAATTTGGTTATTGGAAAATTGGCAAAGTAAAAAAATTGATAAATTGGTAAACTGAATTGAAAATCGGTAAATTGGAAAATTGTCAAATTAGAAAATTAGAAAAGTAGTTATTGGAAAGTTAGAAATATTGGTAAATAGGAAAAATTGTCAAATTATAAAATTTTTTAAACTGGTAAATTAAGAATTTAAAAATTGAAAATTTGAAAATTAGAAATCGGTTATTGGAAAGTTAGAAAATTTGAAAATTGGCAATTTAGAGAATCAAAAAGTGGTTATAGGAAAATTGAAAATTGATAAATTTGAAAATAAATGTAATTGTTAAAACGGTTATTGGAAAATTAGAAAAATTGGCATATTAGTAAATTTCTTGAACTGCACTGAAAAAAATTTGGTACAGTATCCGTCCCATGGAAATATTTCATTATTCTGTTAACGTCAGATTAAATATTTTGCATTGATTTTCAACGTAGTGAAGTTAACTGAATAACGTAATTTTTCATTTAGGACGGGTACTGTACTTTAAAGTGCAGATGCAGCACCAAAATTTTTTCAGTGTGGTATATTGAAAAATTAGAAATTTGGTTACTGAAAAATTGGCAAAGTAAAAAAATTAATAAATTGGAAAATTAGTAAACTGAATTTAAAATCGGTAAATTGGAAAATCGTCCAATTAGGAAATTAGAAAAGTACCTAGTTATTGGAAAATTCGAAAAAATGTCAAACTAGTAAATTTTTTAAACTGGTAAATTGAGAATTTGGAAATTCGGGTATTGGCAAATTAGACAAGTAAAAAAATTAGCAAATTGTGATAATTGGTAAATTGAAAAATTTGGTAAACTGGTAAATTGAGAAATTGAAGATTTGGTTAAATTAAAAATTTGTAAATTGGAAAATTACCAAATTAGAAAATTGGAAAAGTGGTTACTGAAAAATTGGAATAATTGTAAATTAGAAAATTGGCAAATCAGAAAATTGGAAAAGCGGTTATTGGAAAATTAGAAAAATTAAAAATTAGTCAATTGAAAAATTGACAACTTACAAAAATGGAAAAGTGGTTATTGGAAAATTTGTAAAGTAGGGAATTGGACAATTACCAATTAAGAAATTAGAAGAATATCATAATTTGGCCAGTATATTATTCATAATAGAATGACATCTACTTATGAGTTTGACATACTGATTATATTAACAATATCAGATATATTCCAAAATTTTTTTAGGTGAGGCATACCGCAATCAGTTTTATGCTTTTCTGAACTTGAATGCTGCATAGAATTAGTTTCTTGCATAATTACGTCGTCGCTTTCCTCTAGGAAGTTGTCGAATTCTGCAGGATCGCCAACAGATTTTTCTTGTCCCGAATTTAAATGACTCTTAGAATTCTCTATAATGGTTTTTTCAATGACCCCATTCGATCCATCCTCAATGGAGTAGTCCGATTCTATTAGATATTAATATATAAGAAATTAATATGTAGTGAAAAAATAACCTTTCAAAAATGATTGTCTCTATAAAATGTAACGCAAAGTTAAATGATTTTCGGCACAATCTACCCCACTTAACGTTTTGTAAACCACTTAACGTTTTGTAATATTTTTTTTTTAAAAAAGCTTTGAATCTAACATTTGTCAAGGTAGTATGTCATTTGATAGAAAAGTTATTATCTCGAAAAATCGAGTGTCAGAAAATCTAGAAATTGATTACTGATCTGTCGAGCAAAGTTTATGCGAATACTCAGAGCTTCTTTTATAAACTGGAATGTGTTTAAAATCATATAAACAGTATAATGATACGTAAATTTCTTACACGGAAAAAAATATTCATGAATAAGTACGGAATTTATTTATAAGTTTGAAGCAATAATGAAAATTTGAAGAGTCTTAATGAGCTTTTATTATCAATTAACGAAAATTTAGAAGACATCCCAAAACAGTAATGTAGAAACTAAAATATGGTTCAGCACTTTATATTTTAGTAAATACTACTGAACCGGTTCCTGACTTTTATACATTAGGAGGCGTGGCCTCAAGCCCACTATCTTGTTGTGCGCTGGTAGCCGTTGTTCATTTATAACTTATATGTAAAGACTTCTAACTGCGTCAGTGGCCTAGTGGATACAGCGGGCCGCTTTAGTGTAAGGGTCGCGAGTTTGAATCTTCCAGCTTAGGATTTTTCTTTTTGTGATTTTAAAATATTTAATTTAAATCATTAATCTATAGGTAAATGGTATGTTTAAAATCAGACCGAAAGAAGTCAAAAAATAAATTTTATTTTCCATCTAATTTTTAAGAATTTTTCAGGAACTAGTTCATTATTTACCTAAATGAATAGAATAACATATTTTAGCGTCAGTTAAATCTACAACTTGAAGTTATATTAGTTGGTCTGCATGAATTGAAATGGATTCAACCATTAGTAAATCCGAATTTTAGTTGTTGTATCAATCACCAATACAACTAAATTCAAACATTGAATATGAATTTCATGAACATAATATGAAATATTTACAAAACTAGGTGTGAATTCTGTCCATTTCATGGACACTTCGCTTCCAAGGAAGCAATAAATTTATTTATAATATAAAAAATAATAATTTAATTTTCAATTAATTATTATTTATTTTTATGCAAATAAGTAATAATAATAAAATAATAATAAATCAATATATATATTTTTTTTCTATCTTCCAAAACTTTATTTATTTATTTATTATAACCAAATTTGTGTAATATATGGAATAATTAAAATAAATTTTTTTTTTTTTAACTAATAACAATCTTATTAAAATTAATAATTTTAGTAATAATTTTAATAATAATTAAGTCAATTATATACTTTATATAGGTCAATGGATCCGTTTTGAGACAAGGAATATGATTTTGTAATCGTCTGGTTGAATTTTTATCATGAAAAAAATTTTTTTTTAAAAAAATTTCCAAAAACGAGATTTTTTGATGAAAAAAACTGAAAAATCATGAATTATTACGTGAGTTTTTGGTCAATTATATACTTTATGTAGGTCAATCGATTCGTTTTGAAACAAGGAATATGATTTTTTCTTTGATTTGTCTGAATTTTAAACATGAAAAAATTTTTTGCCAAAAAACGATATTTTTCAATGAAAAAAGGTGCTCAAAAAAATTTGATTGGATATTTTCAAAAATACCTGTGTACAAATTTAGATATTTGTGAGCTTCATATGTCATCCAAATTTTATTAAAATCGGTTGAAGCGTTCTCGAGATATCCTGGCGACAAAAAATTTACCACATACACACACACATACACAAACACACACACACACATCCGGACATTTTCTCAGGAATAAAAATTTGAACTTTTCAGATGAAACTGAGTCGATTTACACTATTTTTGGAAAATCGAAAATCTTAACGATCACAACGCTTCCTCTATGAGGAAGCAAAATTATATATTTTTGACCCAAAAAAGGTGAAAAAAGTGAAAAAAGGTGACAAATCATCCAAAAAGTCGAAAAAGGTGAAAAGGCGACTGTGATGCCTAAAATAATATCTAATAATGATAATAATAAATCAATCTATAAATAGAGAGGTTATATTTTGTGATAATAAAAGCAATTGCATTGTTTAGCCAACTATTTTTTCGGCTAAACTACACTGAGAAAAATCTGTTGCGATTATTGCATGAGTATATCCTATGAAAATAGCATAAACACTAACTGTACCAAAATTATACGAAAACGCTTAAATATTAGGCCAGTCCGCCTAATTTTCAGACCAACCCGGCAAGAAGCCCGAAAATAAAGAAAATTGAAAATTTTTATAAATTCCATTTCTTGCTTACTCTTTTGTATTTCTTGTAAGCTACTGAAAATAAGCTAAACTGAATTATTTTCAATTTACTTTACAGCTTTCAACAGAAAAAAAATCCATCGGCGCGAAGAATCGAACTTGAGTTTTCAACATACGATACGGACACTCCGTCCACAGAGCCATTTCAGGTTGTAATTTCAACTAAAGTTTCGAGATATTTAAATTGTGACTCCTTTATTTTAAATGAAAATGAAAATAATTAATAAGATTGGTATACTAAAACACTAAAAGAGAATTGAAAATAATTAAAAAATTATCACAAAATTATAAATAAATTAAAAATAATTTAATAGTTATCGAAATATTAAAAGGAAATTGATAGTGATGTATTTTTTCATAAAAAAAAGAAAAAGAACAAAACAATAGGCAAGCAATGGAATTTAAAAAAATTGAATAATTCTCATTGTATCATTGATGCGCTACAATCTGTCAATTTTGGCCTTCTTGCCGGGAAGCCCGAGCAATAACTATACGTTCTGTTAGAAATATTCTCTGTGTAATGTTTGTATTAGCATAAACTTTGCACCTCAAACTAATAATAAATTTCTATATTTTTTGACATTCAATTTTCCACCACAATAATTTTTCTAACAAATGACATACTACCTTTGTCTACCCATCGCACAACGATGCTCGACACTAAGGCGTTACGAAATATGTGGACGATCCTGAATACATTTATAAATTTTTATAGGTGAGGTATACCAGAATCAGATTTGTATTGTCCTGAATTCTTATGTCTTTTCGCATACAGTCCTTCATCCATTGAGTGGCCAGATCCTATAGGAAGTCCAAATGGGAAAGATGTTAATGTAAAAAACATTACTTCTTAAAAAACATAGTCTCCATAACACGAAACACAAATTTAAATAACTTTAAGCCCAATCTCTTTAACTTCAGATTTTACATTTTTAATTTTTCAAAATAGTTCTAAACGTAAAGTTTTTCTTATCCCCCCCACCCCCACCCATTACATTATTTAACTCAAAAAGCGTTACGTGTTATATAGACATTCTCAAGTATATTTGAACCCACCGCGATCAAAAGGGCTTACGCGTGACTCTCGTTGGCCTCTCGTACAGCGAGTCTACGGCTGCGCCAGGGGACCTGCGCACTCGTTCATAAGCCCTTTTGATCGCGGACGGTTCATTTATATATTTTTTTAGGTTAGATTTACCTGTATCATATTCTTGTTGTCCAGAATGTAAATGATGCTTAGAAGTTCCTGCAATGGGTTTTTCAATACCCTTTTTCGGTCTTACCTCTATTAAGTCCTCCGATTCTATTAGTTAATAATGTATTAGATACTAATATGTAGTGCAAAAAAATACGTTTCAAAAAGGATATTACTATATAAAAACCTAAAGTTGCATGATTTTCGGTCAAATCTTTCCTACTTAACATTTTGTAAATCTTTTTATTTTATATAACAGCTTAGCACGTAACATTTGTGTAGGTGGTATGACATTTGTTGGAAAAATTATTGTCCTGAAAATCGAGTGTCAGAAAACCTAGAAATCGATTACTTGACTGAGGAGCAAAGCTTATGTAAATACAAGATGGTACATACTTTGGTAGAAAAAGTTGTTAGATCTCTGTATTTACAGATTTATATATTTTAATATAAAATATTCTTGATTTTAATTTTTATATTAACCTTATATAAAATAAATTAATATAAATCAGTGCACTGTTATTGTTTTCGAAGTACCGAAGGGCTTCTTTTAGATTTTTGGGACAAAGCGAGTTAAAATTGTTGTGTTGTATGTTTAATAATATTAGGAGTCAATAAGTGCAATTACTTAATATAATTAATATTATATTATTATTATAAGAACCCTCCAGTACTTAAAAAAAATAACAATTCTCTAATTTATATTAATATATTTAATATAAAATTAATATTATCATTTATATAAATAATATTTAATAAAAATAATAATAGAATATAAATCGACAAATACAGAGGTTATATTTTTTTATAATATAAGCAATTATATTGTCTACTCTTTAAATCTAAAATGGTTAAAAACTACCATTTTAACAGTGAAAAATCGATTACCATTCAGGGTTGCCACAAATATTTTATAATAATTTTCCCTGACTTTCTCCTGATTTCCAGACCAATTTTTTTCTTTTTTCCTGACTTTTATTGAGTTTTTAAAACCAATTTTTCGTATATTTACTATAAAAACTAAATTATACAGATTAGTTTCTAAGGGTTGTGTTATCGTCAATTATAAATATTTTTAATATAATATTTAAATATGAGTAAAACAAGTTTTATTTATTAACAACATTTTAGAATTGGAAAAAGAAATTAAAGATAATCTAATTGAAATTTAAAAAATTGCATTTTCAAAAATGTGTAGTTGGACTTCAAATACTGGTAAAAATTAAAATAATTACAAATTTTGCAAATTCATTGAAAAATAATGAAAACAATTAAAAATTGGGGGAAATGATTTAAAAATCACAGAAATATTCTCAAATTGAAAAAACTAATTGAAAGTTGAGAAAAATACTTGATAATATTATAAATTATTTGAAGAAATGAGAATAATTAAAAATTGGGGAAAATAATTGGAAATGTTAGAGATTAATTAAAAAAATGAAAATAATTGAAAAATATATTAATAATAGAAAATTAAATATCATATTGTAAATTTGACAAAAATAATTTAAAAAATTACAAAATATCTATGAAATGGAAGAAAATAATTGAGCTTTCAATAACTTTATTGAAAATCTCAGAAATGAATTCAAAAGAATTTCAGAACATATATTGAATAATTGAAATAAATTAAATTTTTGGACCACAATTTTAGAAATTATGATAAATAATGAAAAAAATAAAAATTCGAAAATTTGGAGAAAATGTTTTTACTACCAATAAAATGGAAAAATAATTGGAAATGAATAGAATTAATTAAAAGTTGAAGAAAATAATATTGCATAAGAAGAAAATTAATCAAAAATCATTTAAAAGTAATTAAAGTTTGAGAGAAATAATTGAAAAAATTACAAAAATTATTTAAAAAACAAAAAATAATTGAAAAATGATCTTAAAATTAGAATCAATAGACAACTGAAATTTTATAAAATTAATCGAAAAATAATAAAAATGTTGAAAAATTAGAATAAATACTTGCAAAATGAAATCCTTGAATAATTATTAAAAATTAAACAAAGCAATTCAATGTTGAGGTAATTAATTAAAAATTGAGAAAAATAATTTAAAAATGATATGCATAATTTGAAAACGAAGAAAAGAATTTTTATTTAAAAATAATAATTGGAAAAAATACAAAATATATTTAAAGAGCAGTGGCAGAAAATAATTGCATCATGATGAAAATAATGGTAAATTGAAAAAAAAAATAATTGAAATTTTCGTAAAGTAAATTTAAGACTTAACGAAGAAATTAAAAAATAATGAAAATAATTGAAAATTAAAGTTAATAATTTAAAAGTAATGAAAATGTTGAAAATTTTAGTTGGAATCATAATAGAAAAGAATTGTTAAAAATTGAAGAAATTCATAAATTGTGAAATATAATTATTTTTCAGATTGCAAACATTATTTATTTTTAGTATGTTTAAAATATGACGTCCAAAAATTTGTTTAGTAAATTTCTCTACTTAGTAAATTTCAGAAAAACATAATTCTTCATCTTTTTTAGAGATTCTTTGCATTTTTTCAGTATTTTTTATGAGAATCCCTGACTTTTCCCTGATTTCCCTGAATTCCCTGACCTGTGGCAACCCTGAATATGACTTCCAAAAATTTGTTTAGTAAATTTCTCTACTTAGTAAATTTCAGAAAAATAAAATTTTTTATCTTTTTAGAGATTCTTTGCATTTTTCCAGTATTTTTATGAAAATCCCTGACTTCTCTGACCCATTTCAGTTTCCCTGACTTTTCCCTGATTTCCCTGAATTCCCTGAATTCCCTGACCAGTGGCAACTCTGCCATTTCACATTGTAATTTTTTAATAAAACTTTAGTAAAAAACTACTAATTTAATTAGTCAAAGTAATTTTAGGTTAAGTTAGACTACTAAAAGAGTTAGTAGATTTCTGTTTACTTATTACATTAGTTATTTTTAACTATTTAATTAGATAAATTTAACTGTTGAATTATTAGTTTTTTACTATTAATTAGTTATTTTTTACTAATTGAAAAAAAACTCGTTCACGATTTTAACCCCTAAATGGTAGTTTTAAAATAATTCTGATTTAGAGTGTACCCAACAATTTTCTCGGTTAAACTATATCCCTTCTTGTATTTGCATATACTTTGCTGCTCTGTGTAGTACTAAATTTATAGATTTTCTAAAATTAGATTCTTCGGGACAATAATTTTTCTAACAAATGATATACTACCCACAGTGGTCCTCAAGCACTTTTAGGTTTACCTAAAATGTATCCAATTAATTCTGCTAACACTAATTTGTCTAAAATCATCACAAGATTCAGAATTTTGTAGCCCAAAAATCGTAGCTGATCCTTTTCTCGAAAAGGGGGTAAACTGCCAAAAATTACGTTTATGTCTTAGACAGTTATCAAGCATAAAAAATGACTTACACTGTTCGTAAATGCAACTATTTTAAAAAATGTTTGGAATTGCTTGATACTTGTTACTTGGCGGTTTTTAGGGGTCGTGATTAAAAAAAGATGTCAGATTCGTTATCAGCGACACCGAAAACCCCTGAGTAACAAGTTACAAGCTAATCTAATAAATTTAAAAAAAAATCGTCAGCCTTATTGGATCCACCATTTTTAATTTTTTAAATCTAATTTCATATTCGTAATCAGCGACCCTAAAAACCCCTAAGTCACATTTATTAAGCGATTCCAAACATTATTTAAAATAGTTGTATTTACGGACAGAGTATGTCATATTAAGAGATAACGCTATATCTTCGTAAAGTACAGGGTTTAAATTCAATTTAACCCCTAAGACAAGTGTCTAGCACGTTGTATTTACCTAGTAGAAATTTTCAAAAACTGCTAAAGACGTGATTTTTGGCAGTTTTATTCCCATTTTTCTCAAGATCCTGACGTTATCGGAGGTTTTCGTTGCTACAAGAAATACCTTCTCGATCTTAAACTATCGAAAAAAGGATCAGCTACGACTTTCGGGCTTCAAAATTCGGAATTCTGGGATGATTTTAGACAACTCAGCGTTAGCAGAATTTGGATACAATTTAAGGTAAACCTAAACGTGCTTAAGGACCACTGTGTACCTTTGTCTACCCCTTCCCTAACCATGCGTGGCACTGAATTGTTACGAATTACATATACTAACAAACTAAAATACATTTTTTAATTTTTATACTAAAAGGCATACCAAAATCGGATTTGTCTTGTTCTGGTTTTTTATGCCTCTTCTTATTCCGTGCATCATTCGTAGCGTGGTCAGATTCTATTGGATATTAATATGAGAAAGATTTTAGTGTAAAAAATATAACTTTTTGAAAAGGATTGTATCTCTAAAATGTAACGCAAATTTAGATGATTTATTTTATTATACACTTGCCTATTGACCTTTATGCACTTGCAAGTGTTCCCCGTGGAAATTATGATAAATTGTACCAAGTTTTGCGTCTACAGAAAGACTTGAAATTAGGAGTACTCGCATTTGCCTGGACCACCCAATATTGGGTTAGCTCGCCAGTGGAGAGGAAAAACTGTAGAAAAACCTCTCCTGAGTACAACCGGTTTATCGACAGTCGAGTTCTTATGATCTGCACTGGTCAGTTACCGACAGTGCACATCATTATTCCTCGATGTCAAACCTTCCACTGAAGTTATCTCACGATCCAGACAAACCCCAGACTTGTCGGGGCGCGAAACAAGCAACTTTGACTTGGCGCGACCGCAGAGTCTAGTATTTAACTAACTTTGCAAACACCATGGTAAATTTTGATGATTTTAGGCCAAATCTTCCCTATATTTTTTAATGTTTCAAAAAACCTCTAAACGAACCACCTCCCACAATACACTATTTGACATAAAAGCGTTACGTGTTATAAGGACGTTATCAAGTATATTTATATATTTTTTTAGGTTAGATTTACCTGTATCATATTCTTTTTGTCCAGAATGTAAATGATGCTTAGAAGTTCCTGCAATGGGTTTTTCAATACCCTTTTTCGGCCTTACCTCTATTAAGTCCTCCGATTCTATTAGATAATAATGTATTAGATACTAATATGTAGTGCAAAAAAATAAGTTTCAAAAAGGATATTACTATATAAAAACCTAAAGTTGCGTTAGGGTACATCTACATATTGCGTGATATCTTTAGGGGCTGGAGGGGGTGGCAAAATATCACGGTCCATGAAAATGGGGAGGTTTACTCTTATAAAAAATAAGTATTGGATTAAGTATTGAATCAAGTATTGGGAATAATTATTATTGGGAGTAAGTATTGGATTAAGTACTTGAATAAGTATTAGTTTAAGTATTGGAAACTTCAATACTTTTTTCGCCAAACAGTAGTTTGTTGCAGTAGTTTTGCTATCTTCTAAGCTGTATATCAATTAAAAAATATTAATTAATTGTTGAAAAATAAATTGAAAAATAAAATTTTTTTTCTTTTTTTGGTATTTTTATACCTTAAAATATATTTTAGAGAAAAAAATGTATTTTGTTACATAAAGTTTTAGTGGAGCATAAAAGGGCTAAAAAATCAATTTCCTTCAATTTCTTATAAAGGAAAAATGTTTTTTATTTGCTTTGTTCAAGGGGTCTGTCTCATACAATAATTTCAAAAAATCCATTTTTTAAAAATATTTTTTTTATATTGTATATGGATGTAGAAATTAGGAAAATGAAGTTATTAATATTTCCGAGCACAAGAACAGGCTTCAGAAGTCAAAAAATAGAAGGGTGTCTCTGGACATTGGGACCAAAATGTAATTTACCATTCAAAAAGGTCTAGATAAAAAAAAATGTTTGCCATATTGGATCCGCCATTTTGAAAATCGGACTATGGATTCGTAATAAGCGATCCAAAAAACATTTACATATGCAACGACGTCATGAGAAACCATTTAGAAAGGACTTCGGCATTGCAAAGGAATAAACTACAAATTTTATAAAAGCGTTTTTCTCGAAACCGTGTTTTTTGACACGGTTGACAGGATTTAAAAAATCTATTGCATCCATCGGGTTCAAATTCTCAGGACTTCTACACATAAGTGGCTATCGCATGAACTAGGACTTTAATTTTTCATCAATATTTACTAATATTTTTAAACAATTTAAGTTGTAAAAACAAGGTAAAAAAATTAAAAAGGCGCCATTTTGTTTTGTTATACCCGATCACAAAAATCCTAGTTTATGCGATAGCGAGTGATCTATATTTTAAGAATCCGTTTTATTTTTCAGTTTTACATGCAGCCTTCCAAAGATATCGTGTCAACCAGGAAAAATAGTGGTATAGTTCAAGCTATGATTTCTCAGAAAAAAACCTTAAAAAAGCAATATACATAGTTTTTTAATATAATTTAATATGTGCATTTTGATGTACGATAACATAAAAAAGTTTTAAAAAAATTAATGAAAAAAAAAAATCTTGAAAAAAGTCGTTTGTATGAGACAGGCCCCTTAATATAATGTAATTTATGTTTCTTAAAATTTTGCGCGTCTGGTCACCAGGATCAATACTGTTACCTAGTGGCCAAATTTGGCTGTGAACCTCCCCGTTAAGCTTTTTTAACAATAGAAAAAGTATTACGCATCAGGAGGAGGGGGTGGAAATTAGCTAAAATTTGTATAACGTAATATGTGAAAAACCTTTTATGTGTTACATGGATATTCTGAAATACATTTATATTTCCCAGTAAAAGAAAAATAATTCGGCACATACGAAAATTATTGGGTACGAACAAGACATGTACTCGGCCTGATGTATAGAACCCACTCTCTAAATTTAAATCAGTGAAAAGTCACTGGTGAATCAGCGCGAAATGAGCCACTGATTTGAATCAGTGAAAATTTCAATGGAATTTCATTGATTCTCAGTCAAAATGTAACTGATTGAATCAGTGGTGCTACTGAATCAATCAGTAAGATATTTGACTGAGAATCAGTTAAATTTGATTGATTCTCAGTCAAAATCTCACTGATTGAAATCAGTGGCTTATTTCGCGCTGATTCACCAGTGACTTTTCACTGATTTAAATTAAGAGAGCACTGAACTTTAATCTAGTTAAGTAATAGACCCAGTATAGACCGAACATGGAAGTTTTCCCAGTGTCTGTAATTTTCTGTATTAGAAATGGACAGAACTCAGATACAGTTCCGGTGCCACTGGTAGAGGCGCTGTGCTCTTTGACAGAGAGCGGGGGAGGTAGACGGCTTGACCAGTTAACTTGCAAGGGGTCGTCATTTGCAATTTTCAATGTGCTTGAACCGGCTTGAACATGCTTGAAGTTAATAGTTGATTTTACAAGGTTTATTAATTTCAAAAAATATCCTGCAAATAAGGGTGCTTACATATATTTTAACAAACTATCAATAGTAGATTGTGCAACGAGTGGAGAACAAGGTTGATTTCTCGCGAGCTCGAAGTCGAGAGAGCGAAAATCACTGTTCACTGCGAAGTGCATATACAACTTTGTCCAACAACTGACACATATATTTAATTTATATTTAAATGCTAAATTTGATTTTTTAGCATCAGAAATAATGTCGCGATATCGAGATAAGGGGTTGCAGGGGTATTTCTATAAGTGGGGGTAGGTCGACCCCACATAGAAATAACCCCCGGTGGGTCATCCTGAGACGATTTATTTGTTGACAAAAATAATTTTTTAATCTTTTGATTTTAATTTTCACGTGGGTGCAAGTCACCCCGCGCATAAAAATGACCCCCGTCGAATCTTCCTAAAACGGGATATTTTTTGACAAAAATAAGTTTTCAATTTTTTGATTTTATTTTTCACGTGGGTGCAAGTCACCTCCCACATAAAAATGATCCCCGGTGGATCATCCTAATACAATATATTTTTTGACGAAAATAGGTTTAATATTTTGATTTAAATTTCCACGTGGGTGCAGTAGCCCCCGCATAAAAATGACCCCTGTCGAATCATCCTAAAACGATATATTTGTTGACAAAAATAATTTTTTAATTTTTTGATTTTAATTTTCACGTGGGTGTAAGTCACCCCTTACATAAAAATGACCTCCCGCGAATTATCCTGAAACGGGATATTTTTTGACAAAAATAAGTTTTCAATTTTTTTATTTTAATTTTCACGTGGGACCCCCCCTTTTCCGGGGTCAAGTCACCCATGCCTCCTTGAGTCACCACTGGTTAGGGGGCTAAGCCCTTTGCCACAAAAAACTAAATTTTAAAAGAGTTATACGTGTATAAAACATTCAAATCGATAAAACTGTAAAGTTTTGACAGCTATTTTGATGGCAGTGCGATAATAAAACCTTCTTTTACAGTCTTCGTTCATTCCTCCACTGGCCAAACCACCAGTGGAGAAATGAGGTACTATCCTCCATTGGTGCCTAGCGTACAATTGTTCAATTCCACCGAAGGCGTTGGACAAAATTATTTTTGTCCTACATGCACGGAAAGTATGTCATTTCGGGCACTTAATGCGGGTGCAAAGTGAGTCATTCCCGCCCGGGGGTAGGGTAAGCGGGCGCAAAATACATTCCCGCCCGCAGACGTCACCGAAGCGGGCGTAAAATAGAAGCGGGCACAAAATACTTTTCCGCCCGCTGACGTCAGAGGAGCGGGCGCAAAAGTTATGAACACATGTGCAGTTATTTTTATGATAGTAATACATGCAGTGTAGTTTTCTATGATTGTTACACCTGCACAGTTTCTTTTTATGATATTTACACATATGCAGTAGCTTTTTATGATAGTTAAACATGCGCAGTAGTATTACATAACACACAAATTTTTATGGTATTTATACAATATGTTCATTAATTGTTAATTAGCTGAAGGTTTTGCCGCTTGTGCCCTCAATGCCATACTTACCATACAAGTAGGACAAAAAACGTTGTTCGCACCACAGGCGCAAGGTGATTGTAGCTTGGACGAGATTAGGAAAACCTCGGCTATCCTCCCGCGACCTCGGCTTCGCCTCGGGCGCTTCAGATCCCCTCGGTTTCCCTAATCTAGCCCTCGCTGCAATCATATGTTTTGCGCCCTCGATACAAAAATAACTATTTCATAACCGTTATTTTTACACGACAAAATACCTCTGATTTTAAATTACATCTGCTCATAAATCTCAATTCAATCGAGGCAACAGAATTGAATTTCATACAGACAGAAATAATACGGGAAAACATCCCAGTTTCGTCTATATACATCAGACCAAGTACAGGTCTCGTTCGTACCCAATTATTTTCGTATGTGCCGAATTATTTTTCTTTTACTGGGTTCTTTAGGTTAGATGTACCTGTATCAGATTTGTGATGTTCCGAATTTGAATGATGCTTAAAATTTTCTACAATAGCTTTTACACTAATTTCTTTCGGTCTTTCATCAATTAAGTTGTCCGTTTCTATTGGATATTAATATGCGAAAGATTGTAGTAGAAAAAAATACACTTTTGAAAAAGGATTGTCTCTATAAAACGTAACGCACAGTTGGATAATTTTCGGCTCAATCTTTCCCACTTAACGTTTTTTGAAATTTTTTATGTTGCAAAATAGCTTTGAAGGTAACATTTATCTCCCCCTCACCTCAACCATGCACGACACTAAGGCGTTACGAGTTATGTGGACTATCCCGAATACATTTATAAATCTTTATTGGTGAGGTGTACCAGAATCAGATTTGTGTTTTCCTGAATTGTTATGCATATTCTCATACTGTTCTTCCTCCATTGAGTCATCAGATACTATTACATATTAATATGGGAAAGATTTAAATGTAAAATAAATAACTTTTTGAAAAGGATTGTCTTTTTTAAGTATGGATTTTGAAGTACAATTTTTATGATTTTAATGATATTCAGAGGGAAGTTCAAAAGTCTTGTTATTATTTACTGGTGGGTAGAGGTCACAAAATCAAAAAATCACATAGGACGTAGGGGAGACCGAGGAGGAAAGTAACAGAGGTGGAAAGTAACAACGATTAAATCTAAATCAAACAGAGGACAGTCATAGTCTTCAAGCAATTTTTAGTCAATATTATCCTTTCTACCTCCCCCATATTATATGCGAGTTAGTTCGTAAACTAGGTAACTTCTTGATATCTTAAAATAAGATGTAAGACGGTAAATAGTATCTTAAAGTCATAAACATCTTAGAATAAGATATATTTAGATAATTTATTCCTATTGTAATATCTTAAAATGAGATACTTTAAGTAACTAAAAAGCGATTAATACCATAACATTTTAAAAAAGCTACCAAAACATCTTAAAATAAGATACTTTTTTTTAATGTACAAAGCTGATTAAAAAGTTATGTTTTGGACTATCTAATTATTATTACTTTCTAATTCTAATTTTATTCAATAGGTGAAAGTCCAAGCTTTCGATAAATATGTTTACAGAATTTATCCGACAAATAGTTTTAGCGCTAGAATAAAAAATCTGATTTTTGTTACTTTCCTCCTCGGTCTCCCCTACATGAAGTTAAAACCGTAAATATCTATTTACTATATTCTATATAATTTAACATGAAATTCATACCATCAGTATCAGAGAGTACGATTGCTTCCATTTTTTCTGACCCATTGTTAGTATGTAAAGCTATATAATTGTAAATTTAACAGTTAGTAATACTTAAGAATTGCAGATTAATGTGGTCAGCTTTAATAATAAAAGTCAGAAGAATAACTTTTATAAAGTTTAAAAAGTGTTTCTGTTTTCGTTGCTGTTAGAGGTAGAATATATAATTAGAATTTTAGACTAGTCAAAGTGTGCATGTGTCCCAGTAAAAAGATGAAACAAAGCGTGCGAGTAAGATTTCAGATTAATTAAACAAAAGGGTGAGAGTGACTTAAGACCAGCAGAAAAATAAGTAAGGCTGGTTTAAAATGACTGCTTGTGAAGTCCAAGAAAGGACAAGATAGAACATATGAAGTATATATGGAGTTTGAGACGATAATTAGAATAAAGTTGGTGAGGCAGAGGAGGGGGAACATTATGAGACAAGATTATCCTGACTTATCTTGAATTATCCTGAATTACCGTAAATTACTATGAATGATCCTGAATTATCTTCAATTTTCTTCAATTATCCTGAATTATCTTTAATTTTCTTGAATTAAATATAAACACGACAGTTTTTGGTCAAAATTTTAAAATACGTTTTTATCAAAAACATTTCATATTATCGCGCGCATTTGACATCTGTGAGGTTTTTAGAGTATTTCAAGACCAAAAAGAAAATAATCGCCGGAGCCCTTTTTGAGAAACTTCCATTTTTCTTTTTAAAATAACAATAATTCAATTTCGCTTCAAAAAAATTAATTTTCTAAAAAAACTCTTTATATTTTTTATCATTATGCACATTTAAACATATTTTCAAGTTAGGAATACATTTGTGTTTACTTTTTGAATTATTTAGGCAAACTTTTGACTTTTTTGAATTAAGTGAAAATTTTCAAATTCTACTAGAAATGTTTTAAATTATTGGGCATAGCAAACATCCCATGTATATAATTGTAAGGATTAATATAATTTTAAACCATGCGCTATAATGAAAATATCATTAAAAGATATTAAAAATCTTGTGTTTTACACTTAATTCTTGAGTTTTTATTATTACACAACCTTTTTTATTCTTTTCTCTTTAATAACATGAATCATCCACCAAAAATTGAATTATCCAGAAGTATCAAAATTATCCTTAAATATTTAAATTATTTGAAATTATATGAATTTTCTTAAAAAATTGTGAAATACATTGCAGTAAAAGAATTACCTTGAATTACTTTGAATTATCTTGAATTATTCTGAATTACAGTGAATTACTACGAATTATATTAAATTATATTAAATGATCGTAAATTATCTGAATTATCCTGAATTATTCTGGATAGGTGGAAATAGAAAAAGGAAGAGATATGAAAAGTAGTAGAGGATAAAGAGAATATCAGAGATGGTGGAAGCAACATGAGTGGATGGCGTAGAAAGAGGGTGCCTTTAATTTGGAGAGGAGATAGTAAAGAAGGAAATATCGAAAAAAAAAACAATAGATGCGATGTGAAAAGGAGACGGATGGTCATAGAAATAAAGACCAGTACTGATAGTGGCAATTATAAAAACAAAAAAGGGGAAAGTGCAGAAAGAGGAGTCACGCTATGCTTGTAGAAGTTAGTCTGCAGGAACTGGTGTGTATCATGGATAGCGCTGTATGTCGAACAGAAATATATCATTTGTTTTTTCACCTCCTTTCACAATAAAAATGAGATGAAGCTATAAAAATGGTTTTAATTGTTTTTTTTAGAGTTCGATCGAAAACCACTCGACATAAATTACTAATTCGGGCTGATCAAACGGGTTTTAAAAAGAAGATTTTGTCTACCCATAATACATATATATATATAAATTTTGTTACTGAACAGAAAATTAAAGAGAGGGTAAATTGTCAGCAGAATTTTAATCGGAAAACGTATTGAAGAAGAGAGTAATTGAATAATACCTGATAAAAAAGTTCAAGCTGTTGTATATAGACACAAGAGAAAGGGTGAATATAGAAAAAGAGTTAGAGAGTGTCTTTCAGGCGGGAAGATATTTGAGACAGGATTGTTTAATGAGCTTGATTTATTAAACAGATAGCAAATTTAGAAGAGAGATTAGCAAGAAGAGGAAAATAAAAAAACAAAGACATTTTCACTGTAAACCTCTTTTGCTTTTTCCTCTCCATCTCTTTTTACCAAGGCTGATAAAAATCAAGAATTTTTTAAAAAATCAAACAAATAAGATTTATTTTATTTAAATCAAAAATTTATTTTTTTTAAATATAATCAGAATATAAAGTCTCAAAATGTTTATAAAGTAGTTTATTTTTTAAACTGCGAACATTTAATAATAAATAATGAAAAATAAAGCAATTAGTCAAAATCGAATAAATTATGTCGCAATACGAGACGAGGCGATAATTTTAACTATCTCGTCTCGTCTCGTTTTTATCGACATTTTGTATTAATTTTGCTTCCACATACAAAATAGATTGTAATAATAGTATTTTTGAAAAATGTACAACTGGATTTTTCAAAATTTGGTAAAATTAATTTTAAGATTTTTATTTAGATAAAAAAAATACTTCTTAGTGTGAGGTTATATCAATGGAAAGAAACTTCTTAAGGGGTTACGCCTAGTTGACATAGGCAAAACAACAGTAATATTTGACAATTTTTTTTTTCTTTTTCATAAAACTTTTTTAAAAAAAGTAATAATTTATTTAAAAGTGCGTATATTTTAACACTTAAAAATAATTTAACAACCAAAAAATATTTAAAAATATTTAACTTGCAATAGGATCATAAAAAATGCTTTTTTTAAAAATGGTTTTGCGGTGGACAGCTTTTTTCGGAAACAGCTAGTCTGAAATCAAAAATCCAAAAACTTTCTGTTAGTACGATGCCATACGCAGTTCGTGAACGAAGGGTTTTAAAAAATTTTAATTTTTAGTAAAATGGCAGCCATTTTTGACAAAAAAACGATTTTTTAAGCAAAAAATTTTGGATTTTCATTAATAAAAATGAAAATTTTTAATCAAATAAAAAATCCTTCGTTCACGAACTAGCTATTTATGTGTAAAATAATCCCTATAAATTTGAAGCCGATCGGTTCAGTAGTTTTTGAGAAATCTTGTCCACCGCATGGGTATTTCTTGAAAAATGTAATTTCGAGAAAAACGCATTTAACGTTTTTAGAACGAAGTGACCAAAATTTTTATAAAAAATTAATCAGATTCACTTGAAACTTGTTACTCGGGGGTTTTTGGGGTCGCTGATTACGAATCTGAAATCAGTTTTTCAAAATTCAAAATGGCGGATCCAATATGGCGGACAAAGTTTTAAAAAAGTTTTAAAAAAAATAAAATTTGCTTGAAACTTGTTACTTTGCCATTTTGAATTTTGAAAAACTGACTTCAGATTCGTAATCAGCGACCCCAAAAACCCCCGAGTAACAAGTTTCAAGCAAATCAAAAACTTTTTTAAAATTTTGTCCGCCATATTGGATCCGCCATTTTGAATTTTGAAAAACTGACTTCAGATTCGTAATCAGCGACCCCTAAAACCCCCGAGTAACAAGTTTTAAGCAAATCAAAAACTTTTCTAAAATTTTGTCCGCCATATTGGATCCGCCATTTTGAATTTTTAAAAGCCGACTTTAGATTCATAATCTGTAGGTATTATACTCTCAGAAAATGCAAAAACCCAAAAATTGATTTTTTTTACCTGAACAACTAGGCGTAACCCCTTAAGGGGAGGTTCTCATTGCGGAGATGAAAAACAGCTAAAATTTTGACATTCTTTTGCGAGGAACAGTTAAGACTTAGAGATCTAGATTTTTTTGCAGATATACACGTATTTTTGAACTTTTAGAAAATATTTTTTTATTTTCATAAAACTTCATAATGGCGGCTAATATAGAGAATCTCCTGAGCGATGTTTAGCAAAATGATACATGTGGTGGGCACTCTCTACTCTGCAATTTCTATCCTATTTCAATGAACTAAGAATTTTTAAAAATTAGACATCGGTTATACCTAAAATCTAGCAAAAAATTAGAAAAATAATAAAATACCGGATACTTTAAAACAAATAACCGTTTTTCACATCATTTTCTCATCTTTGACCCCTCGTAAAAAATCTTTAATGTTAACAAATATAACATATTATAGGTATAACCCCAACAGAAAATAGTTATGTGTAAGTACCCAAAAGGCTAAGTTTCTTGATTGAAAAGTTTAGATGATAGAATGCCCACCAGTTTAAGAAACCTGGTTTCTAAAAAAATGCGTTTTATTTTGTGAACGCACGGGCTATTGGTGTTTCCAAAATGCTGTGGCATCGTTATTATTTGTTGGATTAAAATATCCTTTTACCTCCTTTAGTATAAATGTTAGTTTAAAATAAAAATCGCATAGATTCAATTATTTGTAAACTTTGTAGTTTGAACTTTGTGTGCATTATAAAAATTGAAAATTTTAAAAAATTTTAGGTATCCGGATAATTTTTTTCTTGTCGAAAATTCTCGTCTCTCGTAATATTATTTTCGTATCGTATCGTGTAGATAAAAAAATACTCTCTCGTATCGTTTCGAGTCAAATTTCTCTCGTCTCGTCTCATTTCTATCGTCTTTCGCAGCAACATTATAGGTAAAAGCAGAGAAAGAAAAATAAATTATAAAAGAAAACAAAAACGTAAGAAAATAAGAAAATAGACTATTAAAAAAAAAATAATTCTTCTAAATAAAAAATGTCATGGACATTATTAAAGAAATGAATACAAAATTAAGAAAACAACAGAAGAATGAAACTGTGGCATAAAAATGTATAAAAAAGTAGAAACTCTTTCCAAAAATTAAACTATTTACGAACATTTGTTTTTAAATTAAACAAATAGATAAGAAGATAATTGAAAAAACGTTAAAATATAATACTAAAGACAACAAAATTTCAAAATTAGAAAAATTAGAGAATTATTTTACAAATTAAAGAAAAAAGAGTGAATAAAATTTTGGAAAATTTAAAACAATTGTAAAAGAAAAAAAATTCTATGAAATAGAAGAACGATTTTAAAATGAGAATATTCAGTACAAGATTAAATTTTCATAATGCAAAATAAAGGAATAAAAGTTTTCAAAAAAGTAGAAAATTGAGTAGTTTAAGGAATGTAGATAAAAGCATCGAATAAATGTTCTAAAAAATTTGTAATTATAAGATAAAAACTAAACAATTTAAAAGTAGGAAAAATGTTTCTAAAAAAAGAAAAAATTATGACAAAAATTAAAGAATTAATTAAAACGCAAAGAAACTCTAAAAAAGTTCTGAAAAATCAAGAAAATTAAATAAATATGAAGAAACTGGAGAAATGTTGTTTTCCTTAATCTAACAAATTGTAAAAACTGTAAAAAGTACCAAAAATAATAAAATTTGATTAAAATCTACCAAAAAAATTAGAATTAATAAAAAACATGTTTAAAATATTACTGTTAAAACAAGTTCAACAATAAATTTAGAAAAATAAAGAAAATTTAACAATTTTATGAAAGAATAAGTAAGTTTGCAAAAAGTCCAGTAAAAATAGAGAAGATGTGAAAAAAATTGATAAAATTTATAAAAAATTATCGTTTTTTTTTTAAATATGGAAATAATTATAAAGATCTTCGAAATAAAAAGTTTAATGAAGGTTATAACAAAATTGTGTAACATAATATTAAATAAGATGCATAAAAAGAAAAGAAAATTGATGACAAACCTAAAATAAAAATAAAAATAAAAATAACAAAATTAAAAGAAGAAAAAATCTTAAAATTTTGTAAAAATAATAAATTATCAGATAAAAATTGAATAATTTTGAAAAAGTGAAATTTCTTAGATATATTGTAAGAATTAAAAAAAGGTCGCCTGCATTTCCTCCAAAACCCAAATGACCGAACTCGCAACTAACCGAAATTAAAGTGTTCAAAATCTCAACTACCAGAACTCGGAATTGTCCGAACTTCCAATTGCCCAAATTCGAATTTCTCCAAACTTCCAAGTAACTGAACTAGCATTTGTCTAAACTTTAGAATTTAGAGAGGCTACTTTCCAAGGGTCTGACAAATGCGAATTCGGGGATTTGTAAAGTATGTGAGTTAAGGAATTTGTCAAATGATAGTTCGAAGAGTTGAATGTTTTGAAAAATGCGAATTTGGTGATATAAAAGTACGACGAAATGTGAGTTTAAATAGTTAATTTAAAAAAAAAAATTAAAAAGAGAATTATTCTCACATTTAAATAGTTAAGAGTTCTGCCAAATGCGAGTTTGGGTACTTAAGAGTTTTGACAAATGTGAGTTTGGGGACTTAAAAGTTTTGACGAATGTGAGTTTGGGGAGTTAAGAGTTCTGACAAATGCGAGTTTGGGTACTTAAGAGTTCAGCTAAATGCAAGTTTGGGGACTTAATAGTTTAGACAAATGCGAGTTCAAGCAGTTGACAGTTCAGGCAAAAGGGATTTCGAGGATTTGGTTGTTCAAAAATGCGAGTTCGGGGTGTTGACAGTTTGGGCAAACGCGAATTCGAGGATTTAGTTTTTCTGACAAATCGGGATCTCCGAACAAAAAAAACCACTCTAGCGTTATACGCCTAAAAACTCCTCTCTGACGTCGGTTGTCTAAAACAACTACTGTTAAAATGAACGTCAAAAAACCACACTTGGTTTTTCCAATTTTTCCAGGAAACTGATTTCTAAAATTTCAGAAACTTAAAAAAAATCCTAAATCTCAATAAAATATTGTATAGATCGGTGCACATTTAAGTTAGTCTATTTCAAATGCTGTTTTGATTTTAATTTTTTAGGCGTATAACGCGAAAGTGTTTTTTTTTGCTCGGAGGTACCGAAATGCGAGTTCGGGGAGTTAAATTTTAGAGCAAATGCAAATTCAGAGAGATGCATGTTTTGAAAAATGCGAGTTTGGAGTATTGGAATTTTGGACAAATGCAATTTCGAAGAGATGAAAGTTTGGATAAATGCAAATTTGGGTAGCTGAAGTTTTTGACAAATGCAAATGTGGGAGATTTAAAGTTTAGACAACCCTGGTAGATGGCCGGAACCGTAGGAGAACGAATCTGGGTTCTTTCAGAGTACTGGTTCGTTCCCGTAGGGTTCTTTGTTAAATATTGGCAAAGTATAATGAAAATTGGGCAAAAGAGTTATTAATGGGACAAAGTGTAACTTTGTTAATAAGATTGATAAGGTTTTGGGTGGTAAAACAATGTTTTTAAACAGAAAAATAAAAAATTCTGAAATTGATACTTTGAAGGTGTTTCCACATACAGCACTTGTCAACTTATAGAGTTCGCGGCAGATTTAAATATCTGCATCTGACTTGAAAAATTTAAGAGTAAAAAATGTGTACATTTCTATAGAAATGTGCATTTATTAAAAAATAAAAATGTGTAACTTGACAAATAAAGATAAAAAAAGTGTAATTTTAAGTTAGAAATAATAAAGTGCAGCAACAAATACTGGCAACTTGGCCTAAAAACAAATAACGTTTTTTCCTAAACTTTTTTGTTTTTAATTAGTTAATTTATTATTTCATAACTGTTTTCCTACTTTTTCTTTAAATCTTATCCTTTTATCCCACTTCAAGTATAATAAGAACATATAAACATTAAATATAACCTCAAAGTGTCACAATGTTTTTTAAATATCTCCCTAACGTAAATAAAAGTTAATACAAACAAATTAGAATTTTCCAAGTTAAATTAAGAGATATGTGTCTTTCTGATTTATAAACAAAAACATTTACACACGAATTTATGAGTATTTCAACTTTTTCTTGAAAAATTGGAAATATAAAAACCATTTTTAATTTGACTTTTGTGACTTTTGAGACATTTGTGTCACTTATTGTCCAATTAAGAAAATCAATTTTCTTTTCTTGATTCTTATTAGATACTATTAGGTTCTTTAAAAATTCATATAAACTTTTTGAACATATTAAAGATTAAAAAAGTGTCGACTAATTCTCCAAAACTAAGGCAAAACACTTTTCTCGAAAACATCACCTACGACTTGCTCAAGATTTAATAATTTTGGTATAGGTATTATCGTTTTCAAGTTTATCATAATTTTCTTGTAACAAAAAACAAGTGCACAAAATTAAAAATCTCTAAATATACAATACTTTGCTGACCAGAAAACAAATAACAGGTTTTCAAAATATTTCAATTTTTCACCAAAAATAATATCATGAGTAAAAAATTTAATTCAATTTTTATTTTTAATAGCTCTTTTAAGCTCTTCAAAATAAAGTCAAATTATTGTCATATTATGTCAAATCCAAATATCGAAAATCTGAAATGTTTTAAGCATTTCGAGTTGTTTATAAATATGTATTTTTCTAAAATATTATTTCCTTCATGTTTCTTATATGTAATTATTTTCTTATAATTTTCCAGACAAAAAAAACAAGTGTAAAAAAAAATAAAACTCTAAATTTTTTAAAGATTGAATTTATTTTGTAGAGCTCGAAATAATATATAAAATGAAAAAAAAAATTTTTTGATGAATGTTTATTATGCTAACATTTTAGAAAAAAAATTGGAAAATCATGAAAAAATTTAGTGAAAAAGATAAAATTTGGATTACAGTTCATTATGGTAACATGTTGGAAAAAAATTTGGAAAATCATGAAAAAATTTAGAATTTACTATTTTTGTACACTTGTTTTTTTTGTCTGGTAAATTACAAGAAAATTATAAGAATCTTGAAGAAAATAATATTTCAGCAAAATGCATATTTATAAACAACTCGAAATGCTTAAATATCGAAAATCTGAAATGTTTTAAGCATTTCGAGTTGTTTATAAGTATGCATTTTGCTGAAATATTATTTTCTTCAAGATTCTTATAATTTTCTTGTAATTTACCAGACAAAAAAAACAAGTGTACAAAAATAGTAAATTCTAAATTTTTTCATGATTTTCCAAATTTTTTTCAAACATGTTACCATAATGAACTGTAATCCAAATTTTATCTTTTTCATTTTTAAAAATTATTTCAAGCTCTAGGTACAAAATAAAATCAAATTTTCGTCATATTATGTCAATTCCAAATATCGAGAAACTGAAATGTTTTAAGAATTTTGAGTAGTTTATAAATACGTATTTTTCTGAAATATTATTTTCTTCAAGATTCTTATAATTTTCTTGTAATATACCAGACAAAAAAAACAAGTGTACAAAAATAAAAAAAAACTAAATTTTTTCATGATTTTCCAATTTTTTTTCTAAAATGTAACCATAATAAACATTCATCAAAAAATTTTTTTTTTCATTTTATATATTATTTCGAGCTCTACAAAATAAATTCAATCTTTAAAAAATTTAGAGTTTTCTATTTTTTTACACTTGTTTTTTTTTGTCTGGAAAATTATAAGAAAATAATTACATATAAGAAACATGAAGGAAATAATATTTTAGAAAAATACATATTTATAAACAACTCGAAATGCTTAAAACATTTCAGATTTTCGATATTTGGATTTGACATAATATGACAATAATTTGACTTTATTTTGAAGAGCTTAAAAGAGCTATTAAAAATAAAAATTGAATTAAATTTTTTACTCATGATATTATTTTTGGTGAAAAATTGAAATATTTTGAAAACCTGTTATTTGTTTTCTGGTCAGCAAAGTATTGTATATTTAGAGATTTTTAATTTTGTGCACTTGTTTTTTGTTACAAGAAAATTATGATAAACTTGAAAACGATAATACCTATACCAAAATTATTAAATCTTGAGCAAGTCGTAGGTGATGTTTTCGAGAAAAGTGTTTTGCTTTAGTTTTGGAGAATTAGTCGACACTTTTTTAATTTTTAATATGTTCAAAAAGTTTATATGAATTTTTAAAGAACCTAATAGTATCTAATAAGAATCAAGAAAAGAAAATTGATTTTCTTAATTGGACAATAAGTGACACAAATGTCTCAAAAGTCACAAAAGTCAAATTAAAAATGGTTTTTATATTTCCAATTTTTCCAGAAAAAGTTGAAATACTCATAAATTCGTGAGTAAATGTTTTTGTTTATAAATCAGAAAGACACATATCTTTTAATTTTACTTGGAAAATTCTTATTTTGTTCGTATTAACTTTTATTTACGTTAGGGAGATATTTAAAAAACATTGTGACACTTTGAGGTTATATTTAATGTTTATATGTTCTTATTATACTTAAAGTGGGATAAAAGGATAAGATTTAAAGAAAAAGTAGGAAAACAGTTATGAAATAATAAATTAACTAATTAAAAACAAAAAAGTTTAGGAAAAAACATTATTTGTTTTTAGGCCAAGTTGCCAGGATTTGTTGCTGCACTTTATTATTTCTAACTTAAAATTACACTTTTTTTATCTTTATTTGTCAAGTTACACATTTTTATTTTTAATTAAATGCACATTTCTATAGAAATGTACACTTTTTTTACTCTTAAATTTTTCAAGTCAGATGCAGATATTTAAATCTGCCGCGAACTCTATCAAAAGTTGACAAGTGCTGTATGTGGAAACACCTTTAAAGTATCAATTTCAGAATTTTTTTATTTTTCTGTTTAAAAACATTGTTTTACCACCCAAAACCTTATCAATCTTATTAAAAAAGTTACACTTTGTCCCAATAATAACTCTTTTGCGCAATTTTCATTATACTTTGCCAATATTTAACAAAGAACCCTACGGGAACGAACCAGTACTCTGAAAGAACCCAGATTCGTTCTCCTACGGTTCCGGCCATCTACCAGGGAAATGCGATGTCAAGAAGTTGAACGTTTCGACAATTGTGAGTTCGGGTAGTTAAAACTTTTGATAAATGTGAGATCGAGGAGTTAAAAGTTCGGACAAATGCTAGTTCAGTTACTTGGAAGTTTGGACAAACTCGAATTTGGGCAATTGGAAGTTCGGACAATTGCGAGTTCTGGTAGTTGAGATTTCGAACACTTAAATTTTGGTTAGTTGCGAGTTCGGTCATTTGGGTTTTGGAGGAAATGCAGGCGACCCGTATGGAGATAAGAAGATTTAAACATGACTTTAAAATGAAGTTGCGATTTACACAACAATACACAACTCCTGGGAAGCATCAAGGCAATGGAAAATATGCTTGCTAAACTCAAAGTAGAAGATGGGGTGGGTAGGAACTGTATGGAATATATGCTGAAAGAGATATTAAAAATAAAGTGATGAAGAAGAGAGTATAATAAATAGTAAGACAGGAGAAAGTACCGAAGTACGCGGCAAAAATATGCAATGAGAGTAAAATAGACAGAGTGTGGAGCTTTAGAAAAGGAAAAGAGATGAGCGAAAATGAATATTGAATAAATTAACAAAAAAGATTTTGTAGAGAGTATGAGGCAGGTTACACCGTCTACCTTATGATACGCTACTTTCAAAAAATCTCCTTATGATAAGCTAGCTTATATTACTGCGACTGCGCATTAGTTCGTCACCATGACAACTAACTTCTGCGCAGACGCCAACATAGGGAAAGAGCGTATCATAAGGTGATTTTTCGAAAGTAGCGTATCATACGGTAAACGGTGTAACCTGTCTCTATGAAAGTGTGGAGTGGGTACAGATGTTAGAACATGGGAATAAAACATTTACTTTGTGCGAAATTTCATTTTTTTTTGCTGAAACTTCTGGATTAGAAATCTTGACTGAATGTTCTTCATAATTTTTTATTTTATTTTCAGCATCTATGAGCTGTTGCTTTAAAAAACGAATTTCAGCTTCCTTACTGTCTTCTTCAGCTTTTGCCAAACTGGACTGAGATTCATATTCTTTTTTTTTTTTCGAATAAGCTTTTCTCCAGCTTTCGTCTAGACTCCAAAATCAATTTCGCTTCAACCTTCATTTAAGGAAAAAATTAAAGGAAGAATAAAAATCAAAATTTTGGTTGGAATTGTTATTACTTAAAAAATATTCAATAATAATAACAAAATACTTTCTCCATGAGGAAGCTAAGGTGTTGAAACGTTCTCGGGATATCTTGTAGATAAACAAGTTACTACACACATACTCATACACACACAAACAGATACACATCCGGACATTCGCTTAAAAATAAAAATTTATGGTTCTTAGAAGAAAAAAAGTTAAGAAACATACTTTTGGAAAATCGAAAATCTTAACGATTATAAAGCTTCCTCTATGGAAAAGCAAAATTAATATATAATAGTTATAATTGAGTTATATATTAAGGAAGACTGTAAACCAAACCAGTTTTTATATTTATATAGTTTAAAAAAATTTGCAAATCTTTAATCGAATTTTAAGATAAAAAATTGTGCAAATTAAGGAAATTCAAATTAATCGAGAATTTTATTGAACCAAACCACTTTTTGATATTTATGTACACGAAGCTAAAAATCTTGCCTTTGAAGCATGGACCGCTCCAATATACCTGACAAATCCGTTCCGGATTTCACTAGGCTAGGAACGTTCCCGCGGAACGTTCATGGAATGTTCCGAGGAACTTTGAATACACATTCAAAAAATCGCAGAACGGGTTGCGGAAAAAGTATGCGGAAAAAGCTGAAAATTTTTTTATTAATATTATTTAATGTTTTTAATATGATTGCTTCTATAGAACAGTGGTCACTAAAATCAACTGCGCAGCTCTAGGTGCAATAGAAAACTACTGCGCAAGATATTAACATTAATTATTTTTCAATGTGTATTTAAAGTTCCTCGGAACATTCCAGGAACGTTCCGCGGAACGTTCCTAGCCTAGTGAAATCCGGAACGTATTTGTCAGGTATATTGGAACGGTCCATGTAAACGTACCCCAGGGACCGGCGGACCATTCCAGGAACGTTCCCGGCACAGTCGGTGCTATTAGGGTGTAGTTTTAAAAAATTTATAAAATTTAAATTGTATATTGGATATGACAAATTGCTCGAATTCAGGAGATTTCAATTCTTCGATGAATTTTCCAGAAAAAACTAATCTATTACAGATAAGAAATCGCAGTAATGTTTATATTAAGGAAGACTGTAAACCAAACCAGTTTTTATATTTATATAGTTTGATAAAAATTTACAAATCTTCTATTCGAATTTTAAGATGAATAATTGTGCAAATTCAGGAGATGTAAATAAATAGAAAGTTTTCTGGATAAAATAATTCCTTAGCCCCTAGACAATGGCAATTAAGTTAATATTAAAGAAGAGAATAAACCAAACCAATTTTTGATATTAATGAACTTTTAAAAAAATTTATAAAATTTTTATTTTAAATTGACTACGAAGAATTGTGCAAATTCAAGAGATTTCAATTATTCGAAAAATTTTTCAGAAAAAAATAATTTATTACCGCTCAGAAATCGCAGTAAAGTATATAGTAAGTAAGACTATATAAACGAAACCAGTTTTTTATATTTATATGGGTTAAAAAAAATTTGCAAATCTTTTATTATAATTTTAAGATAAAAATTTGTAAAAATTGACAAGATTTATATTAATGGAGAATTTTATTGATAAAATTAATCTTTAGCAGCCAGACAGTCGCAATGAAGTTTATATTAAAGAGGAGAATAACCCAAACTAGTTTTTGGTATAAATGTAGTTTTAAAAAAAATGTATGAAATTCTTATTTAAAATTGAATATGAAAAATTGTGCGACTTCAGGAGATTTTTATTATTTGATAAATTTACCAGAAAAAACTAATCTATTACCGCCAAGAAATCGCTGTAAATTTTATATCAAGGAAGACTAAAAACAAACCAGTTTTTATATTTATATAGTTTGAAAAAAATTCACAAATTCTTTAGTCGAATTCTAAGATGAATAATTGTGCAAATTCAGGAGATGTAAATAATTGGAAAATTTTCTGGATAAAATTAATCTTTAGCCCCTAAACAATGGCAATAAAGTAAATATTAAATAAGAGAATAAACCAAACCAGTTTTTGATATTAATGTATTTTTAAAAAAATTTATAAAATTTATGTTTTAAATTTATCATGAAGAATTGTGCGAATTCAAGAGATTTCAATTATTCGAAAAGTTTTTCCGAAAAAACTAATCTATTACCGCTCAGAAATCGCAGTAAAGTATATAGTAAGTAAGACTATATAAACGAAACCAGTTATTATATTTATATGGGATAAAAAAAAATTTGCAAATTTTTTATTCCAATTCTAAGATGAATAATTGTGCAAATTCAAGAGATCCAAATAAATGGAAAATTTTCTGGATAAAATTAATCTTTAGCCTCTAAACAATGGCAATAAAGTTAATATTTAATAAGAGAATAAACCAATCCAGTTTTTGATATTAATGTACTTTTAAAAAAATTTATAAAATTTATATTTTAAATTTACCATGAAGAATTGTGCGAATTCAAGAGATTTCAATTATTCGAAAAATTTTTCCGAAAAAACTAATCTATTACCGCACAGAAATCGCAGTAAAGTATATAGTAAGTAAGAGTATATAAACGAAACCAGTTTTTATATTTATATGGGATAAAAAAAATTTGCTAATCTTTTATTCGAATTTTAAGATGAAAAATTGTGCAAATTGAAAGGATTTATATTAATTTAGAATTTTATTGCTAAAATTAATCTTTAGCAGACAGACAGTCGTAATTAAGTTGATATTGAAGAAGAGAATAAACCAAACTAGTTTTTGATGTTAATGTAATTTTAAAAAAATTCATGAAATTTTAATTCTAAATTGAATATGAAAAATTGTACGACTTCAGGATATTTTAATTATTCACCAAATTTTGTCGAAAAAGCTAGTCTATTACCGCTAAGAAATCGCTGTAAATTTTATATCAAGGAAGACTGCAAAGAAACCAGTTTTTATATTTATATAGTCTGATAAAAATTTACAAATCTTTTAATTGAATTTTAAGATTAAGAATTGTGTGAATTCAAGAGATTCCAATTATTCGATCAATTTTTCCGAAAATACTGATCTATTACAGCTAAAAAATAGCAGTAAAATATATATTAAATAACACTATAAGCAAAACCAGTTTTTTTATATTTATATAGGTTATAAAAAATTTGCAAATATTTTATTCAAATTTTAAGATGAAAAATTATGCAAATTGAGAAGATTTATACTAATGGAGAATTTTATTGATAAAATTAATCTTTAGCAGCAAGATAGTCGCAATGAAGTTTATTTTAAAGAAGAGAATAACCCAAACCAGTTTTTGATATTAATGTAGTTTTAAAAAAAATATATAAAATTTTTATTTAAAATTGAATATGAAAAATTGTGCGAATTCAAGAGATTTCAATTATTCGAAAAATTTTTCAAAAAAAACTAATCTATTACCGCTTAGAAATCGCAGTAAAGTATATATTACATAACACTATAAGCAAAACCAATTTTTTATATTTATATGGGATAAAAAAAATTTGCAAATCTTTTATTCGAATTTTAAAATGAAAAATTGTGCAAATTGAGAAGATTTATGATAATGGAGAATTTTATTGATAAAATTAATCTTTAAAAGAGAGACAGTCGTAATTAAGTTGATATTGAAGAAGAGAATAAACCAAACCAGTTTTTGATGTTTATGTAATTTTAAAAAGGTTAATAAAATTTTAATACTAAACTGAATATGAAAAATTGTGGGACTTCAGGAGATTTTTATTATTCGATAAATTTACAAATCTTTTATTCGAATTTTAAGATTAAGAATTGTGTGAATTCAAGAGATTTCAATTATTCGATCAATTTTTCCGAAAAAACTGATCTATTACCGCTAAAAAATAGCAGTAAAGTATATATTAAATAAGACTATAAGCGAAACCAGTTTTTAATATTTATACAGGTTATAAAAAATTTGCAAATATTTTATTTGAATTTTAAGATGAAAAATTGTGCTAATTGAGAAGATTTATATTAATGGAGAATTTTATTGTTAAAATTAATCTTTAGCAGCATGATAGTCGCAATGAAGTTTATTTTGAAGAAGAGAATAACCCAAACCAGTTTTTGATATTAATGTAGTTTTAAAAAAAATATATAAAATTTTTATTTAAAATTGAATATGAAAAATTGTGCGACTTCATGAGATTTTTATTATTCGATAAATTTGCCAGAAAAAACTAATATATTACCGCTAAGAAATTGCTGTAAATATTATATCACGGACGACTGCAAACAAACCAGTTTTTATATTTATATAGTTTGAAAAATTTCACAAATTCTTTAGTCGAATTCTAAGATGAATAATTATGCAAATTCAAGAGATCCAAATAAATGAAAAATTTTCTGGATAAAATTAATCTTTAGCCCCTAAACAATGGCAATAAAGTTAATATTAAATAAGGGAATAACCCAAACCAGTTTTTGATATTAATGTAGTTTTTAAAAAAATATATAAAATTTTTATTTAAAATTGAATATGAAAAATTGTGCGACTTCAGGAGATTTTTATTATTCGATAAATTTACCAGAAGAAACTAATCTATTACCGCTAAGAAATCGCTGTAAATTTTATATCAAGGAAGACTGCAAACAATCCTGTTTTTATATTTATCTAGTTTGAAAAATTTCACAAATTCTTTAGTCGAATTCTAAGATGAATAATTGTGTAAATTCAAGAGATCCAAATAAATGAAAAATTTTCTGGATAAAATTAATCTTTAGCCCCTAAACAATGGCAATAAAGTTAATATTAAATAAGAGAATAAACCAAACCAGTTTTTGATATAATTTTACTTTTAAAAAAATTTATAAAATTTATATTTTAAATTCACTATGAAGAATTGTGCGAATTCAAGAGATTTCAATTATTCGAAAAATTTTTCAAAAAAAAAAAATCTATTACCGCTTAGAAATCGCAGTAAAGTATATTTTACATAACACTATAAGCAAAACCAATTTTTATATTTATATGGGATAAAAAAAATTTGCAAATCTTTTATTCGAATTTTAAGATGAAAAATTGTGCTAATTGAGAAGATTTATATTAATGCAGAATCTTATTGATAAAATTAATCTTTAGCAGCAAGATAGTCGCAATGAAGTTTATTTTGAAGAAGAGAATAACCCAAACCAGTTTTTGATATTAATGTAGTTTTAAAAAAAATATATAAAATTTTTATTTAAAATTGAATATGAAAAATTGTGCGACTTCAGGAGATTTTTATTATTCGATAAATTTACCAGAAAAAACTAATCTATTACCGCTAAGAAATCGCTGTAAATTTTATATCAAGGAAGACTGCAAACAAACCAGTTTTTATATTTATATAGTTTGAAAAATTTCTAAAATTCTTTAGTCGAATTCTAAGATGAATAATTGTGCAAATTCAAGAGATCCAAATAATTAAAAAATGTTCTGGATAAAATTAATCTTTAGCCCCTAAACAATGGCAATAAAGTTAATATTAAATAAGAGAATAAACCAAACCAGTTTTTGATATTAATGTAGTTTTAAAAAAAATATATAAAATTTTTATTTAAAATTGAATATGAAAAATTGTGCGACTTCAGGAGATTTTTATTATTCGATAAATTTACCAGAAGAAACTAATCTATTACCGCTAAGAAATCGCTGTAAATTTTATATCAAGGAAGACTGCAAACAATCTAGTTTTTATATTTATATAGTTTGAAAAATTTCACAAATTCTTTAGTCGAATTCTAAGATGAATAATTGTGCAAATTCAAGAGATCCAAATAATTAAAAAATGTTCTGGATAAAATTAATCTTTAGCCCCTAAACAATGGCAATAAAGTTAATATTAAATAAGAGAATAAACCAAACCAGTTTTTAATATTAATGTAGTTTTAAAAAAAATATATAAAATTTTTATTTAAAATTGAATATGAAATATTGTGCGACTTCAGGAGAGTTTTATTATTTGATAAATTTACCAGAAGAAATTAATCTATTACCGCTAAAAAATCGCTGTAAATTTTATATCAAGGAAGACTGCAAACAAACCAGTTTTTATATTTATATAGTTTGAAAAAAATTGACAAATTCTTTAGTCGAATTCTAAGATGAATAATTGTGCAAATTCAAGAGATCCAAATAATTAAAAAATGTTCTGGATAAAATTAATCTTTAGCCCCTAAACAATGGCAATAAAGTTAATATTAAATAAGAGAATAAACCAAACCAGTTTTTAATATTAATGTAGTTTTAAAAAAAATATATAAAATTTTTATTTAAAATTGAATATGAAATATTGTGCGACTTCAGGAGAGTTTTATTATTTGATAAATTTACCAGAAGAAACTAATCTATTACCGCTAAGAAATCGCTGTAAATTTTATATCAAGGAAGACTGCAAACAAACCAGTTTTTATATTTATATAGTTTGAAAAAAATTCACAAATTCTTTAGTCGAATTCTAAGATGAATAATTGTGCGAATCCTGGAGATGTAAATAATTGGAAAATTTTCTGGATAAAATTAATCTTTAGCCCCTAAACAATGGCAATAAAGTTAATATTAAATAAGAGAATAAACCAAACCAGTTTTTGATATAAATGTAGTTTTAAAAAAAATATATAAAATTTATATTTTAAATTCACTATGAAGAATTGTGCGAATTCAAGAGATTTCAATTATTCGAAAAATTTTTCAAAAAAAACTAATCTATTACCGCTAAGAAATCGCTGTAAATTTTTTATCAAGGAAGACTGCAAACAAACCAGTATTTATATTTATATAGTTAGAAAAATTTCACAAATTCTTTAGTCGAATTCTAAGATGAATAATTGTGCAAATTCAAGAGATCCAAATAAATGAAAAATTTTCTGGATAAAATTAATCTTTAGCCCCTAAACAATAGCAATAAAGTTAATATTAAATAAGAGAATAAACCAAACCAATTTTTTATATTTATATGGGATAAAAAAAATTTGCAAATCTTTTATTCGAATTTTAAGATGAAAAATTGTGCAAATTGAGAAGATTTATATTAATGGAGAATTTTATTGATAAAATTAATCTTTAGCAGCAAGATAGTCGCAATGAAGTTTATTTTAAAGAAGAGAATAACCCAAACCAGTTTTTGATAATAATGTAGTTTTAAAAAAAATATATAAAACTTTTATTTAAAATTGAATATGAAAAATTGTGCGAATTCAGGAGATTTTTATTATTCGATAAATTTACCAGAAGAAACTAATCTATTACCGCTAAAAAAATCGCTGTAAATTGTATATCAAGGAAGACTGCAAAGAAACCAGTTTTTATATTTATATAGATTGAAAAAATTTACAAATTTTTTAGTCGAATTCTTAGAGGAAAAATTGTACAAATTCAGGAGATTTTATTTAATGGAGAACTTACTTGATATAATTAATTTTTAGCTGCTAGACAAATGCATAATATTAACATTAAAGAAGAGTATAGACAAATCCAGTATTTGATATTTATGTAGTTTTAAAAAAAATTTTAAAATTTTAATTGTAAATTGAAAATGAAAGATTGTGCGAATTCGTGAGATTTCAATTATTCGATAAATTTTGTCAGAAAAACTAATCGTTTACCAGTAAGGAATCGCAGTAAAGTATATCTCAAAGAAGGCTATAAGCGAAACCAGTTTTTTATATTTATGTAGTTTAAAAAAAATTTGCAAATCTTTTATTCGAAATTTAAGATGAAAAATTGTGCAAATTAAGGAGATTTAAATTAATCTAGAATTCTCTTGATAATTCTTATTCGAATTTTGTTATGAAAAATTGTGCAAATTGCGGAGATATAAATTAATCGAGAATTTTATTGAAAAAATTAATTTTTGGCCGCGAGACAATCGCAGTGAAGAGTATATTAAAGAAGACTATAAATACTTAGGAACGACAGATATGTGGTTGAAAAAGTTGGTGACCTTTTCATCCTTTTTTGCTTTTTCTAACTCAGCGTTTCGGATGGAAATTGCAGGATCTGCTTCTGGAGAGATGTTAAGGTTGATTATTGGTTGTATCCTCATTCGAATGTTGTTTTTCTCATTATATTTTATTTTTTCTTCTATTTCTTTCCGAGTTTCTGAAAATTTTTTAAACGTTATTTTTCAGAAACATATATTTTTTAATATAAAAAAAAATTCAGCCAAATAAAAATTATTGCAATCGCTGAAACTATTTGTAAAATGAATATTTAGCAGATAAAATTGTAATTAATCGAATTTTTTTTTCAATAAAATAGAGTTAACAGAACAGCAATCTTGGAAAGAAAATCTTCTCCATTTACCAAGTAAGAGAAAAATTAGAGATTACTTTTCAGAAAGTAAAGAAACAAATTCTGTTGGATGCCTCCCAAGCAGAGATGCCAACGACCGTCACTAAACGCATCTGAGCATGTCTATGGAAAATCGTTTGATTAGTCGAAGGACCAGTGACGTCATAATCCATCACATGCCCTTAAGATGGTGCTACAGAAAATTTGAAGGTGCTTAAATGGGATGCAAGCATTAATGTCTCAATAGAAAAAAACTTTTCTTAGCATAACATCGAAATCTTTAATTTTTTGAGGTTTGAGAATTCCTCGAAGAATGTTAAGGTGTATGAAAGTATAAGGTTCATTAATCATTCATATTTCTGTGCATGTAATTCTGCTGGCTTATACTGCGGTGACTTTTGTTTGAACAGAGACTTTGTCAGGAATAGAAATTAATCTAACCGAAGTAAAAAACAGGATAGCTCGTACGAATAATTGTACTTCTAGTCTTCTTGTTACAATTCCAATACTAAAAGTTCTAGCAGCAAAATAAGTGTTCGTTTGATGGAATTAACACTAACAAAATACGCAGAGCGTGAACTTATTTTAACCCAAAAATGTTTTTGCTGTATGATTTTCTTTTATATCTTGAGCGTGAGAAATTTTCTGAGAATTCCACAACAAAATCCATCATGTTATTTCGATCTGTTTTTGAAAAAATTGAATTTTTAGGTGAAAAAATTTAATTATTGAATTTTTATTAATAATATGATCAGAATAATAAAACAAAATTTCTTTTCTTTATAGAAACTTTCCTTAAAAAGTTGTAGATTCTCAATATTTAAAGTTTTCAAATGTTTTTTACTTTTCTGCAATGTATATTTTTTTAAAAAATTGTAATATTCCTTTTTTACACATACTTCAACTGTGAATTTTATACTGACTCCAGTAAATAATATTATTTCTAAAACTTACATTAATTAACCAAATAATGTAAATTCATAACTATCAAGAGCAGCTTAAAATAATTTTAAGAAAAATTAAAATATTTAATTTTTAATATAAAAAGTAAATATTTCCAAAAACGGTTTAATGAAATATTTTGTCTTATAATTTTCAAAAATTCAGTCAAACTGGATAAAATTTACAATGAGAACACTTTTGGGTTAAAAAGAGTTGAAACACATCATGGATTTTAAAGTTTGATCCTTGAAGAGTATATTATTGGAATATACATTCCAATAATTAATTATTGACTTGGATTAAACAAGGTAATTGATGAAATGCCTTTGAGCAGAATAGATTCAACGAAATTTGTAAAGACTGACAACAGAGGACGCACTGCCGGGGGGGGGGGGGCTCACCTCAGTCTTGCGACTGTACAGTTCAGTAGCTCCTGTAATCAAAATAATGCAAGAATAGAGAACGGATTCGAGAGTTTTTAAAGTCGTGGATGTCGTCGACACAAAACCGATGTATCTGAAAGAACAAAAAGCTTAGATTGTGTGGTTTATTTTATGCAGTTTACCATACATTGCACAGGAGTTGGTTATAAACTTGTAAAAAAAAACAACTTTGTAGCGGCTTTATGGACGTTCATCGCTTGTCGAGATCGAGAAAGTTTAATATGCAGCGTTCACAATGCCACTTTCGCACGAGAAGTGATAGTGCTCACAATGTGGTTTTCAACAATAAAAATTATAAAAAAATAAATAAACAAGAAGCGGACTACTTACTACACAAAATAAAAAATAAATTAACAATAAAAAAACATTAAATTTAAGTAAAAATACAAATTTTCAATACTCCTTACTTACAAAGAAAAAAAAGAAACAAAAAATATAAAAAAAATTATAACTTCAAAGTAAAACTAGACAAGAATAAAGTAGAAGTCAAGAAGAGAGAAAAGGAAAAAACCTTTTAGAAAATTATAAGATTTAATCGTGAAACAAATATCAGTTAAAAAATTAATATGCAAAATTGTAAGTTTATGATTTTGAAAATGTTTATTTAAAAAAAATATGAAATTACTATTTTGATTAAATAACATTTGGGGCATATTTAAATTCTAATTGGTTGACATTATTAAATTGAATGAGAATATTTATGCAGAATGTAAAATTGGGAAAACTACAAAATTTTAGGTACATTGTAAATTGAAAGGTAAAAGAAATTTCAAAAATAGTACATAAAGAAGATTAGATGCAAATACTCAAGTAAATGATCAGAGATAATTTTAACTAAAATAAATTAAAATCTTTAATAAAAAGTAAATTAATAATTAAGGGAAAAAATTTTAACGCATTGTAAGGTAAATATTGATTATATCAATTAATTATTTGAATAAATTAACATTTTTAAACTTACGCCCAACCATGATTATCTGTGCCTTGAAATAAGCATTCTTCCACTTGACATTATATAATTTATCTTTTTTGTAATTATTCAGATCTTCTAAACCTTTTATATCCTGCTTCTTACAAATGTAAAAAAATTTGTCATTGTAAAATCGCACGTATGCGTAAGCCATCTTGTTGACAGGACTGATTAGGACTAAATGATGATTTTTTTGTTTAAAAAAAAACAACATACAAATTAAAAAAAAGAATATGTAATATTTTGACATATCCAATTTCGTGTTGTAGTCACTTTGTTTTTAAACGAGAATTTTATAAACATTCAACATAGAAACATTTTAATCGTGGAAAAAGATGGTTAAAAGGAAATATTATAAAATGTGGTTAGACCATGACGAGGAAGAAATACCCCGGTCAACAAAGTACCATTATCAGAAAATTAATTGAAGTCAGGTATGTTTTAAATTTTAATCAATTCAATAATTTTAAAATTAATTACATATATACTTTTTAAATATATATTCTAAAAGTCTTATAAAATATTAATTATACTTACATTTTTTATTTTACTTCTTTTACTTTAATTTAATTAATCACAATGTTTTTTAATTTTAATAGACATCAACATCACCTGAAATTCTTGTAGCAGACATGGCTGAAGATAATGCAGAAGATAATGCAGAAGATGTAAGAAAATTTAATTCATATTAGAAAATTATAATAGTTGTTTTAGAAAAATCTCTTTTCTCAATTACATTTTTTCAACTGCAACGTAAGTGATTACACGTACTTGGTTGGTTGGTTTTTGGCCTTAGACCCCCAAAGGTCCAATAGCCATTAAATAAACTGAATATCCTCATAAACAGAACTTCCAATTAGTAGATATTTGTAGAATTTCCTTCCTGGTTATTTTTATTTGTTGTATCTCAGTTGAATTCCAATGCCAATTACTACTGTAATAGAGTATTGGAAAGAGGAGAGGTAGGATAAAAGTTTGAAATCATAATTGACTCCTTAGATTAATCCGTCACTATCATTATGTTCTGTCATTTTAAAAATGTTGTAAAACATGAATTAAAAATAAGATTTTATCTAAAAAATTACACGTACTAGAAAATACTTTTTTCTCTTCTATACTTTTATTTTTTCTTTTTTTATTAAATGCTAAATTATTAAAGATGTTGTCACATTAAAATGTAAATAAATAATAAATGACACTTATAAATAGCCTAAAGCACAACGAATCGTAATCGCTAATCCTTAATCGTAAGAATGAGAGGAAGCAGGACAGAGATATATGTCTGTCCTGCTTCCTCTCATTCTTACGATTAAGGATTAGCGATTACGATTCATTGTGCGTTAGGCTAATAATAAACTAGGGGTAGAGATGGGTACTTAAAATCTAAAATTAAAATCATTATGATAAGTTCTCAATGTTTCGACGTAAGCACAAAGGTGGGTGCTTCTACTACGGAAGCGCCTAGGGGCCAACCTAAGGCACCATTTGCAGTGACTGGGTTGCAAACTTTTCTGGACAAGAAAACTAACAACTAAGGATGCGATCCCATGTGAGCAGAAAACGTAAACGGAAAGCAGAAAATCATGAGAGTGAGAGTGACAGACGTATATCATTGACTGTCTCACTCTCATGATTTTCTGCTTTCCGTTTATGTTCTGCTCACATGGGATCGCACCCTAACAGTTGTTAGTGAGTTTTTTCAGTGTTTACAGTTTGTCAAACGATAATGCAGAATTTGCATTTTAAGAATAAATTAACTAAGTTTTGAGTTAATGACAGCACGGAAAAGTTAATTATTAACAAATGATTACATCAAAAGTCATTATTTATTGCAGGAATGAAAATTGTTAATTTTCGTGTTCGACTTCTTGACATAACCTGGAATTATCAAGTTCTTAAAGACAAATAAAATAATAACCGAAATTATTTTTTTTGACAATCATGTTTTAAATAAAAAGTTGTAAACGTAACTTAACATAAACTTTGTTTAATGAACAAAATAAGCTTGTTTCAAAAAATTGTTTAAAATTTAAAGATAAATAAAAAAATGTTAAATATTGTTTGGAAGAAACTGAAAATTACTACAGCAATTCGTTTCTCTTAAGTTAGGTGTACAACATTTTATTAGATAAAAACAAAATGATTAATATCAAAAAATATAATTTAATATATGTGACTTGAACAATGAAAAGGGGACTTTGGTGTCAAAAAATAGTTTTTCATTTTAATTTATTAACTATATATTTTAATATATTCATTTTCAAATTTAATATATTATACAGTCAGACATGAAGAATAGTTTTTCATTTTTTTGGCCTATTCTGATAGATTTTCTGACTCTTTTTCACGTGGTGTGAAAATCTTGTTCTACGAGTTTTTGACACTAATGGCCTGTTTACACCTTCGAAAAAAAAATTTTTTTGCATGAGAGTAAAGAGGACAGATACACAGTCTGTCCTCTTCCCTCCAATGCGAAAAATTTTTTTTTTCGAAGGTGTAAACAGGCCATAAGAAGCCTCTTTTTGACTGTCCAGGTCACATATTTATTTTCTTTGAAGGTGCAGTGATGGGAAGTGACGCTTCACTCGAGCATGAGGGTGCCGTCCCATGGCTGCGTTTTGCATTGCGTTGTAATGAAAAAGAAAAAGACAAAGTATATGTGTGTCCTTTTCTCTCTCATTACAACGCAATGCAAAACGCAGCAATGGGATGGCGCCTTGAGACTGAAAAGGTCTAAGCAGATAGAAATACGGTTACGGGACCAGAGCATGAGACAGAAAAGGACAGAAATAGTCTCTGTCCTTTAATATCTCATGCCCTGCTCCCGTAACAGTAATCATCGTTTGGGTTTTATCAGGGTTGTGTACGTAATATACCAGAGATACGTTACATAGTTTCTGTATGTTACCTAAGTAAGTTACTTGCCAAATTTGTAACATAATGCATTTTTTGTGGGGGGGGGGGGAGGGTAACATGTCTAAAACAGGTATGTTACTTGATGTAAACATACGTAGAAAAACCAATTTTACATTGGGTGTTTTCGGCATATGCTTGGATTATACTCCGGTTTACTCCAGTGGTGCTTATGAGAAACTTCGCTATTGGTTAAATTGGATAGCCTGTTCTTTTGATTGGCGAAAAATTGCAAATTGCGACAATAAATGAAACATGCCTATAAATTAAATTATAGGTGAATTCTGTCAAAACCTAACTTATTTTTACAATTTTTTTTATTATTCCCCAAAAAGTTATTAAGGTAATGGAACCAATAGTCGATCAACATCTTGAGATAAAAAAGTAAGATTTTCAATAAAACTCAATAAATTCAAAACGAACTATGCATTTTGAATTTTCTTTTTTAAATTATTTAGTGGAAGGTCTGCAAATGCGTAACCGTTGACATCGAATTATTTAGTATAAGTTATTTATTGTAAAATTTAAATTTAAAAAGGACCTTCTTTTGGGGGTTAGGGACCGAATAGTCGATAAGCGGCAAAAATGACTGAAAACCTTTTGCACCAGTAGTCGATCAATCTTGGACCAATAGTCTATCACACAACTTGAAATACAATTATTTAGTTAATTAACTAGAAAAATGAGTCGTAGTACTTAAAAATTAATGTATTTATAAGTTTTACAAATAAAAATTACATGTAAAGGGCAAATTAATCGACTTATATAAAACTGATCGACTATTGGTACCCGATCGACTATTAGTACCGTTACCTCAGTAAGTTATCCGGAGTGTAATCTATCTCACGAGGAAGATTACAGTCTGGAGCACTTGGGAAATGACGGGACACAAGACATATTTAAAAATAATAATACATACAAGAATGAACACTTTTTTTCATACATTACTTTTAATATTAATAAATTTATTTCTTTTTCTTCTATGAAAATGAAAAGTCCTAAACTTTCAAGGACCATGTATTTAGAGGTTAACTTTTGAAAAGGAGATAAACAATTCAATTATAGTTAATTAAAGTTTAAATGAAAATTTGTAACTTATTTGTAAATTTCTTTTTTTACGAAAAACAAATTATTCAATTGTGATTAAATTTTATTAAATTTAATTACAATTGAATAATTTGTCGAAAACCTATTTTAAATTTAATCTTTAAATGAACATTTATTTTATTCTCATATCCTGACAAGAAATGGGAATATAGCATATGGACGTATGTTGCACAGAACTTGAGATAGAATTTTAATAAGAGTCATAACTGCTTAACAAACGTTAAATAAATCATTAGTCTAGAGATTTATTAAGCAATTATTATTATGAACGATCTTGACACAATTTAGGAAGGTCCATTATATCTAAAATTTAGTAATAAATCAATGAAACTAATTAAATTATACTAATTATGTATAAAGTTTTTTTAATTTAAAAAAATGAAAAATATGTAATTATTTAAAAAACGTTTCATTAATTAAATGTAAAAATTGAAACAAAAATCAAACAATTAAAATGTAATAAATAAACTAAATTAATTACATCAATAAATTAATTTTTCTTTTGATTTAAAAAATTAAATGACATTAAATTAGATTATTATAATTCAAGAATAAAACCAATTGATGTCAATTAAATAATAGGAATTAATTTTCAGATTTGTAAAATTTAATTTTCCAATTAATTTTAAATCTTAAATTACATATATAAACATTTTTTAGAATTAAATTTAAAAATTCGTAATGAGAAGTAAAAAACTTAAATTTGAATCAACTTAATACATTTTAACAATTATATTAATTTTTTACATTTAAACAATAAATAGAAATTATTTTGAATTATTATAATCCAGTGACGAAATCAACTTAATGCAAATTAAATAATAGAAATTAATTGGTATTTTTGTAAAAGAAATTTTATTTATTAAAATTTTGAATCTAGAAATAAATAGAACCTTTTAAAACTTAAATTTAAAATTGAATTTAAACAATTAAAATGAAAAAAATTAAAATTAGATCTAGAAATTAAAAAAAGTAAATGATATTTGTCTAAAAATGTTTAGCCTATTTTGCAGATATCTCTGGCGATGTAAAAAGCGAGAAAAATCTTTATTTTTGCCGAGTTGAACTTGACGCGCAGTAGCTCAATTCTTGATCAATTTTCTTCGTTACCAGATGAAAAAATTTGAAATTAGATCTAGCAATTGAAAAAATAATCCGTATTTGTCTAAACAATTTTTAACCTATTTTGCAAAAATTTCTGACGATGCAAAAAGCAAGAAAAATCTTTATTTTAAACGAGTTGAACCTCGAGCGTAGTAGCTCAATTTTTGTTCAATTTTGTTCGTTAATAAATGAAAAAGTTTGAAATTAGATCTAGAAATTTGAAAAATATTTGATGTTTGACTGAAAAATTCGTTAGAGAATTATCCAAAAATTTCTGGCGAGGTTAAAATTAAACAAAATCTGCTTTTTTGACAATTTAAATTTGACGCGCAGTAGCTTCATTTTTGTTCAATTTTGTTCGTTAATAGATGATAAAGTTTAAAATTAAATCTAGAAATTTAAAAAATATTTGATATTAGTCTGAAAAATTTTGTAGTGAATTTTCTTAAAACTACTTGCGAGGCTAAAATTATTCAAAATCTGCTTTTTAGACAAGTTGATCATCACGTGCAGTAGTTCAATTTTTGTTCCATTTGACAATAGTTTAATAGACGAAAAAGTTTGAAAGTAGATCTAGAAATTTGAAAAATATTTGATGTTTGCCTGAAAAAATTTTTAGTGAATTTTAAAAAAATTTCTGGCGAGTCTAAAATTAAACAAAGTCTGCTTTTTTGACAAGTTGAATCTGACTCGTAGAAGCTCAATTTATGTACAATTTTGTTCATTAATAGATGAAAAAGTTTTAGACGAGTTGAACCTGACGAGTAGTATCTTAATTTTCGTTCAATTTTTTTTGTTAAGACATGAAAAAGTTATTAAAATATTTTTTTACATTAATTTTGATTATTCTTGTCGGGGGTTAGTTATAGGGCTTGATTTACTTCGATATCATCTGAAATTAGGGGTGGTTTTTAGATGTTGATGATATTAAGGTTTATCTCTTGATTACATTTACTCTCAAAAATTTATGAAGCAGTCCATATAAAGTTCACCTTCACAGCACACGACATATGCTAAAAAATTTTTCAATTGACTATCTCTTAGAGACAATGTATTATATTTACACTCAAGAATCATGCTAGTATTTCATATGTTCACTATTCTCACTTCAGACAACCGTTTATGCTACTGCGTATTTAGTTGAATCAAAAAGATAAACTTTGTTTATTTTTTTTTTAAAACGGGCCCGCTAGTAATTATTTATTTCTAATTATAAGTAACATATTAGTTTTCTTTAAATTCTAAAGAAGAATTTTCAAGTTATACCTCAAAAGGTTAGGCTTATTATAGACCATTATAATGGGAGTTTTAATAAAAAGTGATTTTTATGACAATTCAATAAAAAAATTTTAGAATTATTATTAAAGACAAAATATAAAACATGTTTTTTTTACGTTTTTGTAGTATAATTGAGCCGCCGGATTCAAAAACCGCCTCTGCCTGAAAAATGTCTGACCAAACGTTGAGAAAATCAGTGAAATTCCCATTGTCGCTCACTGCTACCCGACTACCATATGTCAGACTTTTCACGCGCAGAGGCGGTTTTTGAATCCGGAGGCTCAATTATACTTATATCGGTTACCAGCTTTATTTTTAAATGCAAAAAAAAAGAGTAAAAAATTCAAAATAGGTTAGAAAGTTCTGTCAGTGTGATTGTTTATTTGGCTTCCAACTACAAATCGCCACTTGGGGGCAGCAACATGCCAAATCAACTGAATGGTAAAAAAGATGCCTTTTTAGATAAAAAGCGAAAATCATGCCGTTTCAGGAAAATTGTGAACACTATGCCTTTTCGTGTTAGCGGTGAAAAACATACCTTTTTAGACGAACGGTGAAGAACATGCCTTTTTAAATTATCAAACAGTTCTTCCTCATTAACTAGCTAAACATTGCAATAATACACAAAAATAAAATAATTAATTTATTTATTATTATTTATTTTTATTCCCTGAAGCGGCATGTTTTTCGCTTTTTTTTGGAAAAGGCATCTTTTTTACCGTACAGCTGATTTGGCATGTTGCTGCCCTCAAGCGACGAAATTAAATAATTAACAAGGAATATAAATATACTATATTTTAATACACAGCAGCGGCATAAGTTTGTCTTCTTCTTGCACTAGTTAAGTGCTACTGCCCTTCTTATTCACTTGCTGGAGGCAAGCCATTAAGTTTGATAATTTAGAAAAATTATTCAACTTAAAGAATAATAAACTTACATAAAACATTATTAGTTTTTGTAAAATTTAAATTTCAAAATTAAGGGAAATAATAAAGAAATTTGTAGACAAGTAAAAAGTATTTGTTATTAATACAAGGTGTTAAAATTACAGAGCACTATGTAGAGCATAGTAATGTAGAACATAATAAATATAAAATTACAACACAATCAATTATTAAAACAAATGTTTGAATGTTTCTATAGAAACATTCAAACATTTGTTTTAATAATTGAATTTTTTAAGCTTTTTGAAACTTTTTTATTATAATTAACAGAAATACAAGTGGAACACGTATTGATATATAAATAATTTAAGACATTTAATTATGTAATTGTATAGAGAATGAATTTAATATGCATCATAATACTTCAAAATTTTATCACTGTATTTATCTTTGATTAATTTCTATTTGCATTTTTGAAATTGTATTACGTATAACAAAGAAATACTAAACACACTAGTTTTAATAGTAAATGAGATCTTTCTAAAGCTTCATTAAACTTTTTTTTTACATTTAAAAAATACGAAGTTACATTTCTTTCTTTCTTTTTTTGGTAATTTAACAAACTTTGATAAATTTTACCTGAGTTTTTATAAAGTTATTTTTAATTATTCAAGGAAATACGAACAAAACACATTCAGTAAATGGCATTTTCGCATAACTTTGATACGTGTTACTTTATTAAATTAAATGAATTATTTATGCATCAATAGCGAGTAAATAAAAGAAACAGCTCTATATTTTCAAATAATTTATCTATATCCGACAAGGATCATGGTGGCATGTAGACAAACTAAATAAATCCATTAGTAAGAAAAGGACACAGATATCGTGGTCCTTTTCTTACTAATGAAATGTTTTAGATAGCCTACATGCCACCGCAGGACCCTTGCCGGATATAGGTAAATTATCTTAGGCAATTCTTAAAAATATCATCACAGTTTACCTCTAACAAACTTTAATCACACTCGTGTGATTCAAACCCTCATTTGAATTCTGACTGACAAATTCTTTTATTACATTAGCAGCGTTATAAACATCAGATAAAAATGTCTTTTTTTTAGGAATTTCATAAGGTGTATCTTCAATAGAAGATAGAATATTTTCTTCTTTATAAGAAAATTCGAAACATTATAAGTGTTTATTGTTGTTTAGCTAATCTACGGTCTGTTGCAACGTAATTTCGCCCTTATCGGGAAGCTTTGAGAACAAATCTTTTACATACTTCAGATCTGGAGTTTAATTTTCATTAACAGTACCATCCTCGAGAGGTATAAATTGTTTCCAGTAGTTTTTAATATTCTCATCTGCAAAAATATCCCAAGCTTCTGCAGAAAACTGAAAAAAATCTGTTAATTGAATTAATTTCAATGCTTTCACAAAGCCAGCATCTGTTTTTTCAATCAGTAAATAATTTAGAAAGATGGATTCGTAACTTGTCTTCAATTTTTCTAAGGGCTGAATCAGTAAAGGAACGTTAAGTGACAAGTAAATTATGCCATAGAAAAGATGTAACTCTTGTAAACCCAGTGACGGATCTACGGGGGGGGGGGGTCATGACCCCCTCCCCTGGAGCTAACTTAGATTTGCATGGGAGATCTCTCTCATGTATGACCCCCTCCAGAAACCAAGTCTGAATCCGCCACTGTGTCCACTGTCTAAACCATTAGTAGTTTGATGGCATGACCCTATTGGAAATTCCCACAAAGGTACCTAAAAGGTTTCCATGTGTAGTAGGTACTACACATGTTTCCTACATCTGTGCACTAGTTTTCTTTAAAAATAAACTCATAGAAATGTATCATACTTTAAAATTATGAGTTTTTGATTTAAAAAAACCAGTAGATTTAAAAATACTCTTGAGAGGATGAATTGTAGGTCCCTACATAGGATCCTATTCAGGAACCTAAGTAGGTTCCTATGTGGAAACCTTTCAGGGACCTTTGTGGAAATTTCCAATAGGGGACGCATTGTCCATTAGTAAAAAAATTTTTTAATTCTGATTATTTTCGTGATGTTGTTTTTCTTTTACAGATGAAATAAAACAATTTGTATACTAGTCCAGGCTTCACAGACCATCCCCTTTTTCCCCTAAATGTCCCCTTATTTTGCGATTGGTCCCTAAAAGTCCCCTATTTAGAAAATTTTTCCCTAAAATACCCTTTTTTTCACGAAAGTATATCTCAAGTCAAGCTATCTAGAGATTTTCAATTATTTTCAATCTTCTTTAAATTGTTATTATTTTCTTTTTATTCTTTCATTTTCTTTTTATTCTTTTCACTATTTTTCAATTAATTTTTAAAACTTGCAATTATTTTTTTACATTCTAATTTTTTTTATTATTTTTTCATTGTGTTTATCATTTTTCAGTTGTTTTATTTAATTACAAGAATGTTTTGTAATTTTATTACTTATTTTTCATAAATTTTATTTATTTTCTTAAACTTTCAATCATTTCTATAATTTTGAAAATATTTTCTCCAATTTTTAGTTTTTAATAGTATATTAAGCAACAAGGGGTTAAGGGCAGCCATTTGTTTACGCTGATGTTTGTGTACGAGTGACAGTCAAGGGCGAAGCCCGAGACGTGAACGAGTACACAAACATCATTGTAAACAAATTGGACTGACTTTGAACCCGTGTTGCTTACGATACTTTTTATTCCAAAGGCACAAGCTTGGTGCTTTTAAATGTTTGTAGGTTAGGGTCTAAATGCATTCACTTGTTTGACCGTATAAAAATGGCGGCCATTTTTGCCCTGTGGTGGAAAAAATGCATGGATCAGCTGTTCATTTTTTCCCTAGGGAAAAAATGGAAGCCATTTTTACCCGGTCGAACAAATGAATGCGTTTAGACCCTGCCTACAGGCATCTAAAAGCGCCATGTTTGTGCCTGTGGGATAAAAAAGTATTTTTTCATAAACTTTCTACATTTTTTATTTATTTATCTCAAATTTCAGTCATTTGTATTATTTTTTAAATAATTCCGTAATTTTTAAATTGATTTCCTTAATTTTACAATTATTTTTTAACTGATTAACTAAACCGTTAATAATTTATTTCAAATTTCAATTAATTAAAAAAATTATTAATAAATTTTAGCATTTTTCAATTATTTTTTTCAAATTTACAGTTAGTTTCGGTATTTTGTAAATAATATCCTTAATTTCCAATTATTTATCTCAAATTTCAATTATTTTTAAAAATTTATCATTTTTGCCATTTTTCAATAATTTTTCACAATTTTCGTTTGTTTTCTTCAATTCTCAAATATTTTCTAAATTTTAAATTACTGTCTTAAATTTTCAATTATTTCTTTAATTCTGCAATTTTTTTCTCTAAATTATAATTTTTAAAATTATTTTTTAACTGATTTACTAAATCTCTAAACATTTATATCAAATTTAAATTGATTAAAGACATTTTTAAAGAATTTCAGATTTTTCATATTATTTTTTTCAAATTTAGAATTACTTTCGGTATTTTTATTTATTTTTTATTTATTTACATATATATACGGGCATTATTTATGCCCATTTGTACAGAGTACTATTAATAATAACAATAGTGTAAGATACGTAATTGACCGCAATTGTCATTGATTACTGCTGACTAAAATTAAAGTACGCAGTTTTCTTATAAAGGCAATTAATGAGTTGTCCAAAAAATTAATATTGTTGTGGAACTGATTTGCCTCACGTCATAGTCTGATCACGACTGAATTGTTCAGGTAGTTAGTTCTAGAAAATGGCAACTTGAACAACGCTGCATTTCTGGAAGAGCGTTGCTGCTTAAGAGATTCAAATGAATTCAAGAGATCTGAGCAGTTTATTAAACTATTAATGATTTTAAATAGAAAAAGTAGATCATTGAATAGAAATCGCTGAGATAGGCGCGGAATTTTAAAACGTGTTCTGAGTTCAGTGTAATCATGATCATGGTAGTCGTAAGGCACACCAACTCGTCTAGCCAAAAAACGCAAGAATCTGTTCTGGACCCTTTCGATGATAGTCTTAAGGTAATCTTGGTAAGGATGCCACAGAACAGAAGCAAATTCTATTTGTGGTCTCACTAGTGTGAAGTATAACACCTTTATCGCCAATTCGTTGGTAAAATTCGAGGCATTCCTCATGACAAAGCCCAGAACTCTGGTCGTTTTGTTGACGGTAAAATTAATATGATCTATAAAGCTAAACGAAGAGTTGAGCATTACCCCAAGGTCACGTACTACGAGTACTTTAGATAATTTGTCATCACCAATATGATAAATACAAACAGAATCGCTACTGGACCTGGAAAACGATATCGTTTTACACTTATTGACGTTAAATAATAAGTTATTTAAGAGTGACCAAGTGTGAAGACGAGCAAGATCGGATTGCAGGTCCAAGCGGTTCTGAATGCAAGAGATTGACTTATATATTTTCAAATCATCGGCAAATAGTAGAAAGAGAGAATGGATAAAAACGTATTTAATGTCATTAATAAAAAGAATAAAGAATAATGGACCTAAATATGAACCTTGGGGAACACCAGATGTAGCAGTAAAAATCTCCGAGAAATCGCGATTGATACGGACTGATAATACTCTGTCAACAAGATAACTTTTAATCCATAAAATAGTGTTCTCGGAGAAACCCATATTACTGAGCTTAGTCAGAAGAATGCCATGGTTGACCTTATCAAAAGCCTTAGCAAAGTCGGTATAAATGGCATCCACCACTTTTCCAGAGTCTAAATTATTTAAAACAAAATTAGAAAAAATACAAAGATTTGTTACAACAGACCTACCCCTAGTGAAGCCATGCTGCTCATCGACGATAATGTGATTTATTTGGTTATAAAGTGTGTCATGGACTATACTTTCGAATATTTTTGAAATAGTACTAAGTATGACTATTGGGCGGTAATTAGTGACGTCACTTTTATTTCCATCTTTATGAATAGGAATCACGATTCCCCTTTTCCAAACAAACGGGAATGTTTCACTTGTTAGCGATAAGTTAAATAGTATAAACAAGGGTTCAACAAGCGATGAACAGCACGACCTCAAAAGGGAAGGGGGAATTCCATCAGGACCAGCCCCTTTTTTTATATCTAGCGACCTTAACTTGGACGAGATAGCCTCTCTGGAGACACTTGGTATAGTGATGGGATCATTATTACAATTGCTTAGATTTGCGGCCGGAATATCGATGTCAGAAAAAGCATAAACAGAACAAAAATAATCTCTAAAGCAGTTCGCAGAGTCTATGCTGTTAGACGCCCGATTCTCACCATAAAATACTTCATTTGGTATACTAGAGCTCTGACGTAAATTGTTAACAAATTTCCAGAAGTATTTAGGGTTTGAAATAATCGAATTTTGAACTCCTGCAATATAGTTTTTGTAACAAATCTTAGACTTTAATTTACACTCTGCTCGCAGACGGGAAAAAATTAAATAATCAGATGCAAGTTTAGAGTTTTTATACGCAATGTGAGCAGCCTTTTTTAGTGAAACCATATTTTTTAATTCGCTATTAAACCAGGGGGGGTGGCTAGTGGCCGTGAACGTTTTTACGGGAACAAATAAGCTGAAGGCATGGTATAAAATATCATAAAAGGTAGCCACTGCGTCATCAATGTTTAACATGTTTAAAACTAAATAAATAATATCCTACATTTTCAATTATTTATCTCAAATTTCAATTATTTTTAAAAACTTATCATTATTTTGGCTATTTTTCAATTATTTCCTTTAATTTGATATAATATATTCTGTAATTGTTTTAAATTTTTTTTTCTCAAATCTCGATTGTTTTCGTCAATTCAACTATTTTCAACTATTTCTATAATTTTGCAATTTTTTCTACAATTTTTAATTTTTTCAATTATTTTAACTGGTTTACTTAACTTTTAATTATTTATTTCAAATTTCAGTTAATTTGAAAAAATTGTTAATAAATTTTAGCAATTTCAATTTTTTTTCAAATTTACAATCATTTTCGGTATTTTGTAAATAATATCCTAAATTTTCAATTATTTATCTCAAATTTCAATTATTTTATAAAATGTATCACTATTTTTGCTATTTTTCAATTATTTCCTTTAATTTGATATAATATATTGTGTAATTTTTTAAAATTATTTTACTTAAATCTCGATTGTTTTCCTTAATTTTCAAATATTTTCTTAATTTTAAATCACAGCCTTTAATTTTCAATTATTTCTATAATTTTGCTATTGTCTACTTCAAATTTTAATTTTTAAAATTGTTTTCAGTTTGATTTATCTTCATTTATTAATCTTAAATTTTAATTCTTTGTTTTCAACGTTTAATTCGTTTTATAACCTTCTCATTAATGTCTTCGTTTTTAAATTAGCCTAATAATTTTTTAATAAGTTTCCTAAATTTTCAATTATTTTTTTTCAATTCTCGATTGTTTTCATAAATTTTGCATTTTTTTTCAATTATTCTCATCATTTTAAAATTTATTTTTTCAATTTTCAATTATTTATCTCAAATTTGAACTCTTTCTTTTAGTTTTGATTAGTTTTATAATCGTCTTTAAATACTTTTAATTATGTTCATTATTTTTTAATTAATTACTTAAGTTTTCAATTTTTTTTAATTTACCATTATTCTTATCTTTTTTCAATTATTTCTCAAGTTCTGTATTCATTTTCTATAATTTTGAATGATTATTTATCAGTTTTAAATTACTTTCCACTATTTGTAGTTAGTTTCCTTTTTTTTTTTATTAATTTGAAAATTCTGTAATTATATTTTTTTTATCGTACAACTTTGTAATTTTGTCCTACCCAAATAAAATCGAGTTTCTACGGTATATAATTAATTTATCTTTATTTATATATTTATAACGTTTTTAGAGTAGGTGCCCTAAAAGTTCCCTATTTTTGTATATTTTGTCCCCTATTTCCCCTAAAATATTCTTCATTGTCACTGTGAAGCCTGCCAGTCAACAAAAATTTGTTTGTCCTTCCATGCATTACTTTGCGATACATAATACACTGTCAGTTCCTGAACTGGCCCTCCTGTTCTTTAAAACAGAGAGGTTTTTTGTCTTTTTGATTATAAACAGCGGTATCTTATGACTTCCAGAAGCGTTTGAGCACATCATTACAGTTAAGGGGTGAAACTCGTTTAAACGCACATTTTTTCATGATTTTCTTACAAAAAAGTAGTAAAGTTTATTGAATTGAAATAAAGCATATTTTAAAATACTCAATGTAAGCTATATATGTGACAATTTCTGGTGAAACGGACCTTACGCGACAATAACATTGGGCTCACTTTTCGTGCACTGAGCAACGGAATACTGAGCCTAATGTTGTTGTTGCGTAAGGTCCCTTTCACCAGAAATAGTCACATATATAAATTTTTTTAATAAAAATATTCCAAAATGACGGCGCTACAGGTGATTGAAGTTAGAACTTTAGTTTTGCGCTGTACTGATAAGTTGAAAATTTGCTGAGATATGTTGCACGGAGCGCGAAAAAACACGTTTTGAGAAAATCGCGTTTCAAGTTTTCGATACAAAACGCTATATTTTCAAAAATAACCGTTTCACGAACATTATTAACAGTTGTAATGAACATTAGTGATTCATACTATCAAATTACATAGTGAAATTTTACTGTACAGTAAGATAATCGTGGTGCGTTTTCGCGTGCATTGTTTATTTGCGCTCAGTACCATTTGGAGCGTTAACTTACATAATATACTATAAAGAAATTTATACTTCAAATGTAGGTCTAAAAATTTAGAATCATGTTCTACAGATTATAAACTAATTTTTAAAGCAAAAATATATGTCAACAAATTTTATTTTACACGAATTTCCCCCCTTAACTTGCTTTTGGATTTTTTTTTATTCCAGCTAGGGGTTTTCATTTTTCAATGCATAAATTTTTTTAGGTAACAGCTTCCAAAACAGACATAACTGAAGTTAACAACATTGCCCCAGCAACGAACTAAAAAAAATTTTTTTTTTTTATATTTCGTACTAATAGATGCCCTGAGAATTAAAACAAACGTCAAAGTCAAACTTGCCCCCCAATATCCCCAAATTTCCCCCTAAATTTGCAAAAATTCCAATATTAAATACAAATAAAATCGGGCAAGTACGAGTTACACCCGTACTAAATCCAAGGGTTCCGTACAATTATTGTTAAATATTGTTAAATATTGTTGAAACAAAAAGTGTATACAATTTTTTAAAATACTAATTGTAATTTTCAATTATTTCAAAAAAAATTTTTATAATTTTTACCATTTTGTGAAAAAAAATATGTATTTGTGTACGCTGCCGAATATAATATTACATAAATTAATCTGACTAGTTCATAGTTTATCAAAATACAATTGTTTAATTATTAAATATCAATTAAACGACCTTATTGGAAAAAATTTAGAAAAAATCTGTATCAAAATTGGAAAGTGGGATAAAAGGTAAATAAGAATATTTACTTATTATATTTGAACTATTATTTATATTAGTAACACATTTTTGTGCAGCGTACACAAATACATATTTTATTCCACCAAATGGTAAAAATTGTAAATTTTCTTTTTGAAATAATTGAAAATTACAATTAGTATTTTAAAAAATTGTATTCACTTATTGTTTCAACAATATTTAACAATAATTGTACGGAACCTTTGGTTTTGGTACGGGTGTAACTCGTACTTGCCCGATTTTATTTATGCATTTTTGCAAACTTAAATTTTCTAATTCTAATATTTTAGCAGATAAGCTGACCCAATTGTAATTGTACATTTGGGGCAAAATTCCTGAACTGTCCAGGTCAAAAAATAAAATTTATTCAAACTTTTCTAAAGTGTTTCCATTGTTAGTGGAAGTGTAAATACCAAAAATTTTCAAATTCCATGAAATAGTTTTAGAGTTACACAGTTTTAAAATTTTGAATTTTTTTAAAATTTAGTTTTTTAAATTTATTATATTTCTAAATAGATTGCACAAAAGTTAACATATATATAGTGATTTTTAAAGCTTTTTTTACAGACTATTCGATTATAATAAATGTTTTTTTGAAAAAAGAAAATTTGACCTTGAATTTCAAGGTCAAATTTTATCATTATAATATTATTATAATCGAATAGCCTGCAAAAAGAGCTTTAAAAATCACCATATATATGTTAACTTTTGTGCAATCTATTTAGATAATAAATTTAAAAAACTACATTTTAAAAAAATTCAAAATTTTAAAACTGTGTAACTCTAAAACTATTTAATGGAATTTTAAAATTTTTGGTATTTACACTTCCACTAACAATGTGAAAAAACTTGAGAAAAGTTTTAATAAATTTTATTTTTTGACCTGGACAGTTCAGGAATTTTGCCCCATTTTATTTATCTATAATGAGTAATAAAATATTGAATGAGTAAAATTAAAGATGAACTACCTGACTAGAGAGTATAGAGGTGTATTTACACCTCGATTTACACATTGCATAATTCCGATTTGTTCACCTAAGCCGGAATCAATTCGAAAGATAGTAATCGTAATTATATAATACATTAAAGTCGACGTTACCTTTAATCCCTTAGTACTTAATAGTACTAATATCAATTTTTAATAGTTACAATCTTATTACGTCCTTATGTACTCAGCCGAATACAAACTTCACTGACAATTTTTCTTATACAATTCTGGAATTTTACATACTCTAAGATTATTTAATTTTTTGTAAAAAATATGCTAGCAAGAAACGTTAAACGGAAATCAAAGAACTGACCCAGCAGTATTTGCACATTTTATTGATATATAATAATTAGTAAAATATTGAATGAGTAAAATTAAAGATTAACTATACCTGAAACGTTCTTTACTTTAAACCATTTCTGTTTAAAATTACAAAACGCTCCTGTGAAATTTGTTATTTACTTTGTTTTATTCATGATGGTTATGATGCGTACAGTTTGAACTACTCCTGTATATTTAAGTTCTTTGTAACTTATAACTTTTCTGTTTTTGAAAATCACTAACCTTTTTGGTTTTTAATTTACATCAAAACGATAAAATATTTAAATATATAAACACCACTAAAATAATCGAATATTTTCAAATCAATTCCATACATAACCTCAACGTAAGTTTATTTCATATATTTTTTCGCAATTGATTATTTTTGGTTTGGTTAGTTTTGGCATGGTTTTGGCCTTAGGCCCCCGTAGGTCCAATAATAATAAACTTTGGGAGAATCGATATGTGACCTTTCTTTTTTTTTTTTATCGATTCTCAAATTCGATTCTTTTTTTATAGCCTAATGGCCTATTTACACCTTCGAAAAAAAAATTTTTTTGCATGAGAGTAAAGAGGACAGATACACAGTCTGTCCTCTTCCCTCCAATGCGAAAAAATTTTTTTTTCGAAGGTGTAAACAGGCCATTAATCCTTTAATCGTAAGAATGAGAGGAAGGAGGACAGACATATATCTCTGTCCTGCTTCCTCTCATTATTACGATTAAAGATTAGCGATTACGATTCATTATGCGTTATGACCTGTTTACACCTTCAAAAAAAATTTTTTTTGCATGAGAGTAAAGAGGACAGATACACAGTCCGTCCTTTTCCCTCCAATGCGAAAATTTATTTTTTCGAAGGTGTAAGGGCGCAGTCCCATGATGTGGAATAGAAGAATAGTGGAATAGATTTCTGCCAATCAAAATTTAGTCTCCAGTAGAAAACATTACTTTACCGCCAGAGACTAAATTTTGATTGGCTGTAATCTATTCCACTATTCTACTATTCCACATCATGGGACTGCGCCCTTAATAGGCCATTAGGCTAATCATGTATAGCCAGGGATGGGTACGTATAATACCTGAAGTATTATACACTGCGATTCAATGTGCGTTAAGATACGCTCCCAGCTCGGCGTCTGCCTGCCTGCGCGTGCAACCGACATGAGAGAGAAGAAGATGGAAATATAGTTCCGTCTTCTTCTCTCTCGTGTCGGTTGCACGCGCAGGCAGGCAGACATCGAGCTGGGAGCGTACCTTTAGGGTAAAATCATTTGTGAGCAGAAAGCGCAAAACCGAAAGTAGAAAATCATAAGAGTAAGAGAGACAGTGATATCTACCTACCTCTCTCACTCTCATGATTTCTGCTTTCGGTTCAACGCTTTCTGCCCACATGGGATTTTCCCCTTACCCCCTATCTACATGGAAGCTGATCCTGCGGTTATGCGTAAATTGAGTAAACCAGTGTGACGTCACAAGTCCGTTAAATTTTGGCATTTGTCAAGAAGGTTGGGCTCGAAACCCAAATTTACATTGAAATGCATGGGATTATTATTATAAAACGGTTTTACGATTAATTTATTGTAAAATTGCATAAATTATTGCAATTAAAAGGTAGAATACGTTTTTTTGCGTCTTTGTAATATACTTGTATTCCTTATCAATTATTTAATTTACACTTAACAGGTAAAAAAACAATCACAATGACAGAAATTTCAAACCTGTTTTCAATTTTTCACTATTTTTTTGGCATTTAAAAATGAAGCAAATAACTGATAATACATATAAATATATTTTAGAAACGTAATGATATATGTTTTATTTCTCATCCTTAATAATTCTAACCGTATTTTATTGTATTGTTATAAAAATCACTTTTTATTAAAATTCCCATATATTGCAATGTAAATTTGGGTTTTGAGCCCAACCTTCTTGACAAATGACAAAACTTAACGAACTTGTGACGTCAAACTGGTTTACTCAAATTGTGAGAGAGACAAGGACAGACAATGTTTGTTATTGTTGCCGTCCTTTTCTCTCTCATTGGCTTTATTGTGCGTTTTGACGCTTGACGCAGAATCAGCTTCCATGTAGATAGGAGGTCATTGGCTTTATTGCGCGTTTTGACGCTTGACGCAGAATCAGCGTCCATGTACATAGATAGGGGGTTAGGCCTATGCTGTCCTCCGGTTTAACCCCCTATCTACATGGGAGCTGATTATGCGTAAATACGCGGAACGTATAAACGCAGAATTGTGAGAGGGACAAGGACAGACAATGTTTGTTATTGTTGTCGTCTTTTTCTCTCTCCCCGGCAAGAAGGTTGGAATAACCTAGAATTAATTTTATTAATTCTACTTAATACTTGAATTTCCCTTCATTTTATGATTCTGCATTATGAATTAAAAATAACAAAATTCAATTCTATTGAATTTTATCTACACGTGACTTGAAAATACAAACATAAATGAGCCTTTTGAGTTGAATGTGTGAAGAGAATTGCCAGGGAAAGAAAAAATGTCAACTGTATTTTCTATTACGGAATTAAATATTTTGTAGACTCAAATCAGAAGGAATTATTAGGAATAGAAAAATCATAAATGCGTATGCTGTTTTACAGAATAGAAGAAGTTTCTGGAACTAAAAAATTTTTAATTCTATTCTGATGCATGGAATATAAAATCATTTTAGAATAAAGCAGAATCAATTTCAAAAATATTCTTTTCTATTTCTGGAAGTAAGTATTTGAGGGAAATTCAAGTATTTAATATAAAAGAAATCATTGCGATTTTGAGTAAATGTCAAATAAATGTAATTCTTTTCTTTTCAAGGCTTCTTGCCGGGTCATTGCTTTTTTTTCGCGTTTTGACGCATAACGCAGAATCAGCTTCCATGCACGGAAAAAATTTATTTATTAAAATATATTCAAAAGTCGATGAAAACCAGGACATAGAGACATTTTTATAAAGTTTGAAATATTATTGCATACTTATTCATAAGCACAATAGAAAGAATCGTCAAGCAGTCGATTAAACTTAAATTCTGGTGTAGTAAAACAGAGTGAGAAATAATTGATTAATAAGTAACCAAAGGTTGTTTACGAAATGTTCGAAATAGTTCCAAACGTTGATCTCTACCACTTAAAATTTATTCAACAGTCGAGGAATCGAGGAAACGTAACGCCTTTTATGCTATAGTTAAGTGTCACCCACTTCAATCCAAAGACTCTCGCGTATTCTTGAATGGCCGAGGGGTATAAGGCGCCGTCTCAAGTATCGTCGTGCGTTAGAACCCGCGTTCGAAACCCGGTTGCGAGATTCTTCGTTAATAAATTAAAATTTGCGTTTATATTAGGATAACATAGGAATTCTGTAAATCTGTTTCTATATAATGTGTGAAAGTGATAAGGTGGGGAGGAAATGGTATGTGTGCGATCTAGAAAAGACGAAAAGTTCGTTAAAAGGTTGTTTGAATATATTTTTAAAACGTCAATCTCAAATTTTCACCGACGTGTTGCACGTTTCAATCGACTGTCTTTAAGTTTTAGTTGACAAGTTTAAGTTTTATACAAATGGCTCTATGTCCTGAGTTTCATCGACTATTTGAATAAAATTTAATAAATTAATTCTTTCCGTGTGTAGATAGGGGATAAGCGCAAAGCACAACGAATACGGTTACGGAAGCAGGGCATGAGTTAAGAAAGGACAGAGACTGTTTCTGTTCTTTTCTGCCTCATGCTCTGGTCCCGTAACCGTATTTCTATCTGCTTAGGCCTTTTATTGTTCGAACAATAAATGAACAATGAACCGAAAGGACAGCATTTATGAACAGCAGTGTACATAGTTTTCTACACGTATAAAGGCACACACTCACCTCGGTGTCTGTCTGCATGCGCATGCAATCGACATGAGATAGAGGAAGACAAAACATACAAATTTCTATTTCTGTCTTCTTCTATCTCATGTCGACTGCATGCGCGTGCAGACAGGCAAACTAAGTGGGAGCATCTATGTATTTTACGTTCTTAGTTTTCTACGTGATGTATTTTACGTTTTAGGGTAAAATCCCATGTGAGCAGAAAGCGTAAAACCGAAAGCAGAAATCATGAGAGTGAGAGGGGTAAGTAGATATAACTGTCTCTCTTACTTTCATGATTTTCTACTTTCGGTTTTGCGCTTTCTGCTCACATAGGATTTTACCCTTATCACATGACTAAATGAGCGGGATACATATAACATAACCTTTGTTCTTATAAAGACTGTACTTGTGTAGTTTATTTAATATGTGACAACATATTTGTATGATTTTAATATTAATTTAAACACTTTTCCAAAATAACTTGATTATCATTACTAGAAATCCTATAAAGTCATTTAAATTGATCTAGAAAGTGTTAATAAAAGTTTTTGAAATAATTTTGGTAATTCTTTACAATTCTTACTTTTCCGAATTTTGAAGCTTTTTAATCGGGACCAAGTGGAAGTGGTGTATTTTAGCACCAAAACAAATAATCAGGTGGGGGAGGTTGAAAAAGTTCACCGGTTTTTTATATTTTTGTAAAAAACTTCAATTTTTTTACCATTATGAATAAAGCATATTTCATCACTTTTTTCTGTGAAAACCACTTTAAAATGTTAATTACTGATTGTAAACGCACAATTATAATAAAAATCGAAATAATAACTATCATTTTGACAGCTGTAAATATTATCCGGGTTGTGCAGAGATGGGTAAATGTAGAAAACTCGAGGTTTTCTACGTATAGTACATGGTTTTCTACATTATGTAAAAGAAGTATTATTCTGACTTACAATAAGATAACGCACATACACATACACGCAAAATGAGAATTTTGCTATTGCATTTTGGAACTATCCATCTCTGCTTTCGATTAAACGCTTTCGTTTCACATGGGACTGCAGCCTAAAGGTGCCATCCCATGTCTGCGTTTTGTATTGCGTTGTAATGAGACAGAAAAGGATAAAGTATATGTGTGTCTTTTTCTCTCTCATTACAACGCATTGCAAAACCGCAGCCATGGGACGGCGCCCTAAGGCCTGCATCCCATGATTCCGTTTTGCGTTGCATTGTAACAAGAGAAAAAAAGACCAAGTATCTCTGCACAACCCGGATAATATTTACAGCTGTCAAAATGATAGTTATTTTTTCGATTTTTATTATAATTGTGCGTTTACAATCAGTAATTAACATTTTAAAGTGGTTTTCACAGAAAAAAGTGAGGAAATATGCTTTATTCATAATGGTAAAAAAATTGAAGTTTTTTACAAAAATATAAAAAACCGGTGAACTTTTTCAACCTCCCCCACCTGATTATTTGTTTTGGTGCTAAAATACACCACTTCCACTTGGTCCCGATTAAAAAGCTTCAAAATTCGGAAAAGTAAGAATTGTAAAGAATTACCATAATTTTGTGTCTAATCCTAGAAAATTATTGGTTATATAATGTCTGGAATTATTTATTTATTTTAAAATAATATAAGTTAAAAGTGTTTAAATACATTTATTAAGGGTGTTGCATGGAGAGAATCAACATAACCTTAATATATTTTTCCAGGCAGCGTATGTACAATTTTGACACTTAGCCAATTTTTTCAGAAACAAAAAATGTAATTAAAAATATGACCATGTACCCATAATTTAAATTTTATGCAGATTCTAAAATTAATTTGACATTTTAGAAATATGTATTATTTGGTCTTCAGTTTCTGAACAAAATATTAAAAATTATGTAATGATAGGACTTTTTCTTAATTTAAAAAGTTGCTCCGGATTACGCTCGTCAGATTGTCCAGCGTTCATAACCTCAAAATTTAAATAGAATTTACAACCCAACGATGAATTTTGACTTAAATACTAGCTGAAAATTAAAATAAAAGCAAATACAAAGTAAATCTTAGCCTGCTGGCTGACATTTATTGTTAAAGTTAATTTCTTAATTTCTAATAGGTTAGGTGTAGTCAGATAAAACTCAAAATATTCTTAATTTAAGAATAAAGATAGAAATTATATTTAAACAAAATAAGAAATAGCTTACAAAAATATAAAAGAATTTAATAACAAAAATCTGTTCTTTTAGAACATCCCGACATAAATATTCGTTTCTGTTTCTTCATCTTCTGACGATTTAATCTAAACTGGCAGAACTCGCATTTCTAAGCTTGAATCTGTAACAGAGATTTGATTTTCTTTTTCTAGTCTTAACAATATAATTTCCCTATATAAAAAGAAATAACCGAATTCGATAAATTTTCTCAGTTTTCTAGTTTTAACTTTTTCGACTATATAAAATTACCCTTAATTTTTACAATAAATATTCTACCACCCTCTACCGCCTATTTTTCAACAAGCCCTCCAAGGGCAGAGTTGAATCTATTCTTTGGCTAGAGAGAAAGCGTACAGAAGGACCTATATTTTCTCTCTCCAGCCAAGAACTGAGAAGAACCTAGAATAACAAGAATTTACAACGCCATGGAAGGACCCAAAGACGCTACAAATCCCTATTTTCGCTCACCAAACTAAAGAGAAGGACCTCTACTAGTCCGGCGAACGTCCAGGTAACCCTTCACCTTAAAGGTTCCGGATTTTCTGTGCGAGTTTTAGGAGAGAAGGACCTCTGCCTAATCCTCGCACGTTCTCAGGGGTCAATCTGGTCTACTAGTCACCCAGAGCAAAGAAAAAAAATGTGGCGGAAGGACCCACGCACATCTCTCGCTTTACCTGAGCAGCCTAGCTTGGTATCGAGAAGGACCTCGAATCCCAGCAACCAGACGACTAAATATTCGGCAGCGCGTGCCGATTAATATAGTCAAGCTATCGTGACCTATGTGCCGATGAGGCACACAGGTGGGGAGCGGTAGAGGTACAAGCTCGGTCGCACTAACTCGGGTCACGAGCCGACCTGAACTTTACTATAGTGACGATGTGAATATAGTATATTTCTCCATTACTAAATTTCCAAATTTCACATCGTCACATTTCCCCCGCACTTAAAAAAGCGAAAATCTGAGCGCTAAAACTAAAATGTCTTGTATCATTAATTAAATATTACATAAAAACATTTTTTCTTTTTTTTATTCACAACCAAGGATTTATCGCTCATGCAACCAACTAGTAACTTTTCCACTAACACTTGTATCTTCCGTCGAGATCCATTTGGCAGCATCCGGTACAGTTGACTCAGGAACATTCATGGAGATTATATAACTGCTTCTGAAGTTTGGTAATCCAGATCATTAGAAGTTCTTTTAAGATTTCAATACTGAACTTTATATTCGATAGGGTCCAGTGAGCGTTTGTCTTTTGATGTTACTAGGTGCGAGGTTTGCCCATGCCTCGACTTCTAGAGGTACCGTAACTAGATTCAGGACCATATACCTGAGTGGTGGGCCTAGAAAGACTATCGAATGTTTCAAGTACGCTCTAATCTAGATGAAATCTCTTTTAAAAACACATTTTTAAAACTAGATATAAATTTTCTTCATTTCTTGGGTTGAAGAGTCTGAGAGAGTGATTACTTCCTAGAGAAACTAAACTGACATGCTGCTTGGCGAAGATCACTATATTGATGTCGGACACACCACTGATGTTAACTTAATTCTTATGCGCTTCTTCCAGAGTGAATGACACCTCCTCTACACGTTGTACCAAAGAGTTCACAGTCGAAGCCTCATCCCGTCGAATGTATAGCCGGAAATGCGGGAGCATGTTACGATATAAAATATCGATTTCTTGATTGACACTATATGCTCCATGACGTCTCATCCATGTCCTAAGCGTGCTCACAAAACTTCGAAACTGTTCTCCTGGTTTTTGATAGTAAGTGGCAATCAGAAATTCCAAATTCTGCAACTCTCGTGGTGATAAAAAACATAGCCGAAAAGAATTGACTAATTCCGCATAAGATGAAATATTCCTTATTTCATTTCGGTACCAGAGGAGTGCATCACCTGATAGTAATTCTGGGAAACCCCTGAGCATCTGCTCGTCCGAGAACTGATAAGCGACCTGCAGTTCGCTAATCCGTTCCAAAAATGCGTAAGGATCCCGTCCATCAAATTGGCATCTCCACTTTCTCATTTGTTCTAAAACTTCAATACTCACATCTGGTACCATTGTGGATAGTGTAGTCCGATGGCCTTGCAATCTAGGTGTTTCTGGATTCCGTAACTCCTGATGTCCATCTCTGTCTAGTCTCGTTTCCTCTCTCTCTCTCCATCTGGATGATTTTCCACTTCGATCATTGATGCTTCTTCTTTCTCCATTTCCTCATCTCGGCTAATGTCATCTTCCTCTTTGTATCCTTCAGGATCCGGATTTGTATTCCACAGCTCAGGTCTGCTTCTCACTGATTCGACTAATCGTTGACGCAACACTTTAACTGCCCCAGTCGATTCTAAATTTACACTCACTAATTGGTTGATAAGCTCTGCTTTTGATAGACGATAAATCCACGACACTCCCATTTTAAAGTTCTTAATTTAATAAGACACTGTTACTATATATAAAGAAGAAACTTTTTACTCTATTTCTCTTATTATCAAAACAATTTTTCTCTTAACAAAGAACCTCACAACTTAAGTGGCTCAAGAAAACTAAACAAAATTTACTAGAAAATTTACATCCTAGCTAGCGTTTGTTGATCTTTGATCACCATAGCTAATAATACAACGGGGTTACTTAACCCCATAGGCGGAAGAAAGTAGTATATTTTTTTTTCCAACTAGAAAAGAATTAACAAAAAATACAATAACTAAACTAGTATTTCCATCTCTGAATGCATATTACCGAGCTAGAAAACCAGAAAACTGAGAATTTATTTTCAGATCAATTGGTATCTTAGTTCCAAGTAAAGTAAAAAAAAAATGGAACACAACTAAATCATGAATTATATTTTTAACTTAACAAAAAAAAAAAACCTTTTACTAGACTATCTAGATTTTATTAAAAATACAAAAAAAATTTAATTTTTACTAAAAAAGATTCAAATAAAATTTTCTTCTTTTATACTCTGCACAGTATGGTTTAGTTGTTTCCGTCATAGTTAAATTGGTTAGACTGACCACATCTCTTGTGAATCTACAATTTTTAAAGTTAAATTTACTAAAACCGTTCGGGCGCCATGTAATGATAGGACTTTTTCTTAATTTAAAAAGTTGCTCCGGATTACGCTCGTCAGATTGTCCAGCGTTCATAACCTCAAAATTTAAATAGAATTTACAACCCAACGATGAATTTTGACTTAAATACTAGCTGAAAATTAAAATAAAAGCAAATACAAAGTAAATCTTAGCCTGCTGGCTGACATTTATTGTTAAAGTTAATTTCTTAATTTCTAATAGGTTAGGTGTAGTCAGATAAAACTCAAAATATTCTTAATTTAAGAATAAAGATAGAAATTATATTTAAACAAAATAAGAAATAGCTTACAAAAATATAAAAGAATTTAATAACAAAAATCTGTTCTTTTAGAACATCCCGACATAAATATTCGTTTCTGTTTCTTCATCTTCTGACGATTTAATCTGAACTGGCAGAACTCGCATTTCTAAGCTTGAATCTGTAACAGAGATTTGATTTTCTTTTTCTAGTCTTAACAATATAATTTCCCTATATAAAAAGAAATAACCGAATTCGATAAATTTTCTCAGTTTTCTAGTTTTAACTTTTTCGACTATATAAAATTACCCTTAATTTTTACAATAAATATTCTACCACCCTCTACCGCCTATTTTTCAACAAGCCCTCCAAGGGCAGAGTTGAATCTATTCTTTGGCTAGAGAGAAAGCGTACAGAAGGACCTATATTTTCTCTCTCCAGCCAAGAACTGAGAAGAACCTAGAATAACAAGAATTTACAACGCCATGGAAGGACCCAAAGACGCTACAAATCCCTATTTTCGCTCACCAAACTAAAGAGAAGGACCTCTACTAGTCCGGCGAACGTCCAGGTAACCCTTCACCTTAAAGGTTCCGGATTTTCTGTGCGAGTTTTAGGAGAGAAGGACCTCTGCCTAATCCTCGCACGTTCTCAGGGGTCAATCTGGTCTACTAGTCACCCAGAGCAAAGAAAAAAAATGTGGCGGAAGGACCCACGCACATCTCTCGCTTTACCTGAGCAGCCTAGCTTGGTATCGAGAAGGACCTCGAATCCCAGCAACCAGACGACTAAATATTCGGCAGCGCGTGCCGATTAATATAGTCAAGCTATCGTGACCTATGTGCCGATGAGGCACACAGGTGGGGAGCGGTAGAGGTACAAGCTCGGTCGCACTAACTCGGGTCACGAGCCGACCTGAACTTTACTATAGTGACGATGTGAATATAGTATATTTCTCCATTACTAAATTTCCAAATTTCACATCGTCACAATTATGAACAAAAAATTACACAATTTTCAATATTTTGTTCAGAAACTGAAGCTCAAATAATATATATTTTTAAAATGTCAATTTAGTTTTAGAATCTGCATTAAATTTAAACTATGGGTACATGGTCATATTTTTAATTACATTTTTTGTGTATGAAAAAATTGGCTGAATGTCAAAATTGTACGCTGCCTGGAAAAATGTTTTTAAGGTTATGTTAATTCTTTCCTTGCAACACCTTTAACAAGAGGAATGTTCATAGATGGTTTGGAATAATATTATATGTGAGAAAAACAAATCGAGACCAAAATAAATATTGTAGTTACCGTCATAATTAAAATAACAATATTTTTTAAAACTACCTCAACCGCAGGGTAACATGGAAAAAAATAAAATTTAATAACTAGTTAAGAAGACTTTAAAATTTTTTAATTTTAAATATTAGCCTTTCCGTCAATTTCTTAAATTCCTATATGTAAAAAATGATTAATCACCTGACATCTTGCCGAAACTTGTTAACGTGTTGCAGAGAATGCTATCATTAACATTAGAAATGTTAAATATTGTTAAATAACATATTAAAGCTTTATTCCCTATTTGAACAACTTTTAAAGGACAATTAATTATACCTAAATGTATAATATTAAAATTGTATGTGATAAATAGGTTATGTTACACTGTTTACAAAGTTCACGTCGAAAATTAGGTTTTCTACAATTTTCCACGTACAATACATCCTTCATGTATTATAATTAATAATTATAATTATACATATTATAATTAAAATTATAATTATAAATAAACATAATTATACACTCTAAAAAAAATCTTTGTTATTTTACAACATCCGACAATGGAAATTTATTTCACTATGTCCGACATAGTAAAGTTGCAACCCTACTGAAAAATCCTATATAGGATCCTACATAGGATCCTATATAGAATCCATATGGATGCCTATGAGAATCCACGTAGGATCCTATATAGGATCCTATATAGGTATTGTCCTATAGGAATCCATGTGGATTCTCATAGGAATCTATATGGATTCCTATAGGTCGCCTATAGGACACGTCCTATATAGGATCCTATGTGGACTCTCCTATAGGAATACATGTAGGATCTCATATAGGATCCTACATAGGCGTCCCAGTTTCTATAAGAATATTTCACAAAAAACGCGGACCTGTGACGTCGACTGTGTCCTGAACTTTTCCATCTGACCTCAATTTATCCTATTCCTGAGACATTACGCCACACTTACGCATGGAAACAGCACATATGAACCGTACTGCAGGCTACTCCACCTTAGATGCAGCGCCCTGGATCACTACCGACCTCACTGTTGATACATCGTGCAACACATTTCTAACGATACACTATAAGCCCAAAGCACAACGAATACGGTTACGGGAGCAGGGCATGAGATAATAAAGGAAAGAGAATGTTTCTGTCCTTTTCTGTCTCATGCTCTGATCCCGTAACCGTATTTTTATCTGCTTAGGCCTATATACTATACCTTCTATTCTTCTCCATTTTTATAGTTCTGACAGTCGGCTACGCCAAAAGTCATTTAATAAGAAGGAGAAGAAGCGTAACTGTTGGCCCAAAATTTTCTCAGTGTATAAGTGACGTAAATATTGTGGCTATAAAAATGAAAGCGATTAAATTAAATTTGAGCTAAAGTATCATTTAAGTTTCGACTTTTGAGATCTGGATTTCGTATTTTAAGAATTTTTTTTTTTGACGTAAAAGATATTCTCGTGGCTGAAATGTTAGACAAGTATTTTTTATCTAACTAAAAAAAATTGTTTTATTGAATTATAAAAATTTTAATTTTTTAAGTCGGAAATTAATGTAAATTATTTAATTACAGATTCCTGATCATAATTTAGATCTAATGGACGTGGATACTGAATCTTCAGAAAATGAAGTAAAATTATGCTTTTATTAAAACTATCATTCCTAAAAATCTTAAAATCTTTTAAAAAATTCACTACTAAAAATTACAAATTGTTGTGATATACGCGATTTCAAAAAATCTATTGTTGAAAAACGCAATTTTCATTTATATTAGACCCTCAGCCCCTCCGTAATATTTTTTCTATTATATATATACGTTAATTTTTAATGGAGTATGATATCCTGTCTACTCCCCGCCTCCCAAAGGTGATACGTAATATGCAAATGATCTCTTTAACAAATAAGTATGTTTTATACAAAAATAATTTTTACTGCATGATTAATGTAGGGGAGGTGGGGGTAATACATTTTCATTTTTGTATTTTGTCTTGCATGCAACAAAAAATGACAAAATGACTTTAAAACTTATGTTTGCGTTCTAATAGTTTAGGTAAACTATTAGTATTAGACACAAAATCACTTTGTATTTCACTTCAATAACGCGATTTAGTTAAAATAGATCTAACAACATAAAATAGAAAGATGCCACGACTACGCGCTGCAAAGAATGAACAAGTTAACGATAGCAGAATGGCGTCTTTTTAATCTGCTGACATAGGCATAGAACGGCATTAAACTTCTTGAGGCATTGACTGCATTCAAAATTGTTTTCTTGAAGGCATTGAATGGCATTTAATTTGATACATTATCAGAAAGCATTTAATGGCATTTGGATCTAATTCGTGGTGTTTCGCTTGACGGTAAAGCATTCAATTTTTTTCATAAAATTTGTGAGCATTCAAAATGATTAAAGTGAAACAAATATCAATCAAGAAAACGCGTTAAATGACATTGAGGACAAAAACGGAATTAGTAGGCATCTGTCAGCATTCAAATGACTGTTTTTTTAAATGCCAATTTATGCGTTTTCATCAACCTCTTTTTACCAGGATCCAGTTGTGGAAAAGTTATAATTTATAAATTCCTTATTACCTACGATTTCGTCAACCAGATCGATTTCGTGGAAAAAGTGTGGTTTTTTTAAAAATAAATTGTCAAAATGCAAATTTTCACCAAAGGAGAGGAAAGCCTTTGACAAACACTGTAGGATTTGTCCATCGATCGTCCATAATTAAGAGACTAATTAACCAGTCATGATCATTTTTTTCACCCGGTTGAAAAAACATGTACACGAACACGTACATGAAAGCGTACATGTGCGTGTGGATGAACATGTACGTGTTCATATACGCGGTATTGAAACATGTTAATACCCTGCCGATAGGATATACCTAAAATATATCCAAAATATGCCTGGTACGACATTTTTTAGTCATTTTTACTCTAACAATGCCAGGTACCACTTTTTGCTCCGAGTAGGTAGCCCCTTTAAATTTCGGAAGTACTTATTTAAGTTTTAATAGGATCATAAATGCGTTGAACTGGAATATATGAATGCCTACCAGGATATTTTTTTCATTTATGGCTTCGGTAACCCAAAAGTTTTATGACTCAAAAATTTTGCAATTTGCAAATTTGAAATTGTAAATTAAAAAATTATAAATCTTTCGTTTTTCACGATTATAAATATCTAAAAATTTTCTCAAAATGAATAAAATTAAATGACAATCAATTATTATAAATATTGTTATTTTTTATAAAAAATAACATTATCGGAAAAAAATTAGATACACATAATCGTTGAAAGACGTAGAATGCAAATTCTCAATTTATAAATTTATAATTATAAAATTAGAGAAATTTTTATTTCTGATTTTTAATCCATTCCAGATGTTTGAAAGTTTTACGACATAGCTCGTCCCTTTTTCGACATCTCAAATGCGAAAAATGTACTGGTAAAAAATATTTATTTCTTAATAAATAAAATTTTTCTAATTTTTAAGTTAGAACTTCGGTTTTTTTAAATTTAGAATCTGTAATTTCTGACAATTACAGAGATGTAAAATTTTTGGTAAAAGCCTTACAATTAAAAGAATAGTAGCGTAACTCGTAAACAGTAGAAGATATTAAAAATCTGACATCATTTTTGAATTTTGTTTCAAAAGAATATATCTTATTCATATAAAAACTAAATTATTGAAAATCGAGTATAATTTTGCAATAAATAATATAAATAATTTAGAATTAAAAAAAGGACTGTAAAAGAACCTTTCATTTTATGAGAGGGTAAAAGCATAATAAAATTCTTCAGGGTTTAGAATTTACGGTCATAAATAGCCATAAATTAACCTTTTTGATCCCTTTTTCGTTGGACATTTTCTAAGCACGGAATCATTCAAATCGTACTTCAAAAATGACTGAATTCATTTAGTCATTTTAGCCAGTCATTTTTTAGGTATTTCCTATCGGCAGGGTATACAAGAGCACGTATTTGTTCATGTACATGAGCTCCATTAAGTCAATAATTTCGAACATATACACGTTCACGTATACGTTCATGTACATGTTCATGAGCCCCATTAAGTCAAAAATTTCATACATGTTCATGTGCATGAACACCAACATGTTCGTGCACATGATCATGTAAACGAACATGATTGAAATTTTGCAAAACTTCAAACGTTGCGCAGTAGTTTTCTATGGGAGATATTGCTGCGCAGTTGTTTTTCAGGTATAAGGGTGGAGAAATACCATAGACATAGTTACCTTTGTAACTAAGTCTTAGGCCTTAAGCTGTGCTTGCGCATTTATTCACTTTTAACAATTTAGTCTCAAAACCTTTTGTCATAAGCCCAAAGCACAACCAATACGGTTACGGGAGCACGGCATGATCCACTAACAAGGTCTCGCCACGCGCAAGTAAAAAAAAGTGATCCAATCAACGTTCAGCACTCACCACCGACATCTTAGCCAAATTTACGCGGTAAAACTGCTTTCATTGGTCAGATGACCATTTCAAGATGGTTGCCGTACGTGGTTGCGCGAAAAAGTTCAGTTCTGGTCTGCTTTACAGCTAGACCTTGTTAGCAGTCTTGCCAGATACCCTCACCCGACGCATCTGCGCAAGTCTCTAGAAAGTCATATGATTGGTCCAAGTGAGCGGGGTAATTTGAAATAGCTTAATTTAAAGCTTTTCAAACCATCCCGCTCACTTGGACCAATCATACGAGTTTCTAGAGATTTGCGCAGATGCGTCGGGTGGGGTATCTGGCAAGACTGCTTGTTATGGCCTAAAGGCCTATTTACACCTTCGAAAAAAATTTTTTTTTGCATGAGAGGAAAGAGGACAGATACACAGTGTGTCCTCTTCTCTCCAATGCGAAAAACATTTTTTTTCGAAGGTGTAAACAGGCCATAAGCAGGGATGGGTAAATGTAGAAAACTCGAGGTTTTCTACGTATAATATGTACGTGGTTTTCTACATTATGTAAAATACGTATTATACGTAGAAAACCCCCCACTCCCTCTTATTTTTGACATTTTCACGTATAATACGTAAGTATTATACTGTAGAAAACCATGTATAATACATCACGTATAATACGCACCCATCCCTGGCCATAAGCAGATAGAAATAAGCCTAACGCACAATGAATCGTAATCGCTAATCCTTAATCGTAAGAATGAGAGGAAGTAGGACAGATATATATCTCTGTCCTGCTTTCTCTCATTATTACGATTAAGGATTAGCGATTACGATTCGTTGTGCTTTGGGCTATTCGGTTACGGGACCAGAGCATGAGACAGAAAAGAACAGAAACAGGTCTCTGTCCTTTATTATCTCATGCCCTGCTCCCGTTACCGTATTCGCTGTGCTTTGAGCTTTAATTGAAATAAAGTGCTGCCATGAGTGCAGAGATGCCACGGGCCCTCTACAAACGCATCTGCGCAAGTCTTTGCAAAGTTGTTTGATTGGTCGAAATGAGCGGGGTGGTTTGAAACTCTTTTAATAAAACGATTTCAAACCACCCCGCTCCTTTCGACCAATCAAACAACTTTTCAAAGACTTGCGCAGATGCGTTTGTAGAGGGTCCGTGGCATCTCTGCATGAGTGCCATCATTCACTTCATTGTGTTAATTGTGGAAGTAGTTCGGTTTTGATTGTTTATTAAACGTAATAATGGACGTAACCTATACTAAAAGTTCTATTTGTTGACAGGTCAAATAGACCACTGTCATCACTATTTTCGTGTTCGTTTGCGTTCGTCAATTAAATTAAATTTAAATTCGGTTAATAAATTAATATTACAAGGTTTATTGAGTTAAAATCAGCAGTAAATCATAACTGCATCATCGCGTTAGGATTTTGTTTCATCTACGAGACAACGAGGCGACGCGCCACAATAAAGTGTCAGTCAGTGATGTTATAATGCTTTTGTTATATAAAGCACTATGTGGACCTCGGAGGCAAGCTTTTTCGTCTTGCAAAATTTTGTAATACTCGACTTCGACTTTCGCCACTCGCCTTTGGCTCGTTGGCTTCGTCTGTGCCTCGTATGTCAAAATTTCGCACAGCGAAAAAAGGCTTATTTTGCCTCCTCGGTACACAATGTACTATTCTTGTCGGCTTACTCATAGGACACCTTTAGAATGATGTCCACAACATAACTGAATAGATAAATTCTTTATTTTGTCAAATTCTGAATTTTAATAAAGCATAGAGTAGAAAAAGAGTGGTTTTTGTGCACAAAATAGCTCCACTTCACTGTAATCGAAAAAAAACCACCCTAAAGTTTATATTAAATGTCAAATTGAAATTGGGAAATTAGATTTTAAAGAAAAATATTGTTTTTTAATTTATGTGTAAATATAGTCTACATAATTATAAAAAATGTTATTAATAATATAATTATATATTTGTGCCTTTTACTAAATGTTTTAAATTAAAACAATTAAATAATAATCTCCGTAAACTCCTGAAGTTAGTTAGTATTTATATTTATTCATATTTTTCTGTCCATGTTTTAAAGTCTGAAGTGAAGTTAGTTAGTAAGTTAGTATTGATATTTATTCATTTTTTTCTGTCCACGTTTTAAAAACTGAAGTGAAGTTAGCTCCTGTTATTTTATTGATTTTGACATCTTTATCAGGAAATATTTTGAAATTTGAATTAAAAGAATAAGGTAACCTTTTTCGTTAGTGTCATGTTGTGCTGGTTTTTAATTGTCATTTGTGTAAACAAAAAGTTTCGAAAAATGCTTCAAAAATTTATTATGATTCTTGAAGAAGTTTAAAATATATACACAACATGCTATTAATTTCCTAAATTTTCAGTTATTATCTCAAATATAGATTATTGTCATCAATTTTCCATTATATAACGATTTTTTAATTTTGTTTAAAAATAAATTCTGCAATTCTTCTTGATTTTCATCAATTTATAATTATATTCATTATTTTGGCATTACTTTTAAAAATTTCAATTATTTATCTGATATTGCAATTATTTTTATTTTATTTATTTCAGTACACGGGTTTACAAAAATATACCTTTTATAAACATTTTCATCAATTTTCGTTATTTCTGCGATTTTTCAATTATTCTCTTTAATTAAAATTTTTTAAGTAATTTTGTAATTATTATTTTTTTTAAACATAATTTTATGATTTTTTCAGTTATTTCTCTTAAATTTTATTAAGTGTTTTCAATTCTTTATTTTTAAATTATTTTCATCATAATTCAATTTTCTTTCTCAATCTTAAATTATTTTCAACATATTTCAATTATTTTTTTCAATTTTAAATTAATTTTATCATTTTTCAATTGTTTTCCTCGATTTGTTAATTATTATTCTAATTTTCTAAAATTATTTTCTAAGATTTTTAAGTATTTTTCTTAAAATTCAAATATTTTCTTCAATTTCTAATTATTTTCATTTGTTATCAGAATTTCAAATTTTTTTTCTTAATCATCGTAAATTTCAATTACTTTTAGCTTTCTTCCAGTCTTTTCTCCAATTTTTAGTTAATCTCATTTTCTAAAATTATTTTCTAAGATTTTTAAGAATTTTTCTAAAATTTCAATTGTTTTCTGCAATTTTTAATTATTTTATTTGTTTTCATAATTTGAAATTTTTTTTATTAATTATCGTAAATTTCAATTACTTTCAGCTTATTTCTTCAAATGTTTTCTCCAATTTTTAGTTATTTTCTTTTTTTTAATTGATTTCTAAGATCTTAATTTTTTACAATTTATCATTGTTTGTATCATATTTTAATTAATTTCGTCAATTTTTAAAATTTAAAAACAATTTTCAATTATTCTCTAAAATTTATTTCCTTCAATTTTCAGTTCTTTACATTTGTTTCATAATTTCAAAAATTTTTAACTATTTATCTGACTTTTTAATTATTTACCGTCAAGTGGGGCTATTTTGTGCACAAAACCGCTCTTTCCTCACTCTATGATTTATTAAAATTCAGAATTTGAAAAAATAAAGATTTTATGTATTCAGTTATGTTGTAGACATCCTTCTAAAGGTGTCCTATGAGTTAGCCGACAAGAAAAAAATTTTTGTCTGGGTTATAGAAACTCAAAGTTGTGCACATAATAAACCCCATGGTGCGGCAATTTTGTGCATCAAAGTTTGTTATTTATAAAGTTGTGTAAAAAATTTTTTTGAACGTTTTTGCTGTATGAAGTATTATTTCTAGATATTCTAGAATACAATAAAGAAAAACAAAGCCAGAAATACAAAAAATGTTGTTTCTTTAAGAAAATTTTACTTAAAATAACTTCTATTACACTTCTTGAATTATTTTAAGAGAAAAATTTTCAAAATTAACTTGAAAAGCATGTAATTATTAATGTGCGATTCCAAGTGAAATTTAAGTTATTTTCCGGCAGGTTAACCAAAAGCAATGAAACTTTAGAATTTTATTATATTCAGTATTACTAATGTTTTACATAAATTTTTAGGTCAAAATATTAATTAGTTTACGAGAATTGAAATTCACAAAAAAATTTGAAATAGCAATATCTTCCGTTCTATCAGTCGTATCCTTAATAGCACCGACTGTGCCGGGAACGTTCCTGGAATGGGCCGCCGGTCCCTGGGGTACGTTCACATGGACCGTTCCAATATACCTGACAAATACGTTCCGGATTTCACTAGGCTAGGAACGTTCCGCGGAACGTTCCTGGAATGTTCCGAGGAACTTTAAATACACATTGAAAAATAATTAATGTTAATATCTTGCGCAGTAGTTTTCTATCGCACCTAGAGCTGCGCAGTTGATTTTAGTTGATTTCAGTTGATTTCACTAGGCTAGGAACGTTCCGCGGAACGTTCCTGGAATGTTCCGAGGAACTTTAAATACACATTGAAAAATAATTAATGTTAATATCTTGCGCAGTAGTTTTCTATCGCACCTAGAGCTGCGCAGTTGATTTTAGTGACCACTGTTCTATAGAAGCAATCATATTAAAAACATTAAATAATATTAATAAAAAAATTTTCAGCTTTTTCCGCATACTTTTTCCGCAACCCATTTTGCGATTTTTTGAATGTGTATTCAAAGTTCCTCGGAACATTCCATGAACGTTCCGCGGGAACGTTCCTAGCCTAGTGAAATCCGGAACGGATTTGTCAGGTATATTGGAGCGGTCCAAGGGAACGTACCCAAGGGGCCAGAAGCCCATTCCAGGAACGTTCCCGGCCTAGTCGGTGCTATTAGGGATCAAGATTTTTTCTTTTTTTTAAAATGTTCAGAAAAATATAAAGAATAATTCTATTTCAGGACAATTTTTTAAAATTTTAAAATTAAAAATGTTATTAAATAAAAATTATATCATTTTTAAGCGACGTCTGAAAATTCAATAACCCAAACGCTGAAACGATCTTACCTAAGTTCTTTTGAAGATTCCAAAAGAAACGAACTTTACAGTTAGCTCCTTAATATTTAATTTTAATAAATTATAAATGTAAACATTGGAATTTGAAACTAGTAAACATTGCTATTACGTTGGGCGCGCATCTCCGGCTGAGAAGTGCAAAGCTTATGTTACACGACGTGAATTCAATATAATTAGTGCCTGAGCCAAGAAACTTTGTACCCCTTTGTAGAATTAAAAACTATTTTTAACTATTTTTGTCAAAAATTCTTTTCTAGAATGATTTTAAGCTACTGGACATTCGGTGGCATAACACACACATGAGAAAGTCGTAAATACTGTGTTTGGTAACATGGGCTTTGCACTTCTCAGCCGGAGATGCGCGCGCAACGTATTAGCAATGTTTACTACATAGTTTCAAATTCCAATGTTTACATTTATAATTTATTAAAATTAAATATTAAGGAGCTAACTGTAAAGTTCGTTTCTTTTGCAATCTTCAAAAGAACTTAGGCAAGATCGTTTCAGCGTTTGGGTTATTGAATTTTCAGACGTCGCTTAAAAATGATATAATTTTTATTTAATAACATTTTTAATTTTAAAATTATAAAAAGTTGTCCTGAAATAGAATTATTCTTTATATTTTTCTGAACATTTAAAAAAAAAGAAAAACTTGATACGACTGATAGAACGGAAGATATTGCTATTTCAAAATTTTTTTGTAAATTTCAATTCTCGTAAACTAATTAATATTTTGATCTAAAAATTTATGTAAAACATTAGTAATACTGAATATAATAAAATTCTAAAGTTTCATTGCTTTTGGTTAACCTGCCGGAAAATAATTTAAATTTCACTTGGAATCGCACTAATGTTATTTTTTTGAGGTTTTTAAGGTACCATATGTAAAACTGAATTTTTATTCTTATTTCTTTTTTTTTATAACAAAAATAAGACAAAAATGTTTCAGAACAAAATTCTAAAGTAATTTTTACTAACTACAAAATAAATTATTGAAAAAAACTGGATTTTAAAGAATGCACAAAATAACCCACCAAATCCTGGTTTTTCAGTTTTTTACACTTTTTGTCCTAAAATATGCAATAAAAAGTTAGCACATCACGTATACATTATCACAACTAAATGGTCAACAAGTATTATTAATACCTTTAGAAACACTTTTAAACTTCCGGAGATCTGAACAGAATTTTGAAAACTTTGGAATTTTTCAGCTTGATTTTCACGATTTTACGATATTTTTTTTATTTCTGATAAAGAATTAAGTAATTTGATTTTGTATTCTGTGTAATCTACATATCAGAAAATATTTATACCAAGTATAGCAAGCTTATACAACCGAATATAAAGATTTTATTCATTAAATGCCTCGCGTGCACAAAATAGCCCCACTTGACGTTATATTATTTTATATATTTTTTTCTTCAATTTTCAATTACGTGCGTTCTTTTTCTCGTTCTTTTTCATAATTGCCAAAAAGTTTTTACTTATTTCTCTTTAATTAAAACTTGTTCTGTTCAATTTTAAATTATGTTTATCTTTTTTCATTTATTTTCCCTAATTTTTATTATTTTCTTTTGTTTCAATGAACTTCTGAAAGTTTTAAGTATTTTTTTCAAATTTTGTTTAACTTTCCTTTATTTAAAATATTTTATGTAATTTGTTTAATTGTTTTCTAAAATTTTAATTTCAAATTATTTATCTCAATTTTTAATCATGTTTTTTCAATTTTCAATTATTTTCTCTAATTTTTCATTATTCAATTTTGTTTTAATTTACTTTTAAGATTCTCAAGTATTTTTCTCAAACATAAACTATTTTCTTCATGATTAAAACATTTTTATGATTGTTTAAATTACTTTTTACAATTTTTAATTGATTTCATTATTTTTTTCAATTATTTTGCAAAGTTTGCAATTGTTTTGTTTAATTTCAATTATTTATCCAATTCTGTTTAATTCTAAAATATTATAAATTTTGTCCTAAATAAATATTTATTTTATTTATATTAATTGATTTTTAAATAATACATTAAAATTTTTTTTTCTTGTTAGATAAATATTATTTACCGATTTGTTATATTTATTACTGTATTTTATAATTTCTGAAATGTATAAAAAACTAATCGCGCGCTTGTGCGTGTTTTATTTTGCTAGTAATAATAATAAATAAGATTATATTGACGTTAAAAATTTTAATTTTTTATTTCTAAATTTTAAAATTAATTTTCACGCCTTATTTTATAACTTTCTGCGCAAAGAAAACCAAAATTGGTTTTTACGAGTGTCTTTCTCTCGTGGAACAGAGTATAGACACATTTGTTTGCATAAAAGAAATGTTTAAAAAATTCCTTATCTCAAATACTTTTGTGTACCATAGGGTAAGTCCGGGGGAGATGGCCATACGGGAGAGATGACCAATTCAAATATTTTACTGAATTTGTTATTAAATATCAGTTATTATTGGTTATTTTGCTTCATTTGTGTGCGTGAAAGCAAACAACAACAAAAACTTGAAAATTAAAAATGAAAAAGTACTTGAAATCCTGGTGTATTTTTTTGACTAGTGCTCGAAAACATCAATGGGTTGACTTTACTGATTGTTAAAGTGTTCTTTTTTTAGAATAATGCTTATTTTCGTATTTTTTGGAACTATACATGAGGCAAGCTTTGTAATAACGTCAGAGTTATACATGAAAAATGTTTATTTATTTAAATATTAGGGGAAATCTGGGGGGATGTCATAAGGGATAGATGGCCAATTCAAATATTTTTACAGAAATTGACTCAAAAGGTCACTTATTCTAATCTAAATTTCTTTGTTTTGCATTTAAACATAAAGAAAAGCAAAATTTTGGCGAAAAATAATAAAAAATTAAATATAATACTTCCTTTTTATTTTGTCTATTACTCCAGTACTGAAAAATTTCAACTTGTTTAAATATTTATTTATTGTGGTGATATTCTTTAAGATAAGACTTATTTTTGTGTTTTGTTTATTCTTTCATGTAATAAACTCAAAATGATATATTAATTATATTTATTTACTTAAATAATAGGTGTGGCCAACTCTCCCTTACACCTATGGCCATCTCACACTACGATTGGCCATCTCTCCCTGAATGTCACTTTTTACAAAACATTAATTTTATGATTGTTAACATTAAAATATTTTATATTATTTATGGTTGTTTTAAAGTTAAATAGTCAATGTTTAATTCACAATAAACATCAATATATAAATGTTGTTTTTTTTTATTTTTATGGACCTTTATAGAAAGTATGGCCATCTCCCCCGGACTTACCCTAGCCCTTTTTTTGAAAAAGTGTCCAGTGTTTTTAAAAAAAATTTATAAAAGGGAAATTTTCGAGCAAAAGGGGGAAAAGTGTTTCTACGCCACTCAACTTTCTCCTTCCAACGTCCTTAAGCCAGATATGAACAGACATCAATACGTTCTTATGAATTGCAGATATAAAGTTAAGTTTCCTTCCTACGACAAAAATCCCTTTAAGACGGAAAGGTAACGAATTTCAGCCTTTATAAAAAAAGGATTTAAAATTCAACGGACTTGAACCGGATATGAACAGCCGTCAATACACTTTCATGAATTGCAGATAAAAAGTTATACGGTGTCTACTCACCGGGAATTCCGTAAAAACCGGGAATTTGCCGGGATTTTAGTTCGACCAGGAAAAACCCGGGAAAAAAAATTATATCCGGGAATTTCTAAAAATTTCAGCTAATTCGTTTTCATAATTCTTCAAATTCGCTTGAAACTTATTACTCGTTTTCGAAGTCTCTGATTGTGAAAACGATATCAGATTTACCAATTTTTTTAAAAATTGAAATGGCAGATCCAATTTGGTAGACATTTTGCAAAATTGCTCAAATTCACTTCAAACTTATTATTACTCCGTGGTAATTCATGACTTTAAAAAAATTACTTTTCTCACTTTCTTAGTAAAATAATGGGACGTATGATTAAGTTCTAAAATGAATTATTTAGAATTTTTATTTCATAGAATTTCATGAGGTAGAATTTTCTTGTAGCCGAAATTTCACATTTTCGAATTTGTTTTCAATCGAATTTAAATGAATTCGAATTTTTACCTAACAGAAGTTTTAGGTCATCTAATTTATATCTACAAGAATTTTCATTTAAAAGAAATTCAATTTAAGCGAATCTTAATTTAGAAGAATTTCTATTTTATAGAATTTTAAGTTAATCGAATTTTTAAATGACAGAATATTCATCTCACCGAATCTTCATTTGTCCGAAATTGTATTAGTACGAATTCACATTTGATAAAAAACTTAAAATGCAGAATGTTCATTTGTCCGAAATTGCAAATGGCCGAAAGTCGATCCGACAGAAATATTTTGGCGCGAATTTTGAAATTGTCCAATCAGAAAATATTGAAAAAAATCCCATTGGTCAATTTCAAAATTCTCGCGAAAATATTTCTGTCGGATCGTCTTTCGGCCATTTGCAATTTCGGACAAATGAACATTATGCATTATAAGTTTTCTATCAAATGTGAATTCGTACTAATACAATTTCGGACAAATGAAGATTCGGTCAGATGAATATTCTGTCACTTAAAAATTCGATTAACTTAAAATTCTATAAAATGGAAATTCTTCTAAATTAAGATTCGCTTAAATTGAATTTCTTTTAAATGAAAATTCTTGTAGATATAAATTCGATGGCCTAAAACTTCTGTTAGGTAAAAATTCGAATTCATTTAAATTCGATTGAAAACAAATTCGAAAATGTGATATTTCGGCTACAAGAAAATTCTACCTCATGAAATTCTATGAAATGAAAATTCTAAATAATTCATTTTAGAACTTAATCATACGTCCCAAAATAATAATTATCTATTATTATTATATACAATTATGTTCTTCAAATTTCAATAAATTTTGACATTGTTTAATTAGTTTCCTCTTATTTTAATTACTTTTTCAATTTTTTAATTAATGTCTACAAATTTTTAATTTTTAAACCAGTATTGTCAATTACTTTCGTCGTCTTTCAATTTTTCCATCTAATTTAAATTATTTTTATCAGTTTTTAATTATTTTCTGCATATTTCTATTAGTTTTAACATTTAAAAATTATTTTTATCAAATTTCAATAATTATTTTCAATCTTTTGTTTTATGGTCATCAATTTCTTAATTTATTACACAGTTTTCAATTTTTTTCTTCAAATTTCAGCAATTTTCTTCAATAATTTAATTATTATGTATGAATAATTTTTAAATACTTTACACCAATTCACAATTATTTTTTTTTAATTTTACATTCTTTTAATTATTTACACCAGTTATCAATCATTCATGTCATTATTCAATTATTAATCTCAAATTTTTATCATCATTGTCATTTTTTTATTGTTTTTTAAAAATGTTCACTTAATTTAGTAATTTCTAAATTATTGTCAATATTTTTGACGTAGTTTTATTACTTTCTCCAAATTTTGTATTTATTTTCTTATATCTTTAAACTATTGTCATGAACTTTTTAATTTCTTACTTCAATTTTCATTTATTTTTGTCAATTCTCAATTTATTTATTTATTTAGTGTACAGTATACGGGTAAAAAAACCCATTAAAGTTAATAATAATAAAATATTGACATAAAATATAATCAAAATATAAACGAGATATAACAAGCGAGAAAATCAAAAATATAAAAAATTAACATACAAATTAACACGATACAACGCAGCATCATTTTATTTGAACTTGTGTGAAATTAATTGTTAATGTTGATGTTGGATGTAAATAAAATAGAATTACGGAGTATTCTTTTTAAATTTCTTTTTAAATTTTAATTATTTTTTTATCATTTTTCAAGTCTTTTCTATAAATTTGTTATTTTTTACTTAATTTTTAATTAATTTTGTCACTTTTCAATTATTTGTCTCAAATTTTTATTATGTTTGTTATTTTTCACATATTACCTTCAAATTTTAATTTTTTGTGATTTCTCAATTATTTTCTTCAATTTTCTGTTCTTTTTGTTATTTCTCGATTATTTTTTCCTATTATAATGATTTTTCTCGTTTTTTAATTGCTTTTAACATTTTCAAATAATTTAGTCATTTCTCAAGTATTATCAATATTTCCGACATTTTTTTATTACTTTCACCAAATTTAACTTATTTTCTTATATCCTTAATTATTGTCATGGATTCTTTAATTTCTTACTTTAATTTACATTTAATTTTTTTATTTTTCAATTATTTTTCTCAATTACTTTTTATTTTTAATTTTAATTATTTTCATCATTTTTCAAGTATTTTTTTTTTAAATTTCTATCAGTTTTATGATGTTTCAATTATTTAATTATTTTCTTTCATTGTCAATTTTTTTCTTCAATTTTTTAATTAAGTATTGACATCAAATTTTTATTTTGTTTTCCATTTTTCAATTATTTTTGTCATTATCCAAGTCTTTTCTTCAAATTTTTAATTATTTACTTAATTTTTAATTAGTTTTGTCATCTTTCATTTTGTTTCTTCAAATTTCTATTATTTTTGACATTTTGGAATTGTTTTCTTGAAAGATCAATTTTACCTTAAAAACTTAGGGGAGAGTAGTCAGAGTTGGACAGTGGTCAGAGTTGAATCATTGCGTTTATTGTGTTTTATCACAGTAGATCCATATGTCGTTGTCTGTAAATACTTGTTAGCAATGCCAGCAAACTTTTTACATGGATTGCAGTGAAGTGTGCGAACTATATAGACGTATTAAGCGAGTCCGTGTTATACGCTCAACAAAAAACGTTATTATAGTTTCAAAATTAGATAACTAAATGTAGAAAATTAAGTTGACTAAAATTTTTCATTAAGATGTTATACGAAAATGTGGAACGTAATTTGGTGTTTGTATAAAGCGTTTATGGTGTGTGTGTGTGTGATATGAAGCTAAACGACGCTTGAGTCAAGGTTGGTACACCTAAAATTTTGCAAATCTGAAGCATTTTTGCAATAAAAATGAATTTTTTAACTTAAAAAGGTGTCAAAAACTTCATTTCTATTTGAATGAAAGAAAATTCAAATTTTTAGTAATACTTTTTCACTTTCAGATCAATTTCGCGATACAAGAGGAAATATGATTTATTTCAATTTCATGTTTCCTTTTGTCATTTCCAAATGTATTTGAGTGTTATTCTATCATGCGAAGGCGAAGATATTGTAATTTTCAATCATTTATCTTTATATTTCATTGATTTTCTTCAGTGACCAAACTCTGACTACCATGTTCAACTCTGACTACCTTTTTTTTTCAATTGCCTATAACTCCAAAACTATTGGTCCAAATTTTTTGCAATGTTTAGCAAAAACATTGCATTTTAGTAGAACTTTCCAATAATATAAGAGACATTGCAAAATTCGGCCTACAGGAGAAGTTATAGAGAAAAGTCAAAACTATATCCAACTCTGACTACTCTCTCCTATATGTTACGCACTTAATTTTTTTCACTATTTTAATATTATAGCTATTATTCATACATAAAAGAAATCCGGGAAAAATGTGATTTTAGATCCGGGAAAACCGGGAATTTGCCGGGAATTTGAAATTCATGTTTCGGTAGACACCCTGAAGTTAGGTTTGTTCCTGTAACAAAAGCCGCTCTATAGCGGATAGGTTACAAATAGTAGACTTATAGTAAAATTATTATTTAAAAATTAACGGACTTAAAGAGGTTCTACCGTATGACGGTACTAGTCAAAACAGAGACAATTATTTTGAGGTTATGTTTAAATTTAATTTTACTAACATATAATTAAACAATTGTATTTATTAACTTTATTTACTTTTTAAATATTACTATTTTTCATGTGTGATCAAAATCAAAATTTTAAAATGTCAGAATGTCTGAACTGTAACCTGTAAAAAGTGAAATATTTTTGCAAATTTATTTATTGCAACTCTCACAGGAACATATTGTACTTTTTTAAATACAATATCAATTCATTACATATTTGTGTTTAACTATACAAAGTTTGATCACTATCTGGTCATTTAATAATTTATAGTATGAAAATACATGGGACAGAGTAATGAATTCTCATAAGAATCAATGTTAAACAGGTTAAACAGTGAAAAAATATATCGATCATAACTTTTTTCCCAAGAACCTACAGGTCTAAAAAATTTAACTACAAAATTTTAGAAACTTTATTTAGCAGTACACCAAGTTTTATTAAAATATGTTTGATTATTCGATTTACGGTAGAACTTCCTTAAGACGAATATAAACGGCATCAACAAGTTCTTGTGAATTATGGATAATTAATTACAGTTCCTTCCTCCGGTTAAAGTCGATTTAAAATGGATAGAATACGAATTGAAGAATTAGTAAAATTATGATTTAAAAATTTACGGACTTAAGCCGGATATAAACAAACACCATTACGCTCTCATGAATTCTAGATAAAAAAATAATTTTATTCCCTTAGACGAATGTCGCTTCAAAACGGATAGGTTTCCCCAATGAAAAATTGACAACTTGCGCGGTACCGCGCCAGTACTGGCCAGTATTATGCGAGGCTGGCGCAGTACTGTAACCCAGTACTGGCGCAGTATTGACCTAACTCTGGGATGATAACGCCATTCAGTACTGACTGCTAGTACCAGCGCAGTACTGCCTGCCAGGGCTGGTACAGTATCGAATGCAAATACTACTGCAGTACTGGCTGCCAATGCTGACGCAGTACTGACCTAACTCTGGGATGATAACGACGATCGGTACTAACTGTCATGGCTGGCGCAATACGGCCCTGCCAGGGCTAACGCATTAATGGTGAACAGTATAAGCGTATATTGTCAAGGAGAAATTCGGGCGGAAAAGTGGAATCAAATAACCCAAGGGAAAAAGTCACTGGCGCAGTACAACTTTGTTATTAATTTACTATTTATCATTATTATTGCTTATTTGAGCAAATAAAAAATAAAATTTATATTTTTGGAATACAACTATTATGTACAATTATTTCATTAATCGAATTAAAACTTCGTCTTGCAAATTTTATTTTGAGATTTTATTAGTTAATTTAATTTGTTTAAACAAATTTTAACATATATAATTAATATTCGCTATACCTAAACAATTAAAACTATTATATAAAACGAAAAATCGCACGCTGGTTGGGATCGAACCCGGGACCCTTCGGACGCAAGTTATATGCTTAAACCCCACAGCCACGCTGGCTTAGTTTAATATTTACAAAAACCAATATTTGAATTTCAGATCAGTTATGGAGACGACTATTTACTTTTTTTAATAAATATTTTTTAAACTGTAGTAAACTCTGCCTAAATAATTAATAAGAAAAATTGTTTGAATAATTTTCATAACAATAAAACATTCAATTAAAGTTGTGCTAGTTTTAGTCTATATAAAGAATTCAGAATTTTCTAACTTTTCATTTTTGAGGATTCACCTTTGAATTATCTAATTTTTAAATCTTTATATATGGCAACTTTTATTGACAACAATAAAGATTAAAAATTATAATAATATTATTAAAAAAAAAATTTTTGAAAATACTTCAATCTATAAGAATAACGTGTTTCAATTTTTTTTAAGTAATAAAATACTACAACAACAATTAAAATAATCGAAAATGAAATATGACTGCCAAAACAGTACATCAATATGGGCGCAGTACACATACAGCGTTACAGCCAGTACCGCGCCGACTCTGGCAAGCCAACCTTTGGCAGAAATAAGAAGCGCAGTACCGCGCCAGCATTGGGCTGGTACTGACTGCCAATGCTAGGCATCAATATTGGCGCAGTACTGATACAGCGTTGCAGCCAGTACTGCACCGACTCTGTCAAGAAATTTTATTACAGATCTTGACAAAAACAACAGCCGCTTTACTGCGCCAGTATTGGGTCGATATTTACTGCCAATACTGGGTATCAGTATTTGCGCAGTAATGATATAGCTTTATAGCCAGCAGCGACTTTGTTAAGAAATTTTTTTGACAGACCTTGGCAGAAACAACAATCGCAGTACCGCACCAGCATTGGGCTGGTACTGACTGCCAATACTGGAAATCAATATTAACGCAGTACTGAAACAGCTTTACAGCCAGTATCGTACCGACTCTGTCAAAAAATGTCTATGACAGACCTTGGCAGAAACAACAGCCGCGGTACCGCGCCAGCATTGGGCTGATACTGACTGCCAATACTAGACATCAATATTGGCGCAGTACTGAAACAGCTTTACAGCCAGTACCGCACCGACTCTGTCAAAAAATTTCTATGACAGACCTTGGCAGAAACAACAGCCGCGGTACCGCGCCAGCATTGGGCTGATACTGACTGCCAATACTGGACATCAATATTGGCGCAGTACTGAAACAGCTTTACAGCCAGTACCGTACCGACTCTGGCAAGCCAGTTGTAAGCATCGGCATAACCCAGAAATTTTTCATTGGGGAGTAGTAGACCTACTAAGGTTATGATTTAAAAATTAACAGACGTGAGTCGGACTTAAACGGGCATCAATACGCTTATATGAATCATGTATAATTAATTTGTTTCTTCCTCCGATTAAGGTTGCTTTAAAATGGATAGATTACGAATTGCAGACTTAGCAAAAATACGATTTAAAAATTTACGAACTTAAGCCAGATATGAACATCAGACATGATTACGCGCTCATGAATTCCGTAATTTTTTTTCCTACGACCATTTTCTCTTTAAAACGGATAGGTTACAAGTTGTAGACTTAGTAAAGTTATGACTTAAAAATTAACAGACATGAGTCGGATATAAACGGGCATCAATACGCTCCCCACACAGCACCCAAACTTCCCTGAAACTTGACAGAACCTCGCATGGCGAGGTTATGAACCTTGAGTGCTGAAGTTCATTCAAGTTTGTGTCGATGTTTAAATGTCCGCACGTATAGAATATTTACACGAAACCTTGAACGTATATCACATTTTAATGTTCAACAAATATTCACGTGCAATGTACAGTCAATATTGTGTCAATATTGACATCGCATTTTCGCCTAGTTATAAAAATAACGTTTCCTATGCACATATGTATAGGTGAATATTGACACAACATTGACTGAACATTGACCGTGAATATTTTTTGAACATTGAAAATGTAATATTCGCTCAAGGTTTCGTGTAAATATTCTATGCGTGCGGACATTTAATCATCGACACAAACTTGTATGAACAGGTTACGAATATCGGACTTTGTAAAAATTGTATTTAAAACTTATCGGACTTGAACCGAATATGAACAGACATGAATACACTCTTATGAATTGCAGATAAAATTTAAGTTTTTTTCCTACGACGAAAGTCGCTTTAAAACGGATAGGTTTCGATTATTAGACTTAGTGCAGTTATGATTGAAGAATTAACAGACATATATCGGATATAAGCGGGCCTCAATGCTCTTTTATGAATTATGGATAATTAATTACAGTTTCTTCCTCCAACGAAAGTCGCTTTAAAACGATTAGATTGCGAATAATAGACTTGGTAAAATTATGATTGTAAAATTGACGGACTTAAGCCGGACACAAACGTACATCGTTACGCTGTTTTTATTTATTTTAGATTTTGCCTTACGAAAAAGGTCTGTCAAGAGCGGATATCTTGCGAATGTAGCATGTATAAACCACATATTTTCGGATTGAATTCTCCATCAGGCTTTAGTTATTTTACATTTTTGGTTTAGGTGAACGGATAAAAACCAGATAGGTTCTTATAGTTGTCAACTATATAATGTGTAACCGTACAAATGTCGGACATAAGCAGACACAAATTACGTGCGGTTTTTATCTGCTTTTTGTCCGGTTTCTATCCGATCTTCCAAGTAGGGATTATTTCTGATAATTGAAAATGTTTACAATTGAGATTACTGATAAATGTAATTTTTAATAAATACAATTCTTGATAATTCAATTTTTTGACAAACGAGATTTCAGATAAATGCTATTTCGGATAAATTAAATTTCTGATAAATCCAATTTTGGATAAATTAGATTTCTGACAATTTACCTTTCGGACAAACGAAATTTCTGGTAAATGCATTTTCGGAGAAATTAGATTTCCGATAATTTAAATTTCGGACAAAAGAGATTTCTGATAAATGTTTTTTTGGATAAATGCAATTTTGGATAAATAAAATTCGGTTAAATGGATATTCTGATAATTGAGTTTTGGAGAAAATGTGGGCAACCCTCCAAATGACCTTTAATTTAGAAAATTTCGCATTTGAAAACTAATAGTTTATATTTAATCTTTTGAAGTGCTAAAAATATTTTTCCCTCTTATTACTTATACTTTTTTGAAAAGTAAAACAAAATAATTGTAAATAAATTAGATACCTACATCTCGACTACATATCTACATACACAATTCTTTAATAAATTAATTTCTTTTAAAGATATTAAAAGGTGCCCCTCTTAGGCGCCAGCCCGTCTTAGGCTACTCTCCCTAATAATAATAACAATAATTTTGAAAAAATTTTTTAAATTTAAAATAAAAAGGAATTCTGAATTACTTGCATATAATATAAATAAACGTTTTAAATTAATAAATCATACTTATAATTAAGATAAATGATATTTGCTGCCTTTATTTTATTAATTTTTGGAATAATTATTTTGAAATAATTGTCAATTAAATTTCAGATAGAAAAGTTTTTAATAAAATATATATATTAAAATTAATTTAGTTTTATTTATGAATAAATCGTAACTAATTTAAATAAATTTTATAAATATACAGTGCCGCTCAAAAGGATTTGCCCACCCTACGACATGCAAGGGCATTACAAAAAGTTTTGTATCTTCATTAATAATAAAGATAAAACCTTAATCAAATATTTATTTTAAATTTTAAATATTTGACTTGAAATGATAACTAAGAAAAATTTAAACAAAAAATTTTTTTTATTGTTTAATTGCTTAAAATAAAATTTTTCACTTTTTTTGAAAAATTTCAAATTAATACAATTTTTGAAGAAATCATCCCATTTCAATTCTATAAATGGCATTTGAAAGCATTTTTTGTCATCTTTAATTTGATTTTTTAAAAATCGCTCCACGGTTATTTTTAAGGAAGATATGATAATTTGTTTATAAAAATAGCCTTTTTTTCAATTGTTTGTAACTTGAGAACAACTGACTTTTGGAAAAAATTGTTAAGGAAAAAAATGTGCCTTTTTGTGCGTAGAATTAGAAAAAAATATAAAAACATATATATATATATATATATATATATAAATTTTATCGTTATGTATTGATATGTAAATGTTATTCGTCTTAAAGCAGAAATACAGAAGGAAAAAATGTATAAAAAATTTCTTTTTTTTATAATTTTTAAATATTTTTTTTTTCTAAATCTACGCACAAAAAGGCACATTTTTTTCCTTAACAATTTTTGCCAAAAGTCAGATGTTCTCAAGTTACCAACAATTGAAAAAAGGCTAATTTTATAAACAAATGATCATATCTTCATTAAAAATGATCGTAGAGCAATTTTTAAAAAATTAAATTAAAGGTGAAAAAATGCTTTCAAATGCCATTTATAGAATTGAAATGAGATGGTTTCTTCAAAAATTGTATTAATTTGAAATTTTTCAAAAAAAGTGAAAATTTTTATTTTTTATTTTAAACAATTAAACAATAACAAATTTTTTTTAAAATTTTTCTTAGGTATCGTTTCAAGTCAAATATTTAAGCTTTAAAATAAATATTTGATGAAGGTTTTATCTTTATTATTAATGAAGATACTAAACTTTTTGTAATGCTCTTGCATCCCGTAGGGTGGGCAAATCCTTTTGAGCGGCACTGTAATATAATTATTATATTTGCTGCTTTTTTTGTATTGATAAATATGTGATTTCTGTTAGTCCTTTTGTTTTCGGCCTGGTGAAGGTTAGAACCCACACAGCACAACATAATTTCTGAAGCTTGCCTGGCCCTTACGCTCGAAGTTTCGGAATATTCCAATGAATTTTCAGGCAACATTGGTATACAAGTAGTAAAATGTCCGCTTGTGAGGCAATATTGACACGAAACTTGAGAGAACATTTCATTGTAATATTGAGGCAATTTCCAACGTTAAATGATGCGCACTGGTCGATCTTGGCTCCTATGGCCCGTAAGTCTACGCAGTAGTTTGTAACCACCTTGACATCTGCGGATGTCATATATGGCACAAAATTCTGCACACTGGCTGCAACGCTGTATCAGTACTGCACCAATATTGATGCCCAGCATTGGCAGTCAGTAGCAGCCCAATGCTGGCGCGGTTCCGCGCTTCTTATTTCTGCCAAGGGTTGGCTTGCCAGAGTCGGCGCGGTACTGGCTGTAACGCTGTATGTGTACTGCGCCAATATTGATGTACTGTTTTGGCAGTCGTATTGAGCCTTTTCACGTCAGAAATATCAGACTTGTCAAAGGGTTCATCGATTTTCTTGAAACTTCGTGGTATTATACTGCTATATGAGAAACTTTTTCTCTCCAAATGATTTTTGTAAAAATTCAAAATTTTAGAAGATACGCCATTTTGAATATCAACATTAGTAGAATAGGGTGGCTTTGGATCAAGATTCTGATTGGTCGAGGGGCGTGTCTTAGGGGCGGGGCTTGGGCGTTTGGGTTTATGGATCACTAATCAGATTGTTCTAGGGGCGTGGCCAAGAGTGGGGAGTGGGCGTCTCAGTTTTTGGATCAAGATTCTGATTGGTCTAAGGCGGCTGGATCAACGTTGTGATTGGTTATTTTTGTGGGTGTTTTTGGGGTGTGGTAATTAGTTATAGACCACAATGGCGGCGTGAATAGAAAAAGTAACAGGTGTTAGGAAAATAGAAGATGGTTAAAAGGACTTTGGTCCAGGAGTGTGAGGGGGTGTGGTGACTAGACAAAGAACAGGTGTTGAATAGAAAACGTTTGGGAGCTTGAACAGGTGGAGCACCCAAATAGTAAGTATCCCCCACATCGTAAATTTTCAAGACTGGTTTTAAGGGGTTAGAAATATTAAATTGGTTTTTTGGAAAAAATTTAAATAAGAAGAAAGTAGAAATTGACATTTACGTGCGTTTATTATAATAAAAAAGTTACCAATACATAATTTGTTATAAATAATAGTAATAATTATAAAAAATGTAGTATGTAAGTTACATAAGATATGCACATGGATGTTTAGGTTCACATGATTGTATACAATGTTCAAATTGTGAGTGTAGGTTACACGTACAGTTATTGTTTTGATTAATTTTGTTTAAAATTCTTTTTTGAAAGTTAAATACTAAATTATCATTGTTTAATAAATTATTGGTAAAAAGTAAATTAAAATCATAAAGAGAATAACCAGAACACATGTAATACAAAAACATAATGCAAAATTGGCCACAAACACTCGAAGAGGTACTCTGATGTTGTTTGATATTCCATTGGAAGAAAGTGCTGTTTCTTCGTAAACAATCCAGATGTTGAGGAATAAAAGGCGGTAGACCATAGCTGTCGTAGTACGTGGATTCTCCGTTCCTTGCGAGGTACATTGCAACCCAGTGGGTACCAGGCTTTGTGTGGTCATCGGTGTTGATAATAATGGCAGCAGGTTTTGTGAGAAATGTTGGTATTTTGTCAGCAGGATAAACTCCAACGGTGTGTGTCTCTATTAGTCGAAGAGACTGTTGGATTTGAAGGCTGTTCATTATTTTGTTCTATATCCTCGTAATTAGCATAAGTGGATGTAGCAGTTGTAGTTGTTGTTGTTGTAGAAGATGTAGCATTGCAAGTATTGTCTTGGGCGTTTGTAGTGAATTCTTGAATATATGGAGGTGGTGGTGTAGATGATTTTTCACTGGATAAGATGTTAAATTTTCTAATTTTTTTGACATTACATAGTTGATGTTCTGTTTTAATTTTTTCTTGGTCTTTTTTTAGTTTTTCCATCCAGCGTTTGAGTTTAACAACATTATTGAGAGCTCAAATAAAATATTCTTTTTTAATACCGTGATGAAAACAATAAACACGACTTTCGGGTAGTTGTTTGTTGGATGGACAAGCTAAATGCTCTACATTAATAATTTGTCTACTTGTTATTTGTTGTAAAATTTTTGCTTTTTCAACACCTCTTGTGTAAATATTGCCAGCAGTTCGTGCAATATCGCGCAAATTAGCATACATGTGTTTCATGGAAACATCGCCTTCAAACCATTCAATACCGTGATAGTAACATGTAAGCCAGTTATTTTGTTGTCTCGCACTAGATGGCAGCTCAGAGAATAAGTAAGGTGGTGCAATAATCCAATGTCCAAAAAATTTGTGATTTAGTGAAATAACAGCAACTTCTTTAATCATAAATCTATCGTCTATATCTCTGAATCCTTGGATGTCTATAACGTAGTCAACCATTGTATTTTGTTAATAATTCACAAAAATCGAAATTTGAAAAATGAATTTTAACTTATGCACTAACGCAGCGAGGTATCTTAGACGAGCATAAAGCGTAGACTGAGCACTGGTCTACATAAGGGTTAAATATAATGGTTTTCCCCTTCTCTTGAAAAAATATCGTTTACCAAATGTTGTTTTTGATTCCTTGTGTAACAGCTGGTTTCTGTGGATATATGTAAAGATCAGTGAATTTTATGCTCCGAAGTCGGTTACAACCTGTCGGGATGCATCAATTTCTAAAACATTGTCATATTCGGCATAAACAATACAATTTATAGTTTCTGTAAGCATTTCATCGAAGCGAAGTTCAATTCTTAAGCTGCCATGTTTTATAAGATTCCAATGTGAGTAACAGTGGGCCGATAGGTCAGGTGTTAGATCAAAAGCGAAAAGACAATAACCGTTAGCATAATCGAAACGGTTAATATTATTTCCTTCATTAAGAAAATGTATACCGGTTCCAGTAAATAAAGTTTGATACGCTTCTACATAAAGTTTGTCTTTTGCAAAGTCTGTTAATAAAGGTTTAGAAGGAATTTGCATTCCATCAACATATAGTGAAAAGTGATTGATTCGATAATGTTTAAAATTGAAAGGGTTTTTATTTCGAACACCATTAAAAGCTGTATTATCGACGAAACCAATAATAATTCTTTTAGGTAGTTGGCCCAAGATGACATTGTCTAGAGTTTCGCTTTGTATACCAGCGTGGAGAGATAGAGCCTTCACTTCGACTCTTGTAATAGGATATTTGGCTGTGCCTATGGCTAGCGCCTTAGCGTGACCAATTAAGACACCGGGACTAATTCTTGCTCGACGAACAAGTAAAGATGCTTCTTCGATGTGTAAGTAAGATGCACCTGTCGGGTCCATTAAGCAGAATGCGTCTTTTGAGCGTACAAGTCGTAAACGTAGTTCTACACCATTGAGAAGAAATTTGTCTTGATTGAAAACATCGCAATGTAAATGGCCAATCATATCAATCCTTTTATTATCACCTAGATATTTTCGACGATCAACTAAGCCTTCATTTTCAGCAGCAATTTCGTCCATTTTACCAGCAGTATCAGTAACCCATAGTGCTGATGTGAGATGTGTTGTTTTTGCAACGTAATTATAATTTAGTAAAGTTTCAATGTATGCTCTATATGCATATGCGTTATTTGGTGGTGATACAAGTTTTTGATTGAAGTAGACATCGATTTGATTAAACATTGAATGCAATAAATTATTTACAGGTCCTACATTGTTAATATCATCTGCATTCTCATTAGTTCTAGTTGGTGTAATAAGACGAACTTTAAGACTAAGCATAGTATGTGGTAGGTCAATGTACTCATCTCCCTGGCCTGGAACGACAAATTCTATGGGTGAGTCGTCTGTTAGGGATGAAACAGGCTTGTAGTGAACCCATTGTGAATTTTCTATAGCAGCTTGAGTTGGTGGTATAGTAAAAAGATCCAATTCAGATTTTAAACACTCACAAGAGTGTGAATGTAGAAAAGACATTTTGTAAAATAATTTTTATATTTTTCCAAAAATATCAAACTTTGTTTTTTTCTTAGTGTTCTTTTTTACAGATTTCGACTTATTTTTTTTTATTTTTGAATTCTTTTTTTTGTTTTTTCGTTTCTTTGAGAGTCTTTTAAGTTTTTTCTTCTTGGTTTTTCTTTTCTGAATTGTTTTAGGCGTATCGATGTGTAATGTGCCACGATTAGCTAATAACTGAGTAGGTGTTGTTAAACCTATGTATTAATAGCCAGAGCCACTCATAATATTTTGTACTTTTTCCATTGCACGTCGTTTCAAATTTCCACTGGATTCTTGAAAGCGTTGTTTTATAGCTGTTTTGAGTGGAATCTGCTTATCAACATCCTCAAGAACATTGAGTCCTGCGTGAAAAGCTTCTCTACCTATTGTCCTTGCACCCCTTGCCAAGAGAGGTAAAACACGACGAAAAAGACCTCCGAGAAAACTACCAATACCGTGGCCTCTCTGATATGGTGAGCCCACATATACCTGTGACAAACCGCCACCTCCAACTTGTGATGTATAATAATTTTCGTAATGACTCATTTTTGAGAAATATTTATTTAGTCTATTTTCTTAAAATGAAGTGTCACCGTCAATGAACCAGATTCAAATGGTATGGGCAAGCCCAAGTGGTCTCTTATATCGATTTCTATTGTTCTGAATGTTGTATTTAAAACAGGTATGTAATGAGGTATTGAAAAGTGGCTCACTTGTGTTGAGCCATATAAATAATTTTTAGTTTCCACAGGTACAATTCGTAATAGTGGTGTTTTAACATCACCAGTAATTCTGGGCTCACAAATATCACAATAAATAAATAGTTTTTGTGGTATTCCGTATGATAGATTTGGTGGTTGGCATGCTCTGTAAGCTTCAAGAGGTATAAGTTCCATGGGTTCAAAGCCTAGAATTTTTGAAATTTTTCTGCTGACTACTAGAAAATGGCGGCCTGGTATGGTACATTTTTCTGTGCAGATTTTTTTTAAAAGCACATAACGGTTATTTTTCTCATCATAAACCATTTGAAAATGTTGATTTACAAGAGGTGCATTATTGATGGCATACACAAGGGTGTGAATATCCTTATAAATACCAGGTGGAAAAAAGGATACTATTGGTTTTAGCCATTCACCATGTAAAATTTCATAATCAGGTTCTTTACTAAATGATTGACACTTGTCAAAAAAAGTAGACTGTTTTTTAATTTTTATTGGTAATTGATGTTTTTCTAAAACAGAGCGACCATTGTGTTCCTTATTTTCCGTTTCGTTGAAAAAATCATAGTTTTGTTTTGGTATAGCTGGTTTATTTTTTTGCTGTGCTGATAAAAGCACTATTCTATTTTCTAGTAGTGGCGCTGTGCGTATATGCAGAAAAGATCGAGGAAATTGAATTTCTGTAATTGCAACAGACCATCGTCCTTGTAATCGTATTTCTTGAGGTAGTTGAGTTGTAAAATTTGTAATAGTGTTATCTGGAAAGTATTTCATACTACTATCACTAGGTAGGATAACGTAAAATTGATCTTTATTCATTGTAAAGATTTTAAATCAGAAAACGGTATCCAGGAGTTAAATTTGTCTGGATAACCAGTCCACTTTACAAAAGCTTGTTTTTTAGAACCACGCCCCCGGGTACGAATAACTTTTTCAATAATAAATTCTTCGTTCTGTAAATCTTTATTTTTGACATCTGCTAATTCTTGTTCGTAAAAAACACCATCAATTTTTTCTCCACCTAAATCCTTAAGTTCATAGACAGTAGGTGAATACACTCTCCAGTTTATAACACGTGTAATAATAAATAATTCTTCAGTCCACCCAGCTTCATAACCTTTCTCAAAGAGACCTCTAGCTCGACTGATACGTACTAAATCGCCGACGCTGTATTTACACCTTTTCATAGCATATTTTTCTTTTGGAAATCGTTTTCGGATATTGGCATATGCTATAGATAAATTATGTATGGAAACGTCAGATGGTCGCATATTTATACTAGAATGATGGGTGTTATTATAAGCTGTTACTAAGTCCTGTAAAATATCTATAAAACAATGTGTATTTTTATGTGTAAAATAACGCCACATTCGCTCTTTCAATGTTCTGTTGAAACGCTCTACAACAGCTGCTTTTACAGTTGGATCTCTAGCAGTTCGAAATTTAATGTTGTGATCACGTAAAAATTTTTGGAAACTAGAACCAAGAAATTCTTTTCCTTTATCTGTTTGAAGACAGACTGGGGAGCGCTTATTGTTTTTATTAAGAATTTTTTCAAAAGCATTTTTTACTTCTATCACTGTTTTATTACGTAATGGTTCAACCCATGCAAACTTGCTTAAAACATCAATTACAACTAGTAGATATGCGTAATTATTATTGTACTTTTTCAAAGATTGTAAATCTACTAAATCAGCCTCCCACAAAGCGTCAATGTTATCAATATTATAGAAAGCTCGAGGAAAACGTCTTCGGGTAGGTCTATGTAAATTATAAGCGTCTTCTCCTTTTAGCCAATCTACAACATTTTTTCGATTTATTTTATTACGCACAAAGTTTACAAGTTTATTTGCCCCAGAATAGGAAGCAGGGTGCGCCGGATTGTAGTAAATTTTATTGAGAGCGTCCATTATCCTTTTTTTTTATTTAAAAGAAAGAGAAAATGGAATCCAACTTTTATTTTTAGGTTTTTTATTTTCTTCTTCGTTATCTGTCGACCATTCAGTAGTATCATCATCCGTGATAAGGGACTCATAAATGTTTAAATTTTTTTCTACTTTATTTTTTGAATTTTTTTTTTTAACCTTTCTTTTGTTAAAAGATGTTGATTTTCTTAAAGGTGTCGTTACATTGAGAGGCGATACTTTCCAATACTCTTGATTGCCAACGAGTTCTCTTGGTATATTAATTTGTTGTAAAAATTTTGAGAAATCATTTCTACCTTGTACTGAGGATGATTTCCTGTATCTAAGAGCATCATTAATTAGATTAATAATATTTGCACCTTTAATACGAAACCCATCGATAAAAACAGTTCCTGTTCTATCCCAATAGAATCGTGATTGGTTATTAGGGCTTTGTAGCTTTTCCAATAAAAGAACACCTTTATTTTTATATGTTTTAGGGATAGTAGCAATTATATCCTCAACTGGTAAAATCTTTTCATCTACAGTATCTCGGCCTTCATCTTCGTTGTTAGGTTTACTATCATTTTTAGACCCTATTATTGTAGATGGAAGGGGATCTCGTGTTTGTTCGGTAAAATATAAAAATTTTTGTAATACTTGCTGGTACAAACGCCATTTTTCGTGCTCATCATTAAGAAATGGTGAGTATAAAATTTTGCTCATTTCTGAATCAAGTCTGCTCAAAGTATTACCTGGTGTTTGTGTGGTTGATAAAAAAGGTTTTGTATCATTTTTAAGTTGATTTTGTGTTTGTTGTTGCTTTTCAATTTGTTCTAAATGATCGTTAGAGACAAGAACCATTTTTCTAGCATGTTCCATTTCAATACATTTTTACGATGATGCTGCTGGTGGTGAAAAGATACTAGAAAGTAAAGACCCTATGATAGGCGCTATTAAAAGTGGTAAAAAACCGTTACCCTTTTGAATAATAAATTGCTTTTTAGTTTTCCAAGTACCTTTTTTTTCAATCAATTTTCTTAGATTTTGCCTGTGTTTTCTAAGTTTTAATTTCTCACAACTTTTTAGGGGCACATTTCCATGTAAAATATTTAAAGCACATTCACAGATACATTTTATAAGCTTAACATTGGCTTGTTTAAGAATAGCAGAACGTTGCTGAGTGTCTAAAAGACTCAAGGCGCGCAACGCTGCAATGTTTTTGTCGCCTATAATTTAACGTGTTTTCGACTTCATTACAGCTGCATAACTGGCACACAAGCTGCACTCCTATTTGATTTTATACCTTTTGATGGTATATAAACATAGTGGTAGGGGTCTGAAGGAAAAATAGCTGTTCTAAAACGGCAATTGTCTGGTGTTGTTTGTTTAAGATCGAAAAGTAAATAGCCGTGAGCTTGAGAAGTGGCATCATGGTAAGCTTCTTGAACAAAACGAGAATTTTCAGGGCAGACTTGTCTAGCCAAATGTTGAATTTGGGCTCTGTCTCTTGGATTTTTAAAAACAACAATGTAATTAGCATTCAAAGAAATATCACGCTGGCCATGACCTTGATGAAAAAGATTTTGTGAAATGAATATAACACTTAAATTTTTATGGTGACTTCCTTTAGTAAAAAGATCTATGATTGTATTATTCGAAGATTCTCGCATAAGATCGTCAATGATTATTAGTTTTGGACGTGTATCGTTTGAATAATCGGCTGCTTGTGGTAAACCTTCTTTAAACTCAATTTCTCGACCATATTCCGTATAGATTGTTTGCCATTCAGAATAATAAAAAATAATTCGTTCAAAAATAACATCACACATTAAATTTCTATTTTGTAAAAATTTTCTTACGAAAAACGTCTTGCCACAGCCTGTTGGACCACAAACCATAGAAGTAAAAGGATGTTTCCAACGAGAGTCCATTTCTTCGATTACAAGTTTAATACAAAATTGATCTTTTTATATAGGATAACAGAGCTATTAAACGCATGCGTAAAATAATTTGCAAACTAGTTGAAAACCTCTGTTAGAATTGTAAAACAAAAATAATTTTTAGTTTATAAAATATATAATTATAATAATAAAGATAAAGAAATAAGTATTTTTAATAATTAAAATATAATGAAGATAAAATGAAAATAAATTATATTAAAAATAATTTTAAATAAAAACGTTCTATAAAATTCATTTCAATAGAGTACATTCAAAAGTAATGAATTTTTTCTTGAGTTTATTAATAAATAATTAAATGTTACTAGCTAGCAGCAAAGAATCAGCTTGTAATTATTTCTCAGCTTGTAACATAAAAATCGCTAGCAATCTGCCAAATAAGCTTTAATTAACACTAAGCTAATAGCGCTCAAATAAATTTGAAACGCGCGTTTTTAAAAGCTTCTTAAACCGCGTCCCGGGACCGCCGTCGACGCCGCCGCCTCTGTGTTTGTGTAGTAGAACTATTTTTCTTACCAGTGGTGTGCTTCCATCTTCCTTATATCGATATATGTATACAATGTATCAAAGTTTTGTTTCTCTTTCAAAGAAAAGTTAGTGTTTCATTACAAGAATTAAAATTAAATTAAATTGTATAATGAAGTTTTCAAGATGCTTTCTAAAATTTAGTTTTAAAGATTTTTACAAAATTGTTCAAGAGAGAATAAAATTATATTATTATCTTTTTTAATTATTTGTGTATATTTGAAGAAATTAATTTATATAATTTTTATCAAAAAATTTTGTGGATAAAAGGATTTATGAAACAATTAAATACAATAAATTGTCTTTTATTTTACAAATATTGTACATAAATATTTAGAGTTTTTACCATATATTTTATTTAAACAATTTTAATTCATACATATATACATTAAAAGAAATTATTTTTTATTTCGTGCAAAAATAAAATAGAAAAATTAAATTTTAAAAATACAAAAAGTCTTTAAAGTTAAATGTTAAGTTGAATAAAAAATTTAAAAAATTTAAAACTTTTTTTTAAAAAATTTAAAAATTAAAATTTTTTTAAAAATTAAATTTTTAAATTAAAACTTTTTTGGACAGATTTTTTCTAAATTCTCGAATTGTTTTTTCGAGTTACTATTGTTCTATAGATGAGGTTGATGACCCGTCCCATGGCAAAAAGATGTCTTGATACACTAATCTATCGTGTGAATAGTCCTTCAACGGATCATACCATGTCCAATCGTCTACTGTACCCCTCGGGTTCATATTTCCAGGTGGTACTTTGGCCGCTGATACTTTTGCTGAAACAAAATTTTAGTATTTAATATACTAATTCAAAAGTTTACATTTTGTATTTAAAAATTTTAATTTTTTCAACTAACAAATAAAAACTTTCTGCAAATATCACAAACAAGTGGAGAGAAAGGCTCGCACAGAATGAGAGAGATATATTTTTTTCTTTTTTTACTGAATTTATAATTCTACAATCATTCTATATAACCGTATGGTACCGACTCGTAATTTTCAATACAACGTCTTTTATTATTTACAGGTTTACAAATTTTATTCTCAGTACAAGTTACCACCTCGTGATATGACGTTCGTCGTATGACTCGAGATGAAATATTTACAAATGTTTGTGTTTTATTAACTACCATTTCTTTCATACTGTTGAAATTAATTTTTTTACCATTCTCATAATTTAGTGTGAAACCTTTGACTTTACATGTATAGTGATTATTACCTTTACTGTCAACAACTTTATAAGCATAAAATTTAGGTCCACCCGAAACAAAACTTTCGATATAACTACCCTGCCCATATTCCGGCTCTAATTCATCTGTCATTTGTCCCAAGTAACACCCTATTTCCGGTTTATATTCTTTATTATTATTTACATGTTCTACATATATACAAGAATCTGTATCGTAATATAAAACACGTTTACCCAATTTCTCAAGATATGAATACAGTTTTAACCTTGCTTGCGCCGTCACATAAGAAGCTATTACTACGTTTGTAAATGATGTAGTCTGTGATGTACCCTCTTGGTTTCCATACGTTACATACAAAACATCATTATTCACAGGTAAAATATTGTGAACAACTTTTTGAGAATTACACAACAGCTCCATTAGACGCTGTTGTTCTTCTACAATTTCAGTTTGAAGTAAATTTTCTCTTTGTCCAAATTTACCCCAAAATGAATTTAAGCATAATTTCGCAACACTTCTGAGCCCTGGGTTTTTTATTATATTATTTGGATTTAATTTTACACCCTCAACTTTAAAATGCTCGTCTAAATAGAGTTGTTTGGACACATCGTCTACACATTGACGAGGCCAACCCCCTGACTCTTGTTTGAGTTTAAACCACATATTTATGTAATCGGCAAAGAGACCACCTTTTTGTGTTTTAGAATCGTATTGAACAGTCTTGTACTGCCATATCTCAAAAACTTTAATTAATCTATAACCTTTTTCTATAGCCTTTTTCAGTTCTTCAGACACCCATGTACCCTCAATTTCACGTAATTCAGGTTCATGTTCGCATTCTGTCTGTTGCAATAATTCGCAACATGTACGACATAATGTGAACATCAACTTTGAATGCATACGTATTGGTAGTACCGGGTGATATAATTTTTGAGGTGGTAATACACGACATTTCACTAAACCTTCGACGAATGAAAAATCCGTTAAGTTTTCACCTAACAATTTTTTGCACTCATCACCAATGTAAAGTTCAGGATGACCCACAGGAAATTTACCTGTTTTACATATATAAGGGTACAAAGAGCAAATATCTATATAAAATATTTTCTCGTCATTTCTTACATCATAAAAACAAACAGTATTACCTGTTCGGCCCCCAAAAAATGCATCTCGAGGATTTAATGGTGTTTCTTTAACAAATTCGTTATTTTTTAAAAAATTTTGTAAATAACTATTTTCTTTTTTTAACTGGTCAAACTCACATTCCCATATTTCTGTTACTATATATCCTGCCGAGCGCAACTTTTCAGTTTTTGCCCTTGTACGTTCATACTTAACAGCAGGACTGTCTCTATTTCCAGACTTCTGGTCTCTGTTAAAAGTAAAACATTTTATACAACCATGCCAAAAGCAACCATGAAATTCTAAAACGTGTCGAATACCTTGGTCTTCATAGTATCCGTCGACAAGTTTTCCTTCCACTGTTCTATATTCACGACATCTACCGGCATGAATTATATTTTTACGCATAGTGTGTTCCATCCAAAATAACCACTCTATTGCTTTCTTAGACTGTTTATTGGCTGTACGATACCCTTTGTTTGGAGGTATACTTATAGTGTCTTTTAACAAAAAGTTTTTTCGAAACAACGTCATACAAGCTGATGCAATCGTTACACATTTTGTAAAAGGACAAAAACCACCACGTTCAAAAAATATTTTTCTAAAAGACACACAAGCAAGACGTAAAATTGTGACATCATTGACACAATAATCGATTAACTCACTCCAAAAATTAAAAACGTAATTTGGGTCTTTCGATAGTGTCTCATACCACTTGTAAAATTCTTCACGCTTATTTACAGACATTGTGTTTGGTGCATAAAAGACCGCTTCAGGTATGTGACCCTTATACCCTTCGCCATCGTTACATTCACTATTCTCTGGGATATTAAATAAATGCGGGAAAGTGCCTTTTTTCACAATGTCTACAAAACCGAATGCATTGGGTAAAGCACTTAATGGTAAATGAAGGTAATTCAAACTATCAATAAACTTGGTCTGACCTATCTGCATAAGGATGATACTTGTACCATTCATTATTACAGAAGGTCTAGTTTGCACACCTTTTTTTTCGACTAGAAATTTTAATATAAATTGTGCGTCAAACGCTTTAGCATTGTGTGCTATACACACAATACTCTCAAATGTAGTTTGTTTTTCAGTGACAAGATTTACAAAATCACAAATAACATTTGAGCCTTGGTAGATAATCTGCCGATTTCCACATTTGTCACAATTTACATTAATATTTTCCTCGTCTATACACAAAGTGCATACTCTCTGTACCACACATAGATTAGGCTTGTGTATGTTAATATTCTCTGTACCTGGCATAATTTTATTTTGTTGAGTTTCAAAATCATAAAAAACAAGACTTACAGGCTTTTCATTTTTTTTATTTTGGCATTTTATAGGGGTCATGTAACAGTCATGATTGTAATAGCGTTTGCACAGACAAACTTTGCAAAAACCGCGGACACATTCATGATTATTTTCTGTTACATGATTAACCAACCGGTCACAACCATCACAAATTCGTAGTTTCTCACAAACACTACTTTGCGGTGTAAAAGAACCTTTCACAGTATGTTTTTCAAAACAATTCAGACCGTAAAAAAATCTTTTACATAGGTCGCACTGCAATTCTTGAATGTCTGAATTCTCTCCCTTCGTTTCACAAGGCGGTGTTGACAAACAAGAGTTGCACTTGTTTGTGCAAGTGTGACCAGTTGGAAATTTAAAACTTTTATTACACGGTACACAGAAAAAATTTGTGCTAGCAAGCCCCTTTAAATTTAATATTGTATCATAATGTTTATCGGATGGATAAAACATTATATGTAAATTATATTTAACGGTTTTACCAATATCTGTAACTTCACGGGTACCATTATAATATAAAGGTTTTTTACCGGTACCAAAACTGGTAAAATCATGAACAATTATGGCAACTCTTTCTATAGCATAATATTTCTGAAATTTTATTATTTCAATCATACCACAACCGTCTGCAGGTACTTCGACCCTAGCATTCCTCAAAAGTTCCTTTGCTTTTTCAAGCTGAGGATTTCTATAAGCGTGTCTAATGTTATCCCACTGTGTCTGTAATGCACCTTTCCGTATTTGCCCTCGTTTGACGTAAGCGTGAGCTGCAACTAACGCTCTAGGTAAACAAAGATTATCCGTACTATTAATTTTCAAAATGGATTTTTTACTAACCTGTCTATTATTATACAGTACAGCATGTCCCCCACTACCCCTATTATCTTTAACACTTTGAACATTAATGGTGAAAGAATTATCTACCCGAAATTGTTCGTTACTTTGTACAATAGCATAAATTAATCCCCAAAGCGAATCAACCGTATAAAATTTCGCTTTGCGATATTCTAATATTTTACCATATTTGATATGATCAGAATTGAAACCAATTAAGGTCATATCATCTGGTTCAACATTACGCATGACATAATTAAATACAGCATAAATCGCTTTTTCGAGATAACGTATGTCTTCAGCAACGGCCCTACCACTAGGTGGATTTTTTAATCTTAAACCGACACTCAAACCCGTGAAATTAAATTTTTGGATAAACAAAGGTCTCTCCCATTCTATACAAAAAAACCTACTCTCACCTGACTCTGATAATCCAGCCCTGCTGCCTCCCGCTTGCATGTATACAGGTTCTATATCATCAACTTGTTGTTGTTGTTGTTGTTGTTGCAACGGTTGTTGTTGTTGTTGTTGTTGTTGTTGTTGTTGTTGTTGTTGTTGTTGTTATTGTTATTGTTGTTGGTGATGTTGTCGATGTTGTTGGAGATGTTGGTGTTGTTGTTGTAGTAGTTGTTGAAGCTGTTGTTGCTGTTGTTGCTGTTGTTCTTGTTGTAGTAGTTGTTGTTCTTGTTGTAGTTGTTGTTCTTGAAGTTGTTGGGGGTGTTGTTGTTGGAGCTGTTGTTGCAGTTGTTGTTCTTGTTGTTGTTCTTGTTGTTGTTGCTGGTAAGCCTGTGCACGTGCAATTTCTTCAAACAGTATATTTTGCATATCTTCGTCCTCAAGTGTTTCGCGAGATTCATTTAAAAAACTGTCGTTTGACACTTCTGATACCGTGTGTGATTCTGTGTCGAACCCTGAATCTTCACTTGGTGTTACAATATCTTGCAACAACTCGTTTCTGACTCTCTCTTCTTCTTCTTCTTCTTCTTCTTCTTCGTCGACCGAATTTTCATCACTTTCACTATCATTAACAATATCAACAACAGCTTCCTCCAGCATAGGTACTACTACTGGTTCTCTTTCTCTTTCTTCTTGTTCTTGTTCTTGTTGTTCTTCTTCTTCTTCTTCCACTACTACCGCTTGTTCATTAATTTCTATGACACGTCTAACATTATCCTCCCCCACCACAGCTATTGTTTCTTTAATTTGTTCATTATTTTCTATTACGTCATTTACATGATCTTCTTCCATCACAGCTATTATTTCTACCTCTGTTTCAACATTCATGTCTTGTTGACGATTTGTAGCTATAATAGTTGATGCCTCTGATATTACATCATCATCATCATCCTCATTATCACAATCATTATCAACCAACATGTCACAAGTTCTTTCCGTTGACGAATCGTTCACATCCATATTTCCATCGATATGATCTGAAAAATAACAATTTTTCTTTTAATAACTTTATTTAAACACTTTTTTTCAATTATTTATAAATTGAAAATATATTAAACAATACACTTATTTTTTCACCACACTAAACAAACACACACCTATATATTCCGATAAAAATAATTTATCGTAGTAGCATCTCTTCTCTAAAGCTTCTTGAATTACACGAAGAGTTGACAAATTTTTTGGCATTTTTAATGCCAATTGTAAAAGCTGGTGACTTTCACATCCTTCCAATAAAGTGCAAAAAACTTTTTCACACAACTCACTACTTAAACCCGACGATAGAACTTCGATCGCGATTAAAACCTCTTGAGGTGTCGACATCCTGACTACTCAGAGAAAACTGTGAATTTTCAGTGTCTATAAGACTTTTAAAAAAAAGGACCTATATAGATGTCATTGTGTTCGTAAAACTAGTTCCTAGGTTACAGGTTCATTCTATTCCTAAAACACATGGAAAATTTAAAAAAAGGAGGGTGACTACGCCATGCATAGTCTTGAGACGCTGTCACACTCGAGACTTGATTTTCACATCTCTTTCAATTTGAGTGACCAAGGGATGGCTTGACTGTAAGTTACGACCAGCTCGCTTACAATAGATTCTTTGTCCGTTTCCCCATTTTCAAGAAAAGACAATACATTTCCATAAACTTACACATTTTATGTTTTTTCGGTTATTTAATTTCTCGTCTAATAGACATCTATGCTTGTACTTTTTGTTCGACATTCACCGAAATTATTAACCGTAAAAAAATTCACCTGTTACTTTTTACTTTTGTTACAGTCTAGAGCTAATTTTATTACAAACCGCAATACTTTAGACACATCCCCCTTTTTCTGTTATTTTCGCTTTTTCCTCAAAACCATTATTTTATTCCTTTTAAAAACCATTGAACGCATTAACAAACTCTCGTTTACCATCTGTTACATTTCTAAACTTATGTAAAATAAACTTCATTATATTTTTGAAATAATATTATTTAACATTATACATTTAACTATAAACAATCAATTTTATTACACTTACCTTAACACTTTACAGAAACAGTTGCTGAGTGTAGGTATAATAAGTGATTAAAACACATATTATACACCTGGAAGAGCATGTGTTTTTAATTTTACCCCCATTTTTCTTACCCCTACCAAAGGATTTTTTCTATAAAATGAGGGTTAGGTATGCTTTTGATTCAGTTAGTTTACAAATCTCAAAGTGTAAACTCTGTCTTCAAAATGTCGCAAGCCTACAATGACGCTGAAGTACTGTCATAAGATTTTACTGACAACATACCTCTTATAACATCACCAAGAAAAACTATTACAAGGTCTGTTGCAAAACGAATTTTCATGACTCGAGATGACACTCCAAAGAGAAAAAATCTACCTCTTTTACTACCAACCATCTACGCATTAAATAATTCGTTTACAAAAAAGATTCTTGTCGGGGTTGAACTACAGCCGGATTATTCTTCTGCGCAACCAGTTATTAAACTTTTAAGCAGTTCAACACAAGGGATCACTTTTGATTCAAAAACGTGGACTGCCCTTCAAGAACGACTTGATCTTATTTCTTCGTATTTTGAGGATTCAAACACAGTGTCTCCCTTATATCAGCATGGTGCTGATTTGGGAAAATACCGTCTTGTGTTCTCGAGTGCCTATGGATCTAAAGCTATTATTTTCGACACTGTTGCTGAGGAAGATATCACTACTGACGAATCAAAGAGGGTCAAAACTTACACGCCTACAATAGTGATGCAAAAAACATCGTTTGAAGGACTAAAAAATGTTATTGTGTGTGTTGAGGAACGCTTCCGTAGATTAGAACGTCTGTTAAAAAATATCGAAATTTGTACAGTTTCTTTAATTGAATGTGTTACTGACTTTATTTTATCAGAAAAAATTGTTTTTCACAATTATGATTTTATTAAAGAACTTTTGCATATTAAATCCGACCTCTTTAAAAAACAAGTCGAAACAAAATTAGAAAAAACATTCATTGAACTTCATTTTGATATTGTATTTCTCGAACTCACTTTTGTGTACAACGACTATATTGCTCAAGGTATTTTCAGCGCTATTCGTCGTGCATTATAATTTATACTTTTTTCAAAATTATATAGGACATTATTCTTTATATGTAAATAATGCTTTTTACAATAATTCATAAATACAATTTTTATACATATCTTGTTTTGTTAATTTTTAATATCCCTAAGTTCCTAACCCTTAAAACTAGTCTTGAAAATTTACGATGTGGGTATACTTACCATTTGGGTGGTCCACCTGTTCAAGCTCCCGAACGTTTTCTATTCAACACCTGTTCTTTGTCTAGTCACCACACCCCCTCACACTCCTGGACCAAAGTCCTTTTAACCATCTTCTATTTTCCTAACACCTGTTACTTTTTCTATTCACGCCGCCATTGTGGTCTATAACTAATTACCACACCCCAAAAACACCCACAAAAATAACCAATCACAACGTTGATCCAGCCGCCTTAGACCAATCAGAATCTTGATCCAAAAACTGAGACGCCCACTCCCCACTCTTGGCCACGCCCCTAGAACAATCTGATTAGTGATCCATAAACCCAAACGCCCAAGCCCCGCCCCTAAGCCACGCCCCTCGACCAATCAGAATCTTGATCCAAAGCCACCCTATTCTACTAACATTAATTTAACAAAATTATTAATATCTCAAAATATTATAAAGATATTTTGATGAAACTTACACATGTTTTAGATAAAAATATGTACTTTTAAATGAAAATAAAGTCAATGAAAAAAAATTAAAAAAACATTTTTAATTCAATTTTTTATTTACTTACTCCTCTCTGACAGAAATTTTATTAATATTTTTAAATTCCTCATAAATTTACCTTTAATTTAAAAAAAAAAAAATTGATGGACACTTAAACATGTGTAAGTTTCATCAAAATACCTTTATAATATTTTGAGATATTAACAATTTTGTTAAATTAATGTTGATATTCAAAATGGCGTATCTTCTAAAATTTTGAATTTTTTCAAAAATCATTTGGAGGGAAAAAGTTTCTCATATAGCAGTATAATACCACAAAGTTTCAAGAAAATCGATAAACCCTTTGACAACTCTGATATTTTTGACGTGAAAAAGCCCATATTTCATTTTCGATTATTTTAATTGTTGTTGTAGTATTTTATTACTTAAAAAAAATGGAAACACGTTATTCTTATAGATTAAAGTACTTTCAAAATTATTTTTTTTAATAATATTATTATAATTTTTAATCTTTATTGTTGTCAATAGTAGTTGCCATATATAAAGATTTAAAAATTAGATAATTCAAAGGTGAATCCTCAAAAATAAAAAGTTAGAAAATTCTGAATTCTTTATATAGACTAAAACTAGCACAACTTTAATTGAATGTTTAATTTTTATGAATATTATTCAAACAATTTTTCTTATTAATTATTTAGGCAGAGTTTACTACAGTTTAAAAAATATTTATTAAAAAAAGTAAATGGTTCTCTCCATAATTGATCTGAAATTCAAATATTGGTTCTTGTAAATATTAAACTAAGCCAGCGTAGCTGTGGGGTTTAAGCGTATAACTTGCGTGCAAAGGGTCCCGGGTTCGATCCCAACGAGCGTGCGATTTATCGTTTTATGTAATAGTTTTAATTGTTTAGGTATAGCGAATATTAATCATATATGTTAAAATTTGTTTAAACAAATTAAATTAACTAATAAAATCTCAAAATAAAATTTGCAAGACAAAGTTTAAATTCGATTAATAAAATAATTGTACATGTACATAATAATTGTATTCCAAAAATATAATTTTTTTTTTATTTGCTCAAATATGCAATAATAATGATAAATAGTAAATTAATAACAAAATTGTACTGCGCCAGTGACTTTTTTCCCCTTGGGTTATTTGATTCCACTTTTCCGACCGAATTTCTCCTTGACAATATACGCTTATACTGTTCACCATTAATGTGTTAGCCCTGGCAGAGCCGTATTGCGCCAGCCATGGCAGTCAGTACCGATCGTCGTTATCATCCCAGAGTTAGGTCAGTAATGCGCCAGTACTGGGTTACAGTACTGCGCCAACCTCGCATAATACTGGCCAGTACTGGGATATTATCATTGGAAATATCATTGGGATATTGCCTCACAAGCAAACATTTTAGTACTTGCACCAATGTTGCCTGGAAATTTATTTGAATGTATATATATATATATATATATATATATATATATATATTGAATTATCATATAAAATGCATAGCAACTTTAGAAGTATAAAATTTATGTATAGTCTAACCTTTTTTATATATTACTTGATATATATACGTTTCTTATACGTTTAATAAAGTCTTTAAATAAAGATTTAAAATAAAAATGATTATAGTTTTGGCTATCAGTTGACAACTGACTTATTCAAGTTAAAATAATGAAATAAATAATCTGTTTTATAAGGAAAATTTTGTAGGTTATAATCTTTAAACGCTTTCTGAAATTTAGTTTATTATTTTTCTTTTTATTTAAATTATTAATTAATTAAACATAATATATTTTAAGATTTTTTTTTTTTTTTTTTTTTTTTTTTTTTTTACAAAACAAGTTTAGGAGAGGAAAAAATGCTTTTACGCACTTGTTTGTGTGGGACTCAACCACGTGCTGTGGCAATACCGCACTAAAACAAACTCTCCCATTCTTGCTTTACTTACTCCATCCGTTTCTGCTCCCTCCATCCTGGAAGGTTAGCAAGAGCGTGATCCACTTACTCAAGACGTTTTTCATGTTTCTTGCACTGTTGTCCTTGCCCATAGCCGATGTTCTTAAGCGGTGGTCGAGAACGTTGTTGGATGCTTTTTTAGAGCTACCAAATAAGATGTTAAAGTGAACAGTGCTGCCGAACCAGATTGAGAAAGTTCAGAAGGACTTCCTTCTGCATGCGAACCACCAATGCATCAGCCTGGCACTCGCAGCTAAGAATCTTTTTTAATTGGCTCACAAATGAAGCCTTAATCCCTCCCAAACAACCGATTAGAAGAACATTCAATCGGACTTTATAACCTGGGTGCATTCGACTCAATTCGAACATGTGCTCTTGATAATTGGCGAATTACAGGCGAATAGAAATCATTCAGTCTCCGATCTTAAACCAGCAGATTTAAGGAACGAAAATGTCAAACCAACTGACAATTCTACTTCATTTATGAGATTGTAGAATTGTCCGTGAACAGATTTGCTCTTATGTTCCTGTAGTAGAAGCGTATGTTCTGCTTCCGTGACACGGCCCTTAAGCATCAATGGTGGTAACGATGCTAATCCATGTTGCACATTACTAGTATTAAATGGGAGACGAAGTTCATTCCCAGCTCTTTCTGCCGCATGATATAAGAATACCCCACAATTCGTAATTTCATGATGGTGAACAAATTGTAAAAGAGGATCTCGACTGTTCATAATTGAGCATGTAGCAGCCAAAACGATTCTACGATGAAGACACTCTAAGTTCAGTAGACCTCTTCCTCCCCGATCTCGAGGAAGGTAAATTCGAGGCACGGAAGACTTTGGATGATGACTTCGATGGATTGTCATCACCTTGCGAGTTTCTCTGTCTAGCATCTTCAGCTCATTCACATTCCACTTAACTGCTCCAAAGGTATAGAGAAGCAAAGGAATGGCTAATGTATTTGTGGCATGTATCTTATTCTTCTCAGATAATTCGGAAGACCAAATTTTTCTGAGAAGACCACGATATTTTGTTTGGAGACGATCTTTAAGCTGACGCTTAATAATAAGCGTATAATTATAATAATAATATTATTATTATTATTATTATTATTATTTTTTTTTTTTTGTTACAAAACAAGTTTAGGAGAGGAAAAAATGCCTTTACGCACTTGTTCGTGTGTGACTCAACCACGTGCTGTGGTAATACCGCACTAAAACAACCTCTCCCATTCTTGCCTTACGTACTCTTATCCGCTTTTGCTCCTTCCGTCCTGAAAGGTAAGCAAGAGCGCGATTCTTTTGCTCGAGGTGTTTTCAGTTCACTGTTCTGTAGGTGTTCCTGTCCCTTGCCGCTGTTATTCTTACGCGGTGCTATTGGATGCTTTTTTAGAGCTACCTTCGTTATATTATATTATTATTATTATTATTATTTTTTGTTACAAAATAAAGTAAATTTTAATAAAATAAAAATATGCTTTAAATTGAAATAATAAATTCGCAAATTAATTTAATAAACTAACCTTCTAGTAATTTTCATTCTTAAAAGAATATATCAATACTAAAAATAAAACGATAATATTATGAAATATAAATTTATTAATATCTGCAAACATTGGTACAAATCACTTAATATTTTCTGCAATTATATTTTTAAAAAATGACACTAAAAGACATTTCTCAAATAACTTGAAGTTGAGTGAATACAAAAATAAATTAATGGCGAGCAACTTCAAGAATCTATTTATTTAGAGGAATAATCTTAAACATAAAGAAATAAGTTTAATCAGAAAGGATACCTTAAAAATCATCCTTTAGATAGCATATTCTCATGTTAAAAAGAAAATTCCTCCTCAATGTAGAAAAATATGTTCGTGTTAAAAATAAAACGTAAAAGGAATCTAGAAGAGGAATATTCCGCTTAAATTGAAAACATTTTTTTTTCGGTGTAGGTTAGCTAGGTTCGAATTTTCAAATCGTTATCGGTTCTATTAATCGTGGTATCAAAAGAGTTTTATCATTTTATAGATAGAGAATTTTCGCTGTTTCAAATTTAGAGAGTAGTGAAATGTCCGACTAATGTAAGCTTATGCCATGCAAGTTTTCTGCAAGCTTGCCCGGAATCACATTTAAAATAATTGCATATCAAGCTTGAGAAGTATGTGTATAAAGAATTTATAATCTGTTACACGTTTTTGACTTTATTCTTAAGTGTAAAGTTTGTAGAAAATTTGGCACTAAACTCACGGAAAACTTACCAATTATGTTTGCAAAAATCTTTCACATTAAGCTTCTTTAAAAAATATCCGGGCAAGCTTGCTGCAAGCTTGTTAAAAACTTGCAGGGGAAGCTTGCCATGCAAGCTTACATTGTTCGGACATTTCACTACTTACAGCAAGCTTGCGTGCTAATTGGAATTATAAAATAAACATAAAATAAACATAAAATAAACATAAAAGAACGGTTCAAATAATTTTTTAACATATAAAGGTATTTTGGTTCTAAAAAAAGATTTTGAGATTTTTTAATAATAAACAATATTAAGATATATTATTAATTTTGCATAAAATAAAAATAGTGTACTCTATTGATAGTATCCCAACGGATGATCTGGAGCGGAATGGAGTCAGATGGAGTAAATTTGGTCCCACCAGGGGCATTGGAACGACAATTGTCTTTTTATTTTTCATTAAGAGATGACAATGTTGACAAATGGGTATAAGCAAGACACGTGTATGTAGAAAACTGTCATTTCTCTTCTTCATACTCTCGTTTGTCTACACTGATGTATCTTTAGAAATAAAAAAAATAAGACAATTGTCGCCCCGCCGCCCCTAAGTCCAAACTAGCTCTAGTTTGCCCCAAATTGCTCAGTCTTAATCCAACTTGTCTCAATTTGAGCAAGTTAAAGTAAGTAAGTGTTATTTAACCCTTTGTGTCACGTTTCTTTCGAAAGGAATCGATACTTGAAACATATTCTATATCGACGCCCCCCGTTGATAACATGTTTATTAAAAAGCCAATGAAATAAAATGTTAATTTAAAAAACAGTGGAAAATCATTTTTATTAATAATTTTGTAAGATATGATTTGTATTCAATTGTTTGTTTAATTATTATAAATGTCTGTTGAAGTTGAGTGCCATAAAATTTTAACTTAAAAAGTACAATTCCGCTCAAATTTGTTATATTGTTTTAATTAATAATATTTTTTTAGTTAAAAATATTAATACCTGAGTTAATAATTTAATAAAATTTGACATGATTAATTAAAAATATTAAAATTAAAATGTTGAACTTATCTACTGAAAATTTTTTTTTAAACTTTGTCATTTCCTTAAAATTTAATATTATTTTTCAAAAGTTAAACATATCCTTTTTAGAAAGTTATTATCTTTTCCATTAAAATATTTAACTCACGAACTTCAAACTATATAGCTAAGCAAATAATATTAACTTACTAATACTAAGTTTTAGGTCATTTTTTCCACATTTTTATTTTATTTACATAAAAAACGACGTTTCGGCAGCTGCCGCTACCCTTATCAAGTTTTCTTTTAAAAATTGATTTTAGAAGTTATAAAAGCCATTACAAAAGAGTATGATTTTATTTTCATTTTAAAATTTAAATTTCATTTACTTTTTGTCTTTGTTTATTTGTTTGTTTTTGTTTTAAATCAATTAAAAAATTCGTTTTTTTTCTCTTTTCTTTGGCACATGATGATGATTTGATTCACCATTGTGTGATAATTTGTATGAAATTATTTAGGTTATAAAGCTATATTGTGTGGAATTTATAAATTCCAAACAAATTCCAATACAAATTATCACACAATGATGAATCAAATCATCATCATGTGCCAAAGAAAAGAGAAAAAAAACGAATTTTTTAAATGATTTAAAACAAAAACAAACAAATAAACAAAGACAAAAAGTAAATGAAATTTAAATTTTAAAATGAAAATAAGAATCTGTGACGTGGTAAAATTCCACGTACAATTTATATTCGAGTCACTTAAATTCACGCGAAGCTACCACCCACGAGCGTTAAAAACGAGCAAGCCAGAACCGAGCACTTTTTATTTTTAAAACTATTTTATATTAACTCCCGAATTTTTTTTTGTTTATATCCTGTCAAAATCCCGAGATATCGTCCGCTAGCAGCATTTTCGATTACGTCATGAAGTTGCAACACCAAGATGCCGAGATCGCCGACTCCACATTCAATTTCGACCGGAATCCTCGTTCTCTCCGCTGCCTGTAGTTGTCGCCACCGCCTGAACGATCAACGTATTGACTATGGATCCAAGAGCCGAATTTGAATAGCCCGCCCCGTGCAGCTCGACCCGTGCGCTACAGATGTCGCCACTCTGCGGGAAATCAATACATTGACGCTGGATTTTAAGATTCTTTGAATCTACCGCCACGAGAACCCAACCTCAACTGATTTCGAGCAAATGAAATCAGATGTCAATTATTTTAAGAAATTCGCCAAGTTTCTTAAATTAATCGGATATTTGGCAATCCGATAATTGCACAAATGACGTATATTTGTAACAGTTTGTTGAGAAGATTTCTAATACCAATTTTGGACTGTCGATCCAAAACCCTGATGCTACGGCCCTGCCGTCAGTAACTCTGTTTCTTGATTTCGGATGAGGATTTTCCGAGCACAAATCCTCAATTCCGTGAGAATCTAGTCTGAGCGAGGACGATCCAGGAGGGAAAGGTTTAGAAACAACATCGGCAACGTTCTCAAATCCAGAAGAAGGAAAAGTCCCCAGAGGCCCTTTGATAGTTCAGTCCTGACAGGAGTTACTCCAATTGACTTCGGTGCTACGAGCTAGAAGGAGACAGAAGGCGGAAGCACGAGAGAGGAAGGGAGAAAGAGAATAGCGGGAGCACGTGCAGAAGACGGAAGTAGAAATTCTTCACTCTCAATCGTGACATAGGTTGAATAAGACGCTTGCTGGTGGGAGCAGCAGATTAAATTAAGAATTTTGAATAAAAGATTAGCCGAAGTGGCTTAAACAATTGTAAATTATATAGTATTAGATTGAATATAGTACCTGTGAAAACCTCAAGTAAGTAGACCTTCTGTAACGGACAATAATTGACTTTTTCCGGGAGTGACATGTTTCTGATTGTTAAATAATGGCGTCATCTTTTATTCTGAAAAGTTTAAGTTTTTCCCCACAGTGTAGTTTCCCCCTTTAATGTTTTGACCAGACTACAGATAAAATTCGAAATTCACGCGAAAATTTGTAAATTGTTCGAATCTGTGAAATTTTCATTGTAAAAATTAGTCAAGTCATGAGTAATGTGTGCGGAGAATAATCGCGTTGAGAGTCGTCCCTCAAATCTAATGATTTGAGTGACTATTTGGTCACCTGTCCTTTTTTTATTTTTCCCCGAGTAAATTTAGAATATAATCGTAAAATTTTGAAAATAGAATAATGATTGTACGCGAATAAAATGGCCGCAAATGGCGCCTTAGCTTGTCTTCCCCCTTCACTTCTTTTCCCCAGCTGGTCACCCTATTGAGTTGAATACGCCATTTTGTAAAATTGTGAAATCTGAATTCGAAGCAAAAACTTATAGTTTCATTGTTAGATAAATAATAATGCTCGAGTGAGAGTATCTTATGAGAGTTGCGACTGATTCGTCCAGATGTCGAAGTGGAGAATCAGAAAATCACAACTGAGTAAAAATTTAAATTTGATTATTCGAGATTAATATGTTCAAAGTTTTCTTAAATTTAATATTCGAATCAAAGTGCATTTAGTGTTGAGAATGATAACCACTGAAGTGACAGGTTCTCATCCGATATAGTGAATTAAAATTTTATTCGGTTATTTCCATTTTGTTCTTACTTTATTCTAGTTCTGAATTCACTTTTAATTTAAAATAAAATTATAAAAAATTATTTTAACTTTGCTTTCTTTTTGTTCATAATCAGAGGTGTATTTAAGTTGTTATGGATTCTCAACACAGGTTCTTGCTTGCTCTTGAACACGATTCAAAATTGTAAGGTTATGGTCGACTGATAATAAATTCATGGATTTGATTTATTATTATTACATTTGAGATTAATCTCACGGATAACTGTTAGAAAATTGTCAAATATCTAATTAGTTAATGAAAAATTATAATTTAAAATTTTAGAATCTGACAAACTCAATGAATTTAATTGGAAGTCGAAATGTCTAAACCTAGTTGTTCGAATGATTCTTTGCAGACTCAAGAGCTTGTTCTGTTGTCAAATGTCTCGAATTTATTTATTTAATAAAATTGTATTAATTTAGAGGCCTGTGATATTGACAGAGGACATCGAATGAATCACGAGATAGAAACAAACGGGTTACAAAATTGAATTTGAGATCGAATTGACCGGGTCAAATTATTGGATAATTATTTATTTCGACTAATGGATTAATTTTTATTGTTTCATAGTTGAAATTGATCATTGGAAGAACTAGGTGAGTGAATGAAAATGACGTCTGGGTCACCCTCAATCGGTTATATTCCCTTTTTTTTATTGTTAGCTTAATTAAATTCTCATCTTATCAATTGTTTGTAAATTCCCCTCACGATACAAATTTCTTTCTTTTGTTTGTGAATTATTACGATGGTCACCCGAATTAAATGTAAACTTAAGAGAAACCTTTTAGTTTTGTATTTCCCAAAATTTTGATATTTAGCCAAGAACCCCTGAAATAGGACTTTAACAAATTATTTTTAACGATGATAAATTGGCGCTTGAAATGAACTTATGTGTTCTGGTTAATGGTTGTAAACTGGTATTATCAGTTGGAAAATTTTCTGCAAAATTTAATAAATTGTTCTTTTAAGTCAGTATCGAAGGCTCCACAGTGAATTTTTCTCATGATTTCTTATCGAACCACTCCCTCTCTCCATTTAAAACCTGACTGCCCGGTATTTCAAAGATTTTGAATGATAGTTGGTCTTTCCTTTTTTTTTTGTATTTTGAGGTTATGAGTACTTGGCTGGAGAATTCGTGTTAAGATCTGTCGATTAAGTCGTCCCACGGTTTAGAAATTAGTATCGATATCTCGGTTTAGAGAATTTTAATGGTTGTTCGTTACCGCTTCCCTCCCTTCTTATGAATTTTATCTTTTATCGAAACTTATCGCTTCCTATCGTATCGCTTATCGTATCCTATCGTATCTTATCGTTTTGAATCTTTTGAGACGGCTCGGTGTCAAGATTTGATTTTATTTTGAATTCGTAATATTCCAAGATGGCGGTTTATGCCTGAGGAATGAAATATTTTAATGATTTCGCGTTTAGTAGATAATTTGAAATTAAGAATTATCCCACCTTTCGATTTGGTTTATCGTATGATTTCCTTTTTGTAGCTTAATTTTTTTTTGATATTGTTTTTGTTGTTTAACGAACTGGCGCCCAAACCTTTTTTTTTGTGAGTTACCTCTATTTCTTTGTGACCAATTATCATTGGAAATCGATGAAATTATATTGTAATGTGAACTATGGCATTAAATCTTAAGTCTCTTCCTTTTTCTTTTTTTTTTTTGAGCTAAATGAGTTTGATTAGGGTCGGATTTATTTAAAATATAGAGTTTTAGTTAATTTTGGAAATATCTCTAGTTATATCGAAAATAGATTTTATGATACCAATTGCACAGGAGTAAGCCCAGTGGCGATTTTCAGTAAGTATAATTGAGTTTAATTTATTTGTTGATTTTGAGATTATGTAACGAAGATACATCCAGTATCCTCTGAGATAAAATTCTCGTTTTAAAGATTCTGAACTTCGGTCTTTTCCCTTTTGGGATGTCTTATCGTATCTTCCGATTTTGATTGACATTAGTAATTTATTCGTTTTGCCTTGAGTAAAATAATGTTGCATTACAAAATGGCGCCCAACGTGGGGCCAACGCCAATAAAATCTTGAGAGAATTTCATCTGGAGCCAAAAATTTTACGATTATCTATTTTGAGAAAATAAGTTAGAATTTTTTTTTGAATTTTGTTGATCGAAAGTAAATTTTGATATTTCTTTGAGTAATGAGCCTTTTTTTTGTGGAGAGTCTTGAAGCTTTGGGAACTTCAATTAAGTGACTCCTCGATTTTGTTATGAAATTTTTGAATTATTTTTTTTTGAAGGATAAAATTAATTTTTTTGTGAAGCTGTTAGTGAATGGTGTAAACCTTTCCTTTTGAGTCATGGTTCCGACGTGAAGAACGATATGGACCCTAATAGAGATTTTGCTTGAAGCCTGAATTAACTAACCAATAATAATGAAATTAATTTTTACTAATAATAATCCTGTTTGCTTCTAAAGCAAGTTAAAACAGTATGAATTGAACACTTTTGACCCAGAAGAGCGACCAGAGAATCCAATCGCTTGTCATTGATATACCATTAACAAATCTTAGAAAATAGTAACTTAAAATAATTTTTTTTTGATATTGTGGTCAAGCCTAAAGAATAATTAGTTCTGACAAGAAATTTAATGTAGTTTCAAAATTTGGTTAAAAATTAAACCATTAAAAAAAATTTTTTTTAGGTAATAGAATTTTCTTTTGTTTATATAATAAAATTTAAAACATACAATAGACTCCTATGAGATAAAGACAATAGACAATAAGTCTGAAAATTGGTTGATGACCTTCATTGAACCAAATGGAAGAATTTAAAAATATAATCTTGGTTTTGATTTTTTCTTTGGAATTTTTGGTCTCAGAGACCAAGTCCCCTTTCGACAGACCGGTTCAGATTAAAATAAGAATCTGAATCTTCTGATTTATTCTTCGCTATATTGATGTTTTGGTGCGTGTTCGGTTACAACTCTCTCACTCCAAAAGTTACAATATCGATATAATAAAAGAGTTAATCCAGATATTGATATTATTGAAATAAAATTTGAGGTCATATATTCTCGATATTCTTAGTGCTTAAGATTATTACCATTTAAGTTATTGTTTGATATTTGATAAAATATGATGATATCCTGTGTGCTGATTTGAGAATTGGTGTCTCTTATGTTTATTGTTATTTTGAAATTTGATGGTTATAAAATCTAACCCCTTAATTAAATCAAATACGAAAGGCCTCCCTTATTATTCCCCTATTACAATTTTAAAAATTAGAATTTTGAGGTTTTTCAAAATTACTGATAACCAAGGTCTAAGAAAAATTTAAGAATGAGTGACCAAGGCGATACTGGTCCTCCCCCACCAAATGGCGCTGACAAAAGAAAAGCTGCCTCTTCGAATCTTCCCCCACCAACAGGCGCTGACAAGCAAAAAGCTGCCTCTTCGAACCTTCCCCCACCTGATAGCGCGAATACGGATCAAGCTTCCTCTACTCACCCCTCACAGACAGAGGACGGTACAGGACAAAATAATTCGACGGTCCCCCCTACTATTTCCCCCACTAAGCTCGATGAACTACAACAGAAGGTTCTGAGAATGAATAAAGAATCCTTATTATTGGAATTACAGAACCGCGGGTTACGGTTCGATGGATCCAGACCAGTATTACGTGAAAGATTATTGCGACATTTACGAGATCAGCTAGGCGCACAGACTAACGCTAAGGAACAAGTCGATGCTATGTTCGAGGCGGAACGCGATTTTATGACAGGTTCGGAAAGAGATGATACGGATAATAGGGAAGATAATACTCGCAGAGAAAGTTTACGTGATGAAAACGTAGGTAGAAATCGTCGTTATAACACCAGAGCCCAAAATCGACCTTTGATTAACGATTCCATCTTTTTAGACGACGACACTTTCTCAAGACCGAGACCCCCACCAAATCCAAATACGACAAACGGCTCACGGGGAGCAATTCCAAGAAGATTAGCACCCGAAGGAAGATTGCCGAGTGATAATCATACATGTCACACTAACGCAAGACACCCTGACGATCATATCCCCCTCCGAGACGAAGTCGTACCTACGAAGGTGATTCAGAATGGAATGAAGAATCTGAGACGTGAACGTGACCCACCTGAATGGTCACAAGATCCTCGTGAAAACATTAGAAATCAGACCCAACCTCCGAATCATCCAAGCTATAATAGGGACAATTCCCAGCAGTCGCATCGTCATGAAGAACATCATTATCAATCCGAGTTCCCCAGTCGACAAAGTAGAGATCCAGGAAATTCTAATTTTTCGAATGGTCACCATAATTATCCAGAAGATGACGCGCATCAACCCCGTCATGCTCCTCGTCAGCATTCTGAATTCGAAGATTCTAGATATCGCCAGAGTTTCCGAGCACAACCTGACCAAGGTCCTCAATATCCACAGGATACTGAAAATCCATACCGTGAAACCGGTTATCCAAGTAACATGAGGAACAGTGGTCCTCGGACTCGTGATTCCGAAAATCAACGAGGTCCTTTCGAAAATTATTCTGACTATCCCGAAGGTAATCCTTATCCTCCTGGGAATACTGCACCACCACGTAGATCTTTCGATTTTACTAATTATCGAGAAAATCCTCGACCGCAGGCCACCTATCGAAGCATGCCGGAACCCTACTCAAGGAGAAATAATTATAACCCTTTAGCATCATCCTATGAGACCATGCGTAAATGGAATCTTCAGTTCTCGGGAGCTAGGAACGAAGATCCAAATTCGTTCCTCAAACGAATCGAGAACGGGAGGTCAATGATCTACATTAATGATGAGGAGCTGTTAAAGCTGTTACCCTTCTTTTTGAGTGGTATAGCAGCACGGTGGTACGAAGTCCACCAACAACAATGGTTTAATTTTGAGGATTTCTCAGTGGCATGTCGAGAAAGATTCTGCGATCCGGACTTCCAGTTCGAATTAGTTCAAGAGATCCACCGCAGGACACAAGGTGAGAACGAACCAGTCGCCGATTACCTTACATGTATGTTGTCCATGTTAAATAGGGTATCCCCACGCTTATCCAAGAGCGACGAGGTGAGTTTCGCACACAGAAACATGCTCCCCCGTCTCCATCTGACTATCCCTAGAGCCTCAATTAGAAGCTTTAATCAGCTAGAACAGCTAGCTGTCGCGACCGAGAAAGCTTTCCGTGTAGCCAAAACTTTTAGACCTCCTCCTAGGCCTGACAGGTCACTCCTACCAGATTTAGCATATCAGGACCCAACACCAAGGAACATACCGCGCCGTCGAGAGAACTTAAATTACTTGGAGTATGAATTAGGTTCCTCTAGCGAAGAATCAGAAGACGAAGCGTATTACACAAAGGAAACGAGAAGAAATGAAGCTTTGAATAAAAACAGATCGACGGTCACCCAAAATGTTGATAAGATGAAGGATAACAAACCACACCCAAAGAAAAGGGAAAAACAAACGCCCTCAGAGAATTCCAGTAATACAGAAAATAGAAAAGAGGAAAAAGGCACGAAGGACAAGAAACGCGAAATTGTTTGCTGGAATTGTGATGCACCAGGACACCGGAGAGGAGATTGTACAGAACCTCCTCAGATCGTCTGTTTTTCTTGTGGTAGCAAAGGAGTGACGAAGCCAAATTGCCAGAGATGTTCGGGAAACGAGGAGCAGAATCGCTAACAAGGGCCGAAGCGGTTCTATCACAGACTGACGGGCCCCAAGATGGCCAAAGCCACGATCTAAATCCTCACTTCTCCCAACCTGAGTCCCAAATTGTTCCTTTAATATCAGAAGTCAAAATAAATCCTATAGGTCACCTCGAATCCCCCATTCCTGAAAATAAAAATCCTAGTCTTGAACATGTTCTTGAACATAAAAATCCTAGTTGCGAAGACACTCCTGAAAATAAAAGTCCTAGTTGCGAAGATGTTCCTGAAAATAAAATTCCTAGTCATGAAAGAATCCTTGAAAACATTCCTGAAAATAAAAATCCTAGTTGCGAAGACATTCCTGAAAATAAAAATCCTAATGATGGAGCCATCCCTGAAGATGAAGTTCCTTGTTATCAGTCCATTCTTGAAAATAAAGCTTTCAGCTGCGAAAATCTTCCCAAGTCATTTGTAGATAAAGAAGAAGATATCCAGCCCGCATTAGAGGATACTTCACTTCCCCTTGTAGATAGTTCCCCTACCGAAGGTCATCCAAGAACAGAATTACCGTCAGAAACTGATTCCCTTGCTATTTTTAGACTCTCAGAAATACCGTATCCTCACGAGATCCCAGGGAGTCAACCCCTCTTGTACTCGACTGTCAATATCATGGGAAAGTTAATCAAAGCAATGATAGACCCCGGTGCGACGAGATCTTTCATAGACTCATCAGCACCAAGCTTTGCAAAAGAACTTGGTCTGGAGATTACTAAGCGGAAAGGAGCAGTAAAAGTCGCCAATGGAGAGATAGTGTTGACCTCGGAAGAAATCATCCTCCCAGTAAAAATAAAACACAAAGCCAAAGCTTTCCCGGTGCGAATATTAAATTCTTTGCCAGTCTTTCTAGTATTGGGACTCGATTTTTTAAATTTGTATAATATCGAAATCTATTTCAGAACAAGGTTGTGGGCCTTTAGTGAAAGTCCCAACGTAAAATATCAAATTGAATCGTCAGGAGAGGAAATCGACGAGTGCAACGGAATTCGGGAGCTGACAAATTCACAGACAGATATTTTGAAAGAATTTATAGAAAAGGAGCTTCCGGAGTATCCCGATAAGCCTGGATTGACTGACCTAATCGAGCATCAAATAGAAGTAACCTGTGAAACTCCCATTAAGCAACGACATTACTTAGTTTCCCCTAAAGTAATGGAAGCGATGACGAACGAAGTAGATGAAATGTTACAAGATGATATCATCGAGCCTTCGAACAGTGGATGGTCAAGTCCTGTCGTAATGGTGAAAAAGCCAGACTCTACATACAGATTTTGCCTCGATTTTAGGAAGTTAAATACCGTGACCAAACGCGATGCTTACCCCTTGCCACAAATGGAATCCATTCTTTCGAAATTAAGACAGGCTAAATATATTTCGAAGATAGATTTACATAAGGGATTTCTTCAAGTACCATTAGCCCCCGGAAGTAGAAAATATACGGCTTTCACCGTGCCTGGAAGAGGACTGTTTCACTTCAAGAGGATGCCCTTTGGCCTTACCAATTCACCGGCCACCTTCCAGCGCATGATGGATAAGATGATCACCGCAGACATGGAGCCATATTGCTTTACCTACCTAGACGATATCATCATCGCCACGCCTACCTTCGAAGAGCACCTAAAATGGTTAAAAAGAATTCTGGATATCATTAAGAAAGCTTACTTAAAGATTAATATCAAGAAGAGTGAGTTCTGTACTACGCAGGTTCACTACTTGGGATTTGTCGTTAATGAAAAAGGTCTCCAAGTCGATCCCGAGAAGATTTCCCCCATCGTGAGTTACCCCGTCCCTAGAAATTTAAAAGAAATTCGCAGATTTTTGGGTATGTCATCCTGGTATAGGAAGTTCATACCAAACTACGCTACACCACTATTTACTTAATTTACGTTAAGAATATTTTATTTAAAGCTCTCGAGTAAAGAACATCGGCTGATACTCGCGGGAATGTTAAATTTGTGTGAGATCCAAACCCTATAAAAGAGTTTGAAGTCATAACGGTTACCTTGTCCTTGTTAAATTCATTCAAGCTTTCTTTAAAAATTTTGTTAATCCCCCAAATTGTCGGCTACCAGAATTTCTTTTGTAATCCCCTCGTGAATTTTATTAGATCCCAAAAAAAAAAAAAAAAAAAAAAAAAAAAATTATCATTGTAAAGGGATAAGATGTTATCAACAATTTTTTTTATTATCAATAAATTAAGTGTTTAATTTGATACGAATAAATACTGAGTTTCCTTGACATAAAAGACCCCAGTTCCAACCAACATTTCCTTCATAAATTTTGACACGTCGATTTTGATGATACACTAAAATCTAAAACTGTTTGATATCTTTATTTAATTGATTAATGAAATGAAGTAAAATGGATATAACTGAGTCATAGGTCAGAATATTTGAGTCGAAATTACTTTTGAAAGTTTTTCTTTTAAGCAACAGTTTTGGCTTGTTGGTTCACTCCTGGGAGGGTCATGCTTGCCTACGCAAGAGGCCTGCTTCGGCCTCCGTTAGGGAGGGAGGTGTTGTGACGTGGTAAAATTCCACGTACAATTTATATTCGAGTCACTTAAATTCACGCGAAGCTACCACCCACGAGCGTTAAAAACGAGCAAGCCAGAACCGAGCACTTTTTATTTTTAAAACTATTTTATATTAACTCCCGAATTTTTTTTTGTTTATATCCTGTCAAAATCCCGAGATATCGTCCGCTAGCAGCATTTTCGATTACGTCATGAAGTTGCAACACCAAGATGCCGAGATCGCCGACTCCACATTCAATTTCGACCGGAATCCTCGTTCTCTCCGCTGCCTGTAGTTGTCGCCACCGCCTGAACGATCAACGTATTGACTATGGATCCAAGAGCCGAATTTGAATAGCCCGCCCCGTGCAGCTCGACCCGTGCGCTACAGATGTCGCCACTCTGCGGGAAATCAATACATTGACGCTGGATTTTAAGATTCTTTGAATCTACCGCCACGAGAACCCAACCTCAACTGATTTCGAGCAAATGAAATCAGATGTCAATTATTTTAAGAAATTCGCCAAGTTTCTTAAATTAATCGGATATTTGGCAATCCGATAATTGCACAAATGACGTATATTTGTAACAGTTTGTTGAGAAGATTTCTAATACCAATTTTGGACTGTCGATCCAAAACCCTGATGCTACGGCCCTGCCGTCAGTAACTCTGTTTCTTGATTTCGGATGAGGATTTTCCGAGCACAAATCCTCAATTCCGTGAGAATCTAGTCTGAGCGAGGACGATCCAGGAGGGAAAGGTTTAGAAACAACATCGGCAACGTTCTCAAATCCAGAAGAAGGAAAAGTCCCCAGAGGCCCTTTGATAGTTCAGTCCTGACAGGAGTTACTCCAATTGACTTCGGTGCTACGAGCTAGAAGGAGACAGAAGGCGGAAGCACGAGAGAGGAAGGGAGAAAGAGAATAGCGGGAGCACGTGCAGAAGACGGAAGTAGAAATTCTTCACTCTCAATCGTGACATAGGTTGAATAAGACGCTTGCTGGTGGGAGCAGCAGATTAAATTAAGAATTTTGAATAAAAGATTAGCCGAAGTGGCTTAAACAATTGTAAATTATATAGTATTAGATTGAATATAGTACCTGTGAAAACCTCAAGTAAGTAGACCTTCTGTAACGGACAATAATTGACTTTTTCCGGGAGTGACATGTTTCTGATTGTTAAATAATGGCGTCATCTTTTATTCTGAAAAGTTTAAGTTTTTCCCCACAGTGTAGTTTCCCCCTTTAATGTTTTGACCAGACTACAGATAAAATTCGAAATTCACGCGAAAATTTGTAAATTGTTCGAATCTGTGAAATTTTCATTGTAAAAATTAGTCAAGTCATGAGTAATGTGTGCGGAGAATAATCGCGTTGAGAGTCGTCCCTCAAATCTAATGATTTGAGTGACTATTTGGTCACCTGTCCTTTTTTTATTTTTCCCCGAGTAAATTTAGAATATAATCGTAAAATTTTGAAAATAGAATAATGATTGTACGCGAATAAAATGGCCGCAAATGGCGCCTTAGCTTGTCTTCCCCCTTCACTTCTTTTCCCCAGCTGGTCACCCTATTGAGTTGAATACGTCATTTTGTAAAATTGTGAAATCTGAATTCGAAGCAAAAACTTATAGTTTCATTGTTAGATAAATAATAATGCTCGAGTGAGAGTATCTTATGAGAGTTGCGACTGATTCGTCCAGATGTCGAAGTGGAGAATCAGAAAATCACAACTGAGTAAAAATTTAAATTTGATTATTCGAGATTAATATGTTCAAAGTTTTCTTAAATTTAATATTCGAATCAAAGTGCATTTAGTGTTGAGAATGATAACCACTGAAGTGACAGGTTCTCATCCGATATAGTGAATTAAAATTTTATTCGGTTATTTCCATTTTGTTCTTACTTTATTCTAGTTCTGAATTCACTTTTAATTTAAAATAAAATTATAAAAAATTATTTTAACTTTGCTTTCTTTTTGTTCATAATCAGAGGTGTATTTAAGTTGTTATGGATTCTCAACACAGGTTCTTGCTTGCTCTTGAACACGATTCAAAATTGTAAGGTTATGGTCGACTGATAATAAATTCATGGATTTGATTTATTATTATTACATTTGAGATTAATCTCACGGATAACTGTTAGAAAATTGTCAAATATCTAATTAGTTAATGAAAAATTATAATTTAAAATTTTAGAATCTGACAAACTCAATGAATTTAATTGGAAGTCGAAATGTCTAAACCTAGTTGTTCGAATGATTCTTTGCAGACTCAAGAGCTTGTTCTGTTGTCAAATGTCTCGAATTTATTTATTTAATAAAATTGTATTAATTTAGAGGCCTGTGATATTGACAGAGGACATCGAATGAATCACGAGATAGAAACAAACGGGTTACAAAATTGAATTTGAGATCGAATTGACCGGGTCAAATTATTGGATAATTATTTATTTCGACTAATGGATTAATTTTTATTGTTTCATAGTTGAAATTGATCATTGGAAGAACTAGGTGAGTGAATGAAAATGACGTCTGGGTCACCCTCAATCGGTTATATTCCCTTTTTTTTATTGTTAGCTTAATTAAATTCTCATCTTATCAATTGTTTGTAAATTCCCCTCACGATACAAATTTCTTTCTTTTGTTTGTGAATTATTACGATGGTCACCCGAATTAAATGTAAACTTAAGAGAAACCTTTTAGTTTTGTATTTCCCAAAATTTTGATATTTAGCCAAGAACCCCTGAAATAGGACTTTAACAAATTATTTTTAACGATGATAAATTGGCGCTTGAAATGAACTTATGTGTTCTGGTTAATGGTTGTAAACTGGTATTATCAGTTGGAAAATTTTCTGCAAAATTTAATAAATTGTTCTTTTAAGTCAGTATCGAAGGCTCCACAGTGAATTTTTCTCATGATTTCTTATCGAACCACTCCCTCTCTCCATTTAAAACCTGACTGCCCGGTATTTCAAAGATTTTGAATGATAGTTGGTCTTTCCTTTTTTTTTTGTATTTTGAGGTTATGAGTACTTGGCTGGAGAATTCGTGTTAAGATCTGTCGATTAAGTCGTCCCACGGTTTAGAAATTAGTATCGATATCTCGGTTTAGAGAATTTTAATGGTTGTTCGTTACCGCTTCCCTCCCTTCTTATGAATTTTATCTTTTATCGAAACTTATCGCTTCCTATCGTATCGCTTATCGTATCCTATCGTATCTTATCGTTTTGAATCTTTTGAGACGGCTCGGTGTCAAGATTTGATTTTATTTTGAATTCGTAATATTCCAAGATGGCGGTTTATGCCTGAGGAATGAAATATTTTAATGATTTCGCGTTTAGTAGATAATTTGAAATTAAGAATTATCCCACCTTTCGATTTGGTTTATCGTATGATTTCCTTTTTGTAGCTTAATTTTTTTTTGATATTGTTTTTGTTGTTTAACGAACTGGCGCCCAAACCTTTTTTTTTGTGAGTTACCTCTATTTCTTTGTGACCAATTATCATTGGAAATCGATGAAATTATATTGTAATGTGAACTATGGCATTAAATCTTAAGTCTCTTCCTTTTTCTTTTTTTTTTTTGAGCTAAATGAGTTTGATTAGGGTCGGATTTATTTAAAATATAGAGTTTTAGTTAATTTTGGAAATATCTCTAGTTATATCGAAAATAGATTTTATGATACCAATTGCACAGGAGTAAGCCCAGTGGCGATTTTCAGTAAGTATAATTGAGTTTAATTTATTTGTTGATTTTGAGATTATGTAACGAAGATACATCCAGTATCCTCTGAGATAAAATTCTCGTTTTAAAGATTCTGAACTTCGGTCTTTTCCCTTTTGGGATGTCTTATCGTATCTTCCGATTTTGATTGACATTAGTAATTTATTCGTTTTGCCTTGAGTAAAATAATGTTGCATTACAAATCATACTCTTTTGTAATGGCTTTTATAACTTCTAAAATCAATTTTTAAAAGAAAACTTGATAAGGGTAGCGGCAGCTGCCGAAACGTCGTTCTTTATGTAAATAAAATAAAAATATGGAAAAAATGGCCTAAAACTTAGTATTAATATATTTACATCCACAAAAAACTCTTTTTAATTAAATATTAACTTACATTTTTATTATTATTATTATTATTATTGAAACAAAAATATGAAAACTGAAAAAGATTCCAAACTGTATAAACTGAAAAAAATATATTATTTATTTAAAAACACAAAAAACACATAAATTTTATCATACAATCAATGTTTGATTCTTTTTGAAACCAAAATAAAATTATCAAATAGAACTCTAAACTTCTTATTTAGAACATAATTTTAGAAATATTATAAATTGTACAATTAGTAGCTATTATGATAATTTTTAATATTTAACTCATGAACTTTAAAATATACAGGTAAGCAAAATATATGAACTTACATTTTTATTATTATTATTATTATTATCATTATTATTATTGTTATTGTTATACGATACATAATAAATTTTTTTACATAATAATAATTTTAATAAAATTCGCCCTTATAGAAATGTGTGACATGAAAATAATGACACAGATGCGTGTCATTACTTCAGAATGTCGCGTGTCATCATTTCGCGACCACACGAAAAAAATGACAGGAAAAAAATCACATGGCAAAGAATGCACCATTAAAAAACTTTTTATTATTATTAGTTTTATAATAATTTCGTATACATACATTGTGCACCATTTTTTGGAGGAAAAAATTTACTGCGCAGCCGTAGGTGCTGTAGAATAAGTAGAATACGTCTGCGCATCCTGGCATTTTTATGTATGCTTTGCCGTGTCATTTTCTCCCGTGTCATTTTTTTCGTGTGTTCGCGAAATGATGACACGCAATGACACGAAAGTAATGACACGCATCCGTGTCATTATTTTCATGTCACACTTTTCCATAAGGGTCACTTCGAATCAAATTTTTTAATAGAAAAAATAATAAATTTCCCAAAAAAGAATATGTTTAACTTTTGAAAAATAATATTAAATTTTAAGGAAATGACAAAGTTTAAAAAAAAAATTTCAGTACATAAGTTCAACATTTTAATTTTAATATTTTTAATTAATCATGTCAAATTTTATTAAATTATTAACTCAGGTATTAATATTTTTAACTAAAAAAATATTATTAATTAAAACAATATAACAAATTTGAGCGGAATTGTACTTTTTAGGTACAAGATTAAAAAAATAATACCTCTTTTACGTATATAGCCTTGTATTAACTGTATAATATAGTATTTAAGATTAAAATAGAATGTTATTGTATATATTTGATTAAATAAACATTATAGTGTACGTTCGGCCCAATGAACATTCTATGGCACTCAACTTCAACAGACATTTATAATTAAACAAACAATTGAATACAAATCATATCTTAAAAATTATTAATTTACAAAATTATTAATAAAAATGATTTTCCACTGTTTTCTAAATTAACATTTTATTTCATTGGCTTTTTAATAAACTTGTTATCAACGGGGGGCGTCGATATATAGTTTTCGGGGACGCTGATTATAAATTTGATGTCGGAATTAAAAAATTTAAAATGTATGATTTAATGTGTCCAACAAAAAATAAAACTAGGTGAGAATTATGTCCATTTCATGGACATTTCGCTTCCAAGAAAGCAAAATAATTTGCGTTCTCACAAAGGAAGCAAGAAATTAATAATATTTAAGGTAATTGGGGAAGTTGTTAAATAAAAAATTAATGCAAAAAAATGTAAAAATATGAATTATTTTACGAATTCTTGATCAACTATAAAAGTTATATAGGTCAATCGATTCGTTTTGAGATAAGGAATATAATTTTTGTATTGTTTAAATTGTATTTTTAGCATGATAAACATTTTTGTCAAAAACGATTTTTTTCGATGAAAAAAGGTGCTCAAAAAAATTTGGTTGGGTATTTTCAAAAATCCCTGTGTCCAAATTAAGATATTTATGAGCTTAATAAGTCATCCAATTTTATTGGAATCCGTTAAAGCGTTCTCGAGATATCTTGTACACAAAAAACGCTATATACACACATATACACACACACACACACACACACACACACACACACGTACATCTGGACATTTGCTTAGGAATGAAAACTAACGCGTTTTAGATGAAAATAAGTCGATTTAGACTGTTTTTGAAAAATCGAAAACCTTAACGATCGCAAAGCTTCCTCTATGAAGAAGCAAAATTGATAAGATTTGCTTCAAACTTGTCTCTCGGGGGTTTTTGGGGTTGTTGATAACGAATCTGGTAAAATATTTTTGATATTTTAAAATAGCAGATCCAATACAGTGGACACAAAATAAAAAATCGACCAGATCTTCTTAAAACTTGTCACTCGGGGCTATCTGGGGTTGCTGATAACAGGGTGTCTACTAACCGGGAAAACCGAGAAATAACTGGGAATTTAAATTGACCTGGAAAAACTGGAAATTAAGCGGGAATTTTCCGTCAACCCGGTAATTTTTTAACTGGGATAATAAATTTTTTTCAATTTTCAATTATTTTCTTCAATTTCCAATTATTTTGTCCAACGCCTTTGGTGGAATTGAACTATTGTACGCTAGGCACCAAAGACTGTAAAAAAAGGTTTTATTATCACACTGACATCAAAATAGCTGTCAGAACTTTACAGTTTTGTCGATTTAAATGTTTTATACACATTTAACTCTTTTTAAATTTGGTTTTTTATTGCAAGGAGCTTAAACCCCTAACCAGTGGTGACTCAAGGAGGCATGGGTGACTTGACCCCAAAGAGGGGGGGGGGTAACCCACATGGAAAATAAAATCAAAAAATTGAAAACTTTTTTTTGACACCAAATATCCCGTTTCAGGATGATACGCTGGGGGTCATTTTTATGTGGGGGGTGACTTGCACCCACGTGAAAATTAAAATAAAAAAATTGAAAACTTATTATTGTCAAAAAATATCCCTTTTCAGGATAATTCGCCGGCGATCATTTTTATGTGGGGGGTGACTTGCACCCACGTGAAAATTAAAATCAAAACATTAAAAACTTATTTTTGTCAAAAAATATCCCGTTTCAGGATAACTCGCCGGAAGTCATTTTTATGTGGGGGGTGACTTGCACCCACATGGAAAATAAAGTCGAAAAATTCAAAAATTATTTTTGTCAAAAAATATTCCGATTTAGGATGATCCTCTAGGGGTCATTTCTATGCGGAGGGTGACTACACCCACGTGAAAATTCAAATCAAAATATTAAACTTATTTTCGTCAAAAAATATATCGTTTTAGGATGATCCACCGGGGATCATTTCTATGTGGGGGGGGGGGGGGTGACTTGCACTCACGAGAAAATTAAAATCAAAGAATTGAAAACTTATTTTTGTCAAAAAATATCCCCTTTCAGAATAATTCACCGGGGGTCATTTTTATGTGGGGTGACTTGCACCCACGTGACAATTAAAATCAAAAAATTAAAAACTTATTTTTGTCAACAAACACCTCTACCCAGGGTAGAATTCTTAGTTTATTTTGGTGTGTGACAAAAAATATTTTTTCTCCTGAACTTCGTTTAAAAGCTTTAGAAGCAGAACACGCACTGATGGGTTCTTTCAGCTTTTAGGGCGACATTATTTCTGATGCTAAAAAATCAAAATTAGCATTCAAGTATTAATTAAATATATGTGGCAGTTGTTGGACAAAGTTGCATGTGCACTTCGCAGAGAACAGTGATTTTCGCTCTCTCGTTTGCTGCGCTCGCTACGCTCGCGCAGCAAACTTCGAGCTCGCGAGAAATCAACCTTGTTCTCCACTCGTTGCACAATCTACTATTTTACAATTCTCAATTATTTTCTTCCATTTGGAATTATTTTCATTATTTAAAATTATTTCTTTATTTCTCAATTATTTTCTTGATTTTCTACTATTTTCTTCAATTGCCAATTATTTTCTTCAATTTTAAATTATTTTCTTCTATAATCAATAATTCTCGTCTTTTTTCAATATTTTTTTTAATTATCAATTATGTTTTTGAAACATGAATTCAATTCATCAATTATTATTCCACGATTTTCATAAAATCACATTTTCTTCAATTCCAAATTATTTTATACAATTTTTAATTAATTTCTTCAAATTACAATTAGGTACATTCTTCAGTTTTTATTGTTTTTTCAAGTTCTATACTTCCTGGGTTGTTCAATTTCTTCTTTCTTCAATTATCACTTATTTTCTTCTACTTTCAATCCCATTTTTCAATTCTTGAATTATTTTCTTTAATTCTCAATTATAATTTTCGACATTCAATTCCATTCTTTAATTTTCTTTTTTTTTTTAATATTCAATAACTCTAGGCTTTTTACAACGATTTTTTTTTAATTCTCAATTATTTTCTTCAAATTCTAGTTTTTTTCTTAAATTTCAAATATTTTCTTCAATTTCCAATTATTTTTTCATATTTCTTTCAGTTTCTCAATTTCTTTCAATTTTCAATTTCTTCTCAATATCTTCTTCAATATTTAACAATTCTCAGCTTTTTTAAATTATTTTTTTTCTTTTAATTTTTATTTAAATTGAGAATTTTTAAATTATTTTCATAAATTCGCAATTATTTCCGTCGATTTCTAAATTTTTCTGCTGTTTCCAAATATTGTAGTTAATTTTTAAGTACTTTCTTGCATTTTTAATTATTTTCTTCAATTTTCAATTATTTTCTTTAATTTTTAATTATTTTGTTCAATTTTCAATTGTTTGTTTCAATATTCAGTAATCTCGACTTTTTTCAATTATTTTGTTTTCAATTATCAGTTATTTATTTCATGTTTCAAAACATGTTTCTTCAATATTAAATAATTCCTGTCATTTTCCATTTTTTTTTTAATTATTAATTATTTTCTTCTTTTTTCAATCCAATTGTTCAGTAATTTTCTTTAATTCTCAATTATTGTATTCGAATTTCAATTTTATTTCTCAATTTTCAATTGTTTTTTTTTTAATATTCAATAATTCTGTTTTTTCTGATTTCAATTTGCTTATTTAATTTTCAATTTATTTCTTCAATTTTGAATTATTAACTTAAATTTTAAATTATTTTTTTGGATTTTCTATCTAGTTGACCAATTTTCAATTATATTCTTTGAATTTAATAACCATTGTTCAATTTTTTCAATTATTGTTCAATTGTAGATTAATATTTACTTTTTTTTTTAATTTTGTTTCTAATTGTCAAATATCTTTGTCATTGTTCAATTATTTCTTTCCATTATTAATTATTTCTTTTCATTATTAATTGTTTCTTTTAATTCTTAATTATTATTTTTTGTAAAGTTTAATATTTAATTCTTCAATTCTCAATTATTTTCTTTGAATTTTAATTATTTTCTTCAATTATCAACTGTTATATTCAATTTTTGTAGCCATTTGTAGGTATATTTATACTTAAAATAAATTTTAAGTTAACAAGAGAAAAATCGGGAAAAATAGGAACAAAAACCGGGAAAAACCGGGAAGTGACCGGGAATTTTGTGGGACGAAATTAGTAGACACCCTGTGATAACGAATCTGGTAAAATATTTTTAAAATTTAAAATGACGGATCCAATATAACAGACTCAAAATCAAAAATCGATTAGATCGTCTTTAAATTTGTTAATCGGGGGTTTTTGGTGTCGCTGATAACGAATCTTGTGAAAATTTTAATTTTTTGCATATTGATGTTATGAGCGTCTTCAAAAACCTTCGATGAGAAACAAGTTTCAAGATGATATGGTCAATTTTTAATTTTGGGTCTGCCATATTGGATTCAATAATTTAAATTTTAAAAATATTTTAACAGATACGTTACTAGCGATCCCGAAAACCCCCAAGTAACAAGTTTCAAGTGAATCCGATTGATGTTTGGTTTTCTTTTTTTTACTTCGCCATTTTTAATCCGCTATGATGGATGCGTCATTTTCCTATATAAGAAATCTGGTAGCCTTTGGAATGTAACGCTGGTCGGAGAAAGAGTGAGAAAGATTATATTAGGTAGCTTGAGGAAGAAAGATAGTAGATAAAGTTTGTCCGTTTGTAACGTAGTGAGAGAGAGGAAGAACAGAGACAGAGTGAGAGAGATAGAGAAAGAGAATAGCAGCTTAAAGATAGTTTAAGGCCTGGCGATGTCAGTATAGAATTTTGAGTTGAAGGTGTATTTTTCTTTAATAGGTAAGTTTTAGATACCTAACTATCAATTTTCTTAATTAATTTTTTAAATAATTTTTTTACATTTCAATAAAAAACGGATAACTGAAACAAAAATTACGAAATGACGTTAATATTCCACAATAGAAAACAAAGTTCTAAACAAATGTCTAGATTAATACGCAACCGAACAAAGAATAATTATAAAATTCTAGAAAATAATTGAAAATTGCGGAAAATAATTAATAAATAATTGGAAGAAATAGTTGAAAAATGACGAGAATAATTAAAAAATTAATGAAAATATGTGAAAAATAACGAAAATAACAGTGAATTAAAAACAAAATTCGAAAAATGACTAAATTAATAGACAACTGAAAAAAATAGGTAAAAAAATTATCAGAAAGTAATAAATTTAATAGAAATAATTGAAAATTGAAAAATTAAAAAATTATTTATTTAATTAAATAACTTAATTAATTAAATATTTACGCAATTTTTGTTTACTTTTATATTACATACAATTCTTATTACAGTACTTTATGTACTAAAGGGCATTGTTATTTCTTTTTTAAGACCGTTAACTTGAAAATAAATAAATAAATAAAATTAATGGAATAATTGTTGGAAATAATTGCACATTTAAGAACTGGATTGAAAATCGAAAAAAATAATTAAAATTGAAAAAACTAATTACACTGAGAAAAATGGATGTAAACCCTTAACATCTGTAAGTTAACGCTTAACATATTTATCATTTGACATAGGGACAGTTATCTAGATGTTGAAGGTTAACATCTAGATGTTAAGCTTTAATATGAACATGTCAAAATTTAATATCTTAGATGTTAAACTTTAATATTTAGATATTAAGGGTTACTTTCTTTTCTAAAACATCTAATTTAGAACATTCAGTTTTCTCAGTGTAGAAATGGAAGAATGGAATTGAAATTTCTAAAATATACTTGAAAACTGGAGAAAAGTAATTGAAAAAAGCCGAAAATGAATAAATATAGAAGAATAAAATTGAAAACTGAAAAATGGAAATAAAAATTGAAGAATGGCATAAAAATTTGAAAGATAACGAAACAATTAAAATTCATATTTCTTACAATTTATTTCAATCCTATTAAAAGCAACAATCTTAAATAATTGTTTTATAATTAGGGAAAGGTGGGGTAAGATGGGGTAGCTGGGTAACATGGAGTACCTACTTTTTTTTAAAATATAGTATTTGTAAAGAACTATGTCAATGCTGTTTTGTAGGTTTCTTTTATCTACTTTAATGTGCCACTAGACATGATTCGTATATAAGAATTCTCGGTATAATAATAAAAAATTAGCTTTTTTTATGATTGAATTTTAATTACCACTATTTAAAATGCGTGACTGCTTGTCGTATACCATACTATTTATAAACAAAAATTTTGATATCTTTAATTTTTGATGAAAGGAGCATTTTAAAAAAAATTATGAATAAAACAATAATACAAATGAAAATATTAAGATTAACACTGCTTCTATTTCAAAGGACCCTACTGATAGTGTTACACTGTAAAGCAGGTGTCTTATTTTAAGACATTTATATGGTCATTTCTAAGACATTTTTGGGTGTCTTAATTTTAACCAATGAGGGTGCGTCTTTCATAATTATTAAGCAATGAAATAATTTGAAATTAATGTAAGACACTTTCTAAATATCTTTTGTTTTAAAAAAAGACACCCTTAAGACACCTGTCTTTATAGTGTATATTGGGGTGCATTGAGTGTATTAATTGTGTTGAATAATGGCATTTCAATTATTTCGATATTCCATTTTCTTTATGTCTTAATACCTTCTCTTTTGTATGATTTTTTGTAGGATTATAAAAAAAGCCATAGATGTTAAACGAATCTTCAAAAATACGGACAATTTGTTTTTTTTTACTAATGAACTAATACAATCAATTTCTAATGTAAAAGATTGTTGAAGGGTGCGCTATAACAAAGCTGTAACCGTCAATTTCTTTTAGGTTACTTTTGCACCCTATTTGACGTTTTTTCATGAGTTTTTTTGTTTTTTGTTCGGTTGACTACATGAAATTATTATTTTAATATCTCTTATAATAATGATTAAGACTCTTAATTAACAATACAACGACATTTATTGCAAAATAATTAGCTCTAAAAGTTTGAGTGTCGCACAGTGGTATAAAAGTAATTACTTTTGGACAAAAATCTGCCTACTCCTCAAATTTCAACCGATTTAAAAGATTTTTTTTTAAAATACTCAGGAAGGTTAGCACTACTAGACACCTCTGCCTAAAAATGGTAAAAATTAATATTAACCTAAAAAAATGTTGGTCATATTAATTCCAAAAATTAAAATTTTAGTAATCATCTGAAGCACATTTGCAGTCTATACTCAAAAACAGAATTTACAGAAATACTATTTAAAAAAATAAGTAATTTTTGTGTTTCTTGACACAATCTTACAGGCTGAATATTGATAATTAGTATATTAAACATTGGTATTACCAAAAAAAAGGTTTTATAAAAATTTCTTATTTAATTTAAAATTTTTCACCGAACCGGAAGTATTGATTTTGCTGTTTTACATTTTGATAATATGACGTAAGATTTATTCACAATGACGTTAAAAGAATTGTAAGTACTTATTTATTATAAAAATCAGTCATTAACACCATATATTTTGATGAGATATAAATAGAAATTTCAAATTTAAGGCAACTTTTTGAGGTTGATATTAATCATTAATATTTTTAGGCAGTAATGGCTGGTAGTGCCAACCTTCCTGAGTATTTAAAAAAAAACTTTTGAATCGGTTGAAAATTGAGGAGTAGGCAGATTTTTGTCCAAACGTAATCACTTTTTACGCACTGTGTGTCGTCCTGGCGGTTACAGCTTTGTTTTAGCGCACCCTTCAGTTGTTAATATATTCTTTTCAATTCGCTTTTTAGAAGCTTCACTCATTTTTTAATTTCAAGTTTTTATCTTAATTTTTTATCGTCACATCATCATCATCATCATTCAGTTAAATTTTATCTTAATTACTAAACATGCCTTGGGACTTTACATTGGAAAAGTTATATTGGATAAATCGTTAAATATTTTTTTATAAATTTATTTATCATTGTCATCTTTTAGATCTGTGTCACTCACTTTGGCGCGCATAGCGCGCACTTTTGTAGTTCTAGTAAATTTTTAAATCTGATTTGATATTTGTATATTGTCTTGATATAGGTGTTACGTATAAGGTCGAGTCCATACCAAGTGATCACACCAATTTCAGTCACATTAATAAATATTTATGAAATTGATGATTTGGGTTCCTTTATTGGTTAAAAAAAGAAATCTCAAGTATTTTTGAAAAATTCAAAATATTTTTGAAAATATTCAAATTCAAAATTTTGAGTATTATTTTTTTTGTTTAATCATAACTTCCGTAATTTTTAAGCAATTTAGATCAATTTTTTTTAAACTACTCGAATTTGAATGCTCTTTTAAGAAAAATTATAACAAATAAAAAATTGCTTATAATTAAATTTTTATTAACAAAAAAAAATTATTTATCTAAAAAAAAATCATATCTTCGCTTTTTTTAAAAAAATTCATAAACATAGCCTTTAATGTGCTTCAAAATTTAAGCCAAAGAACAGGATGGTATGTCTTATAGTTTTCGAGAAAAAAATTATTCAGTATGCTAGCGCGGACTGGTGTCGCCGCGCCGCTACTCGGCGCGTAGCTCCGTAGTAACCTAAAGGCTAAATGTATGTATATCAATATTTAAAATAAATATAGCTACTGTATTGTGTTTAAATTATAGGCTTCAATAAATCTTACTGATTTTTTCTTAGTACACGGATATATGTTAAGTTTAATCAATTAAAATCCATAACAATTTCAGAATTTCAATAACAATAATCGTCTTTTTATCGTACTTTTTGGATTGTACTGTGTGCTGAATTAGAAAATAGTTTTTTTTTCATTCGAGGCATGTAAAATAAAATTGCTTACTTAAATTTTAACTGTTATGAAATATATTCGTAAAGAATTTTCTGAATAACTTTTCTATAATTTACCAAAATTTTTTTTATTTAAATTATTTTTTTCCGATTTTTAAATTCTAACGTTTTATATATTTTGTTCTACTTGCATTATTTATATTTAAATATTAAATTGAATTATTTGTAATCTAATTGTAATTATAATTATCAATTCAGAAAATTCTTTACGAATATATTTCATAACAGTTAAAATTTAAGTAAGCAATTTTATTTTACATGCCTCGAATGAAAAAAAACTATTTTCTAATTCAGCACACAGTACAATCCAAAAAGTACGATAAAAAGACGATTATTGTTATTGAAATTCTGAAATCGTTATGGATTTTAGTTGATTAGACTTAACATATATCCATGTACTATGAAAAAATCAGTAAGATTTATTCAAGTCTATAATTTAAACACAATACAGTAGCTATATTTATTTTAAATAATGATATACATACATTTAGCCTTTAGGCTACTACGGAGCTACGCGCCGATTAGCGGCTTGGCGACACCAGTCCGCGCTAGCGTAACTTAATAATTTTTTTCTCGAAAACTATAAGACATATATCCTGTTCTTTGGCTTAAATTTTTAAGCACATTATAGGCTATGTTTATGAATTTTTTTAAAAAAATCGTAGATATGATTTTAATTTTTTTTTTTATAAATAATTTTTTTTGTTAATAAAAATTTAATTATAAACAATTTTTTATTTGTTATAATTTTTCTTAAAAGAGCATTCAAATTCGAGTAATTTAAAAAAAAATGATCTAAATTGATTGAAAATTACGGAAGTTATGATTAAAAAAAAAAAATAATACTCAAAATTTTGAATTTGAATATTTTCAAAAATATTTTGAATTTTTCAAAAATACTTGAGATTTCTTTTTTTAACCACTAAAGGAATCAAAATCATCAATTTCATAAATATTAATTAATGTGACTGAAATTGGAGTGATCACTTGGTATGGACTCGACCATAAGTAACACTGCGACACAAAGGGTTAAATTTTAATTCTTAGTTTCTATTAAAAATAATTAAAAACTTTCCGTTTAGAGTGTCGCAAGTGAGAATTCCATAATTCATGAAAATGGAGAAAATGGCATAGATGTAGATGTTATTGACGCTAACAACTTTGTTGCTGAGTCAGAACATAAAACTCTAGCTAATAAGGAATTAGAAGAGAAATTACAGGTACCAGAAATATTTAACCGTATCAAGATTCCCGTAGCTGTCAGTGAAGGAGAACTTTTGTTAATGTTCCTTAAATTCGCTATTGTAAATGAGCTAACACTCACTGCTGTTACACAGTTATTTCAAGCAGTTAACTGTATTTTTCAGACAAATGTATTACCAGATACGAGCTATTTAATTGATAAATTATTTTTTTCGACAGAGTTTGTAAAATACCATGCTATTTGTCCTAAATGTCAAAATTACGCTGGTACGTTTGTCAGATCCGGTAAACAAATGAAGTGTAATTCTTGTAATCACATATTTTCCATTAATGGAAAAAATTATAATACTTTTATTGTCACATTTGACATTAAAAATAATATTAAAGCTTCACTAGAAAGTCATGATCATTATTATAATCATGTAGTGAGAGATAGAGTCCATGACGGTACAGTGTACCGCGATATTTACGATGGAAAATGCTATAGAAAATTCGTGGAAGGTTTACCTCCTGATGAAAGGGAACGATATGCAACATTTAATTTTAACTGCGATGGAGCGCCGACATTTGAAAGTAGCAATTTTTCAATTTATCCAATTCAATTAATAATAAATGAACTGCCGATGGAAGCGAGAACAAAAGATACTATTGTTACTGCATTATGGTTTGGAAAATCAAAACCTGACATGAATGTTCTTTTAAAAGCATTCGTTGAGGAAACAAACGAACTATCACGGACGGGTGTAGAATGTTGTTTGGAAGGGGAAATGCGAGTAATTAAACCACACGCAATATGCTGTCCGGTTGATTCGGTTGCTCGGTTTTATATGCAAGGAATTAAACCATACAATGGTTATTACGGATGTAGTTGGTGCTTACAGCGTGGAGAGTACATCTGGAATGCTGCAATGACTGGCGGTTGCGTAAAATTCCCTATTATGGAAGTAATGCCCGAAGAAAGAACTGAAGATCATTTTTACAGTTGCTTACAATATTTAATGAAAGATATTGATCAAGCTTCTGATCAAGACATTGGTCAAGCAAATGTTGTTACGGCAAATTTACAAGAAGAAGAAGCCATAGAAGGCATTAATGATCGCCAAAATTGTGATGTGGTAAATCCCGTAGAAGAACATTTATATGGTTTACAACACGTTTCATCATTAAATGTTTTACAAAAATTTAATATGATTGAAGGTTTTGTACCAGATGACATGCATTTTGCCCGTTTGGGTGTTGCATCACAATTCACTGAATATTGGGTTAAGAAATTAACAGCCTCTGATTTAAAACTTATTGACAAAATGCTAGACTCTGTCTCCGTTCCTCATCAAGCTATGAGATTATCAAGATCCATAAAAGACAGAGCATATTGGAAGGCAAAGGAATGGGAAAATTTCATTTTATACTTTAGCTTGACGATCATGGCATTGTTTTTAGAGAAACAGTTAATAACACATTGGGCTTGGTTTGTGGAAGCATTTTATATAGCTCAAAAGCCTGTTATAACCAGGGAAGATTTAGAAAAAATGGATAAGTTACTGAAAAAATTTGTTACGAATGTTGAGAAGTTTTACACCAAATCAGCCATGACCTACAATGTTCATCAGTTGTTGCATTGGCCTAAATGTATCGAAAACTGGGGTCCAGCATGGGCACATAATGCTTTTGTATTTGAAACTGGGAATGGTAAAATTTTAAAAATGATTAAAGCTGCGAATGGTGTTACAAACCAAATTTGTCGTAAGCTCTCGATGCAGCAAAGTGATATAATTATCACCAAAACTGTACTTCCTCAATCATCCATTCGTGTAAAAAATTTTTGTTTTAATTTAGAAAACAATATTACCCAAAAGAGTTGTAAAATTAATTCATGTAGATATTTTGGAGCTCCAAAAACAGTTAGCGCAAATTGGGTTCAAAAGATGGATCTAACATTTAAGGCAGTATCTTATGCAAGAATGGTAAAAGACAAGTGTCTTTTTTCGACAAGAGTAGAAGAAAATCAAAGGTCTGATAACAGTCATGCAGAATTGGACGATGGTTTTTTTGTACAGATCAAGAAGTTTATAATAGATGAAGAACTTGACAAAGAGTTTGCGATAGTTCGCTTTATTGTGACAGAAAATGCATATAAGAATCTGTATCCATATTTAAAAAAAATTGTAAGATGGAGAAACGGTCTTTGTGCAATTCCTGTAGACAAAATTAAAACAGTAGCAGTAGTGATTAAAGTACATAATGATTCTTACATATGCTCTGTACCAAATTTATTTTATTTCTAAATTGTAAAAAAATTGCATTGAAAGTGGCCCAAAATTACTTACAATAAAAAAATGCCTTAAGACTTTTTTGTACTTTACTCTTGTAATAGACAGGCAGCATGTACTGACATTTACTAACACTTAAATTGTGATAAAAATAAAGTAAATAAAATTGGTAAAAATTTAATTTGCGAAAAAATGTATTTTGAAAATAGATTTGAAGATGAGGTTCTTGAAGTTCCTAAAGTTATCGCGGAACTTAATATTGTTGAATTTCTTAATGATCCTGATTGTTTAAATTCAAATAATAATTATTTAAATAATAACGGAAGTTTTCGAGATGACCTTGAATTGATTGCTTCGGAATTTGATGATTTAAAGGATGAGGAAAAGAAGTTTTTTGTTGATGAAGTATCAAAGTTTGAAAAATTATTTTCACAAAAAGTTTCTAGTGCGTTTACCCCACCGTATAAATGAAAAATAAAGCCTCATAGAACAATTGTTAAAAAATCGTATCCTGTGCCGCTTGCTTATCGCGAATCTGTTCGAAGCGAAATATCGAGATTGATGGAAACCGGAATAATAGAGAGATCTGAGAGCGAGTATTGTAATCCATTAAGAATCGTTATGAAATCGAATAATGCAGTTCGTATCTGTCTTGACGCTCGTTACATTAACGAAATTATTGAGTCGGATTACGAAGCACCGCCATTAATCAGAGAACTTATGCAAAAATTTTACAGAAATACTTTTATGTCAACAGTGGATTGGACGGCCGGATATTGGCAGATACCTTTGGACGAAAGTTCACGAAAATATACGGCTTCTATCTTCGATTCGCAGTTATATCAATTCCATCGTGTTCCATTCGGTATAAAGACTTCAGGTTTCGCCTTCATTCGAGCTTTAAATGGTGTGATTGGTAACCGATTTCCTAAAATATTGACAACTTATATCGACGATTTTTTGATTACGACTCCGGGATCACTTTATGATCACGTGAGAGCATTATGCCTAATTTTTTCAGTTCTTTTGGATTTGAACTTTACCTTAAATTTAAAGAAGTCAAAATTTTGGAAGAAAAAAATTAGTTTTCTAGGTTATGAGTTGTCAACAGAGGGAATAACGCCTTTGAAGGATAAACTTGAAATGATTTATAATTTCGCACGACCAACAAATCGAAGGGAACTTCAACAGTTCATAGGGATTTGTACCTACTATCGACAGTTCACGGCGCGACATTGAAACTTAATTGAACCATTTCGTGATTTGCTTAAAGAAAAAACTCCGTGGAAGTGGCTCGTAAGTCATGACGAAGCTTTCGATGCGATAACATCGGCATTTGTTGAATCAGTTCAGCTTTCTCATTACATTCCAAATTGTCCATATAAAATCCAGACGGATGCATCGGATTCAGGAATAAGTGGCGTTTTATATCAAATTGATGTAAATAGTGATCACAGAATAATTTCTCTAGTTAGTCGATGTCTGAATAGCGCTGAGATGAATTATACGACTACTGAGAAAGAGCTCCTCGCAATCGTATATTCTATCACTAAGCTTCGGATTCATTTGCTTGGAACTAGATTTGAGATTATTACAGATCACAAGGCTTTCACTTTTTTGAATTCGAGTCCATATTTAAATTCGCGGATGATCCGATGGTCAATAACTTTGCAGCAATATGATTTTTTCGTCTCTCACTGCAAAGGTAAAGACAATCTAATTGCTGACTTCTTTAGCAGAAATCCGCAAGGAAAGTTTGAATCTGTTCAACCCAGAAATTTGTCGATCGATGTTTTGACGTGTGAAGAGAATTTTTTGAATACTGATTTTAGTGTAAATAACATTGAATACGGGCGTAATCTTTGCGCTTCGTTAAAGAATCTCGCTGAACTTCAAAAACGGGGTCCTGATATCCAATCGATTTTGACAAAAATAATGGAAAATGGTACTGAACGCTTTTACGTAATAGAGGGTGACGTTTTATTCCGTTGGGACGATACGTTAAATGTTTGGCAAGTAGTTATTCCTGAAGAGTTGATACAAAGACTCATGGACTGTGTTCATTCGAAACTAGACCATCCTGTAATGTACAAGACAGGTGCGCATCTCAAACAGTATTATTGGTGGAAGGACATGAATAAAAAAGTTAAACAATTTGTGTTATCCTGTGACCTATGTCAACGGATAAAGAATGTTAACCAACAAATGGAATGTCCTTTCCGACTAGTATGCTCGTCGAGTTTTCGCGATCTTGTTAGTGTCGATTTTTACGGTTCCCTTCCTCGATCAATAGGGTAAGCCAAAGAGGATAATTGCCGATCATAGGACGCAATTCACTTCACCGAAGTGGAGTGAAAAGTTACGTGAAGCAAATATCGAAGTTGTATACTCTTCAATTTGGCATCCGCAGAGTAATCCAGTTGAGCGGGTGATGAGGGAGTTCGGTCGGTTTTTTAGAATGTTATGCTCGGAACAACATACGAAATCGGCAAAATGTATTCCAGATATTGAGTTTTTTATTAATTCTACTGTTCATACGAGTTCGGGATTTACCCCCCAGGAATTGCATTTTGGAGTAAAAGCTGCCAATCAGATTCAAAAATTGATACGGTTTCCGGAAATTTCTGAGACATCCAAAGAAATAAAGATTTTATTAGCTCGTAAAAATATAAATAGAAGTTTTGAGAAACGGGCCAAGACTTAGAAAAGTGTGTCCAGAATAAAGTTGAGTAAAGATGATTAGGTTTTACTTCGCGTTCCGAAACAATAGGATGCCTTGAAAAAGGTTACTCGTAAATTTTTCCACCTTTACCACGGTCCGTATAAAATTATTCGAGATTTCGAAAATAATTCATTTGCATTAACGGAGGTCGACATTGATCAGAAAATTATTGGGATTTACAATCAAAGTAATTTAAGGAAATATATTCCTCGATTAACTATTGAAAAATCTGATTGATTTTCTCGATTCGTTTGTAGAGAGTGGATAATAATTTATTTATTTAATGTGTTTGCTATCATGAATTGAGCGATTGACTTTTAAAAAAAAAACTGAAATATATGACTAGTAAGATTGTAGCATTTATAAATAGGAAAAGACTGTCTGTAAATTTACTAAATGATCGACGATGAGAAATGTGAACTACGTTCGTGTATTCATTAATTTTTCGAATGTGGAAATTTTTTGGTACTTTTGACGAGCTTAAGATTTTCAAAAGTAAGGGGGATGTTGAAGCGAAAATCAATATTTGTCTAAATATATAAATTGAAAAATTTGCCTGTATGAGACGTTTGGCGCTTAATTGCTGAGAATTCGTACGATTTCGTGTAATTTCGAGGTTGAAGGTGATGATAGCGTGAGGTGGGGCAGTCCGGGGTATAAATTAAAAGTGGATTTCTGGAATTGATCGGTCTTATTGCTCGTGATCTGGAGTGGGAAACATCGCGCCATCCTTGAGTGTACCGCCGGTAGCCTTAAGGTAATTTTTCATAATTGAATGGAAAGAGGAAAAAAGTGGCCGTTTTATTGTTCTTTTGTATTTCGATTTATGTTATAAAATATTCTTTCGTGTTTAGTGTGGCGTATTTGTTGGATGGGTTAGCGAAATATTCGAAGCTGAGAAGTGCAGGCGTTGAGAGCCGATCGATTCCAGAAATCCATGTCCCTGAGTCTTTACAAACGAAGATCAGGATTTTAATTATTATAATACACAATTTCGGACTAATTGACTGAGGGAATTGTATTGCATTCCCATAAAGAGAACGAGATTTCCTGGAGTAAAGGATCTACTGCCCGTGACTGCAACTTCCGGTCAACCACGTTGTCACCACTCGAAAACCGAGCGATAAGTTTTATTTTTTATAATTTCTAATTGTATTTGATCAATTTTATTCTTCTGTGATATGTGTGTCTGAGACTAATAGAAAATTAAGAATATTGGAATTTATATTGCCTGAAGTTTGTAAATTTATTCTAATTTAATGACTTAATTTATTGTACACTAAAGGGATCCCTATTCTATTGAGTATTTGTAATTCACTTTTTAATAAATTTGATATATATATTATTTATTTACTTTTGTGATTTTCCTTAAAATTTATCCACTTTGTAGTTCATTATAAAATCATTACAACATATAATTACGTTTCCTTAATTATAATTGTTAGATTTTTCCTCTAAGTTGGTTATATTGTTTTCCATTGTTATATTATTTCTATTTTAAACTTAACTTTAAATGCCATCAACATTTTTTACAACCTCATTATGAACGTGAAAATTGGATATTCGTCTTTCAATATCACTTAAAAGTTAAAAGTAAGACAGTGTTAGCGAATATTTAATATACATAATTTAATATTGCTACCGTTGTATAAACCTACAGAAATTTTTGATATTTTATGGACAGTTCAGTCTAATAAATTAATTATAACATTACTACCAACGAAACCGAAGTCTTTCTAACATCCTTGTTTTCCAAACATTTATTTGCATTTTTTCGCATCTGACATAAATTTTAGGATATGGGTATAAAAGTAATTAAAATATATATATTTAACATTAATTTTAATTTTAATTTTCGGTAACAAAACAAAAGAAATGCAACACATAGGAAATTGTAAGTTGAAAGATTGTATTAGTTTAAGGATTTGTAAAACGTTACAGAATCTTCAAAATTTTATTCAATAAATGTGTTTATATTAATTTAATTACTGTTTAATTTACTTGTATACCTTTTATTCAATATAATTTTTTTTTATTCGGTCAACTTTCCGCTCAACATTTAGCAAATATTTACTTAAATGTTCAATCCACTTTTGCAACAAACATTTCACAAAAATTCAGTTTAAATGTTTAGTCAACTTTCACTACGAAAATTTCACGAAAATTTAATTTAAATGTTGAATTAACTTTTGCGACAAACATTTCACGACAATTTAATTTAAATGTTGAATCAACTTTTGCGACAAACATTTCACGAAAATTTAATTTAAATCTTTAGTCAACTTTCCCGACGAACATTTCACGAAAATGTAATTTAAATGTTCAGGAAACTTTCGCGACGAAAATTTCACGAAAATTTAATTTAAATCTTCAGTCAACTTTTACGCTAAACATTTATTTAATCGGGACATTTAAATCTTTACACAATTTTCACTAAGCTTTGCACATAAATATTCCGAAGTTTGCAAATAAATCTTTAATAAATTTTCAGGAGATTTTCCGTGCAGTGGGGGTTAGGTCTTAGTTACTTTAGAAATGTAGACATTCACATTTTAAAATTAACTTTACAGGAGAAGTGGTGGGAATTGACCTGTACATCGGTTGGTTACTTAAGTATTTTAAAGAAGTCGATTTTCACATTTTATAGTTAACTTTCCTGAATTTGACGGAAAATGACGTGGACATCCGTTTTGTACTTTAGTTATATCAGAAAATCGAATTTCACAGTTTGTTGTTAACTTCTTCAAAGGTATTCACGGGAAATGACCTGGACATCTGTCGGATATACACGGAGAAAAAAATTAGCAGCCAAAGCTAAGACTGAGCTACCTTAGCTAACTTTAATTGCTATTATATGGATAGCTAATTTTTTAGCTAACACAACTATTAATTAGCTTTCACAGCTAATTTTGTTTGCTAAAACAACTAAATATTAGCCACCACAGCTAAAAATTAGCTATCCATATAATAGCTAACTCATTTTTCTCAATGCGTAATTTACCAATGACTTGATCAAAAATTCCCAATTTTTCCCGGATAAGTTGCACAAATTTCCCATTATCGAAACAACAGTTAATTAGGTTAATAAATGCAAATTATTAAAGTTTATTAAGAAATTTATTTATTACTTTACTGTTTTGTTGTATTTTATTTGCAAATTTCTCTTTAAACCCCCATAATAATCCTTAAAATTATATAGATTATGCAGCCTCATGTGAGCAAAAAAAAAATCAGACAATCACACAAACTTTTTATGGCGCTTGTCAAACTTTAATGTAACGCATGTCTCGGACAATTTTTTTAGATTTCCACGAAATTCCCGAAATTTCTGCATTTCCCAAGAGTTACGAAATTTTCCTGATTCCGGGAAAACTACACTACTTTAGAGTGGTGCTGAAAACTGTGCCACTCCAGTTGAGATTTTAAAAACATACCATTCCAGAAGTCACATTTTTCTCCTTAATTCAAGTTGACTAGCATGGCAAACTATCAGCACTGTTGTGAATTGTCCTAATTCTACACCCAAGCGACGATTTGTTTGATTATATAAGAGAATGACGTCTACACGAAAAAAATTAATTCTAGAACTATTCTAGAATTTGTTAAAGAACTGTGGTTACGGAAATAATTCGAGAATTTGTTCTTGATTTTGTAGTACTAAGGAACTGAGGTCAAGTACTCACGGAGGAAAATTTTTTTATGGAATTTTAAAAATTTTCTCTTCTATATAACAAGTTTAAGAATTTTTAATACGAGTTTCGGAAGCCTTCTTGAAGTAAATTCTAATTCTTCTAGAAAAACTGTTCAGAATATTTCAAACAATTAATAATAAAAACTTCCGAATTATTCCAGTATCCATAGTTTTTGAACAAATTCTAGAATAATTCTGGTGCTATTTTTTCCCATGTACTTTTGTTCTAGTAAAAGAAATATATAAACGTCTAGGCCATGCCTTCTTTCAATAAATGAATGACTTTCAATGTCTGTATTCAAATATATAAATCGCCTTCTTTGTGCCTGTGAAATAAAAAAAAAGAAAATTCTGATTTTTTTTTTTTTTTTTTTTTTTTGAGATGCACGATTGGTTACCTCCACGTGGTGCATCTTGGAAACAATGTCATTGAAATTATTTTGATTAGTGTAAATATATATTTTAATTTAAATTTAATTATGTGAACTTGATTTCAATTAAAAGGCACCATTTTCAATGAAATTGGCTAAATACCAATCAAAAAATTTTGTGTAGTATTCAAATTTATTAAAATAATTAATAATCTATATTACATCACAGGAGAAATACACACTAGAAAAAGAATACTGGCAAGATGTTCAAAAGATGAATCCTGAGTAAAAATTTCGAAGATAATTTAATTTATCAAACACCTCAAAACTAATAAGATGGTCAATGGGACTGACCTCCGTTCTACTAAAAGTCCAATCTACATAATCTTAATAGTAACAAAAATAGCTGCTTTTTATGTAAATCAAAAATTTTGTTATTCACTTTCCTATGAACCTTATGTAACGTTTTTCGCGAGACTTTTTGCATAAACTCTGAGAAAATAGTATATTTCAGTAGAGGAAGCCAAGTTAGCGTTTTGCTCATTGCAAGTGTAAGAAAATGACTCAAAAATGTCTAGGCAGTCATTTTTATTTTTAAATATATGAAAAATAATCTACTTAATAATAAATTTGCTGAACACTATTTAATGTGCTCTTAGGGTTATATTCGCTTCATATTTTTAGAATAAACATGAAAATTGTTAATTTTTGTATTATTTATTAAAATTTTTTGTTAAATATTTTTTTTATTGTTTTAATGTTATAAACCATTTCTGAAGTGTGTTTGAACACTTTTATAAAGAATCAGGAAGCTTGGTGGCACTTAAAATGGTCTAAAAGCAATTTTAAACAGAAAAAATCATTCGACATTTTCTAGGTACGAAATCATTCAAATCGTGCCTCAAAATGACAGTCATTTTTTAGGTATTCTCTATTGACAGGGGAGGCGAACGACTGAGTTACATGAGCAATGAGTAGATCATGAGTAAATCATGAGTAAACCGCTCACGCGGCCTAGTGTATCGAAATATATTTTTCTTTATAAATACATGCAAATGTTGAGATGTCCCACATGCACGCATGAGCGAAAATTTATTTGATTATAAAATTTGAGGTTAGGAAGAAATGTCAAACGCGAAACTGCTTTATCGATCTAGCGACTGACTAACGAACTTCAGCTCATTTACACAATGAAATAACGATACATATAGTAACGATTCAAAGCACCTAGATAGCAGCGCCAGTGATGAGAAAAATATTCTTCTAACCAGCGCCAACATTTTGCTTCACTATGTAACTATTTTGCTATATGCTGTAAATACTTTTATGTAACTGGAGTATGTTTTTCTTGCATAGCGCACTTTTGAGACCCAAAACAGACTATTACGTCAGACAGTTGGCTGTCTATGAGCGAATATACACCGCCCGATCTCAAACTGGCTTAAGGCTCAAGCTAAACAAGGATTAACTTCATTGGCTACTTCATCCCCACTTTTATCTTCCAGCCAATTAAGTAGTCAATTCTTGTTCGGCTTGAGCCTCAAGCTAGCTTGAGATCGGGCGGTGTATATTTGCTCAATTATTGTCATGAATATTAAAATTTATTACAAATTTTCATTTATTTTTGTCATTTTTCAATTATTTTCTTAAAATTTCAATAATGTTTTTCTATTTTTAAATTCTTGTCAGGAGTATTTAAATTTTCTACACAAGTTTCAATTTACTTTTGTCATTATTCAAGTATTTTTGTCATTTTACAATTATTTTCTACATATTTATATTATTTTTGCCATTTTAGAATTATTTTCTACAAATTGCAATTATTTTATTACACTTTTCTTATCACAGTGTCTATTCGTACAGAAAATCTTGACCAATTAGAAAATTGCTTGTACAAGTGGAAATAGTTGACCCTATCTTTTTTGCCTCAAAATTGCCAATATTGGTGAAACATCAGATGGTGTAAGGGATATTCTGTTAAATATTAACACATACTTTTAAAATAAATGTTAAATAATATTACTCCATTACTTTTGAGATAGACAAAATTTTTGATGCTTCAGCAGTACTTATATTCAGTTGTAAATTCAAAATAATTAAATACAGTACTATAACTTCAAGGTCATTTTTGAGCTTATTTATTGTGTGCCTTGTTTTATGTATAAACATGTTCTATGTAATAATGTATTTGAAAAATAATAAAAAATTATATACATAGAAATAAACTTTTTAACTTTTATAGATTTTATAATTATAATAATTAGTAATATAATAATAATAATAATAATTAAGGGGTGCCAACATTTTTTCTGGCATAATTATTGATTTAGAATTACAATATATTATTAAGAAATACAAATAAATAAATCAATTGATATATATTTATCTTAAGAAAAACATCTTAAGACAAAACAAACAATTATTTATTTAAAAATTACTTTTTCTAAATTTACTTTTTAAAATCAAAACAAACTGTAGCCACAAGATTAAGAAAACAGTTTTAAATTTTAAAAAATTTTGATAAATTTATTTGTTAATTATTTTTTATTTTCTCAAAATTAAACTTTCTGAAATTTCAAATTATCCTGCCTACATTTCGTAATAATTGAAGTAAATCTATGCCTTAAGCTTTTATATTTAAATATATATAGTTGTATGGGGTAACTGTACCAATTGTCGAGGGTTTTAGGCAACATCTGACTTTGACATTTTTTTTCTCGGAAGTAAATGCACTTCAAAATTTGATTTTTGTATATTTTGACGAAGAATTTAATAATGTTTAATATTTATATTTATTTTGTTAATATAAACTAAAATTTTAAGCAAAAATTATATTTAAAAGTCAATTGAGCAAAAGCACCATTTGTCGATGGTCTTGTACCAACTTCTCGAGGATCTGTTCCAATTGTCGAGGGTATATATATCTGACATTTTTAAACATATTACCTAACAATTAACCTCTACTGATATTTAAAAAATCAAGTAGATATTTACTTTTTAGACAAAAATATTATAGGCAATTTTCAGTAAACAAATATATTTATTTAAATATAAATGAATAATTTATAATATTAATATAAAAACTTTTTTATAGTAGATGATAGAGGACAGAAAAGTATTTAACTATTTTTAAACTTTTAAAATAATTGAATTGAATTAAATCAAATGTGTTAATTTGGCATACATTGAAAAAATAAATAAATTTAAGTCACATTAAATTTGTAAACGTATGAAAAAAACTTTTATTACAAAGTGTATATAATGTTAATTAATTGAACAAAATAATACAAAATTTTTTCTATAAATATAATATAGAGAAAAATAAGTATTTCAAGATTAATTATTATATATTACATTTGAAATATGTTTCTTCTAATTTTTAATATAAAAAGTAACTTACCTTTAAAAGTTTGGTAATTATATTTGACGTTTAATAAACAAACACCTTAACCTACATTATATTTACTTTTTTTTTGTTCTAACCATTGACATGCATCGGCGAAAAAATTGAATACACCAATTTTCGAGTCATTACCTCAAAAAATGGAATTGACATAAAATATGAAACCAAATGCCGATGATTTTCTTTTAAAAAATATTAAATATTGTTTTTAACAAAAGAAACATGGATAGAAACTTAATGTAGTTCATGTATAATATTTTAATAATAATTTCGTATACAAAAAGTAATTAGAAATACGTTTAATTTGTATTTCTAAAGTTCTCTTTCAATCAACCTGAAGTATTAAGAAAATGTCGATTCGAGTAAATTTGACAGTAGTGAATTATAATTTTAATTAAATAATTATTTTAGTAGCATTTATATGAAATTTGAATATGTAAGTATAAAGTTGAAAATATAAAGATTCTTTAGAAATCTTTTTGATCTTTAAATATTCTATATTATACTATTTATCTGAAAATAAAAATAAATTCCCTCAGATCAACGGTCAAGGGCAACGATTACAAAACCGAGCGTTGCGAGTTAGTTCCCTGTCACATGCAAAACTTTTCTATTATTAAAAGTATATTTTAAAATATATTCATTCATCAAATATTAATTCTTTATTTATCAAATTAATTAACTTTCATTGAAATTATTGGTAGCGCTAATTGAAATAAATTTAATATTGAACTTCATTTCAATAAAAAAAAATAGCATACATTATGAAAATTGATAATTGTAAAAAATTACTTTCTCTCAAAGCTTTAAATTTTTTTAAAATTATTTTAAACTTTTTAAGATCAGAGCCCAATCCCGGCCCAATGCTAGTCATTGGCAGAAAATAATTAAACATTTGAAAAGGAAATCTGCGTATACTAGAGAACGATAATCTTCAGATTTAAAAAAAAGGTCAAAGTCCAAAATCCGCCAAAATTTCAGGGTAGAAATCCTCGAGAAAATCTACGTAAAAAACCTAGAGAAAATCTACGTAGAAATCCTTGATTAATTTCAGAGTTGACAAAAAGATCATAGTCTAAATTCATCGTAAAAATCCGCATAAAAATTATAGTAATAATTCTGTAGGTACAAAAATGTCTAAGTCCAAAATCCGCCAAAATTTCAGGGTAGAAATCATCGAGAAAATCTACGTAAAAAACCTAGAGAAAATCTACGTAGAAATCCTTGATTGATTTCAGAGTTGACAAAAAGATCCAAGTCTAAATTCATCGTAAAAATCCGCATAAAAATTATAGTAATAATTCTGTAGGTACAAAAATGTCTAAGTCCAAAATCCGCCAAAATTTCAGGGTAGAAATCATCGAGAAAATCTACATATAAATCTCTGATAAATTTCAGAGTTCACAAAAAATATCAAAGTCCATAATCATTGTAAAAATCCGCGTAAAAATCATGGTAATAATTATGTAGGCACAAAAATGTCCAAGTCTGAAATCCGCCAAAATTTCTGCGTAGAAACCCGTGAAGAAATCTGCGTAAAAATCATGGTGATAATTCTGTTATGACAAAAAATGTTCAAGTCTAATATTTCTCGAAAATTCTACATAGAAATCCGCGCGGAAATCCTCGCGGTTTTGTCTAAAAAAATATCGAGGATTTCCTCGAGGATTTCCTCGAGGATTTCCTCGCGGATTTCCGCGCGGATTTCTATGCGGATATTTTTGATAGGGATCCATATTAGGGTACATGACACCCCTTTTTATTCTCAGTAAAAATATATATATGAACACTGAATTAGTAAAATCATTTTAGGATATTATTATACGATAAATAAAGAATATTATAAAGTTAAGTACTCAATTTAAATTATAAATTTAAGTAACTTTATCAACTTGATAAAAAACTAACTGTTTTTTTTCTTCATATGCGCATCAAAATCTTCGTGTATACAAACAACAAAAATGACAGAAAGCATAAGGCACTGTCACCTTAAACAAAAATTTTATACGAAATGTCCATCCCTAACCATCTTAGAACCCACTACCCTATATTAAAATTTTCTCCAAAACAGTGATTACAAAATTTGTGGAAATTATTTCTTTAATGTAACTATTAAGATAAAATGACAACTGACAAATGCACTGTTTTTCTGATTTCTAATATTCTCAGTTATTATTATTCTTTCTTATTTCATACAATAATACATTATTACTATTTTAATAAGTACGTAAATTATTATATACAAACTTAGCTCGTGGAAGGTTTTAGAAACATTCAGGTTGTAATTTAGCAACTTTATGTTGCACCCAAAGTTTTTGATCATTATGTACTTACACTATTGCTGTTTAGCTGAAAAAACAAGACCCAAATTCTTTATTTTCCAAAATAGTATACAGTCGGGTCTTGTAACTGCACGATTTGGAACTACTATAGTCTCATATCTGTTACCTCCCTCAACCATCCTTGTACTTGACAGTGTTATGTCACGTGGTACGCTTTCAAAGTCGCATTCTAGAATAAGCAAGCAAAGAAAAATGTGTACATACGTTCTACGCAAAAAGTATGTGAGGTATTCATGGAAAGATGGGTAGTGGGGTTCATTGCAGATGTAAGTCCGATGGGAAGGAAGATTTCAGGCAATAGTGTAGTTATGAGACTCAACTGTAAATGAGAGTCTAGAATAAGTGAGAAAAAGTTTTGGGAACGTCGACAGAGACGCGTCCATCACGTGATCCCCATGTATTTTCTACAAAGATCACGTGAAAGAGGCGTCGCTGTCGACGTTTCCAAAGCTTATTCTCACTTATTTTGTACTCTCCTTAATTGACTTTTTTTAATTTAATACTTTATTTGCAAAAGTTTTAAAATGATTACGACCTTGAGAGAAAAACTTCGAAACCTAAAGTCCCTTCACCATGTTGCCGAAATTTTTAAAATTTATAAATATATATATATATTTTGCACCCTGAAATTGATGAATGTTTCAGTTAATAGAACTTTTAGTCTGTTTAGGGAACGTAGTTGGAGATGTCCGCCGGTTCCTTGGGTCCGTTCTTCTCGACCGTTCCCATATACCTGACAAACACGTTTCAGATTCAAGCAAAATTAACTTTCTAAAAATTTCTCAACCAAGGCAGCATCTGCTGGGCAGAATCACAAAAGGCTGTACCAGAATTTAAAAAAATTTATTTTTTCACCCTGAAGTTTGCTTTATTAACTGCTTTTTTTTAAAAGTTAAACTAAGTGACCAATAGGGTGATAAAAAAATGTATTAGAAATTCTATTTTTTATTTTTAGTGTTGGCACCCCCTAGGATTATTCTTTAGCGAAAAAATACCCCTATTTTTGTATTTGCGAATTAAATGATATTTGGATGTAATTTAAAGCTCATGAAGTTTCCCAAGTAAAATGCATGAAAAAAGGGTGTTTTCGTAGATTGGACTTAGAATTTTGGGAAATTAATATTTTTTAATGGGATAACGGTGTTTCCTTTTAGAAATATTCAAAGAACAACTTCCAATAATTTATTTATAATTTTTTTATTATTAACTATTTTATACAAGACGGAAAAATACCCCATTAATTGTCAAATTTATGGAGTATTTTTGCTACCCCTTATAAAATAAGTTAATAATAAAAAAATTACAAAAATAATTTATTGCAAGTTGTTCTTTCAACATTTCTAAAAAGCAACAGCGTTATTCGATTAAAAAATACTAATTTCCCAAGATTTTATGTCAAATCTACAAAAACGCCTTTTTCCTATGTATTTTACATGGGAAACTTCATGGGCTTTCAACAACCTTTAAATATCATTTAATTCACAAATAGAAAAGAGGGGTATTTCTTTGCTAATACATAATCTTAGGGGGTGCCATCATTAAATATCAAAAAGATTTTTTTTTTACTACCCTAGTGATCAATAACTAGTCCCATAGACGTGATAACTGATGGTCACAATGACGAAAATACTATTTCAAAATTCGAAAAAAATTTGTGCATTTACCTTAACTCTTTTTTATTTAAATCTTCAGTTGAGAAACTTTTATAAGGTTAACATGTTCGAGGAAAAACTCATGAAATCTGGGTATTTAGTACCAGGGTGCCAAGATTACGAAAAGTTACTTCAAAGAATTTATATTCTTCACCGTGGCGCTTTTCTACTGTATGGTTAAGTTGCAAATTTTTAAATTTAAATTTGAGAAAAAATCATTAAATCCTCAGGGCGTGACACCTAGTCGCCAGAAACACGATTCCTATCTAGAGAAGCAAAAAACTGCACAAGACCAAATGAAAGTGAAAGAAGTGGATATATGTGACTGCGTCTGACAAAAAGGGGTTCATGACCAAAACCAACTTTTTGAGGAAAATGCGTTTAAAGTTTTTCATTAAAGTATCCTCGATATCTGGAATTCTTGCATATTAATAATTACCCAGACATGTGTTTCTTATGTTATTTTTTCCGCTGAACACGATTTTTGTCATAAAAAAATTGTATAAACATCGCTACATTGTTATCAACCAAATATGTTGCAAAAGTCAAATCCTTAAAATTACAAATCGACTTTAAACATATTCTAATTGACCTAAAGATCTGAAATTTCATATGCACATTCAGGACTGACATCAATACCATAATCCAAGGTCTATTATTGATCTCCTCAACCAGGTCGCCGATAACGGGTATACATGTGGGTCATCTGCGAAAGGTCAGGTTCAATTTTTCGCTGATAGTTTTTATATTTATAGAATAAAGTTCAGGGCAATATTCCCGAACTTAGAGAACTAGGTTGCCGATTATGGGTATACCTGGGGGCCATCTACAAAAGAAAAATATTTTCCTAGAATTTTTTTTTAACCGGGACTGATTGCATTACATTTTTAAGATCTAAAAGTACACGAAACCGTAAAAAAATCGATTCTTTGGTCATTAACCCCATTTTCTCAGACGCGGTCACATATAACAGCGCAGAAAAAAGAAAAGACGAGAAAGAAGCATTGAAGAGTAAGGATGGATAGAAAAAGAAGTCAAAAGAAAAAGGTCATGAAAAACGAAAAAGGACAGTACATTGGAGAAAGGTTCGAGAAGCTAGAATAGAGAAAACACAAGATAGAAGAGGGTTAAGAATATATGAAGAGAAAGATAGAAGAGAGAAAATACAAGATAAAAAAAGGTTAAGATTATCGAGAAAAGAAATGAAGAAAGTTGCGAGAAGTTAGAAGAAGAAAGGAAATGGAAAAAAGTAAAAAGGGAAGCGGACAGTAGTAGAAAGAAGCAGGGAATTCTTGAGTGGCCGTCAAACGATCAGTCTTTCTAAACTTTTCCACACTGGTAGAAGTGGGCGGTTTTGTCTGAGAAACTTAAAATAATGGTTACTGCAACAAGACCTCTTATTTCGTCCAATGGGGTAATTTATTAGGGGTCTGCTCAATTTTGTTTTAGGGTTTCCTTTGGAGAGAAGCGCGAAGAAAGAAAAGGAACGGTTGTAGCGGATAACATGAAGATTAAATGCGAATGGTGACTAGAGCAGAAAGAAATAAGAAAAAAGAATAGATAAGTGAAGATAACGTGAAGGGAAGAAGTTGAGTGCAGCAATAGAAATTAGAAGGGTAACGAGAGAAGTGAGAAGAGTTAATATAATATGTAGGAGAAGACACATAAATTTGTACTAAAATTCATTAGTTCAAAATTCTAATTGGTATAATTTTATTCAATGAAACTGTCTTGAAATCGAATTCAATTTTCTGGGCACCAAAGCCATATTTAAATATAAATTTTATTTTAAAGTACATATAATAACATACTTTATTTATAGTAAAACTCTAATTAAAGGGAATGTTAACTGAGCAGAAATATAATTTAACAGAATATTAAATGAGATGAAATTTTAAGTGACTTAAACTTCGTTTGACGAAAATTTTATATGAAAAAACTTTAATTTACTGGAAATAACAATTGCTGGAATTTTTAGAACGTTGACTTTCTAATTGGCAGAATTAGAAACATTTGTATAAACATCCAAAAGAAAGAATTTGTGACGAATTTAGAATTTAATGGATCAGAAATTATCATCAAAAATATGATTTGTTTTTTTCTTTTCAAATGCGAGCTAAAATCTTTCTTTTTGATGTTTATTAGGATACTTGAGATTATGTCAAAGAAAAGTACAACGTTTTGATGACTTTATTAAATATGAATAACAACAAATAAAAATTCCGACAAATGGAAATTTGTTCAAACAATATTTTTAATTTAAATTCCTTTTAAGTATTAAGTCGAATATTATAAAATCCATGAAATTAAATTTTAAGTTAAATATGACTTCTGTGTCTTAAAAATTCTACTTAGTGAAAAATATGATTAATTCACAGAAGATTGGAAATCAGTTCTATAAAATCAACACTTGAATTCATGAAAGTTGTGGTTAATCGAATTCTACCATTTTAAGTTCAAACTGATGTATATTGGAACATATTTATGCGTCTTGAAAAGGGACGGATGAGTGTTTTAGAGAAAAATAAATACTTAATGTAAAGAGAGGAGACAGACATAAGCGCAAAGAAGTGTGGATTTGCAAAAGATTAGAGAAGTGCGAAAAACAGAATAAAATAGAGTAAATAAGTGTGGCAATAGCAGCGAGAAGAAAGAAGATGAATTTTGCGAGGAACATTTTTGTGCAGAAAAAAGAGACAGCACAGAGGGAGACGCATGATTATCGCCCAAAATTCAATTTTCTAATTCACATACGTCGAAATATTTATCATCGACTAGCTATTTAACGTAAATTTCATAACTTGAATTATTATTTGATATAGTTTTTGTTTACTAGAATTATAATTGAAACTAACATCTAATTAATACAATTGTTTTCTTCCCGCCACAGGTGACCCTTGCCACCCTTTGAGCTTCTCTCTAAAAAAAAAAAAACAAACAAAAAAACACTAAAACGAAAGTGAGCAAGCCACTAAAATTTATCTCATTTAAGTAAATAGGACGTCTTGTTTCTATTACTTTTATTTTACGTACAGTCGGGGTCATACATGCCTTCTCTCATCTACACATGTCAATGTGGAAAGACAAGCGTAGACGATGCAGTACATGAATGGTCCCAACCGTACCTCAAACAAAACCGCTCACTTAAACAAGTGAGGCAACGATTAAAAAGGAATGATCGTTTTGGTGGTTCCTCAGACTTCACTTACTCATGCGAATACTGTTCACTGCTCTTTTCTTTTTCATTCTTCTTCGTCCTTTCCTCTGTCCGACACGCATGATTATCGCCCGAAATTCATTTTTCTCATTTACATACGTCGAAATATTTATCATCGACTATCTATTTAACGTAAATTTCATAACTTGAATTATTATTTGATATAGTTTTTATTTACTAGAATTATAATTGAAGCTTACATCTAATTAAGACAATTGTTTTCTGGCGTAATTTTTATTTATCCGAAAAATTATTTATCCTAAATTTTTTCCTCTAATGATCATTTATCAGAAGTATTGTTGTTAAAAAAATTACATAAAATAGCATTATTTTGTAATAAACCCACAAGATTATAATTTCTAAATTTTCAACAATCGTATAACCTAGAAATTATAATAATGTGCGTTTATTATAAAATAATGCTATTTTATGTAATTCTTTTAACAACAATACTTCTGATAAATGACCATTAGAGGAAAAAATTTAGGATAAATAATTTTTCGAATAAATAAAAATTACGCCAGAAAACAATTGTATTAATTAGATGTTAGCTTCAATTATAATTCTAGTAAATAAAAACTATATCAAATAATAATTCAAGTTATGAAATTTACGTTAAATAGCTAGTCGATGATAAATATTTCGACGTATGTAAATGAGAAAAATAAATTTCGGGCGATAATCATGCGTTTTGGACAGAGGAAAGGACGAAGAAGAATGAAAAAGAAAAGAGCAGTGAACAGTATACGCATGAGTAAGTGAAGTCTGAGGAACCACCAAAACGATCATTCCTTCTTAATCGTTGCCTCACTTGTTTAAGTGAGCGGTTTTGTTTGAGGTACGGTTGGGGCCATTCATGCACTGCATCGTCTACGCTTGTCTTTCCACATTGACATGTGTAGATGAGAGAAGGCATGTATGACCCCGACTGTACGTAAAATAAAAGTAATAGAAACAAGACGTCCTATTTACTTAAATGAGATAAATTTTAGTGGCCTGCTCACTTTCGTTTTAGTGTTTTTTTGTTTGTTTTTTTTTTTTTAGAGAGAAGCTCAAAGGGTGGCAAGGGTCACCTGTGGCGGGAAAATTGACGAGAAAATAGTATTTTTTAATACAGCAGAAAGGAGCTGGTAAATACTTTAGATTACAGGGAAATACAAAAAAGTTGAAAGATATAACTCGACTGATGAAAATTAGGAGGGTAATGATTTAAGTGAGAAGAGATAATATAGAATATAATAATATAATCTATTAATTCGATCTTCCAATTTGTAGTATTTTATTAAGCAAAACTTTCTTGAAGTCGAATGTCTATTTTATAAAACTTATATTTAATATACTGTGAATTAATCCTAATTTTTAATAAATAGAAATTTCAGGGCAGCTCACTCGCTTAAAAGAAATTTTGTTTTACGGAACTTTCAATAACGGACTCCATATATATTAGAACTATAACTTTACAGTATTTTAATTTAGCAGAATTATCATTTAAGAAGATATAAATTCAGGCAAATTTTTAAGTGACAGTATGTAGATTTGGGCAAATTTTTATTTATCAGAATTTTGATCTACTGCAATTTAGATTTGATAAAATTCTAAAAACGACAAATTTCTAGTTGACAGAAACTAAAAATAGTTTATTAAAGATCAAACAGAAAGATTTTGTCAGAAATTTGCAAATTAATCAATCATCTTTAAATTATCATTGAAATTGTGATTCATGAATTTAAAATTTTGTGTCAATATCTTCTGTCGTATGTTAATTGAGATATTTGAGTATTTGACAAATGGAAGTTTGGCGTTTCAAGGATTCTATTAGAAACGTAGTCTGGTAAATTAAAATTCGTTGAAACGGACATTCTGTCATTTATAAATTTGGCTTATTTTACATTCTTTTAAATAATGATTGTGCTAAGGTAACCTTTTGTTAAATTAAGGTTCTTTTAATTATGGAGTCGATTATTAGAAGTTCTTTTAAATGGAATTTATATTTAAAATAAGTTCGGTGACTAGAAAATTCTAGTCAGAAAAAATTATTAGTAATTCACATTCGATTAAAAACAATTTCGATTAAATAATAATGAAATAAACACTTGACTGCATGAATGTTCTATTTAATGAAATACTACTTTTTGGAAGTTCGATTTATTAAATTTTAGAACATACACTTCCGTCTCTATTGGGAAAAGGAAGAGTGTTTAGAACAGTAAATACTTAATTTACGTAAGCCAAGGGGAGCGAGGAATGACATAAGATTAGAGGTGAGTGAGAAATTGAAACGTATAAAGGAGCAGAGAGAAGCATGAAAAGTGTGGAACGGACATTGAAGAGTGAAGAGGGTTAGAAAATCTAGATGAAAGATTATTGTCAAGAGAAGCGATAAGGGGCAGAAGTTTAAAAATCGAGAAGAAAAGAAGAGAATAGAAGTAAGATAATAGCATCCAGAAGAGAGAAGGCAGAAGAAAGGCCGAACAAGAGTAAAGAAAAATAGAGATTCTGACAGTGAGCAAAAGTGCAGGGTTGTCTAGATGATCGGGACTTAGCACTCTTTAATCCAGCAAATGTGGAAGGAGCTTACAGTTACGAATACATGGCATGGCCGTTTTAAAGTGTGTTGTTATAAAGCTTTTTTGTAAACTATTTTTCGAAATTAAGATTTTTTTTAGCTAAGAAGCTAAAAGGTTGCTAGCAACCTATAGTTGCTAATATATATGCTGAATATTTCTAAAAGCTTTTTACGAGTTACTCGTGTTTACATTACGCAACATATTTAATAAAGTGCTAAAAATGTATTATTTATAAACTAGAATATAAACATGAAAAAAGAATAGAATAATATAATTACCTAAAACCATTACAAATCAGAAATTCAGTGAATTTTTCATTTTTTCTTTTATCTTAGTAATTATATTAAATAAATGTGAAGTAACCAAAAAAATTGAGGCAAATTAACATTCATTTGTATTTAAAACTGCAGCCTGAAATGCGAAATTAATTAACCTTGTATAATTTTTATTCTCTAAAATATTGTTTATTTTCCCTTTGTTTATAGTTCAATAACTTTTAAAAATGCTTTTTTCGACTTTCGATGTAATCGATGAAAGTGAATTTGAAATTCGTTTTTTAGAAGAAAAAAATCGGTCTGTGTTCAGTTCCAAGTTCATTGAAAAAGGCAGTGTAGTAATAGAGTATATTGGAGACCTAGTAACAGACTCCGTTGAAATTAATAACATTGATGCCACTAAGGAAACTCCTTACAAAGCTCGTTTGATGAATCATTCAAACAATCCGAATGTGGTACCGTTTAAGCAAATAACTAATGGAGAACCTCGAGTTTTTTTTAAGGCTATAAATAATATATTGCCAAACACTGAACTTGTATGGGACTACGGAGATAGAAGGAAAGCTGTTGTGGAAAGTAATCCTTGGTTGCTGAAACGTAAAAAATCAAGAGGTATTTACTTAGCGTCACAAGTTATGGGTTTCTATGTAAATTACTTAAGGAAAGCGTCCCAAAACTGAGTCGCCTGCATTTCCTCCAAAACCCAAATAACCGAACTCACAACTAACCGAAATTCAAGTGTTCGAAAAGTCAACTAACAGAACTCGCAATTGGCCGAACTTCCAATTGCCCGAATTCGAATTTGTCCAAACTTCCAAGTAACTGAACTAGCATTTGTCTGAACTTTCAATTCCTCGAACTCGAATTTGTTCAAACTTCCAAGTAACTAAACTAGCATTTGTCCGAACTTCTAACTCTACGATCTCACATTTGTCAAAAGTTTCAACTACCCGAACTCACAATTGTCGAAACGTTTAAATTCTTGACATCGCATTTGTCTAAACTTTAAATCTCCCAAATTTGCATTTGCCAAAAACTCCAGCTACCCAAATTTGCATTTGTCCAAAATTTCAATACTCCAAACTCGCATTTTTTAAAACATGCATCTCCCTGAATTTGCATTTGCTCTAAAATTTAACTCCCCGAAATCGCATTTGTCAGAAAAACTAAATCCTCGAATTCGCGTTTGCCCAAACTGTCAACACCCTGAACTCACATTTGTTAGAACAACCAAATCCTCGAAATCTCTTTTGCCTGAGCTGTCAACTGCTTGAACTCGCATTTGTCCAAACTATTAAGTCCCCAAACTCGCATTTGTCAGATTTCTTAACTTCCCAAACTCACATTTGTCAAAACTTTTAAGTCCCCAAACTCACATTTGTCAAAAATCTTAACTACCTAAACTCGCATTTGGCAAAACTCTTAACTATCTAAACTCGCATTTGGTCGAAATTTTATATCACCAAATTCGCACTTGTCAAAACATTCAACTCTTCGAACTATCATTTGACAAATTCCTTAATTCACATACTTGACAAATCCCCGAACTCCCATTTGAGTTCCCAACATGCATGTTTTAAAAAATGCGAGTTTGGACAAATGCTAGTTCAATTACTTGGAAGTTTGGACAAATTCGAATTCGGGCAATTGGAAGTTCGGCCAATTGCGAGTTCTGTTAGTTGACTTTTCGAACACTTGAATTTCGGATAGTTGTGAGTTCGGTTATTTGGGTTTTGGATGAAATGCAGGCGACCCCCAAAACTTTCTGCCTTTGTCATTTTAAATTTTACTTATTTAATTGCGCGTAAATTATACGCAAACAGGGTGCCTAGACCCAGTGAGAAGGCGGTAATAAAATGTAATTGAATATTTTAATACACTTCAATGCTTGATTTGGATTTATACCTCAATTTTCATCTAGTCATAAGAAAAACGTAAAATCCTAACAGTTTCAATTACGGCTACTAAATGTTCAGACAGTTGGAGCCAGGAGTATTATATTCAATATATTCAACACTATGCACAATAAGAACGCTTGATAAATAGAAACCACAAATTACTACAAAATAGAGAGGAAACTCGTCCAAGTGTCATTTCATCAAAATGTCGAGTCGATCAAATGACCAGTCGTGGAAATGTCCATTCCTTCAAATGTTGAGTCGATCGAATGACCAGTCGCGGAAATGTCCATTCGATCCAATGTCAATTCGTTCAAGTGTTGAGTCGATCAAATGACCAGTCGCGGAAATGTCGAGTCGATCAAATGACCAGTCGTGGAAATGTCCATTCGTTAAAATGTCGAGTCAAGGAAATGACCAGTCGCGGAAATGTCGAGTCGATCAAATCTCCATTCGTTCAAATGTCGAATCGAGCAAATGACCAGTCGCGGAAATGTCGAGTCGATCAAATCACCAGTCGTGGAAATGACCAGTCGCGGGAATGTCCATTCGTTAAAATGTCGAGTCGAGCAAATGACCAGTCGCGGAAATGTCGAGTCGAGCAAATGACCAGTCGCGGAAATGTCGAGTCGATCAAATGACCAGTCGTGGAAATGTCCCTTCGTTAAAATGTCGAGTCAAGGAAATGACCAGTCGTGGAAATGTCGAGTCGACCGAATGACTTGCGGGAAGAAAGCATTCGTGCCTGATTTTCAAGTAACTGTCATTTTGGCATATCTCCATATCTAAATAACGACTGCATTTTTTTTACAATTACTTCATAAACAGCTTATTGGAAATCTGTCTTGAAGTTACTTAATGTTTAGTTCATTAACTAATCATTATCATAGTTAAAATAAAAAAAAATATGGTAAAATTGTCAGTTCCGTGCAGGGGCGTAGCCACAAAAAAATATCTGCGGGGGGTTTGAAAAGAATTTTGCGTCCAATGACGTCTTTTTGAGGCGCATGAATATTCCCTAAATCTTATTTAGCATAAATCCCATTAAGCCTAAAATCTAAAAGCCTAAAGTGCATTCAGCCAAAATTCCATTTAACCTAAATTGAATTTAACCTAAATTTCATTTAACCTAAATCGCGTTTAACTTAAATTCCATTAAACCTAAATTTCATTTTACCTAAATCCCATTCAATCTAAATTCCATTTAACCTAAATCTCATTTAACCTAAATCTCATTTTACCGAAATTCCATTTAACCTAAATTCCATTTAACCTAAATTCCATTTAACCTAAATCCCATTTAACCTAAATCCCATTTAACCTAAATTCCGTTTAACCTAAATCTCATTTAACGTAAATTCCATTTAACCTAAATCCCATTTAACCTAAAACACATTTAGTATAAATTCCATTTAACCCAAAATGCATTCAGCCTAAATCTCACTACACCTAAATCCCATTTAACCTAAATCTCATTTAACCTAAATTCCACTTAACCGAAACCCCATTTAACCTAAAACGCATTTAGTCTAAATTCCATTTAACCTAAAATACATTCAGCCTAAATCCCATTTAACCTAAATTCCGTTTAACCTAAATCTCATTTAACCTAAATTCCACTTAACCTAAATCCCATTTAACCTAAAACGCATTTAGTCTAAATTCCATTTAACCTAAAATGCATTCAGCCTAAATCTCACTTCACCTAAATCCCATTTAACCTAAATCTCATTTAACATAAATTCCACTTAACCTAAATCCCATTGAACCTAAATTCCATTTAACCTAAATCCCACTTAACCTATATTCCATTTAACCTAAAAGGCATTCAGCCTAAATCTCACTTCACCTAAATCCCAGTTAACCTAAGTCTCATTTAACCTAAATTCCATTTAACCTCAATCCCATTTAACCTAAAACGCATTTAGTCTAAATTCCATTAAACCTAAAATGCATTCAGCCTAAATCTCACTTCACCTAAATCCCATTAAACCTAAATCTCATTTAACCTAAATTCCACTTAATCTAAATCCCATTTAACCTAAAACGCATTTAGTCTAAATTCCATTTAACCTAAATACCATTTAACCTAAAACGCATTGAGCCTAAATCTCACTTCACCTAAATCCCATTGAACCTAAAATTTTTTTTAATTTAAGAATAAATATAGTTGAATCAAGTAAAGTTTTAGGTTCAATGGGATTTAGATGAAGTGAGATTTAGGCTCAATGCGTTTTAGGTTAAATGGAATTTAGGTTAAATGGAATTTAGACTAAATGCGTTTTAAGTTAAATGGGATTTAGATTAAGTAGAATTTAGGTTAAATGAGATTTAGGTTAAATGGGATTTATATGAAGTAAGATTTAGACTGAATGCATTTTAGGTTAAATGGAATTTAGACTAAATGCATTTTAGGTTAAATGGGATTTAGGTTAAGTGGAATTTAGGTTTAATGAGATTTAGGTTAAATGGGATTTAGGTGAAGTGAGATTTAGGCTGAATGCGTTTTAGGTTAAATGGAATTTAGGTTAAATGGGATTTAGGTTAAATGCAATTTAGGTTAAATGGGATTTAGGTTAAGTGGAATTTATGTTAAATGAGATTTAGGTTAAATGGGATTTAGGTGAAGTGAGATTTAGGCTGAATGCATTTTAGGTTAAATGGAATTTAGACTAAATGCGTTTTAGGTTAAATGGGATTTAGGTTAAGTGTAATTTAGGTGAAATGAGATTTAGGTTAAACGGAATTTAGGTTAAATGGGATTTAGGCTGAATGCATTTTAGGTTAAATGGAATTTAGACTAAATGCGTTTTAGGTTAAATGGGATTTAGGTTAAGTGGAATTTAGGTTAAATGAGATTTAGGTTAAATGGGATTTAGGTGAAGTGAGATTTAGGCTGAATGCATTTTAGGTTAAATGGAATTTATACTAAATGCGTTTTAGGTTAAATGGGATTTAGGTTAAATGGAATTTAGGTTAAATGAGATTTAGGTTAAACGGAATTTAGGTTAAATGGGATTTAGGTTAAATGGGATTTAGGTTAAATGGAATTTAGGTTAAATGGAATTTAGGTTAAATGGAATTTCGGTAAAATGAGATTTAGGTTAAATGAGATTTAGGTTAAATGGAATTTAGATTGAATGGGATTTAGGTAAAATGAAATTTAGGTTTAAAGGAATTTAGGTTAAACGCGATTTAGGTTAAATGGAATTTTGGCTAAATGCATTTTAGGCTTTTTGATTTTAGGCTTAATGGGATTTAAGCTAAATGAGATTTAGGGAATATTCATGCGCCTCTGTTACAAAATCCCCACTTTGGTGTCTAACCACGCGATCATTTCATGGACACGAAAGATGCATGTGTTGGCAACCGAGTTTCAGGATCGTAATCATAACAAAAGAACAAGATCTTTGTGCAAAGAAAGATTTGTAAATTAATTATATATAAATTATATTAAATTTAGAAAAATATTATTTATTAGATTTCATTTGAGAATTATATTGAAGTTTAACTTGAAAATTATGTTTCCTACTGAAAGTAGTGGATTACTCTCAACCAAAGATTAAACCATGAGAGTCTTCTTCTAATATTTTTCCTCCTTAAAACAGAGGAAAATACTATTGCTTGTAGTATAATTATCTAATTTTGAGTAAAGAACTCAAGACGATTTTATGATAGGAATGTTCCGCTCAAATGAAGAGGATTTTTTTTTGGTGCATTGCCTTAAAAGTGAAATGTCAAAAGTGATATATTAACAATTATTTATCTAAAAATTAAATAATCAGTAATTATATTACTTTATTAACATAAATAAATATGAGTCATAAATCTTTAAAAAATAACCTCAGAACTCTCAAGAATTCTCGTATAATTGTTGAACCTATTTTTTAAACTTTACTCAGACAGGGCACCTGCGCCTCAATAAAACTTTTGAAATACGATCCTGTTCTGTTTAAATGAATTCAAATCGAACTAAAACATTAATCTTTATGTAAATGAGTGCTGTCATTGATTAATGAGGGGGGTTAAACCCCAACCCCCCCCTGGCTACGCGCCTGAGTCCGTGGCATACTTTTTTTTATAAAAGCATTACTATAGATGTTCTAAAGTAAAATAAAAAAAGAAGTAAACAACATTTTTTGTAGGAATTGTTCAGCAAATTTGAAAGTGAAGCTGTGAAATTTTACTGGTATCTACTTTTATGAAAAAGGTAAAGATTTTAATTCAGATTAAGCAATAAATAAAAAATATGCTTTTAAAGTTGTTTCACACATAAAGGTTTTTACCTCGTTATATTAGATATTCAATGTCAACCTTTATTAAGTATCTGCATTTGGGACGCCTTCCTTCATCTTGAGGATCTGGAAAGAGTTACCTACTTTTTGTAGCTATTTTCTCTTTTTTCTTTTTTTATTATAACTTAAAGACAGAAGATGAAAATTGCTGCCGATAGTAGGTAAACACCAGATGGCATATTGCAAATTAAATTAGCTAATGCCAATATCTGTATGCTTTGTAGTGTTATAATAATTGTTTACTACAATTTACAATACAAAAAGATTTACACAATACTATGTGACATCACAAAATATTTTATCTGTGACACCACATTATACACATCTATAAATTAGAGTAGTTAAAAAACTTTTCTGTTCTTTTAGAATAGAAAATTTAAATTAGATGCTACGTAGTTGATTTATGCTTTGTAGTTTGGTAGTACTATATATTGATGATTGCAGCACAGTATGCAATAAAATATTAGAAAACACTGTCACACACAGTACCGTCCACTATTATGAGGTCACCTACGCGCGACTAGTGATGAAATGCAACAAACCTTTTCATTTTCATTGATAACTCGATAATGGATCAATCTATTAGTTATTTAATATTTCTGAAGTTTTATTCCTATAAATTAAAGTTTTCATTTTAACAAAGAAAATAACATATGTTAAAAATTTCTTGTATATCGAAAATGCAAATCGGAAAACGACCTAAACATATTAAACGTTGTGAATTTATGTCATTGGTAACATTATTTAATGTTTAAATTATGTTGTCCTCCTTTATGGTTCCTTTAAATCTGGCTTAATTTTTAAAATATGGATACATTTTTATATTTAGAAGTGTAACTTAAATATTCTGTATACCCTTTTCAATCAAAGGTTAATCACCAAATACAAATATTATAAAATTGTATTTAAAAATGTAGAAGTGCGGTAGGGGGGGGGGTGGAATTTTTGTATTATTTATCCATCATGTATTATTAAAACAACCTGCTCTACATCCCATATTCTCTGCTTTATATTACTTACATAACATTAATGAAGTATTTTAATGTTTTGGGTACTCGGATAATTTTAGGTAAAATGTAATTACCGAAATTTAGATTCAATATAAACAATATTTTTAATTTTTTAATTAAAAAAAAAGCATTAGAATACTTCTTCCTGGAGCCATTTTTGGATTTCCGAAGTAAAATATTTTAAATAATTCAATTAGACGATTTTATAATCCTCTATTTTTATATCCTCAATAATCCTCTATGTGAGAGAATAATAAATTAAATTGTTTTTTTCATTATAATAAATAATTACTGTCAATAAACATTTCTACAAGAAAAAATTATAACTAAAAAATAAACAGTAAAATAAAATTTAGATCAAATAATAATTTCAGTTTATAAAAATTATGACAACTGGTGGTTTATCGTAATATATTGAAATAAAGTGTGTATTATTTAAGAAAAGAATTTTGCGGAATATTCGTGCATTTCCTGCGAAGGAGTTAAGCAAAACATTAACACCCAAATAGCACCGAAGTTTGCGGGAAGCTAACGGGAAACTAACCGTGATAGGTTCGATAGCTTGCACTGTTAGCTTCAGGGAAGCTCTAAATGTCCTCCGTTTTATAGTTTCCGATGTTAGCTTCCAGAAAGCTAAAAATGTAATTTTTCCGAAAGTTAATTTTGGTAACTTTACACAAAATTTCTATGATAAATTAAAAAATCTATTTATATGCGCAGTCGTTTTCTACTGCTTTCTATAGTAGTTAGGGCTGCGTACAACTTTTGAATAGCCTTTCCTACTGGGAAGGTATGCATGTAAAAAAATTTAAACATGTTGAAAAAAAAAAAAATTTTTAAATTTTTATTTTTTTTCTTTTTATACGAGAAAGTGTTACGCGAACATTGTGCAAAGTTACTAAAAAGACTTTCGGAAAAATTACATTTATAGCTTTCTGGAAGCTAACATCGGAAACCATAAAACGGAGGACATTTAGAGTTTCCCTGAAGCTAACAGGAAGCTAACAGCGCAAGCTATCGAACCTAACATGGTTAGTTCCCCGTTAGCTTTCCGCAAACTTCGGTGCTATTTGGGCATAAACACTGTAGAAGAAAATTTTAATCAAGTAGATTGCTGTAAGTAACAAGTTGAATTAATGACAGTACCGCTTCCTTATTTTTTGAAAGTTTAAATTTTTTAGGCAGGAATTTACTTTAGAATTCTTAAAAAATGACTTTACATGAGAACAGCTCATTTTATAAATATTACTCTGTACCGTCGAAGGTTAAAGTTTAAATGGTTCACCTCAAGTCGAACGTACGCAACCGTTTTGAAAGATTTGGAAGGCACATAACTTTTAAGAGAAGATTGGAAAGATCGTATCTCTAGTGTTGTTTTTAGAAAGTACTCATGTTCTCTACTTACAAAAACTACACTGACAAAAATGGTTATACATGGATATTAAAACCTAGTCAAACTTAATATGTTAGATATTAAAAATATTAATTTTAGTATCTAAGATTTTCAGTTTAAATATTCATTTTTCTCAGTTTCCAAGCCTTTTCACAGAGATTCGTACTTTCTGCTTTATTCTGAAAAGTTACGCGTTTTATAAACTGTGACAAAAATTTGCGTACATTCGTCTTGGGATAAACAAAATGTTGTTTTAAAAAGGTTTAAATCACTTATTAACACAGTGAATGCGTTTACACTGTCGGAGATTTCCTAAACAAGTCAGCTTGAATACAGTGGCGTAACTTAAAAATAAACTGACTTAAGAAAGAAAATGCATGCCTTCCTTCTTTGAGCCAGCTTTTATTTAAGCTACGTCTCAACATTTAGGTTGGTTTTATCAGAAAAAATCCGACGGTGGAAATGCCTTCATTATATTATAACAGTTTTTTAATCAATATTTTTTCTTGAACATATGTTATACTAATTTACTCATAAACGAATAATTTTTTTAACAATGAGACCAATCCAAAGTAACATAATTTTGACATTTGTGGGCTGTCAATAAAGATTTAGGTCTATCGAAAACAAGTCTTCAGAAAGATTTTACATCATTCACTATAAAAAATTGTTCTTCAAACATTGCGGTTAAATGAAATAAAAATATTTGTGTATATCTACGTGAAAAGTGCCCACTTTTGTATTATTTGAATTATCTTTATGAGCATATTGCTGCTAATTAAAAACTAATAATAATCATATTACATTTTTAAATTAGAAATAAGTTGTATTAAATCCATTATTTGACGTAGGATGATGTAATTTGCTTTTCAGCAATATAAAAAATTCAGAATCTGAACCATTTATAATAAAATGCGAATATCTCGGTAAATAAAATTGCCGAAACAGGTCCTTTTTATGTGAAGGTATACAAATTTTGTTATTTCATTTCGCAATGTTTCAAACAACAATTTTTTAATGGAGTAAAATATCTCTAAGAGATTTCGCTTTCAAAAGAGTTAAGACTTAATTGACGGCTGTCAATTTAAAAAAATACTTGTTACTACCTAAATTATTCTTAGTGTTTAAAAAAATCTTAGTTAATGAGCTAATTAGTTTAAAATTTTACAAAAAAATCAATCTTTTTGGTATTCTATGAAGTAAATTCCACCCGCTGACCTGACAAATTTCAAATTTATAAATACAAGGACCACCCTTATTAATATATTTTTTCGGCCTAAAGACTGTAGAAATGTCTTCTGCAAGAGAAAGTTTGACATCAAGTATTAAGTCAAAAAGTACCAGTGCTCCAAACAGCGGTGCTTCGGATATTTGCGACTTCGTCGGCAAAAGTTGGATGAATGGTACGTATTACCTCCTTGTTTTAAACTAATAAAATACTCTTTCTCATACAAACAAACAGCATCCAAAGAACCGACAAATCTATTAATATCATTTACAGAATTACATGTTGTTTTCATGTCGGACTGGTTTCTGACGTATTAAAATTAAAAAGTTTGTTTTTTTAGATTTTTAACATTTTTTTCTTAATCTGACCTACTAAACTGGAAGAAATGTTCATTGAATCACGTAAATTATATTTTCTTAATATACTTTTTTCGAAGGAAGCCCATATTTTTTGGTTGCAAAGATGGTTTTTTTCTAAAGTAACTATTAGCACTGAACAAAGTACTTTTCAGGTCCCATACAAGTAAATAATAATAAAAAAATTTATTTTATTTAATTTTAAATATTCATTTATTTTAATTAAACTACTTTGCTTGCGACAAGTCTTAAAAAGTATTGTAGAAAAGATATTATATTCTTAAGTTAAATAAAACGTTCTAAGGGGTTTTCAGGGTCGCTGATTGCGAATCGGCAGTCAGGTTTTAAAAATTCAAAGTGGCGGATCTAATATGTCTGACAAGTTTTTAAAAAATTCAATATTTTTCTTCGAAACCTGATCCATGGGTGTCTTCAAGGTCGCTGAATGCGAATTCTTAGTCAGATTTTCAAAATTCAAATCGGTAAATGCAATATGGTGGAAGAATTTCTGGAAAACTAGTGAAATTTTTTTGAAATTTGTTACTCTTGGGTTTATTGGCATGCTGAATAAGCATTAGTCACCCGATTTTTCAATTTCATACCAGCGAATAGTTCTACAGACATTTTTAGATCATACATATTTGCTAAAAGAATCTTGAGGCTAAAGAATCTAAGCGAAAGTCATATAACATGAAAATCTCAATGAGGGATGGATAGAATCGGTTGAAGGTACTAGGTCATCAGTGGTTATCACTCTAAGATGTTATAAAGACATGTTCTAGATCAGACTTATTTGAAAAAAAATAATGTCTAGTAATGACCACTGACGACTTGCGATATTTAATCGATTCTATGCATCACACATTAAGATTTTCATGTTGAGTCACATTTGCTTTGATTCTTTATCCTGAACATTTTTGCAAATAAGTCTAGTCTAAAACATGTTTTTTTAGAATATTTTAGAGTGATGACCACTTATGACCTACTACATTCAAACGATTCTATCCATCCTTCATTAAAATCCGTCATTGAGATTTTCATATTATATCACTTTCGCTTAAATTCTTTAGCGCCCAGATTTTTTTATCAAATAAGTCTGATCTAGAACATGTCTGTAGAACATCTTAGAGTGATAACCAACTACATTCAAACGATTCGATCTATCCCTCATTGAGATTTTCATGTTATATCACGTTCGCTAAGATTCTTTAGGCTCAATATTTTTTGTCAAATAAGCCTGATCTAGAACATGTCTGTAAAACATCTTAGAGTGATAACCACTGATAACCTACTGCATTCAAACGATTCTATGCATCCCTTATTGAGATTTTCATGTTATATTACTTTCGCTTAGATTCTTAAGCCTCAAGATTTTTTAGCAAATATGTATGATCTAAAAATGTATGTAGAACTATTCCCTGGTATGAAATTGAAAAAATCGGGTGACTCATTCTTATTCATCATGCCAAAATGACCCCAAGGACCAAGTTTCAAAGAAAAATGTTGAAATTTTTAAAAACTTGTCCGTCATATTGGATCCCCCTTTTTGAATTTTTAAAATCAGACTGCCGGTTCGTATTCAGCAACCCTGAAAACCCGTGAGGAACAAGTTTTGAGCGATTATTAAGAATTTTAAAAATTGTTCGCCATTTTGAATTTTTAAAATTCAATTTAAATCTGACTACAGATTTGTATTTAGCGACCCTAAAAACGATTAAAAAAAGTGTCGTTCAATTTTTTTTCTTTGATTTTGGAATTTTCATTAATGTTCAAATATGTTCTCATATCAAAAAAATATTTTTTCTGATGAAGTTTTTTACCCTTCTTAAAACTTGTCAATTTCTTAGCTTAAAACTAAATAGTCTTGCATCAAGAAAATATGGGCTTTTCCTAATTGTAACTCCAAAAAGTAACTGATTTTCTTAAACCTATATGTGACAGTCCATGACAAAACGTGCCTTAGCTCCAAAAAATAAATTTTGATTTTTTAATGCCAACCAACCAATCTTTATTTGCTCTTTCATTTCCAAAAATAAAAAACTGTTGTTTAAAATAAATTTTGGTGTAATCAAGCAAGAAGCGTAGACACGTTACATTGGCTTCAATGCATTGCTGCAACTTTAAACGCTCAGCCTGTAAAGTTGACGTTTGGGAGCTAAGGCACGTTTTCTCATGGACAGTCACATATAGGAGAAACCAAGGAAGAGAGTAACAAAAATCAGTTTTTTTATGATAGCGTTAAAACTATTTGTTGGCTAAGTTCTGTAAACATACTTATCGAAAGCTTGGACTTTGACCTATTAAATAAAGATGGAATTAAACATAAATAATAATTAGATTGTTTACAGCAGGACTTTTTAATTAGCACTTTATTTGTTACGTTCCTCCTCACCTCTGAGGTGGAAAGTACGGAAGAGGAAAGTGAGATTTTAAAATTAAGGCCAAAATTTCAAATATAAAATTGCTTTTAATTTAAATTATTTCTATTATGAACATATGATTAACACAAAGCTATATTAACTACATTTTGTAAATAATTGGCATATATTTTTGCACTTTTTTGCAATAAAGTTTTCTTCATCTATTTAATAATCGTTGCACAGCAATGTCATTAAAACAGCATTGTTTTAAAAAGAAATTCAAATAAAAAATCAATATCTAATCTTCTAAATATGAAATAAACATATAACATGACATATTTATAAAAAAGAGAATGTTCATAAAAATAAAGCATGGGGTGAGGAGGATTTTCTTTTCCTTGGATTTAAAAAAACAAGTTTAAATTGCACAAAAGTATTTTATATTTTTTAATTATTCACTACTATGTCTTAAAGATAGATAATGAAACTTCAAAATTACGAAAAGCATATTTGAAATATCTTTAAAATCCAAGAAATATGATATTTTGAAAATTTATGTAAAAACTTACTTTTGTTGTAAATTTTGTACATGTCAATATCAGATATATAGCTTTCAGTAGACCCCTTAAATAATTTGTGGAAAGTAAAGGGAGCAAAACTGACTAAAAATTGTTTAAGGCCCATGTCTGTCCGCTGATTGGTTTAGATTAGTTTAGATCTTGAAACATCCACATTAATATCTACAAGTCCAGTATCAATAGAATACATAAGTTTAAAATATTGGGATGTTATCCCCTTATCTATGACACGTCTTTGAATGGGGCCCTTATTTTTTTAAATTCACGTTTTCTTATCTTACTACACATACAGATACTGAAGTAGCTTTATAATGTTGATTTTAAAATAAGTTACAAATCTCTCACAAGTCAGGTTCAGAAGAAAAACAGAATTTAACTACCCAAAAAAACACGTTTTGTTTATCTAGACCTCTACTTTTTTTAAAAGCTTGACGTGACCCGCAATTTTTATGCCCAAATTCTTGTTGATCATTGGATGAAATCAGTTCGAAATCAGTCCGATGTAAAAAAAAAAACAAAACATTGTGTAACCTATGTAAATTAAATACAGCTCGTGAAAAATTAACACGGATTTTTTTTATCACAAAATATATTAAATGCTGCCGCTTGCATATTATATGTTCTCACTCAAAATTTATTAAAAATAAAAAGTTTTATTTTTTTTAAGTTCAAAAATAATGTCTTGAATTTTATTTATAACGTCTTAGAACTAGGGATGAGCAATCTCGTCTCGATTTTATGTGAATTAATCTTCTGCTTTCGATTAATTGATCTTTAATCGTTTTTTTTTTACTTTCGATGAACATATCAAATCACTTCCTCTGAACGATCTTGTCAAACGATTCATAATAAATTTTCATAAATAAAGTTCGTAACTTTGGGGCTATATTCTTGAACCTTTTCATTTATGAGTCATTTTTGTTTAATGCGATTTAGCCCTACATATTTATGATTAAGATTCTCTTAGCAAACGAAGCATTTCATGCGAATTCGAACTATAAAAATTATGCATTTTACTTGAATTATTGTTAAAACAGAGCAAATTAGCAGTTTTAGTGCATTTAATTTTAAAAAAGCTGAATTAAGTATATGCTTAAAAGTTTCATATCTAAAGCAACTGAGCACTTTCAGTGCTTTTAAACTCCGATAATGCAGAATTTTACATACATGTCAAATGAATGCAGCCTAGCAGTTTTAGTGTGTTCAAACTAAAAAGATTGAATTTATTTAATGTTTATTAACTCTAACATTATTTCTAATATTGTTTTTAAAAACTTGAAAGTTATTTTTAACGAAGACGTTATCATAATCAAATTATATTTACTTACAATGTGCAATATTTATTTAATGCTTAAAGACTGCCATGTGATAGTAAGCAAAATTTCCTTTATTAAAAATATAAATTATTTTTCATTGAACTTGAATTGAATTTTTTCCGTGTTAGTGCATTTTAAGTATGATCTAAATTATGGTTTTCATAGTTTCTACATTTTTAACATTTCATTACAGAAATATAAAAATAAATCGATTCTTAAGGCTGATCAAACCTGTGAAGAAAAATTCGAGAAAAATGCTTTCACACGATTTCAATGATGACGTTTCTCGTTCTTAAAGGACAAAATAAATAAGTAAATGTTGATTTATTAGAAATAATAGAGTGGCACTAGTTGTGAAACTGCAATTTTGTTGTTATAAAAAAGAGCTAAATATTATTTTTTTAAAAAATTTTCCAAATTTCGAAAATACTTTAAAAACAATATTTAACTTTTTTTTATAGCAACAAAATTAAAGTTTCACTACTAGTGCTACTCTATTATTTCTAATAAATTAACATTAACTGATTTGTTTTGTCTTTTAAGAGCGAGAAAAGTCAAAATAGAAATCAGGTGAAAGCATTTTTGATTGCAGGTTTGATCAGCCTTAAATCGATTTTTGTCCGATTAATCGAAAAAATCGATTCTAAATTTTTGAGATCGATTTTTTAATAGATTCTGTTTTTCTCGAGATTGCCTATCCCTACTCAGAACCAAATTTAAGCTAAATATATTTTTTTCATAGTAAACTTCGGCAAAACATTCTTAATTATTAAAAAAATTGTATTAAAAAATATTTTGCATTTAAGAAATTAAATAATAAAATCTATAATAATTTCGGACAATCAGGCACTGTTTATTAAGATACTGACGTTTCGGAAATTTAAACAATTTTCATCATTAGGGACTTATCGTTTTTAAGACCTTCCCAGATTCGCTTTTAAAGGTCTGCCATTTAATAACATCATATTTTAGCTATATGATGAGGTTATAGAATATATTATGAAGTTTTTAACTTAAGAGTTGTTCCGTCTGCGGAAGTCTAAACATTTGGAAAGAGATCTCGAGAGAAGAAAATTAACTTATGGGAGATTCGCCTGTAATTGTTCACATATTCTGTCGCCCAATCTAGAAATGCAGACAGGGCTTTTCTTGATTGGACGGCAGTATTTTGTATAAGAAGCTTGAATATACAAGCGGCACCTTTTAATACTGTTCGAAAAATAACTAAAAAATACGTATTAACTTTTGCAATTTTCAATCATTTTACTTAGAATACAAAATTCTAATTAATTTTGCAACACCCTTACATTTTCTACCCAATTATTATATTGTTTTAGTGTCGAAAGATATATCTGTAAAGGATTCTTATGTGGCTTTAGAGAATATCTGTGATGAAAGCTTTAACAAAACTGATTCTTGGATAAACGGTTCCTTAAGTTTTAATCCAAATTTAAAAATAGGCCACTCAACACCATTAAATGGGTCAAGAGATTCAAACAGCAGAAATTCTAGCAGTACGTATTGCCTGAAGAGTTTCAATAAAATAGTAACCGAATTTGTTTTAAATCAAACTGATCGGCCGATGGTGAATCGAAAATTAAACATAACGTCTTCTCTCTCAACAAAAATATATTAAAATCAGGATAAACACCCCCAGAGCTGTCGAACTATTTGATTTACTAGAGAATTGCAATTGGGTGAGTCTGTAGGTTTACATGAGAAATGTAATATCTTCCAAGTGTTTCAAAAAAAAAAAAACCTCAATTTTGCTAAAAAAATGTTTTTCTCATAAATTCGACATTATTTGAGCTAGAAAACATTCTTGTACGGAATGCTAAAAATGAAAAAAGCAAAATCTTAAGAGCAACCGAAATGCTTGTAAAATGCAGAAATTAAGAGATTGTAATTTTGTTGCGTTAAAATTGTAAAATCTTTATAAAAATTAGTACTAAAATTTGTAAAAATTAAGTGTATTTATTATTAAAGCAAAAAAACAAATTTTAATAGTTAGGCAATTTTCGATTCACCTTCGGACTGACTGCATGGTTTTTGAAGTGACTTGATCTATTGCATTACACCAAAAAAGCCTATTTATTATTCTATAAAAAAATTTCGAACTTAAAACTAAAGAAAAGCGACTTAACAGTTAATGAAACACTAAGAAACGTTAATATATTGATAAATGCATAAAAATAGTTAATAAAAATACGTATATTAAAAGTAAATAACATTTCAGAAAAGTCCTGATATTTTGACAGACAGTCGCTTTTCTTAAGTTTTAAGCTCGAAATTCCTTCTGGATTATTGGGCATAATGTATTGGATGATTAAGCAACCATTCCAATTGTCCATTTTTCGTTGGGGACAATTTAGCAGACGTCTTGCTCAACAAGCCAAACTGCGTTCTTAAAAAATCCCTTTTTTCTGGGTGCAGGTAGGGTCTGAACGCATTTATTTGTTCAATCTTATACAAGTAAGTACAGTAGGACGTATCTAATTTCAACGTTTGGTGATGGGGGGGGGGCTTTAAGTTATAGACTCGAAGGGTAATTGATGCGCAGAAGGTAACTACGCATAATGTAAATTTCAAATTAATGTTAATGATCGAGAAAATATACAGATGTCTATATAAATTTAAATTAGACAATAATTTAATGTTAAGAAGTTTTAATTAAAATAAACCTACTAGATTACTGTAAACTCGCATTTCTCTTTGAACTACATGTACACGGATTTCCTTAAATGCATCGTTATGGACAGATCTCGTAATCTATCCTTTAGTTTAAACTTTTTCATTATCATCAAGAAATTCCTTTAAATTTTCTTTCCTTTTTATTATTTTACTGACTGCGGCTAGCGAAATATTATTTTTCTTAGCCAGGACTGTCATATCTTTGCACCTCTTTCGACAGCTTCAACGATATTAATTTTATCATAAAGAGGAAGAAACACGTGATTTCCAAGAACATTGCACACTTTACTAGCACCTTAGCGACAGCACTTTCTCATACACGGCAAAATACTAAGTACAGGGTAATTACACTTTCACAGAATTATGTTAGAGTTATGTTTACGGTCATGAATTACCGTTTACATTCCTATATCGGTACGCCATCCTTGATGTCTAATGATGTCAGGTGTCACATGTCACGTTTTCGCTAAATGGTTAGGAGGCAAAATTAAGCAAAGTTGAAATTATAGAACCTTGAAATTAGAGACTTCCTACTGTAGATATAAGGTAGTTCAAGTTCGGTGGGGAAAAATTCAAGATGGCCGCTTGCTGGGGCCTAAAAATGCATTGTAGTCAATGGAGCAAAATCAGTTATTTAAAAATGACTTTTTAAAAACAAATTTTCGAACCAATGTTTATTAGCAAATTATTTTTCTTTTATCGAAAGCTGATTTTTAAAATAATAAAATTTAATAAAATTGTTATATCAATTTTTATTGTTTTAAAAAATAGCTTTCGATAAAAGAAAAGTAATTTGCTAATAAACATAGATTCAAAAATTTGTTTTTAAAAAGTTATTTTAAAAAAACTAATTTCGTCCCATTGGCTTCCATGCAAAGCTGTGCTCCAGTATCCTCCATATTGGATTTTCCCCCACCGAACTTGAACTACCTAATACTAACTGGGCTCTGCATTTTCTTCTTGCTGCGCAACGCAGTTGAGTGTTTTGCGCAGTTTACATTGGCCATTATGCTGACTTCACAGTCTTGCAGACCAGGCCATTACCAGAGAGCCGAAAGGCTTTATTATTTGAGTTCCAAAGTCGCGCGGGAAGTTTAAATTTGAGAAAACTGTTAGTTTTGGTTAAACTGGGCTCTGGCTTACTAAAATCGATCTGTGAATGCGCGAGCGTGGGATATTTGAATTTGAAAGTTCACTGTTATCAAAGATGTGCGCAAGAGTCGGGTTTGAATTTCAGGTATTACATATTCAAGGATTATGATTGCAGGTGTCATGATTTAAGATATTGTAAGTATCAGAAACCTGCGCAGAAGTCATCTGCACGTGATATAATTTTAGAGATAACAATTCAGAGGTCTCACATGTAAATTTTAGTATTCAGGTAATTTGATCATTCAAAATGTAAACAGTTTTGATACAGTTCTGAAGGTCCTTAAGGGGCGGGGGATCTTCTGATTGATGAAGTCGAATCTCATGAGTTGAAATGTTGTTATTAAATAGTACATTCCATGTTGATGTGATTTATGTATTTTATTAATAAGATATCATGTTTATCAAATTTATACAATTGTTATACGTTTTGAGAGTTTATTCTAGATTCATTATTTAAAGTTTATTTTAAAGAATCTAATCTATAGCCTCCTTCTGTCAAGATTACATGGAGTTTTGTAATTATCGTTCATTTCGTCCAGGAATTTATGAATGAATGTGACAAGTTTAATAACTTCAAAAATAAGTCTAATTATAAGCTTTTAAACCTACATCTAAAAAGAGTATAAAAGGTTTTGCGCAATCGTGTTTAAAAATTCAGGAGCTGATAACATACATTCCGTTGCAGTCTATTTTGACTATCCTCCTTGTATTCTATTCTTTGGTATGGTATAGGGGAGAGTGGCCATCAATGTACCAGTTTTTTCAATGAACCATTTCAATTTTCTCAGAAACAATTAAATAAAAATTCTCCTAATTTTAAATATAAATTAAGTTTGCGTAAACACACTACGTTCATATATTTGAGACGTGTGGATTTATTCATTACAGAGAAAACTGGAATAAACTGTTTTTGATGTACTGAAGGAAAAATTTACCTAAAATAAAAACACGTTTTTTAATGGAAATAAGGCCATTTAAAAATAAATGTACTTACGATTTATTTTGTTTTGGACCTTAACTACAATATTCTAATGAGATAAAGATTTTGAAATATTGGATTAAGTTATAAAAAACCATTTTTGTTGCAAATGTCATGTTGATTCAATGTACCAGGTAACAATGAACCACCTGGAATTTTAGTGTATTTTCGATTTTTAGAGTGGTATGCCTGATTATAAAACTAGGCATGCGTACAGCATGTTACAGCGATTGTTATCAGTACTTTTCTCAACATAGCAGAACTAAAATGCCATTTTAGATAGTTAACTTAAATTTGAGGTATATTTATGCTATACATTATCAATTAAAGGTGTTAAGTAATAATTTTTTATAGTATTTAATAGAAAATAAGTTTTTTTACAAAGTGAAAATTGCAATATTACTATTGTTAAACATTTTTAGTATTTTTATAGAGGTTGTTCATTGTGTACCCAGGTTGTTGAAAATGAAAATAGCTTGTTACTTTAGAAAAACCCTAAATTCTATTATTTAATCAAAATAAATCGTGTAAAATATGTATGCATTACCTAGATAAGTGTTATAGTTTTATATTGATGCAAAGAAGTGCTTGAAATTGGTGAAATTCAATAAGTACTATGACCTTGAAAAAAACCCGGTACATTGATAGCCACTCTCCCCTATTCCATATTGATGTGATTTATGTCTTTTAAGAAACATTTTTATAATTCAAATATCTTGTATATCAAATTTATGCGATCGTTATACATTTTGGAAGTTTATTTAGATTCATTATTTCTTTCTTCAAGTTTGTTTTCAAAACTTGTAATTGTCAGTTAATGTTCTATTTAGCCATTTTGTTTATTACAGAATAAGTTATTGCTTCATACTACCAATACGACAGAAACTTTGTTTCTTAAAACTACATATTTTATTGCTTCTGTTTAGAATTTAAAGAATTGTGTTTTATAATCGTCATATGTTAATTTTAATTGAGATGAAAAGAATTTCTTAATTGAAACCTGATTTTATATAATAAAAATTTTAACATTTGGTATTTCTGTTATATTGTAATTTTGACACATATGTAATGACTCTACTTTTTATGCTCGCGAATTTGCTCGATGGACAGAGCCAAGATTCTATATTTACAAGAGTTCAAAAAAATGAAAGAGTTTTAAGTTCATCACAGAATTTATTTGATTCTAAGGACTCTAATTATTGGTTCTATTTCTTAGTGCTTTTGTGAGTGAGGTGTGGTCAGTACTGACACAATTAATTACATTTTTAACAAAATATATTTTTTAACAGAAAATAGTAAAAAATATTACAACGCTGGTAACAAAAAGTTTATCATGATGACTTAAGGTCACAAAAAAGAAATGAGTCTATATAAACCAAAATGATTTTTATTTCTCCACTCTAGCCGAACCCTGCCGATTTCGGACCCCCTTGGTAGTATGCCCATTCAGGAGAAATTTACGAATGTGTGACCTGTAACAGAGCGAAAGTTTCGTCTGTGTTGTAACAAAAAAAATAAAGGTTTCTGTTAGGTGATTTATTTCAGAAAGTAAAAAGGATTAGGTCACGGACGGCCACTAGTTTCGTGGTTTCCCTTAAGGGAAAACAAAATTTTTAGACTATCCTTAGACTGCAAAAATACTAGCACAGTTCTGGCTTCCGGTTAGGTGTTCGTGACCCTCTTCACCACTTTACGTCTGTCCCTTAAATTGATGGCGTGTCACAAATCTAATTTTCAAACGTTCCGTTCGACCTGAATGACAGTGCTGGCGGTGCACCGTCATCACGATCATTTTTGGTCGCGGACAAAAAAAAATTCTCTATGTAAAATACTATTTGTTAATTCTTTTCTTTCAATTAGATGACGATGTGCTGTGATTAAATTTCAAGATGTCTGATTGACCTGAATAACACTGATGGCGGTGCGCCGTCATCACGATTATTTTTGGTCGCGGACTAAAGTTCACAAAAAATTGACCTTTCATTCTAAAAAGCATTCATCACACATTCGTACAGACATAGCTAGTTAGTCTAACGTGAATTCACGGTGCTCCGTGGGCTCACCGAGTGAGCAGACTTCCCAATTTGCAGGCAGACATCAGTTTTCATACCTCGCTTTGCTTTCAACGCGAGAGGCTCTGTGGTAGGGACGAGAGCGGCGCGTCATAGTTACGCGGTGGTTGCTCTCTCCGAGAACGGCTGTGGCCGTCTCTTTTACAAATCGTGATATTGTGAGTGTCAAAACTTACATTATCACATATATAAATTCGACTAAATAGATAATTTATCAAATACAATCTCTGTGTTATATAAAATCTGTCAAATTCTAATTCATTGAAGTAGAAATTTTGAGAAATGAAAATAAGCTTTTATAAAAACTCTGTCATTTAAAAGTTAGGTTATCTGATATTTACATATAACTATCAATCTATTTAACATAACTTGGTCTAAATAAAATTTCGGTTGGAAAAAATGCATATTAAACTAAAATTTATACATATAAAAATATGGTTAACTACAAGTTCTCTTATTTACAAATTAATGTTTACGAGAATTTTTATAAATGTCAATTTAATGTTACAAATTTTTGTCTACTTATGATTGATTACAAATCTTAGTTTGACAAAACAAACATTCGGTAAAAGAAACATTCTGTCTCCTGAAATTCTGCCTAGCTAACTATCTAGATAATCATTTTAGGGAACCATCATACAGCTCTAGATCTTGCTGTTTTCAGGTTAGTGAACGCCAGAGGTAAAAAAAAAATTTCGAACAGTGAAAAAAAAACTCTCGTCGTGAAGCCGCATGCGCAGTTGTGCCGCGTTCATACTTAGATAATCTCGCGAACCTCGGTTTTACAAACAATGAAACATAATTTTATTATAGTTTTTTTTAGCAATAAATTACCAGTTTATTTTTTGTTTGTGGATTGTTTGACTGTTACGTCTGTCATTAAAAATTTTATTTGATGAATAATTTTCTCTCCCTCGATGCATAATATAATATTTTATTGATTCTTAAATTCTTTTTTTATAGTCAAATATGTTTTAATCTCTGTTAACATATTTGCTCGCAGTCAAACAAAGTTTAAATTTTGTTTATGATTCAAAATCTCATAGATCATTTTTAAGAGACTAACTATTTTCTTTTTTAAATCATATTTAATGCTTTATCGTTGTTTTGTCGAATAATATAATTTTTGAGGATGCAACCTCATAGAACGATGGATAAATGAAGACTGATTTTTTAGCGATGTTTCACTTCTTTTATAGTTTTTTTTTGTTTTGCTAAACAGTGTTTCCAAAAATTAAAAAAAAACAGAGTAGGCACTAGTATACAGTCTATCTTCATATCACAATATCCACAACATACAATCTTCACAACGATTGAATTTGCAATGATACTTTTTTTTAGCACTCACAGAAAAAGTGTTTTCCATCATGGGAAAAATGATCAGAGAAAGTCAAAAGAATTCTTTAGATTACATGACGTTCTTCATAATCATAGTCCACAAATGTCTAAAACCATAAAATCAGGTTTCAATTAAGAAATTCTTTTCATAATAAAGAAAAGAGATTATTCGATCAGGAAGAGCAAAATTGTGTAGGTAACTAACACTAACACATTAAATAAATTCAGATATTAATTTATTTGCAACGTTTCGTCTACAATTCGTAGACATCTTCAGGCTGTAAAAATAACAAGTGTGAACACTTAGTAAAATTTTTTAACACGAACCAAACACAGAATGTACATTTTAAGAAAAGGATTTTTACCTCATACGGAAATTAAAATTATTTTAAGACATCACAGAGAGTGACTTGTCACTGTGTTCACTAGTCCTAGGTCATGGACAAACTAACAGAAAAGTGTGATAATGACGATTAAACGTCTAGACGACGAAAACAAATACAGAATAACATTGAGAAATCAAAACAAAACAAAAATTAATTAAATTAGACAGTTAAAATTATTTTAATCGTAATTATTCTGTATTTGTTTTCGTCGTCTAGACGTTTAATCGTCATTATCACACTTTTCTGTTAGTTTGTCCATGACCTAGGACTAGTGAACACAGTGACAAGTCACTCTCTGTGATGTCTTAAAATAATTTTAATTTCTGTATGAGGTAAAAATCCTTTTCTTAAAATGTACATTCTGTGTTTGGTTCGTGTTAAAAAATTTTACTAAGTGTTCACACTTGTTATTGTTACAGCCTGAAGATGTCTACGAATTGTAGACGAAACGTTGCAAATAAATTAATATCTGAATTTATTTAATGTGTTAGTGTTAGTTACAAGTTTTGAAAACAAACTTAAAGAAAGAAATAATGAATCTAAATACACTTCCAAAATGTATAAAAAAATGTAAAGTATAAAATGTATAAGTTTTGAAAACAAACTTAAAGAAAGAAATAATGAATCTAAATACACTTCCAAAATGTATAACGATCGCATAAATTTGATATACAAGATATTTGAATAATAAAAATGTTACTTAAAAGGCATAAGTCACATCAACATGGAATGTACTATTTAATAATAACATTTCAACTCATGAGATTCGACTTTGTCAATCAGAAGATCTCCCGCCCCTTCATGACCTTCAGAACTGTATCAAAACTGTTCACATTTTGAATGATCAAATTACCAGAATACTAAAATTTACATGTGAGACTTCTGAATTGTGATCTCTAAAATTATAACACGTGCAGATGACTTCTGCGCAAGTTTCTGATACTTACAATATCTTAAATCATGACACCTGCAATCATGATCTTTGAATATGTAATACCTGAAATTCAAACCCGACGCTTGCGCACATCTCTGATAACAGTGAACTTTCAAATTCGAACCTCCCGCGATCGTGTATGCGCAGATCAATTTTAGTGATCCAAAACCCGCTTACTATATTTACTCAGATATACGTCTTGTTCATAAAGCTAAAGAAATGAAGACGTTTAGACTCTGTCAACAGGCATCTGAAAGCGCCATGTTTGTGTCTGTGAAAAAAAAATGTTTTTTTTTGTTAATATGAACTTTAGATTTTTCTAAATATAGTAAATATAATTTTTTGAAATTTCTAAAGAAAGATAATTTATTATATTCATTTAGGTTTTAAAGAACTGAAGGTGGCAAGTGTTTTATTGAAAAGAATAGACACTCCTGTCTGTACTAAGACACAACTTCACTCCTTGCCTGATCTTGATGGAAACGTTGATGGTAAATATCAGTTGAAATCAATAGACACTCCTGTCTGTACTAAGACACAACTTCACTCCTTGCCTGATCTCGAGGGAAACGTCGATTGTAAATATCAGTTGAAATCAATAGACACTCCTGCCAGTACTAAGACACAACTTCACTCCTTGTCTGATCTCGATGGAAACGTCGATGGTAAATATCAGTTGAATTTTTTCCCAAATAAAATCCATCTTTTATAAAATGTGTTTTTTTCTTTTTAAAAATATGATTAGAAGAGAGTCGGGTAAACAATCTTTCGCTAAAAGATCGTACTAAATCCGAATTATATTCAGAGAGAATAGTTCTGTTTCATTTTAAGAATATACACCCTAACAGTCAGTAAATATTTTTAAATTTCTATGCAAATAATGTTTAAAATATAAATAAGTTGATTTATTCTCTTCAAGTTAGTATAAATCTAGATTATAAGTAATCTCTGTTTGACTGCTAGGCCAATTAATCTACTTTATTATGTTACAAAAATTTTATAATAACTAAAATATGGTATCCAGTTATTAGAAAAATAATATTCACCTTCAAATATCAATAAAATAACTTCACACGCGCATAAGTTTTATAAAAATATAAGCTGTTTCGATTTTATTCAAATTACAATTCAATTAAGTTCAAAATATTTTACACGCCAGTGATATTATAAGTAATTTAAACATTGTGTTCAGTCATATTTATAAAAGCATTAATCTTTATATTTGCTCATAACTGATTTGTTGATCATTGTTACAGTATTTTCATTAATACATTTTTTAAGGAGCCTTCAGATCTATCAATGAATGAAGCATGATAGTTTTTGTAAATGTATAAAAGATATTGGTTTGATCCCATTTTTGAGTTCAATCTTGTACTTACTTCTCAATATTAATTAAAGATTGTTTATGAATGGTATTGTCATTAATCTGTAATCTTCTAACATTTCTGATCTTTTGAAAAAACAATAGTTAAAGAGTAACTTCAATCTAGGTATTCTACAATACAATTAAGGGGCCGCATGCGGCAACTGCCTTCAAGTGTTCCACACATTCGCGCTGTAAACGAGTTCGTAGTGCAATGGAGCTATTGGTCATTTTCACAATTTGAAAGAAATCACTGATTTTGATTGGCTGATACATCCCTACCATGGCAAATCAAGTGATCTCACGTGGTCTTACGCTCTAATACTGTGCTCTGACTTTATGCACTCGAATCTCTACATAACGACCTTCTATATAACGAACGTTCTCTTTAACGGGCACTGATTCTCTCCATAGAACGAGGAATGTTACCTCTCCTGCATCCCCACTCGTTACAAGACAGATGCGCAGATTAACATGCGCACTATCGATAGACATAAAAGATGGTAGAGTTGGGCTACCCCTCTTTCTAACATAGTAGAGAAATTTTAAACTCCCGCGCTTCTCGTTATACAGAAATTCGAGTATACAGAGCACGGAATCAGAGCATAAGACCACGAGAGATTCCCTTATTTGCCTTGGTGGGGATGTATCAGCTAAGCAAAATCTGTGATTTCCTTCCAATTGTGAAAATGACTAACAACTGATTTGCACTCCGAACTAGCTCAATGCGTGAATTCTAGGTGCGAAATTTCGGCCCATAGTTGGGCCAACCATACAATAAGTTGTTCCACCTTTGGCTCATAGGTCGGGCCAACCTTATATTTTATTTATAAAGTCTGATTCATTGTTATTAGCAACGATAAATTTTCCGAAAGTTTTTAAAGTTTTAATTTGTTATCGATTTTTATGTACTCTTAAGCTTTTGTTGCAAAATAAAGTAGCCTGATTGGTAGACGAAGCCTTTGGGATGTTGCAACAGATATAATATTTTACAGTTTCTCTTATAACTGCTGTTATTTTTAAAATTGATTTTTCCAAAAAACGCAACAAATATTTATTGCTGTAAACGTAATTATATTTTTCATTTTCTGCCTATTTTTTAAGATCGCATTCATTTTTATTATGGATGGAATGTAGATTTAGTTGTTAATGTGAATAATAATTGACTACAAAATCAATGACAAGATTAATAATCCTTCAATTAAAAATTACGTAATAATATAGTTAAATTCACCGAGAAATACATCGAGTTGATTATTTTTAATATTAGTGACTACTTTAAAATAATTTATGGATTAGCTTAAATACTGTTAAAAAACTGTATTAAAAATTAATTTTGAAGCTGATTCTATAAAAGCCTCACTTGAAAAAGTTAGAAAAACGTGTGTGAAAAAGATTTTATAAAAATAGCTATTCTTTTATACACTATAAGCTTTTTTCAAATGACAAAAATTATTTTTAGGATGAGCTTTTGGTTAATTATGTAAACTGTCCAAGTGTAAAGTTTTTACAGTTAGGGGAAAGTGGACATCATTGAGCCGGTATTTTTAATATTAATAGTATATTATCTCAATATTACTAGTTTGGAATTCTTGCTTAAATCAATACACAACTAATTCATTTGTCGAGGTAATTAACGCATTATAAACATAAATTAATTTTATTACAACAAACTAAATTTTTTTATAAACTGATACGCTAATATAATTTTCAATGCCTTACGTTTACCTTGAGCCACCTCTAATTAAATCACGAATGCGAATCTCTATAGTAATATTTTTGCTTACTCTTAGTAAATAAACTTGTTTTGCAATAAATAATGCTAAAAAATATTATTCAACACTTAATTTATAATATTTGACATCAATTTAAATTTTAGTATTGAAAATGACGATTTCATCTTGTCATGTTTAGAAGCTTACTACCAAAATCGTCCGTTTCCAAATAAATAAGGCGTGAGATTTTAAACAACCTTATTGTATTAAAATTCCGATATATCTTGAAAGCTAAGATGTGACAAATAAGAAGACTTTAGGTACACAAAATTCTACTCAGTTAATGAAACATCTTTATTATTAAACAAAACTTAATGCCCGAAATCAGATATTAAAGACAAATTCCAGAAAATAATGAATTATTTGGCGTAAGCTTATTGTTTTCGAGGTAACTTACTCCAAACTTGGTTAGACGTATAAACCGTGAACTGAGGTTAAACGAAATTATTTCTGTTAATGATAAATACTTACCTCTCTTTTTGATGAATTAAAGGTTAAAAGACTGGAGTTGTCTATATAGATTGATAAAAGGAATGTTCCAAAACGCAAATAAATCATTTGCGAAAAGAAAATATAACATTTTGTGGTATAATCTTAAATCGATCCCAAATAAAAATCACATCCAAGTAAATCAGAAAATTATTTTGGTCAAATACGAAAATAGTCTGGCCGTCAATAAGAATCCGGAATTCATCCGACATAATCTAAAATCAGCCCGAAAAAAAATTTCAGATCAAAGACAAAACAGGAATTTGTCCGGTGAAATCCGACAAGAGTCCGGCGAATTTTAAAATCCTAAATTTATCTGAAGAAATCAGAAATAAGTCTGATATAAAAATTTCAGAACAAAGATAAAACGGAAATCTGGCCGCTGGATTCCGAAATAAGTGCGGCGAATTTTAAAATCCGGATTGAGTCTAAAATAAAAATTTCAGATCAAAGATAAAACGGAAATCTGTTTAATGGAATCAATAAAGAGAACGGTGAATTTTAAAATGCGAAATTGTCCGAAGAAATCCGGAATCAGTCAATCCGAAATATTAATTTCAGATCAAAGATAAAACGGATGATTCTCCTGTGGAATCCGAAAAGAGTACGGCGAATATTGAAATCCGAAATCAGTTCGACGAAATCCAGAATCAGTTCGAAATAATAATTTCAGATCAAAGATAAATCGGAAATTTGTCCTGTAGAATCGGAAAAGACTCCGGCGATTTTTGAAATCCGAAATCAGTCCGAAGAAATCCGGAATCAGTCCGAAATAATAATTCCAGATTAAATACTTTGTATTAGGGCAAACTATTATAGCGATGTTTTAAATTTTTTGACAGAAGACTTAACACGTTTATATCGGTCACCTGAAGCGTTATTTTTGGTCGTTGGTAATGAAGTTATTTTTTGGATTAATATAAAATCGGTCACAATTTAACTCTGCTAATATTATTGGTATATGTAATTTAATTAATGGGTTTTATGAACCGGTATATATGTATTAAATAAATAAAAGAGATAAATGGGAAATTTGGCCGGTACAATCCGAAAAGATTTCGGCATATTTTTAAATCCGACATTTGTCAGTAGAAATCCGAAATCTGTCTGAAATAAAAATTTCAAATCAAAGATAAAACGGAAATTTTTCTTGTGGAATCCGAAAAGAGTCCGTTAAATTTTTAAATTTTGGATCAAAGATCAATGGGAAATTTGTCCGGTAGAATCCCAAAAGATTTCGGCAAATTTTGAAATCCAAAATCAGTCCGAAATAAAAATTTCAAATCGAAGATAAAACGGAAATTTGGCCGGTGGAATCCGAACGGAGTCTGGTGAATTTTGCAATCCAAAGTTTGTCCGAAGAAATCCAAAATCAGCCCGAAGTAAAAATTTCTGATCAAAGTCAAATCGGAAATTTGTCCGGTGGAATCCGAAAAGAGTCCGCTGAATTTTAAAATCATAAGTTTGTGTAAAGAAATCCGGAATTAGTCCAAATAAAAATTTCGGATCAAAGACAAACCGGAATTTTGTCCGAAAGTGACCGAAATCAGTTCGAAATAAAAGTTTCAGATCAAAGATAAAACGGAAATTTGTCCGGTTGAAATCAAAAGGGTCTGGCCCATCCCTTTCTCTGTGCCTTAATATATTCACGTACCACTCATTTGCTTTCCACGCACTCTACATCCCACCATCTCTTTCTTCTCTGCCCGTCACCTTCGTCACCACTTATATCTTCTTTTACCTTGTTTATATTAACTCTCAGCTTTCTCAACCTTTCGTTAACATTCATCCTTTTCCACCTTCAGATCCTAGACGTTCGATTTGTTTCCTTTTCCGAATTTCTCTAATTTCTTTTCTCCCCACTCTCCCATCTTTACAATTTCTATCACAGTCAATCCTTTCCTATCAAATGTAAACTCTCTTCCTTTGTCTCCTTTTTTACCCTCGTTAATTGGCTCATAACATCCATTATGTCATTTGGGATTTATGTCATTTGGCAATTATGTCATTTGAGATATATTTCATTTGATTAATGAATATGTGATTAATAGTAATATTATTATGGAATAATATGATTTGGAGTTTAGGGAATAAGCATGCGGCTCCCTACTTGAAATGGTATGCGCTACCTCAACGCTCGCCTCGCTCGACCTTGTCGCAGCTGTTTCTCTCTCTCTCTCTCTCTCTCTCTCTCTCTCTCTCTCTCTCTCTCTCTCTCTCTTTCTCTCTCTCTACGCTGTCTTTCTCTGTCCTCTATGTTTCTACCAACTACCCTTAAAATTCAATCACCTTTTTTAACGCCTACACTCATTCACTTACCCTTTCATACACTCGTGCCAAACATTCAATCCCACACTTAACCTGCAATTTTGCACCGCACTTCACTCAAAAAACCAGATAAACCTGAATTAAAAAAACTCAAAAGTGCAATGCGTTCTACCTTTAGCAATACCGGGAACTTACTTTCATAAAAATAAGCTATTTATTGCGTATTTATATTCACTTCAATTTATTTTCAACTTTTGACTTTACCGCTCCGTCTAGTGACGTTTGTGTTGGTAACGGTGGGCTCTTTTTAAGTCATACTTATCACATTTCACTTTTATCACATTTTCACAAAATTTTATATTTCCTTTTCGCAAACGATTTATTTGCGTGTCGGAACATTCCTTTTATTAATCTATATGGCCAACTCCAATCCTTCAACCTTCAACTCATCAAAAAGCGAGGTAAGTATTCATCATAAACAGAAATAATTTCGTTTAACCTCAATTCACGGTTTATACGTCTAACCAAGTTTGGAGTAAGTTACCTCAAATACAATAAGCTTGGGCCAAATAGTATATTATTTACAGAGAAATTAACGACCAATATTAGACAAAAATTATAGAACCTCAGTATAAAAACTGGAATCTTTATTATTAAACTTTTAATAAATTATCGCATGTAAAACAATGTAGTCAAAATTTAAGACCACAATGATAGCTTCTAAATATTTATGCATGCCTTGTTGTAGCTTACACAGCTCAAGGTGTAACGTAAAACTTGCTTGGCCCTATCATTTTAAGTTTTGGAATATTCAAATGAATGTTCAGGTAACATTAGTGCTAAAACGCGAATGGACCTGTGATCCATTGGATCAAGGAGGTTTTTTGCTGAAGGTCACGTTAACATTTAAGGGCTGTATAACACTTTACAATCCTATTTCCCAAGTGCTAATTGTATACTCTTTTCCGGTTTTTTCTGAAAAAAACTTTTAAAGTTTTAAAAATTTAAGCTTTTATATCCTACCGACAACTACCATCAAAGTGTCAAACAGTGGACCTAACCTTTAATAATAAACATGCACGAATAAACTTCAAATCACATTATTTTTAACGATGAAAAATTTAAATTCCAAAAGAAAATCAAAGTGACATGTGCAAATTTCTCTATTTTCCTTTTATAAGCAATGTAAAAAATTAAAAAAAAAATAAATTCTCAAAAAGTAATAGATAATTTATTCTGAAGGTAGCTTACCGGTAAGTTACCAGAGAACGTTCTCTTTCTTGCGGTAATTTACCCGACTAAGAACTCTATTTGTACTCAATACAAGAGGAGTATTATTACCACGTCCAACTTGACTCAAAATATGTCTCACACTTGACGTTGTAAATTTACAAAAAATTGAGTTACAAACTGTTTTTAATTGACAATCCACTTGTAACTTTTGACTTGGCATTTTTCTCAGTGCATGCGGAAACAAACATAAAAATAAAGGTTATATTATGCTTTTTCTAATACTGTCACGTGACTGTAATGTAATTCTTAATTGTCCCATTAGTAGCGCATTATTCTATTCGGTGTTTTCTGAAGAACCAAAAAGTTGACCACTTTCGAATGAATTTCGATTGGCCGTTCGGTCTTCTAATACTTCTCCATGGTCACAACATTTAATTTAAAATTCTGAAACTTATAATTATTAATATTTATTGTAATATTTTATACTTCCAGCAAGAATTTTTGCCGACAAGCCAAAAACAGTTTCTTTTTAGTTTTCTTTGTAAATAATAAGTTTGAGTTTCTCAATTTTATGGACGCATTTGTGTTTATGCAGTTTTAATTTATTTCTAGTGTTAGGAACAGTTTATTTCACTAATTTTCTAGAAAATACAAGTGATTCATTAAAAACATCGGCTCAAAAAGTCCTACTCTTCCCTATATATATTTTTTGAAATTGATTATTAACTCAAGAAATTTAACTCGTAATTTTTGCCAGTACAGCATCTCTCAGCCTAACATGGGATTGATCTAGACTAATTTAAAAATCCACGTTTAATTTTAAGCTTAATCTAACTAATTCTGAATAAATTTCTAAATAGGGTTTCACCCCGTTTTTTAATTAACTCTTCAAATTCTTAATTTTTTCTTCTTAATTAATTCTGAATGAAATAATATTTAATTGATAATATAATTTTTTTTTTTTTTAATAGAAATTAAAACAGATTACTCAACTCAACTACACGCAGCTAATCTCATGGAAACTTTTATTATTGATCAAAAAGAGTAGTAGAGCTATACGGGTCCTGGCGCACTTACCGACGGTCGGTAATGTAGATTTCTACTTTACCGACCGTGAAAGTTGCGCTGCTGAGGGGTGTTCTACTTTACCGACCGTGAAAAGTTGCGCTGCTGAGGGGTATTCTACTTTACCGACCGAGTTGGTTCCAGCGGCTGCCGCTAGATGGCGCCACTTGTTAATTGGAAAGGAAAAAGGTGGTTACTGAGGGGTATTTTGAATTTTTGAGCCATGTTCAGGGTGTTTCTATAGGGGATTTTTGAATTTCCCGCGTTACCGACAGAGAAGGGTATGCCCCAATTGTGTTAGCTGAATTTCCTACCTTACTGACTGAGCAAAAAGATGTCCGCTAGATGACGCTACTTTGCATTGAGTTGTTTTTAATTCCCAACCATGTTTTAATTGTTTGTTATTGGGATTTTTAAAATTCCTGTTTTACCGACTTCTTTGCACCCTGTCATTCTTTTGAAAATATTTTGTAATCACCAAAAGTCGCTTTGGAATGGATACCGATAATACGGATACGTGACAAGAGCATGAGACAGAAAAGGATAGAAACAGTCTCTGTCCTGCTCCCGTAACCGATTTCATTGTGCGTTGCCCAGAATATGTATATATCTGTTTTCTCTCTCATTTCAACGATTTTCTGCTTCCGTTTGATGTTTTATGCTAACATATGATTTCCCCTTAAAAGTGTTAGAGGAAAGGGTAAGGGTGAAATCACATGTGAGGGCACCGTCCCATGGCTGCGTTTTGCATTGCGTCATAATGAGACAGAAAAGGATGCACATATACTTTGTCCTCTTCTTTCTATCTCATTATAACGCAATGCAAAACGCAGCCATGGGACTTTACCTTTAGCATCAGACGTAAAACGTTTTCTGCTTTGCATGAAAACAAGAGAGACAGAAAGATATCACCCTCGCTGTCACTCTCATGCAAAGCAGAAAACATTTCGCTACCATGGGAGTGAAGAGTTGCGACAACATGTCACCATGGTAAGGGCTGATTGGCTGGACAAGGGCTGTGGAAGTGCCCCTTATAAACATACCGTAAATACGTAAACTTGCAACCGCGCTACTAGAATGAACCAATCATAAAGTGGACAGTTTTCAAGTATCACAGCCGTGGACTAACCTGTCGTTAAACTCCTTGGAAACTCAACAGCAACCAGAGAAAGAATAAACTCAAAGAAAATATCTATTGAATAAACTTAAACAAAAAATATCTATTGAATATGGTAAGTATTTGTTTTGAGATAGTTTCTTAACTAAAAAAAAGTTTACTTATCAGAATAAATTTTATATTTTAATTGTGTATATGTAAATCTTTTCTATAGGATGACGATCCTGAGTACTTGAATACCTACGCTCCAGGTCCACCAAAGAGTACGAATTATTATGTGTGCAATGCATGCACTAAAATTTATACAAATGATCCAAGACTAAAAAAGGCTCATAAAATTCCATTGAACCTTAGGATCATAAATAAATATGAATCTCCTCAGACACCTCCACAGGTATGTATAATATTAGCTTTCAAATAGGCTTTAACAAAACATTGTAATGATTGTTGACAATCAATTATAGCCTCATAAGTCTATTTGTTAATTGTTTTCAACATAAAATTTTTTACACTAAATATTCACTTTCAGATTCCACGAGAGCAACAAGAGCCAGGCAAATGCTTAGAAGTAAAAAAAAAACATGCTACAAGATGGGGGCCTGTTCTTACCGAAAAGGAGAGAGACTTTTTTTTAAAAACAACTCTGCCGCGAATGATAGCAAGTTCAGCTATTTTAAAACTTAATACTGCTATCTTAAAAGCAAATGCTGAAGAGAAAAAACAAATGAGAGAGAGTACTCAAATCAAGGTAGAGAAAAATGAAAATATTAAAGAAAAAAAAATTCAAGTCAAGAAAGAAAAACCTGAAAATATTGAAGTCAAAAAAGTTAAGGAAGAGAATAGTGAAAGTATGAAAGAAAAAGAAACGAAAGAAGAAAAATTTGAAATCGAAGGAGAGAAAACTGAAAATTTGCAAGTCAATGAAGAGAAAAGCGAAAATATCGAAATCAAGGAAGAGGACTTGAAAAAGAATGATTTTGGTGATGATGAAAATCATATTGGTGAATTTGATGAAAACAAATATTCAACTCTTGCTTCACAATCATCATCTAATTCTGAATCAGACAGCTCAACAAGTAGCAGCTCAACGAGTAGCAGCTGCAGTTGTTCGACTTCTAGCTCTGATTCCAGCGATTCTGATACCAGCGATTCTGATTCCAGCGATTCTGATTCCAGCAATTCTGATTCCAGCGATTCTGATTCCAGTTGCAAATCTGATTCTTCACCCCCCCAAAAAAAACGTCGTAAGTCTCAAAAGTCTAAAAAAACGAATAAAAAATTGAAAGTCTACAAAAAACAAAAAAAGACCTTGAAAGTTTCAAAAAAGGTAAAACGTCAACATTGAAGAATTGGAAGAAAATTAATTTTAATTGGGAGAGAGGGAGAGGTTATATAGGAATTTTTAAGTATTTCTAGTGATCAATGATTAGTTTTAAAAATTTTTTTATAATTTTGGAAGAGAGGTTAGGTGTACACTTCTCATTTTCCTGATCTCTAAAAGTGACTGTGAAGTTATGTATGAAAGTGTAGCTGTTTAAATAATTGTGTGTATTTTTATATTTTAATTTAAAAACATATCACATAGTGAGAAAATCATCATATTGAAATTAAACTGAAAAGTGTTAAATGTAAATCAAAATCTGTCAGCTAATAATTTAAGTTGATATAATTGCTAAACAATTCAAATTCTATTTTTTATACATTTATGTGTGTGTGTGTGTGTGTGTGTGTGTCATTCGATCTTGATTTGTAGAATATTCAACGAGAATTTCTAAAAATTTAATAAAAGTATTACTTTTTATACGATTAAAAAAAAAAACAATTTAAATAAACAATTTAAGTAAAAGTCTACATTTATTTAACTAATTAATCCAATTACAGTAGATAATTATATCTTTTCAAATGCTTTTATATATTTAATCAAAAAATTAAGGGAAAATTAAGTTATAAGGAAAATTTTAAATCAAGCGCGAAAATTCATATTAGTTAAAGAGATAGTCGGCTGTGGAGCTGTGAGCGGTGGTGGGGGAGCATTGTACTAACATAAAAGTAGACGTGTTAGTCAAGGAGAGTCACTTTCTTTCAGCTTTCAGAAGATTCAACATTAAAAATATCTAGCGTTTATTTTCAGATGGTTACAGGTCTTTAGATTTTTTTTTTATTTTTAGAGAATTCAGGTTTTCAGCAGGATTTATTATTTAGACAGGACAATGGATAAAAATACATTTTCAAATTGCATTGAACCGGACAGCACCTCGGACTGTTTCATTTATCTTTTTGATGGTAATGATTCAGAAAATAGTCAAAATTCTGAAAATAATGGAAACTTAACCATTAACATTGATGATGAACTCGATGACAGTTTTGCACAAAATAACGTATATCATAACCTCGCAAACATTCTCGATGCTTCCGTTAGCCCAAATTCAGATATCGTGGATGACAATGTTTTTGAAGATTTTCGAATGTTAGAGAGTAATATGGGTAACGCTAACTTAAATCAAGATTTTGTCAACAATCGAAATATTAATATTGAAAACAATGAAGATTCTATTAGTGATGCTACTACAGTTGATTTTGAAGGAGATGATGATGATGATGATGATGATGTTCTCGTCATAAATATAGATGAAAACGAGGTTAGTCAAATACATTTCTAAACTGTTTTTATATTTTTTAAATATTTCAATCGTAAATTAGTATATACAAATTTTTCATTTACAGATTTTAGACATGCTAAGAATGGTGAATGACCCTGATGAAATGCTTGAAAATATTATGCATTTGTTAGAGCAGCATGAACAATTGACATCGCAATCAGAAAATCAGTCAGTACCAGTAGATCAACAGATTACTGAATCATCACCGGAAATTATCGAACTATCACCAGTAAGACCAAATACTCCTCCAGCGCAAGTATCACCGGAAATTATCGAGCTATCACCTGAAAGACCAAATACTCCTCTAGCGCAAGTAATACCGGAAATTATCGAGCTATCACCAAATACTCCTCCAGCGCAAGTATCACCGATTGTAACACCAGTACGACAGTATCCCCGAAGTCGAAGATGGTATCAGAATCATGAACAACGTGATAGATCAAGGTCGCGATCACCACATCGTCGTTATCGTCTTATTCGCAACGTTGTTAAAAAATATTAAATTTCATCGTCTTACAGTGCAGATTACAAAAATATTCAATTTACAACTTTTACAAACAGCCAATTTATATCACTTTGATTTATGTTTATACAATTTGTACTTTTATAAACTTTTAAATTTGTATTTTTATAAAAAGAAAAATGATAATAATTATATCATTATCAAATAAAAACAAAACAAAACAAAACAAAAAACATAACAAGATATTCATTTGTTATTTTAATATTAAAGTTATATTTATATTATATATTTTAATATTTCAGCTTAATTTTATAATTTTGTTATTTTAACTTTTTTTTTTACAGCTTTCTTTTAATTAGCTTGCTGTTTTATTATTTCAGCTTTAGGTTTAATTATTTGTTCCAGCTTTTTTTTTTTAATTAGCTTGCAGTTTTATTATTTCAGCTTTAGGTTTGATTATTTGTTCCAGCTTTTTTTTAATTAGCTTGCAGTTTTATTTCAGCTTTAGGTTTGATTCTTTGTTCCAGCTTTTTTTTTTTTTTTAATTCTGTTATTACAATTTTTCTTTCAGATTTTTTTGATTATTTTCTTTCAGCTATAGTCTTAACTCTTTCAGATTTATTATTTTATCTTTTAGATCTAGGGATAATTCCTTTAATCTTGCTTTTAGCTTTAGTTTTTAACTCAAGTGTTCATGAATAATTTTAAACAGAATTCAAATAGAACAATAAAAAAAAAAATGTATGGTGAATGTATATATTAAAAAAAAAATGTTTAAAATAAATGAAAAGAAGTTGATCTATAAAAGAAAAATGAGTTTAATTTATTTTTTCTCCTCCGTGCGTGTGAAATAGTTTTAATTTTTCCTTTCATGAATTAGTTTATCTCTTTTCAGATTTTAATAAGTCAATTATTCCAAAAATATTTAAGTAAAATATTAAGTTAGTCAATAAAATATTTCAATAAATCTAGAAAAACATTAAAAGGGTAGGTTATTTTTTTTTAAGAAATATTGTAGATTTAAGATTATTAATATTTATTTTCAAAATATATTAAATTACTTAAAAAAAAAAAAAGATTCAATTTAAATTACAAAAAAGATTCGAACCTTTTATACATTTTTTCAAAACTAGTGCTTGTAATATTAAGTTTTTTGAGTTCCTGAAGTATTTTTAGAATATGAAGTACTTTTATTTTATCTACTACATCGATTTTATTTGCTATATTGACTTCATCAACATCAATTTTATTTACTATATCATCATCGACTCCTTGAGCAGCTACACTTATAAATTTGTTTGAAAATTTTAAAAACCAATCCCGGAGAATAAGAACGTTGCTGACAGCACAATTTGCTTTTTCAAAAGAATGATTTTTACAAGCAGCTATTGATGAGAGCATTTTTAACTTTTTAATTGATGGACAATCAAATTCTACTAAATCTTGTACATTTAAAACAAAATTTTCAAGACATTGTTTCTTTTCCAATCCTTTAACGTAGATTGTTTTTGCATTTAACAAAGACTCTTTTAGAATTGTCTGTAGTTCATCGTAAGATATGTCTCCATCAGACCAGTTGATTCCAAGGTAGTTATGTATCAGCCAGTTGTTTTCACTCTTACATTGCATAGGTAATCGACTCCAGACATGAGGTCGCTTAAAAAAGAAGACAAGTGGTTCAGCTTCTGCTTGGATAGGAAGAATAGCCAACTCCTTAAACACCAATCCATTGTAAAACCTTTTAAAACCTTGAATATCTACGATGAAGTCCATCCTGAAATATATAATGCTGAAAGAGAGAGAGAGAGAGAGAGAGAGAAATGCTGAAACTAAAATGATTTTCTCACCAAGTATTGTCGCATTTATACCATTTATCCCCACCACTTATTTACCCCTTCTATAGCAACTTCTTGACAAAACCGCTGATTGGTTTAGATTGTACATTACTTCTTTCAAATTTAATAAGTAAATTAATCAAAAAGACTTAAATAAAGACATCAATCAATAAGATTTAAGTAAAACAAAACATTAAATTAATCAATAAATTTAGAAAAACATTAAAAGGATAGGTTTTTTAAATTAAGAAACATCGTTTCAGAATTAAAGTTATTAATATTTATTTTCAAAAACTCAGCAATTTATTCACAAAAAAGATTCACAATTTTCATAGAATGATTTTAAAGTATTATCAACTTCATCAGTTCCTTGAGCAACCACACTTATAAATTGATTTGAAGGTTTTAGAAACCAATCTCGAAGAATTACAGCATTATTTACAGCACAATTTGCGTTTTCGGAAGAATGGTGAGTACAAGCAGTGATCGATGATTCAAGTTTCAACTTTTTAATCGATGGACACTCAAAATCTTCTAAATTTACTACATTTAAAAAATATTTATCTAGCCACTGTTTCTTCTCTAATCCCTTAACGTATATTGTTTTTGCATTTAACAAATTTTCTTTTAAAATCGGCTGCAGTTCATCGTAGGGGATTTCTCCATCAGACCACTCGATTCCAAGGTAATTACGTGTTAACCAGCGATTCTCATTCTTGTATCGTACAGGTAATCTACTCCAAAGGTAAGGTGGTTCAAATAGGAAGACAAGTGGTTGAGATTCAGTCTGAATAGGAATTATGGCCAACTCTTTGAAAACAAATTCATTGTAAGGCCTTTTAAAGCCTTGAACGTCTACGATAAATTCCATCTTGAAACGTATAATATTTATACAGAAATGAGTAGCTGGCCGACGAAAGCTGTATTTATACTCTTTATCCCCACCACTTCCTTACCCCCTCTACTGCAACTTTTTAACAACGCCGCTGATTGGTTTATATTGTACAATGCGATCATGGATGATGATGCAATAGGCTGTAGTTTCTGCTGGCATATTATTGGTTGATTCAAATTCCAAACGTACGTCAACAGACGCTTGTTTGAGAAATTCATTTTGTTTCGAACAATCAATTACAATTAGAGGAGCCAAATTTTTAAAAGTTGTTTTTGTTAAGACAGGCACTGATTCTTTTCCATAATAAGAAGTTTGAAAATTAGCATACATTTCATAAAGTAGTGAATATTGATTTTGTTCAAAATTTATATTTAAATTGCCATAAGGATAATACTGAGAATTCAAAAAGAGTTTAAAATTTGTAATATTGCAATGATCAAAATGACAAGCATATTTTTTACGCTTATCTTTTCTTCCTGTTTGAAATCCAAGTATTACATATCGTGGCTTCTCTAATTGTGTTGAAGTTTTAATTTGCCACATGACTTTTGAACTTGTTGGCACTAGAGGATACTCATACATTTCCCATGATCGAAAACTCATTGAGATCAGTGGGTCTCTTTCAATAAATTTTAATAATTTAATTCTATTATTGTCTGCTGGTAAAACGTATGGAACCATCCACTCAATCTTATTAATTGTAATTTTGAATTCTTCATCAACTTCTGCTTGTCCTGTTTGAATTATTGCATTCAAGTCGTTTCGTGATCTTGTCAAAATGAGTTCATGTTTAGCATTTATAACAATTTTTTTATAATCTTCAGCAAAGCCAAAAATCATACCAAGTGGTATTGTTACATCGAGATTACCATTTTCCACAGTAATTCTTGAATCATCTGATATTTTTGAAAATCCTACATTTTCCATAAAGTTGAGCTGAGGAGGGTTTAGACAAACATAATTTTTCATGATTGTAGTGTGTCCAACGTATTTACATCTGTCAATCTCAATACCATTCAATTCATAGCGAATTTCATCAAATAAAAAACATATGGCATTGTTGCTAAAGTGTACATTTTCAGTTAGAGTAACTCCATTATTTCTAGTCAACTTTCCAAATATGTGTAATGAGCTTTTGCTTGGTAGAATACTCAAATCTTGATTTTGTACTGCAATTCGAATTTCATCACTATTATTAAAGGATGAAGAAGCATAGGGTTGATGAGCATGAATCTCATAATGAGCTATGGACTCATCAAAATTTACTGGAGTTGCAATGTTGAGAAGATCTTCCATTTTTATTACAACAACACCCAAAAAATATATAGATTAATTGTTTTGTCGTTTTCCTTGAGGTATAACTTTTAGACCTATTTGCTTCAGAAAACTGCGATTCTGAGGTGTTAACACCCTGCGAGATAAATTTAGACTGGTTTGTCTCTTGCATGTTGACAAGCTTTTATAGTTTCCTCCAACTTTTTGATTATATACAATCCCCATTATATTGATTTTATGTGTAAGCGAATAGTGATAGTTTCTCCTCGAAAATTTATCAAATCACCGTCTTGATCAACAATGCGGAGTTGAATATTATGTATTGTCTTGACTACTATCGGAAGATAAATGACATGTGTAGGCACTTCCACAATCTTATATTCTGGTGGAACACTAGGAAAGAATTCGTGGATTGTATGCACTTTTTGATTATTTATATATGCTCCAGATGTAATATTGCATTCAACACGTAGAGCATTTACTTTTAAAATAGAAACAGGTAAATCTGATGTATGTGTCTCATTACCAACCAATTCTCGAGGAGTAAATCCCAAGAGTGTACCGATAGAATTTGGATATGTAAAATTAATTTGATGATTTGAGAAAATCATACTGCGTAATGTATTGTTATTAGGTTTAATATTTATTGTACAATCATCTGACACAGAACTTTGTATATATGCTTCAATATCTTTTATTTCATAACTACCTGTTGGTATAGTAATTATGTTGTAACCTATATGAAATTTGTTGTTACTTTCATCAATGTTGGGAATTGAATTGAAAGTTAGTAATTCAACAAGTCCAAGTACATAATTTTTATTTGGATTGAGTTCTATTGGTGGGAAATATTCAGCTTCAAGAACTGAAGATGTTCCCGTTAACGTTAAAGTGAACGAATCACTCATGATGCTGTCAGTTCTCACACTGAAGCTTACAAAAGTTACATGTTCTTATATAGCCGAAAACTGCTCTTAACATTAAGTTGTTTACATAGAAATTTTAAACACAAGTGTCCACATATAAATGTATCATAATTTTGATATCTCTCATGATTATATTTTATGAAGCTATCATCACCCAGGTATGTGATGAGATCTGTTGGAGGTGGAAGATTGCCGAAACTATCAAAATACATTGTTTCATTTTTTAATTTTTTATATGCAACCCAGTGTGTACCGGGACCTTCTTTATTATCCAAATTAATAATTGCTGACTCGTATTTAAAAGGTCCCTTAGCAGGCAACTCATTACGCATAAACACTCCACGAAAATGTGGTATTTTTAGAGTCTTGGCGTATTTCAACAAATCAAAGTCAGTCAATGCACGATGAGGTAGCTTCAATATTAGTTTTTTTTCTTTTTTGATGTTCGTTTCTTCTTTGAAATTCGCCTCTTCCTTGAACTACGTTTTTTCAACCCTTTCCCCAGATTAAAACGTTTAATATGAAGACCAAGTCCTTGTCTGTAGGGTTTCAAGTGTAATCCTTTTCCAAGTGATATTTCTTCCATTGTTTTGTTATGCCGATGAGCTTCTGCAAGTTGTTCTTTAGCTGTTTTAGCATCATTAACAGCTTTTGCAATACCAGATGCTCCACCAGCAAGAGCACCTATTGCGCTGAGTCCAGCAAAGATTGGAATTTACCACCAGCGCTTTTAATTGCTTTACGTGCACCAATCATTGCAGCTCGAATAGATTGTTTAGCATTATTGCCAGGAATCATACTCTTTTTGGCAGCATCAACGACCTTTCGTAGTGCTAGTTTCTTTTTGGATTTCCTCCGCGCCCCCATACCTAATGTTGATTTAGCCTTCATTGTTCCAGATATAGCTAAAGCAGCTGCTCTTTCACCAATTGTAGAATCTTTAGATAAAACACGTTGCCACGCTTTTTCGGCTAGTATTTTATCTGCAGCGTTTCTTGCGTTTATATTTTCACGATTTTGCGAATAGGTAATGTCGTGTTCTTTGCAAGCGGCGTCTAATGGATTAACACCTTGATCACCACGAGCTAATCGTTTTGCTAGTTTAGTACCAGGTCCACAAAACTGATAACCGGGTAAATGTATCTCGAACGGTAGATTATTGATAACACGGTTGACTAAGCCTTTACCTTTTTTCACTTCATGTATAATCATTTCAAACGCACATCTTGATAGTTTGTATGAGACTGACTGAAAGGCTATAAAAGCACGCTATTTATAGTCTCGGCAGCCAGTCGATATCAAGATGTTGTTTACAACGTAACCAGTTAAACTACCAATCACAAGTGTTGACGTTGAAACTAATGAAAAAAAGATTAAACGTCACGGCAGTCTGTTTTCAGATAACATTCGAGCTGTTTTTTGCGGCCCCTCCAATTGTGGTAAAACAAACGTCCTCCTTTCTCTAATCATACATCCAAATGGTTTGGGTTTTGAAAACATTTATCTGTATTCAAAGTCTTTAGAACAACCTAAATATAAATTTTTGGAAAATGTACTAAAAAATGTAGACGGTGTTGAGTACTTTCCTTTCAGAGAGCATGAGGAAGTAGTATCACCTAAGGAAGCTAAACCAAATTCAATATTTATTTTTGATGATATAGCTTGTGAGAAGCAAGACAATGTGAGAGCCTTCTTTTGTATGGGTAGACATGTAAACGTTGATAGTTTCTACTTGTGTCAAACGTATGCTCGTATTCCAAAACATTTGGTTCGAGATAATGCCAATTTATTGGTTCTTTTTAGACAAGATGAACAAAATCTGAAACATGTCTATGAAGATCATGTTAACACAGACATGCCTTACACTCAATTTCGTGAATTATGCTCAGAATGCTGGAAATCTGATAAATATGGATTTGTTGTCATTGATAAGGATAGAAATTTAAATGAAGGAAGATATCGAAAAGGATTTGATTGTTTCATTGCACTATAAATATAGAGAATTTACTTAATTTCAAATTAGTTCAATTTATATTGTGAAGATAGAAACATGTATCGAAAAGAGCAAGAAACGCTTCGTCAAATAGCAAAAGCAAGTGATGCTATTAGACGTAAACATCGTTTACTAAAAATGGGCAAAGAAGCTGCAGAAACAATGTTAAAAGAAACTTTTCAACCAATAGTTGCACCTCTTCAAAAATTAGTAAATGTAAAAGAAGATCCATTGAAAGACATTAAGCTTGAAAAGATAAAGAAAGAGGATAACGATTTTTCTTTTTCAACTGCTTTTGATGATGATTCAACTTTATTGGACACAAGTTTACTAGATGCGACTATAGTTGACACAACTCCAGAGAAGAGTAGTGAAAATGATTATAATTATGAAAAATTGACAAATAAATTCATTTTATTGTTGAATAAAAATAGGAAAAGTTACTTAGATATGGTTTATGGAGTGCGTAAACTTCCTAATGGTTCATTTATAATTGGTGATACGCCAATTGTCTTTGAAGGTTCAAATATCAAAATTGTTGGAAAGAAAAATTATTTGAAAACTGCTGGATTGCTTGAACTTTTATTCAAACAAAAACCTGATGAATCTTTTATAACTGCAAATGATTTAGCAAATTATAAAGAAATTCTTATTTCTACAAATGCTCATCGAAAAAATTATAGTCCAAATGAACCTTTACAAACTTCAAAAAATTCCAAATATACTAGTATTATTGCAAAGTTATTTAAAAGTACTCCGAAAAAAGATGGAGGTTCTTTGAAGAGAAAATTACCTAAATTCATGATAGCAAAGAAAAAATTTAAACCAGACTATATCTATTGGGATGATCCAAATGAACTTGTTGATCGTCTACGTCTGCTTATAGCATCACAGCAAGCTGGAAATCCGAGTCATAACAATGAAATTATATCAATTATTGAGGAACTACGTGAAGCTCGAATTATATATTAAGAGATTTTAAGTGCATAAAGCATCAGTATCACAATGAGCATTGACGTATTTGGACATTCCCTGTCACGATCTGTTGTTGCAAGTCGTGGAATTCCTGGTACTGGATTTAAGCTTACTTCAAACGGACATTACGACATTGATAAGAAAAAACTTTGTAACGTTCAAGACGCTGAAGAAGCGCATGACGCTGTCAATTTAAACCTTGCACGACAAATCATTCAAAACGAGATCAAAACAGTCTCTCAAGTCACATCTTCAATAAGATCAGAAGTTGATAACAATAAAATATTATTAAAAACCCTTGAGGATTCAATAGATCAAAAATTAAAAATTTTAGAGAGCCAAATAAATCAAGAATTGGCTTTACGAAACGCAGAAATTATTCAACAATTGGACGCTCGATTAACTCTTCTTGAAAATGGACGACAAAAAGTTGACAGTAGTCTCGGAACTTCATAAACAAGCTAGAAGAAATTATCCTCGACGAAAAGTTCAAATGCGTGGTATAGATGAAACCTGGCAAGCAGATTTGGTTGAAATGATACCTTACTCTAAATCTAATAAAGGTTTTGAATATTTGCTTACTGTCATTGACATATTTTCAAAATATGCATGGGCTGTTCCTGTGAAAAGTAAAAGTGGAAAAGATATTTCTACAGCCATGAAATCTATTCTGATACAAGGACGTATTCCTAAAAACTTACATACTGATAGAGGCAAAGAATTTTACAACTCTCAATTTGCAAGTTTAATGCAAACATATAACATTAAACTATATTCAACTTTTAGTAATCTAAAAGCATCAATTATTGAAAGGTTTAATCGGACTCTTAAGAATATGATGTGGCCTCAATTCAGTTTACAAGGCAATTACAAATGGTTAAATCTCTTACCAACTCTTATGTCAAAATACAATAATCAAAAACATCGTACTATTGGTATGAAACCTAAAGATGTCACTGTCGAAGATGAGCGGAAATTATTAAAACGTATCAGCAAACAGAGAAGAATTCCACTTAAGAGATCAAAATTCAAAGTCGGTGATCGAGTTCGAGTTAGCAAATACAAAAACATCTTTGAAAAAGGATATACACCCAACTGGACAACGGAAATATTCACTGTGGATGGAGTTAAAGCAACAAAACCAGTAACTTATATACTTACCGATTATCAAAATCAACCCATCGAAGGTGGTTTCTATGAAGAGGAGCTCTTGAAAGTCAAATATCCTGATGTTTATCTTGTAGAGAAAGTTCTCAAAACACGTGGAGATAAAGTATATGTCAAATGGCTTGGATTCGACAAGTCGCATAATAGTTGGATTAAGAAATCTGATATGTAAACTAATGTTAAAGCAACGTTAAATTAATGTTAAAGTAAAGTTAAATAAAGTTAAAGTAACGTTAAATAAAGTTAAAGCGATGTTAAAGTAATGTTAAAGTAATGTTAAAGTAAAGTTAAATAAAGTTAAAGTAACGTTAAATAAAGTTAAACTAATGTTAAATAATGTTATACTATTATCAAAGTATCATTAAAATAAAATTGTAACTAGATTAAGGTCATATTAAATAAAGTAGACATGAATGTAAATGTATATGATTTCTTTTTATTCAAAAATCTTTTCAACCACAGATCCACAAATCCAAAATTTCATCCCTTTTACAATGTCCCCAGGCAATCGTGTCAGTACTATTGGGAATCAAAAGTCGTTTATCGTCATAAGGACTTAACGCAATTTTCCTTTGTTTTAAAGTATGAACATGATGTAGCTTTGATCTAATAGTATATTGCGTTCGATACTGCATTTCAACATTCTTCAAACAATACAAATAGTCGTCAAATGTAATGGATTTATTGACAACGCTAGTTTTCACACCTTTCGCTTTTTTCACATAGTCCTTATCTTCGACACGCAAGCTGTACATTTTGCTCCGCAAGCCAACAAATTCTGTTACAATTCTCCCGCTGCACTCATCTTTCATCAGTCCTAGAACTTTTTTGTTGGCTTGCGGAATACCGAATACATTATTAACGGGGTAGTCGGAGGTGTCAAATTTATGGATATCCTCTTTCATGTCAGCATAGACATCCGCACATTTAATTTCATAAATGAGACTATCTGTATCGGTGTATAATAATTTACAATTTTTAACCTCATACTTTTCTAATACATAACTGTAATGAAAATCGTAGATCAAAGTTTTTGAGATATCTAGCACGCTAAGACCAACATACAAAGGTTTGTTCATAAAAATTTTCATTTTTTTAAGTTCAATAGCTACTAAATTCTCATTAAAGATCGCTCTACTGTGGAAGTTTGGTTTTGCGATTAAAGCTTCAGCTCCATACCTACCCCCCCACTTTGTCACGAGCTTCACGTCAACATGGTTTCTCACATTCTCCATTGTTTTCCCGTATACAGCATTGTTCATTAGTTTAAACAAATTTTTTTCAAACTCATTACTTGCATTTGCTCTCTGGGTTGTGTTGAAATCTATATAATTTTTTAGCCAACTGGATTGCTTAAACTTTAAAACGCGATGAATCTGAACTAAAACGAGACCGTTGGCGATAGCTTGTTTCAATGCTCGATAATGGAGAATGTGATTCCGTTTCGGCAGGAGGGTAGTTAGGAGCTTCTCTTCCTTGGACCCTGGTGGCTTCGAGTGTTCAGGACAAAACGGAAAATCGCTGTGTTTATCATGTAGTTCATCCGGATAATCTAAGTCGACTTCTAAAATGTAACCAATTGATGCATCATCTGCAACGTTAAAATCAAAATTGTTGTCAATATTCTCAATCCACTCGAAACCACCATATGGCAGCGATTGTACCATGGCCCAACCATATAAATTATTTGCATCTAAATATATAATGTAAGATGTCTCATCTTTTTCATTATATTTTTCCATATACGGGTTATTAGCTTTTGCGTACCGATTTGTGCATTGACTAACCCCACCTCTTATACCGCGTTCGATAAACATTACCATGTCAATGTCCGTAAGCAGTTCCAATTTTACATTTGAATACTTGAGCATTGCATCCCAAGTCAAACCGGGTGTCGTATAATAATGGGCCGGATCAAGTCCATACGCTATCAAACACTGTTTCCTAAAATTTTCAAAAACATCTGCGAGTAATAACACATCAGTTTGCATATACAAATACACGTAATCGCCTAGATTTTGACAATGAAATTCAGTCCACACATTCTGAGCATGTGCATAGTCTTCGTCGGATATGTTTGAATCATTCAAAGAGCTATAAAACTTCTCTTTCGGTGGCAATTGAGTCTCATCGAGTTTTTCCCTCCAATCAATATATTCATAAGGGAAAACTCCTTTACGCGTTAATAATTGAATTTTATCATCATTGAAACTAGAAAAAACTGATTTTACAATTTTGTGTTCATCGAGATAGGATGCTAATTTGTCTAGGGATGATGACATGAATTTAAATGAATCAATGAACCGGAACTTGATAAGACTATTCTTTACGTTTTTAGTAAAGCTAATGTACTTCTCTTTATTTATAGGAAGTAGATCAACTGTACCATCAATCTCTGTTGCAATGGCTTCAATGATAAAATGCGCGTCATAACCACTGAGGTTATGAAATACAACAGGTATGGTTGGCGATTCGTGATAGTTAACGTTACAATCTTGGTGGGCAGCACCCCGATACTTCCCTGTTAGATGATTGTGGTCCCTAACTTTTATATCTCCATGCGTAAAGGTTTTTCGACAGATATGACAAGTATCAGCGTTTCTGAAATCAGTCAGCTGCTGTGGGTTCAGCAATTTCATTGGTTTGAAGTTCTTAAATATGGGTTCTAATTTCTCACTCAAATTTTTCAGCTCTATTGAAAACCACTTTGCTGGATCTTCATCATCTCTTGGAGAAGCTTTGTACGTAGACAATGAGTCATCAAAGCCACATTTCAAATAATATCCAATACTAAGCAGTTTGTGATTTTGAAAGATATTGGTATTGCTTTCCTCTTGTGGCTGTTCCGCAGGAATCAAAAGACTCTCACAGTCTGCATAAATTATGAAAGGTACGCCCTCCTTGTTTTGAAAGTTTTTAAATTCTATAATATTTTGACCTGGTTCTGGCAGCTTAATTCTTGTATCATTCATCTTTTTACAAATTTCTTCATGTTCAGCAAGCTTCAATTCATTATGAAAATAGTGAAGACAACGATCACAAGTGTGCAGTTTACTTTTACTGGTTGACAATTGTGAGGCTACAAGCTTCGACAGATCACGTATCCAAACATAATGGTAGTTGAAGGATGTAATATGTAGTTCTCCTTCTTCTTCATGATAATTTTCATCTATGTAGTGGTCCTCAATTCGTAAAAGATTTACATGAGTTAGCTTCTTATCAGATGAAAGATGTAACGGTGACACTGTAAATTCATTATTCATCCTAACAAGGCCATACACATTAACTGAAATGCTGTTTAGAATCTCAAATCTGGAAACATCTTTTAATGAAACTGGAAACTCAATTCCAGTAAATTTTAATTCATCTTTATACTGCTTGTATTTTGCAGGACGGTTTGCATCTCTTAAAGGTGGATGTAAGGCTGACAGTATTGTCCACTTAAAGCACTCATTATCTTTATTTTGAACATTTATGGAAGCTTTTTTATTTTTAATAGCAGACGGTAAGTCGATATATGAACCAGCACGCATGGGATTATAATGATTAATATTGACCTCTAATCTGTGAATTGAATCTAACTTCCAATTTGAATCTTTTTCTTCAAAATCTTCAATCTTATTTAAAGTTATCTGTTTAACATTCTCATTATACCACACTTCTAACTGGGTTGTAATTAAAATTTCACCTGTTTTCGCGGTAAACGTTTTAAAATCAAATTCCTCTTCCCCATCACTTAAATCTTTTTTAAATTTCGCGCCTAACACGGTATAAACTTTTAGCGAACCGTACCTGTGTAAAGCTTCTTCTATGTGCTGTTTAAATAAAGAAAACGCATCATCAAGAAACTCATTAACATCCTTGTGATATAAATTTATAATAGCACTAGTTTGTAGACGAGAATCAAAAGCTCCATCGAAATCAACCCATTTGATTCTATTATTAGACATTTCAATACCCGCACCGCGTTTCATTAACGATTCAAAATGGCAGCGCAAGTATTCAATCTTTTGACTCAGATTTAAACATCTTGACTTTTGTGAACTTGACAAATCTGATTTTCGCAAAAAGTTTCTTAATATATTTTTACATCGTAGACACTTGTTTTGCCACTCAAATGCGTTAATAAGTTTATCCGAACCTGACATTGACATAGTGGTAATGAGTTTATTTTCCGCGATTTTAATAAAATTGTCACATTCTTGACACACTTCACTATACTCTTCATCATTAATCAGTTGACGAGCCATCTTCTTTCTTAACTTACACTTTGGCATTTTGAGAAGCTAAAACTAAATAAAAAAAGACCTGAATAAAGACCTGATAGAATAAAAAATCCTGGAACAAACAAAAAAAAGACTTGAAGAAAAAATTAAATCCTAAAAAATTTGATTCCTAAAACAAAATTAAATCTCAAATCTAAACTGAAAGAAGTAAAACTGATAACCTAAAAAGAAACTGAAAAGAAAAAATCCTGAAAAATCAAAGAGCTGATATAAAAGAGAGAGAAGAAATCCACTGAAAAATAAGCTTCCACTGCTGCTATCACTAGATTACTGTGCTGTACCTGTGAAGACGAAAGAATGCCGCTGGTGGCTCGGTAGCTCATGTATATAGCCAGTCGCCCACCACCGAGCGCTACCCTCTCCATGCACACCCCCCCACACACCTTGACGCAGACTCAGTGGCTACGCCCACCTCTTTGACGCATACTCCACTCCCCGCGTTTTACCTCTTCATTGACTCAGGGGTTACAATGCCAACTTCATAATACAAATACTGGAGGTTCCCTGATAAAACTCTATGCTCAAGATATTCCCCATTTAATTGGTAAACCGCAATATTATCCATATAAAAAATAGTTCACAAATTAAAATTATATTTTAGATTTTTTTTCTCTATATAATACTTATAATTTAATATTTTGAAAATTAATAAACTAAAAAAATACTCAGTGTTAGGTAATAGAAAAAATAATACATATTTTTCTTTATATGTTAATACTTTTTATTTATTTTTCAGTGAAATGTAGATTTCATTTAATACAATTTTTATACACTTTTTGTTTTGTTTTTATTTAAGTCTAAATTCAACAGCGTTATATGTACCACCAATGTATTTCATTTGTAATTTGTTAAATTTTACTGCTTCTTGCACACTCTCAAAGTACTCTTGATCATCTTTAAACAACTTAGCAAATCTTGATGGCCTAAATGATATAAAATCAGCATTCAGCTCTACGACAATTCTAGATCCATACTTAGTTGATAACATTGAAATCTTTGTTACATCATACACAGTTTTCGGAGTTAATTCGGAGAGAGGCTTAGTTGGCAAACAGCTTTCTAAACGTCCAACAGCATTAATCTTTGTTAAATCCATTTTTCACTTTGCGAAAAGTATCTAACCTGAAAACAGAGTAGAAGCAATATAAAAAAAATCTGAAAAGTGATGTATAGAAAACTGAAATTTTAAAAACCTAAAAGAGAAAAATGCTGAAAGAAAATTATTTCAAACAATATCTACAAGTAAAAAATCTTAAAAGAAGCTCCAATAAGTAAATTTACTGCTCCTCTTGAAATCTGAAAAGATAATGACTTGCGGGATTTGAGAACCATCTTATATAACTGATACCCCACTTCTTTTTCTAGAATCCCCACTCAGCGAATTTAAATGCGCACGCAACTCTATGAGTTGATTCTTTACCCACCCCATTTCTCTATCCAAAATAAGTCAATATACACATGCATAATACTTACTTGCATGAGCAGTCAGTATTAAAAAAATTAAGAAGCCTGAAAAATTTTAAATATACCTTCCTAGCATTGAAAACGCTGTCGGTAAAACAGGAATTTCAAAAATCCCAATAACAAACAACTAAAACATGGTTGGGAATTAAAAACAACTCAATGCAAAGTAGCGCCATCTAGCGGACATCTTTTTGCTCAGTCAGTAAGGTAGGAAATTCAGCTAACACAATTGGGGAATACCCTTCTCTGTCGGTAACGCGGGAAATTCAAAAATCCCCTATAGAAACACCCTGAACATGGCTCAAAAATTCAAAATACCCCTCAGTAACCACCTTTTTCCTTTCCAATTAACAAGTGGCGCCATCTAGCGGCAGCCGCTGGAACCAACTCGGTCGGTAAAGTAGAATACCCCTCAGCAGCGCAACTTTTCACGGTCGGTAAAGTAGAACACCCCTCAGCAGCGCAACTTTTCACGGTCGGTAAAGTAGAAATCTACATTACCGACCGTCGGTAAGTGCGCCAGGACCCGTATAGCTCTACTACTAAAAAGAAATAATGACAAGATCAAAACTACGTAGCATCACCAATCAGAAAGCTTCCCATCATTATGAAGTCGACGTATTACATAAAAAGGAAATTCAAAATTTAATAAATAACGAGAACAACAGTCAATTTATAGATAAACCAATAAGCATTTGTACCCAACTGCCAACACGCTGCAATTTTAGTAATAAAGATTCTTCATTTTCTTCTGGCAAACAAAACTTTACAGATAATGACACGTCGGATTCAGTAACTAATAAAGATTACGAAATTTTGTTGAATACTGAAAACAATGATAACATAATAGAAAAAGTTAACGATTTAAACGAATTAATAGACATTCAAAATTTGGATTTTATATATTTAAATGAAAATATTCCAGAATCAAGTGATAATGTCTTTCAAGAAATAAAAAATGATGAATTATTTTCCGATCACGATGTATTAGGCAATGTTCAATTTACGGCTAATGAAAACGCTAACATTGTAGATCTTCTTTTAAGCGATAACATTGACAAAGATTCTGTAAAAACAAATTGCCCAGTAAAGCTAGCTGATTTAAATTTACCTAAATCTAATAAGCCTAAAATTATTGAATCAATTGTTATTAAGCCTGGAACAAAAAGTTTACTAGTTTCCACAGAAAACGATAAAAAAACGTTACTAGAAAATAATCGATCGTCATCCTCTGGGAATCGTTCTAATATTTCCAGCTTGGAAGAATTAGAGGAAATAATTCCATTTCCCGAAGAAGATGAAGATGAAGATGAAGACGTTGATCTCCGAGATACAGATTATTTGCCGCAGGATGATGAACAGGATGATGAAGATGAAAACGAAGAATACACTGATGAAGAAGACAACATCGAAAATGATACAAATATGTCGAACTTAGTCGAAAAAAGTTCTAATGAATCATCTAAATTGAATGCAACTAGTTTTTCTTCTTTATATGCACGTCCTGGAAAGTCGGGCTTAGGAACAACTGGACTGAAGGTTCTTCCTTCACTGGGTAAAACGGGTAAAGCAAAACGTCATTTTTGTTTTTATTGTAAAACTATGCAATTACAAATTGCTCGCCATCTAGAAAACATACATTCAAATGAAATTTTGGTTCAGAACTTTACCAGATTAAGAAAAAAATCTTTAGAAAGAAGTGAACAGATTAGTATCATTAGAAATAAGGGAGATTATCTTCAAAACACAGACCCACAATATAATCAAGGTTTTCTTATAACCGTTCGGAGAACTCAGGTTGGCAAAGAGAGGTCAGCTGAGGATATAATTAATTGTCCTAAATGCAATGGTTTTTACTCTAAAAACAATGTTCGGCATCACTATGAGAAATGCACAAATTCTACTTCAAGAAGTTCGAGATCGATATTACAAAAAGCTGCTCGGAAAATCGGTCGCGTACATGTGGATGCTAGTAAGAAGATGCGGCGTGATATACTTCCTATTTTGAGACAAAATTGTGAGATTACTAATATTATAAAGTACGACAAGCTGATAATTCTTTACGGAAATCTTCTTTCAATAAAGCATAAACTACCGCATCAGGACGTCATGATCCGTTCTCATCTTAGATTACTTGGTAGGTTATTACAGGCTTTGCAAAAAATTAACACTAAAATCGAAGAATTAGCAGACGCATTTCAACCGACCTTCTTCAATGAAGTATTAGAAGCAGTCAACGTAGTAGCACGATTTAATGAAGAAACACAAAAATATGGAGCTCCAAGTACAGCAACTGCTTTAGGCACTGCAATTAAGAAATGTAGCGAGATTCTCAAATGTGAGTATATAATTCTTATGGACAGAACGAAGAAAGGTTTGGTCGAAGATTTCATGATCGTTTTCAATACGAGGTTCGGAATTTATATCAACAGAAATGTAGCCGAAACTCAAATTGACATGAAAAGGAAGAAGAAAGTAGTCATTCCGAATACTGAAGATATCAGTACATTAATCTCTTACCGGATAACGGAACGCGACGAATCATTCAAATCTCTTAACAAAGAATTTTCGGTTGAAGAATGGAAACGTTTAAGCGAACTTATTTTAATGTACCTAATGGTATTTAATCGAAGGCGAAGGGTGAAATACAATTTCTTACCGTAGAAGATTTCACTAACCCTGAAGAAATAGACGAAACTAATGATTTGTACCAAAACTTGGCTGAAAAAGATAAAAAAGCAGCTAAAGAATATAAGCGTTTACTCATCCGTGGAAAGAGAGTGCATGAAACTCCTTCATAAATACAGGAAAGAAGCAGGGGTACATAAAAAAAACCCTTATTTCTTTGCAGTGCCAAGCAAAGATGGAACTAGGTTTAGATCGTTGGAAACTTGCGAAATGATGAGAAAATACTCCAAACTATGTGGTGCGAAAAAGCCTAACACCATCAGAGGAACGACTCTTCGCAAACATTTAGCAACAACTTGTGCCACCAAATGTTCCGAAAAAGAAATTGGCCAAGTGGCAAACTTTATGGGCCATGACTTAAAAATTCATAAAGATATTTACGAACTTCCTACGGCTGCTATTGATATTGTTGGAATGTCAGATGTATTAAAAAGGGCTCAGACTTCTAATAAAGGTACGTACTTGTAAATGATTGACACGATTTAGATGTATTGAAAAAATCGTTAGTTTGTCTTGATTTTTTGAGACGCAAGAAAATGTTCTAATTCAGATTAGTTCGAACTTTCATTTGGCCTAATTTTATTAACCAGAACATTTTTTTAGACGAATTCTCTTTCATCTAAATAATATTTGAAAGAAGCCAAATGAGGCTTCTGATCAAAAAACCAGCTCTTGGCGTTAGAATCTCCATTTGTCCGAACTTTTAAATTTTCGAATATCCATATGTCAGAATATTTAACTCTCAATCGTTCTTTTTTAGAACTTTTAAAACCCCAAACCTCCAACTCTCAGAATATTCAACTCCACGAATCGTCATTTGTCAGAACTTTTAAAACCCCAAACCTCCAACTCTCAGAATATCCAACTCTCCGAATCTCCATTTGTGACTGTCCGTGAGAAAACGTGCCTTAGCTCCAAAAAATAAATTTTGATTTTTTAATTTCAACCGACAGATTTTTACTTGCGCTTTCATTTCCAAAAATAAAAAATTCTTGTTTTAAAGAACTTTATGTGATATTAAGCAAGGAGCGTAGGTCTATTGCATTAGTTTCAATGCATTGCTGCAACTTTAATCGCTCATCCTGTAAAATTGACGTTTAGGAGCTAAGGCACGTTTTCTCATGGAAAGTCACATTTGTCAGAACTTTTAAAACCTAGAACCTCCAACTTTCAGAATATCCAACTCTCCAAATTTCCATTTGTCAGAACTTTTAAAACCCCAAACCTCCAGCTCTCAAAATATCCCACACTCCGAATTTCCATTTGTCAGAACTTTTAACAGTCCGACTGCTCAGCATACAGAATCTCCATTTGTCAGACCAAAAGAATGTAGAATTTCTAAAAGAGCGTTCTGATTGGCAGGAAATGTTACCGGAAAAATTACCAGTTAATTAGTAAGCTTTTTTAGACATTCTACATTCTTTTGGTCTGACAGATGGAGATTTTGTATGCTAAGTAGCCGGAGTGTTAAAAGTTCTGACAAATAAAGATTCGGAGAGTTAGATATTCTGAGAATTGAAGGTTTGGACTGTTGAAAGTTCTGACAAATGGAGATTTGGAGAGATGGATATTCTGAGAGTTGGAGGTTTGGAATGTTGAAAGTTCTGACAAATGGAGATTCGAAGAATGGGATATTCTGAAAAATAAATTTCAGCCTTTTGGAGATTCTGAAAACTGAGTTTTGGACTAAATGATGGCGACCTGCCCAAATTTCGATTTACACGAAGTAATACTTCATACATTCTTTATTAAAAAGAAATATTATTTGTTATAATTCCTATTTCATTGAATATTTATATAATAGAATGTATAGATAAGTGAACTTTTATTTAATAGAATTCGTATTTGATTGAATTCTTATATAAGTAAACTCTCAGGTGATCGAATTTCTATTTTATAGAATCGACATTTAAACGAAGTTTCATTTTCCCGAATTTCGATATACACAAAGTTATACTTTATAAAATTCTTATTAAAACTAAATATTATTTGATATAATTCCTATTTCATCGAATATTTATATAGTAGAATGTACAGGTGAGTGAAATTTTATTTAATAGAATTAATATTTGTTTGAATTTTCATTTAACAGAATGCACAGGTGATCGAATTTTTATTTTATAGAATGTCAGTTTAAAAGAACTTCTAATTGAGTAAATGCATTTTTAATACAATTTCTATATAATTAAATCTTTATTAAAACGAAAATTATTTGATATAATTTCTATTTCATCGAATATTTAAATAGTAGAATGTACAGATAAGTAAACGTTTATTTATTAGAATTCATATTTGGTCGAATTTTCATTTAACAGAATTCTCAAGTGAACGAATGTCTATTTTATAGAATAGACATTTAAACGAAGTTTCATTTGCCCGAATCTCTAATTCACAAAATTGGCATATAACAGAATTTCAATTTAGCAGAATGTTTAAGTGACAATGCCCATTTGGGCCAAGTTTCATTTGCCCGAATTCCGATTTACACCAAGTAATACTTTATAAAATCCTTAAAACGCCGAATTTTCATTTGGCCGAATCAGCAAATGTCCGAATAAACATTCGTCAGAAAGATTTTGGCGCGAAATGGACAAATGGACATTCTATCACTTAAACATTCTGCTAAATTAATATTCTGTTATATGCCAATTCTGTGAATTAGCTATGCGGGCAAATGAAACTTCGTTTAAATGTCGATTCTATAAAATAGACATTCGACCAAATATTAACTCTATTAAATAAAATTTCATTTACATGTACATTCTACTAAATAAATATTTGATGAAATGGGAATTATATCAAATAATATTTAGTTTTAATAAGGATTCTATGATGTATTACTTCGTGTAAATCGAAATTCGAGAAAATAAAACTTCGCTCATGTTTCGATTTTATAAAATAGAAATTCGATCACCTGGGCTTTCTGTTAAATGAAATTTCGATCAAATATGAATTCTGTCAGATGAAACTTTGGTTATATATGGATTCTAATATGGCAAATATTATTTCAATGAAATGACATTTCGGCTAAAAGAATGTTATCGTTAATGGAACTCGGACAAATGAAAGTTTGAACTAATCGGTATTAGAACCTATTCATGCGTCTCCATTTTTCCTCAAATTCTTGAACTTCTAAAAATTTTCCGTTTTTTAAGATAAACATTTTGATTTATTTTTTTTTTAACTTGTTAGCGAATTGTACTAGATTTTGAGCGATTTTATAAATTATAAGTTTCTTAAAGACTCAAAAATTTAATACTAATTACAAAAACTAATGTGTGGCTTCTCGCGAGAAAAAGGATCTTAGCTTTAAAAAGCCAAATTGGTTTTGCATTTACATAATCAAAAATAAAATGTAAGCCTGGAATCTTGTAGAGCGACCCCAAAAACATAAAGAAACGCTTTTATTTGAAAGAGCGAGTAAATGATCGTAGGAAGGTCAAATAGAATAAAAAACTCCAATTTTTCACTACGTTTCGTCGACCTGGATTTGTCGACCTCATCAGGCTGTAATATTTCTTGCACACTTCAAACAAACAGTTACACAAATTTTATAAAATAAGGAAACAAAGATTATAATACCTATTTAGTTAAAACATTACACACACTGTTTTAACATGTCAATCAATAAAAAAATAAGCTGTCAAAAATTAAAAGAGTTTTTTTAAAAAAGTATAAGATCTTCGCTTCATTCTCGTCAACGGTTGAACGATAACTAAAGTTCGAAGTGGTAAACGTGACAAACTATATTTTAAATCAAAACAACGTCGACGACATTTGTAAGTCAATGAACTCAAAGCAAAATAAACGCACGTGGGTCTAAGAATACAATCTACTAATCAACGGAAAATAAATCTTATTCAACGAAAAAGCATCATCCTTTAATCCTTAATCTGGATCATTTCGGAAATTCTCCGCCTTTTCCAATCCGATTCAAAATCAAGAATAATCGCGTTATCCCAATCAAATTTATGGCCGATTGAGACTTGGTGGTAACGTACAACAGTGTCCACATTTCTGGTTTTATGTTCGTTAATACGTTCACGCAAAGTACGTTTAGTTTCACCGATATATGAAGCTGAACAATCCTTGCAATCGGACTTGTAAACCACGTTTGTACGATCCCATTTTTTCATAGTGTCTTTTCCCAATTTAACAATTGAAATAGTATATTTTTTTAAACAAGGAATTAGAGAAACTTGAAATTCTTTAAAAATGTTCGACATTTTTGTCGATTTTTTTATTTGATGGAAAATTTTACCAACAAATTCATGGAACTCCTATGGGTTCGCCGATTTCCCCCTTGTTCGCAGACATGGTTATGGATGATCTTATACGTATTTTAAAAGATAAATATAATATTATACCAGTTTTTTATTATAGATATGTTGACGTCATAATTTTGTGTATTATCTTATTTAAATTAGTAAAATGAAACTTTTTATTAGATAATAAGATAGATCTGTCAACTGGGTTGAAAACAATGTTTTTCTTTTGTTGGAGAGGATGATTAGAGTAAAAGTTAATTAATCTGTCTGACGACGACGGTTTTCTATACCAATTTGTGATAAGTTTACTATTATCTTTAATTAAAGTCAAATCTAAAAAATTGATTTTGTTATTGTCTTCCAGTTCAAAAGTAAATTGTAAATTTTTGTCATAATTGTTAAAAACTTTTAAGACTAGATGTAAATGTTCTTTTTTAATACACAAAATTATGTCGTCAACATATCTATAATAAAAAACTGGTATAATATTATATTTATCTTTTAAAATACGTATATGATCATCCATAACCATGTCTGCGAACAAGGGGGAAATCGGCGAACCCATAGGAGTTCTATGAGTTTGTTGGTAAAATTTTCCATCAAATAAAAAAATCGACAAAATGTCGAACATTTTGAAAGAATTTCAAGTTTCTCTAATTCCTTGTTTAAAAAAATATACTAATTCAATTGTTAAATTGGGAAAAGACACTATGAAAAAATGGGATCGCACAAACGTGGTTTACAAGTTCGATTGCAAGGATTGTTCAGCTTTATATATCGGTGAAACTAAACGTACTTTGCGTGAACGTATTAATGAACATAAAACCAGAAATGTGGACACTGTTGTACGTTACCACCAAGTCTCAATCGGCCATAAATTTGATTGCGATAACGCGATTATTCTTGATTTTGAATCGGATTGGAAAAGGCGGAGAATTTCTGAAATGATCCAGATTAAGGATTAAAGGATGATGCTTTTTCGTTGAATAAGATTTATTTTCCGTTGATTAGTAGATTGTATTCTTAGACCCACGTGCGTTTATTTTGCTTTGAGTTCATTGACTTACAAATGTCGTCGACTTTGTTTTGATTTAAAATATAGTTTGTCACGTTTACCACTTCGAACTTTAGTTATCGTTCAACCGTTGACGAGAATGAAGCGAAGATCTTATACTTTTTTAAAGAAAAACTCTTTTAATTTTTGACAACTTATTTTTTTATTGTTTGACATGTTAAAACAATGTGTGTAATGTTTTAACTAAATAGGTATTATAATCTTTGTTTCCTTATTTTATAAAATTTGTGTAACTGTTTGTTTGAAGTGTGCAAGAAATATTACAGCCTGATGAGGTCGACAAACCCAGGTCGACGAAACGTAGTGAAAAATTGGAGTTTTTTATTCTATTTGACCTTTCTACGATCATTTACTCGCTCTTTCAAATAAAACTACAATTGAAGGAAATAATTCTTTGATATAAAGAAACGCTATTCTCATATTTTACAAAAACTTTTCCTACTTGTAGTACTATTTCAAAGTAAGACTACCATTTTCAGATTTTAGGCGTTAATGGGTTAAAACATTTATCTGGAAATTACTCTGTTTGTACTGGTGTTATGGATAAGAAAAAACTATTCAACCGAATCACTTGAAATTTGGATATGTTATTCAGGACACCAGTGGCTATGGCTGGAACTAGAACCATTTTTTTAAAGTTCGTACTTTTCACACCAGAAAATTAATAAAAAGGGAGCATGTTTTTAGAGTCCGAGTGTCAAATGCACGCCATTTTGTCAGTTTTTAGGGTTCTGTACCGTAAAACGGAACCATATTAAAATCACTATGCATGTCCGTTTTCGCACTCCCCTTAACTTCCAAATGAAATAAAATGAAATGTAAAACGTGATTCAAGCTCATGAACATGATAAAATCTAGCAAAAACCACAAATTTTGGCCAAAAATGCAAAAAAGAGACCATGTTCCTTCCTCTTGGCGGACAAAGTTTTTGACTTAGAATGCTGAAATTTGGCATGCATAGGTAGATTGACGTGTAGATTACACCTCTCACCTGCAAAAGTTTTGGCTTATAGTGTTAAAAATTGGTACCAATATAATTTTGTTTATTGTTTAATATAAATTACTTTTTTAAAAACATTTCCTAGTAGAAAATTTTAAATCTCTAGCTCATATAGTTAAAAGTACATTATGATACAAGTGCGGTAATTTGGCGATTCGTAGAGTGTGGTAGCTCACACTCTTAGGAATCGACAAATTATCCGCACGCGTGTCATACGATATTTTTTCGCACGCTATACGGAAAGTTAGCAGTTCTCGCTGTGCGAGAAATGCTTACTTTCCGCATAGCGTGCAAAAAAAAATTAACTCTCTGCCTACTGAGTTGACGGTTAACGACAAAAATCGACAATTTGGACGCCTGGCGGGGACTATGGGAAACTATCTGTAAGTAGCAAGAGAGGGGAAGTCACGGTAGTCAGAGGTTTAAGGAGTTCTTGTCGGATTTTTCAATACTTTTTTTTCTAGTTCCACCCATATCATCACTCAATCTGATTAATAATTTCCTTGGTTTTTCTTTTCCATATTAATTGAAAAGTAGAAATCCATCACACCACCTAAGTGCTTTTTTTGAAGGGTTTTAGTTAACGACGTTTTTAAATAAATAAATATTTATTTTAAAAATAAAAAAAAATATTATCGTATATAGTATACGTTCTTAAGAAGGTTCTCTCCACTTACAGAACCTCAAACTAGAAAGTCGTTTTTATCTCCAAATAAAAATATTATTTAAATTAATTGCCCCAAATTTTGAAAGTTCCAGTTGTACATTTTTCAGAAAAAATTAGGTTAAGCTAAAATTTGTTCTTAAATAATAGTTATCTAACATTTTATGTTATTTCTTTAAATTCAAAGAACAACTCCAATTTTCATCTAATTCTGACAAGTAATAGCTTGTTTTTCTCGTTTAAACATTCTCTAAAATTTTATTTGTTGGGTTTTGCTAATTAATATTTTGTTTAAAAGTTATTAAACAAATAAAATTTGTTCTTCACGTATTTTTTTAGCAGAATATTATATTACAAAATCTAACATAAAATTTTAGAGAATGTTTGAACGAGAAAAATAAGCTATTATTTGTCAGAATTAGATAAAAATTGCAGTTTATATCCATTTTTAATAGCAATTACATGAAAGTTCTGTAGACTCACGTACTTTCCTATATTATATACGATACGTATTTTTATTAGTTTCTTCACATTATGGCAAGAAAATTCGAAACAGACAAGGAATTTTAAAAGTGAATACAAGGAATTTCGTTTAGACTTTAAATTTACTTAAATAATTTTGAGCTTGTATTCGAACCGATCTCCTCATCCGTGTCCTTAGTTATTCCTTTTAGGTACCTTTCTCTTGAACTTTGTTTATTTTCTCTTCATTCATTTTAATTTTGTATGTCCTTATATACATCCCTTTATTCTATTTTTCTCTATTCTTTGTAAAATTGTCACTAGATTTCTCTTTGTGCTTCGAACTTCCTAAAATTTTTATCTTTCACCTCCTTACATCATCATCCAATTCTCCTCTCCATTTACTAAAATACTTTTCTGGCAATTGTTTTTCACCTTTCTCAAAATTCTTCTAATCTTTTAAAACCTTCCAGTCTGCCTCTTACACTTTTTCCTTATACAAATCAATTACACAGGCTCACAAAAAAAGTGTCATGGCTGAATCCGAACCTGAATTCAGAAGTGGCTAAAATTGGCTGAAGTTTTTGAGATAATTTTAAAAACTGCTCAAAAACAAGAATTATTATTATTTATAAAAAAACACTGTGCTGGTATTACTACGGGTCTGCACCAATTACTGTATCCTAATTACTGCGACGAGAATAACGTGTATTTAAAGGTTAGATTATCAGCAATAATAAAGACACGTGTATGTTCCAATTACTGCGGTAAGTTGTAATTTAAACTTGACTATAATTAAATAATTAATTATTTAAATGTATATCTTTATTGGCAATTGTATCGAATAAGGTTTCAAATAATTTTTTTTAATTAATTTAAATTAATTTTAAATTCTTAAAAAGAGTGCAAAAACGTTTTTCAAAAAAATTGCAGTAATTGGTGAATTCGCAGTAATAGGTACATCTACCCTATTTCTGTTAACTTCTTTACGTTCTTAATATTCATGCATTCCACTGTTTTCTGAACATCTTTCTTCAATCTTGGTTCGATTCGTTTCTTCTCTCCCCATATCATCTTTTCTACGTTTCTGCCTTTACTGTGATTCCTCCTTGTAATTCTTTCCAAACTGCGACCAAACAGTAAAAATCTTTAACTGATATTCTAATCTTTAATAATCATTGAGAAATAATTTTTTCTGTTTTTTTAATATTAGGGGAAAATAGGAAAAGAAAATGTGAATTTTCCGACCTGGAAGAGGATGCCGGGCAGAATGAGAAAATACCGAAATGTTCTAATCCAAAGTCTTCTAATCCAAAAGTGAAGACTGAAAAAGTTAAAAAAAATCGTTGGAGCCAAGCAGAAGTCGATGCTGTATTAAATGCATTTCAGGATCATATTAATTCTAATGCATTACCATCCGGTGAAGATGTATCCAAACTGCAAGCCAGAACTAAATGTCTACAGCACAGAAGTGTAGCAACTATCAAATCTTGGATTCATCACTACATAAAAAAACGTAGCAACTTTTAAAATCCAAGAAAGTTAAATTTTCATTTTTATTATTTTTAACTAAATCTCAAAGGTTTTTTTTTACTTGTTGGATTTCTCAGGCTGGCTGGGAATTTTGTTTTTCTTTTAAAGTTTTAAAAATAAAAGATTAATTAATTATATACATATATACATATTATGGTGGTCTGAAAATATAAAAAATAGAATAGTTCTGTAACTAATCACCTTCCCTTCTAGAAGAAGGAACAAAACAGTCATTCGTACTACAATAGTTGACCCCGACACGAATAAAATCATTATTTCAAATACATAAAAATCTTTGAGTGAAAATGAAATGCTTGAAAGGAAATTTTTTTATATTTTCTATTGCATAATTTTATAGTTTTTGCTTTTTATTGCTTATTTGTAAAGTCAATCGTACTGAAACATAAAATTGAAATGGAAATTCTAAGGTTTGAGTGCCACATATCTGTGGCATATCTGTATCTTTAATTATTTCTCTCTAAACGAAAAATGTTTAGCAACCTATCAAATATACCTTTATTTTTTATTTAAAAAGTACTGTTTTGTAAATTTACTATAGAATCGTCAAGTAACTTTAAAATTTTGAAAAATATAATCATGTTTATTATTTCACAGGGTTGCTTTTGGACCACACTAATATGCATGTATTTGTTAGACAAACAATAAAGGTAATTTCAAACCAGTCAGTAGAAACAGATAGATATGCGAAGAAAATAAATGTCTCACTTTAGTTGTTTTGTTCTACTGTCTTGTTTCAAATCTCCTTTACTGCAATTCAATATTAAATATATATATATATATATATATATATAAATATTATAAATTTTTACGCTTTCGTTCTTCTTGTTGTGTTTTCATTTAAAAACTTTTATTGCAGTTAACAATTTCTTATAGTTTATATATTATAATTCTGAAATTAAATTAGAAACCGCATATCAAACTTTAAATTATTCTATATAATGTGTTCAAAACTACTAGCGTTAGATTCTTTCACGACCAGTAATGATTAAAAACCTTCATGTCAAATTCCTCAGATAGTTTCTTACTTTTTGTTAAAACCTTATAATCGTTTATACTTCTAAAATTTCTAATAAAAAGTTGATATTATTTAATGAGTCCTACTTTAATTGGAATATATCATTTACTTGTATTATTTATTAAATATCTTTTTTTTACTTGTCTTATTTAAAGGTATTTATACCAGAATCTCAAAGTTTTAATAAACTTGACGGACTGTTTGAAAATACTTTAGTTCAAACACAAGAATTCCTGTAAAAACTGCAGTTTCTCTGATATAAGGAAAAACAATATATTGTAGTCCACTCGTTAGTGGACCTCAAAATTTTGAAATCAAGAAAAATGTAGATTTATCAGTCTAACTATGACTGCCTTATGTTTTTCGGGTCGCTAAAGCCGAATCTCAGGTCCTCTTAACCTATCACGTCATACCTTTGACATAACCTCAAATAAACCCAAAATTTTGGTTCGAAAATTTTTAAATCAAAAAAAAAATTAGATTTATAAGTCTGACTATAACTACTTTATGTTTATGGGGTCGATAAAACCGAATCTGAAGTACATTTAACCCCATCATCTCAGGATTTTAATACGACCTAAAATAAACACCAAATATTGACTTCAAAAACATACAGCAGTTACACTAGGAATTATAAATTAAATTTTTTTTTGATTTCGAAATTTTTAGGCAAATATTGGTGTTTTTTTTAGGTTATGTCAAAAGTATGATGTGGTGGTGTTAAATTAACTTCAAATTCAACTTCAGCGACCCCAAAATCATAAAGCAGTTTCTAGTCAGACTTAAAAATCCTAATGTTTGTTGACTTCCAAATTGTAATGTTATTTTTTTGGGTTTTTTTTCAGGTTATGTAAGAATTATGACGAGATGGGTTTAAATAGAGTTTAGATTCGGTTTCAGCGACCCCAAAAACATAAAGTAGCCATAGTGAGACTTTTAAATATAATTTTTTCTGGGTTTCAAAATTTTTTAGTCAAATTTCGAGGTTTTTGAGGTTATGTTAAAATCCTGATGTGATGGGGTTAAATGGATTTTAGATTCGGCATCAGCGACCTTAAAAACATAAAAAAGTTATAGTCAGGCTTATAAATCACTATTTTTTGTTGATTTCATAATTTTTAAACCAAAATTTTGGGTTTATTTAAGGTTATGTCTAAAGTATGACGTGATTGGGTTAAGTAGACTTTAGATTCAGCTTCAGCGACACTAAAAACATAAAGCAGTCATAGTTAGAATTAGAGATCAGAATTTTTCTGGATTGCAAATTTTTGCAGTCAAATTTTGAGGTTATGTTTAAATCCTAACGTGATGGGGTTAAATTGACTTTAAATTCGGTTGCAGTAATCCCAAAAGCATAAAGCAGTCCTAGTCAGACTTATAAATCTAAATTTTTCTTGACTTCAAAATTTTGAGGTTAAAATTTGGGGTTTTTTTTTTTTAAGGTTATTTCAAAAGTATTACGTGATGGGATTAAGTGGACCTCAGATTCAACTTCAGCGACCCAATAAACATAAGGCAGTCATAGTCAAACTTATAAATCTGAGTCTTTATTTCAAAATTTTGAGGTCAAATTTTTTTTTTTTTTTTTTTAGATTATGTCAAAAGTATGATGTGATGGGTTTAAATAGACTTCAGATTCGGCTTTAGCGACTCCAAAAACATAAAGTAGTAATGGTATGATCTCGAGCTCAGAGAATCTATTTTTTTGTGTGCCGGTGTTATTAGTAAAAAATTACAATTATTCATTTCTTATCCCAACACACTAGCACGTTGTGACCTCTGGTCGTGTAAATCTCTCTGGTCTTGAAACCCACCTAGACCGTGGAATGCGCCACGCGCTAGTATCTGTATCGGGGGTGGTAATCACATCGCTTGTGGAAGCTTATATATAATATTTAGTAAAATATTTCGTTAAGAAACAAAGATTGCATGTCTTGGCACATTACATACTTTTAGAGGTCACTAATTACGAAGTCAATTTTGAAAAAAATTATACTGTGTTACCAAAAATGACGAAGAAAATTTATATTGAATCAGACCTCACCTAAATAAATTGTAATAAAAAAACTAAGAAAAAAAATGTATTAACTTCCTCCCCTCGCCACTAAAATTTAATTTCAGAGCTAAAAAATAGTTTTTCTGCAGTTTTTGTAAAAAATATAAGTACTGTTACTTTGTCATCTTTTGTCCTCTTTTAAATTACTTTTTATTGAAGGCTAAAAAACAAGGCTTTCTATACCTAATAAAAATGGTATGTTTCCAGTCAAATTTACAGTACAAAAAGAGAAAAAAAGTTAGAAAATTGTCAAATTTTTGAAATTTTGTCCATTGTGACCGAGATTTACGGACGAATTTTGTTTAGAATGTTTTTTTCTGAGCTAATTTATTTAAAAAAACATTAAGTTCTGCCTTTAATGACCCTTTTTTCTAGTTAATTTGTGAATCACTGTTATAGTTATTCATTTTGCTTCCTCATAGAGGAAACTTGTGATCGTTAAGATTTTCGATTTTACAAACATAGTCTAAATCGACTTATTTGCATCTAAAAAACGTAAATTTTCATTCCTAAGCGAATGTCCAGATGTATGTGTGTGTATGTATGTTTGTGTATATGTGCATAGCGTTTTTTGTGTACAAGATTTCTCGAGAACGCTTCAACGGATTCCAATAAAATTTGGATGACTTATTAAGCTAATGAATATCTAAATTGTGACACAGGGATTTTTAAAAATACCCAACCAAATTTTTGGTTTCTGTCATGATTGTAAAAGCTTAGATATTCCATTTGCTTAAATATGTCATTAAGGAACAGAGATTGCATGTCTTGGCACATTAGTTACTTTATATTGAACAAATAAATAAATTCTTTGCAGAAATTTAAAAAAAGTAGTAAACTACGACATACAAAGAGGACTAGTCATAGAGTATTCTAATTATTGACACGCTTAGGTAGTGGAAAGCACCACGCGCTGAAATCTCTATGGGGAGTTGTTAACAACACCGTTTCGTGGTTTCTGTCATGATTGTAAAAGCTTAGATAATCCATTTAGTTGAATATATCATTAAGGAACAGAGATTGCATGTCTTGGCACATTAGTTACTTTAAATTGAACAAATAAATAAATTCTTTGCAGGAATTTAAAAAAAAGTAGTAAACTACGACAGACGAAGAGGACTAGCCATAGAGTATTCTAACTATTAAGAAAATCTTAAGGGCATTCAAAAGTAATGTTTCGGGAGAATCGCCGCTTAATAGCCTACTGCAAGCGTATGCATGAAGAATGCAATAACCCAGTCAATTTATCACCAATTAAATTAAAAAACGGAATTTCGACGTGGGATTAAATACACTTAAATAATTGAGCACAGAAAGGAACGATCTAAATAAAATAAGTCCATTAATCATTTTCAAAATTAAAAAAATTCTAAAAAATTAGCAATTTTTAAAATCTCTTTTCTTTTTCTACATTTAATTTTATCTAAAACGTAAAACAGCTCTAAGTTTAAGAAAACCTTTTTTTTAAGCATTAAATAAAAAAAAACATTTTAACATCGATTAAAAAATGACACAGTAACAGTATTTTTTATACTAAAAACTGCAGAAACTGTTTTTTAACACCAGAATAACCATTAAGGGGTGCAGAAAAATTCAATAAACACCATTTTTTTTAGAATCTCATGACGAACAACTTAGGCTATATCCGATTTAAAGCAATTTTTTCTTACAGTATTATCTGATCCTTGTAAATGTAGAAATATAAGGTTTATCTTCTTGATCCTTTTAAAAATAAAAATAACTTTCGGAATTCTGAAATAGCGGGCCCAATGTAGCGAACAATAATCTAAACAATTGTTTGTATAAAATCCAACATCTCATCTAGAAGCTTTTGTAGATGATAATTTTAAAACTAAAGTAAGTATTTAAAAATTTTAAATTTCAGATATTAATTTTTTAAATCTCAAAGTTGATGGCGTTGCTGGTAACAGATGTAGAGCCGATAGTTAAAAATTAAAAATTACTGATTTAAGTGAATGTTTTAGTTAATATAAAATTAAAATTGTAGTTTTTTTTTCAATTTCACATGCTTCGTTCACTCTTATCGTAAAATATAATCTGGTTGTAGAAGCCACATAGGTCGTGGAACGAACGTAGGTCGTGGAACACAATTAGGTCGTTGGACACGCCTAGGTAGTGGAAAAAACCACGCGCTGGAATCTCTCTGTAGGATTGTTAACCACACCGTTTCGTGGTTTCTGTCATGATTGTAAAAGCTTAGATATTCCATTTGCTTAAATATGTCATTAAGGAACAGAGATTGCATGTCTTGGCACATTAGTTACTTTATATTAAACAAATAAATAAATTCGTGGCAGGAATTTAAAAAAAGTAGTAAACTACGACATACAAAGAGGACTAGTCATAGAGTATTCTTATTTATCACCAATTTTATTAAAAAACGGAATTTCGACGTGGAGTTAAATACACTTTAATAATTGAGCACAGAAAGAAACGTTCTAAATAAAATTAGTCCATTAATCATTTTCAAAGTTAAAACAATTCTAAAAAAATTAGCAATTTTTGAAATTTCTTTTCTTTTTCTACCTTTATTTTTATCTAAAACGTAAAACAGCTCTTTGTTTAAGAAAACCTTTTTTTTTTAACATTAAATAAAAAAAACATTTTAACATCGATTAAAAAATGACAGAATAACAGTAGATTTTATACTAAAAACTGCAGACACTGGTTTTTAACACCAGAATAACCATTGTGGGGTGCAGGGAAATTCAATAAACACCTTTTTTTTTTAATCTCATGACGAACAACTTAGGCTATATCCGATTTAAAGCAATTTTTTCTTATCTTACAGTGTTATCTGATTCTTGTAAATGTAGAAATATGAGGTTTATCTTCTTGATCCTTTTGATAATAAAAATAACTTTCGGAATTTTGAAATAGCGGGCCTAACGTGGCGAAAGATAATATAAACAATTGTTTGTATAAAATCCGACATCTCATCTAGAAGCTTTTGTCGATGATAATTTTGAAACTAAAATAAGTATTTGAAAATTTAAAATTTCGGATTTTAATTATTTAAATCTCAAAGTCGTTAGCGTTAGTGGTAACACATAAAGAGCCGATAGTTAATAATTAAAAATTACTGATTTAAGTGAATGTTTTAGTTAAGAAAAAATTAAAATTGTTTTTTTTTTCAAGATCACATGCCTGGTTCACTCTTATCGTGAAACCTAATCTGGTTGTGAAAGCCACATAGGTCGTGGAACACAATTAGGTCGTTGGACACGCCTAGGTAGTGGAAAGCACCACGCGCTGGATTCTCTATGGGGGGTTGTTAACCATACCGTTTCGTGGTTTCTGTTATGATTGTAAAAGCTTAGATATTATATTAGATTAAAAATGTCATTAAGGAACGGAGATTGCATGTCTTGGCACATTAGTTACTTTATATTGAACGAATAAAAAAATTCGTTGCAGGAATTTAAAAAAAAGTAGTAAACTACGACATACAAAGATGACTAGTCATAGAGTATTCTAATTATTGAGAAAATCTAAAGCGCATTCAAAAGTAATGTTTCGGGAGAATCGCCGTTTAATAGCCTACTGCAAGCGTATGCACGAAAAATGCAATAACCCAGTCAATTTATCACCTATTTTATTAAAAAACGGAATTTCGACGAGCAGTTAAATACACTTTAATAATTGAGCACAGAAAGAAACGTTCTGAATAAAATTAGTCCATTAATCATTTTCAAAGTTAAAACAATTCTAAAAAATTAGCAATTTTTGAAATTTCTTTTCTTTTTCTACCTTTAATTTTATCTAAAACGTTAAACAGCTCTAAGTTTAAAAAAACCTTTTTTTTAACATCAAATAAAAAAAACATTTTAACATCGATTAAAAAATGACAGAATAACAGTAGATTTTATACTAAAAACTGAAGACATTGGTTTTTAACACCAGAATAACCATTGTCAGGTGCAGGGAAATTCAATAAACACCTTTTTTTTAGAATCTCATGACGAACAACTTAGGCTATATCCGATTTAAAGCAATTTTTTCTTATCTTACAGTGTTATCTGATTCTTGTAAATGTAGAAATATGAGGTTTATCTTCTTGATCCTTTTGATAATAAAAATAACTTTCGGAATTTTGAAATAGCGGGCCCAACGTGGCGAACGATAATCTAAACAATTGTTTGTATAAAATCCGACATCTCATCTAGAAGCTTTTGTCGATGATAATTTTTAAACTAAAATAAGTATTTGAAAATTTAAAATTTCGGATTTTAATGTTTTAAATCTCAAAGTTGTTAGCGTTAGTGGTATCAGATAAACAGCCGATAGTTAATAATTAAAAATTACTGATTTAAGTGAATGTTTTAGTTAAGATAAAATTAAAATTGTTGTTTTTTTTTCAAGGTCACATGCCTGGTTCACTCTTAACGTGAAACCTAATCTGGTTGTGAAAGACACATAGGTCGTGGAACTAACGTACGTCGTGGAACACAATTAGGTCGTTGGACACGCCTCGGTAGTGGACAGCACCACGCGCTGGAATCTCTATGGGGGGTTGTTATTGAGAAAATCTTAAGGGCATTCAAAAGTAATTCATTTTTAGCGATTGTAATGAGACAAGTAAAGAAAGTCGTGCAGAATATCAAAAAATGTTGAAAGTCATTTAAATTATCTTAAAGAAGATGAAGGAGATATTAGGAAAAAGAAATTACAAAAAATAGTGAGCCAGACAAAAATTTGTTAACACCTCTAATCAGAAAATTAAAAAAAAGTAGAGAAAAAAATATAAAAAAGCTATCGTCAAAGATAAAATTTGAAACAGAAGATGTGCCATGATAAGGAGGAAAATAATGAAATACTATATTAAAAAAATATTCAGGAGAAAGATGTAAGAATTTGTGATGAAAAAATGAAAAAAGTCACGCAAAATAGCAAAAACAGTAACGTAAGAGATTAAAATTAAAAAGAAACGTAATCCACGAGGAAAAAATAGATGTTTCGAAACATACACGTAAAAAAATGGAGTCACTTATGCGAATGAAAATATTGATATTCGTAATTTTGCTTATGCAGAAAAAAATATCAATAGCATACATGTTCCAAGTTATAACGAACATTATCTTGGTAAAATGTCATTTTTTTGCAAAAAATGCAAGGCTAAACATTTTGAGAAAGAAAAAGTTCAAAAGAAATTAACTTATAATTATTGTTGCAGTCATGGCCATTTTGGGAATAATAGAAAAAGACTTTACAATAATTTATTTGCTTTTGCATCTTATATGTCAATGTTAGTCAATGTAGTTAAGGACGTTGGAACCCGAAGCTGAGAGTGGCGTAGAAACACTTTTTCCTCCTTTGCTCGAAAATTTCCCTTTTATGAATTTTTTTTAGAAACACTGGACACTTTTTGAAAAAAAGGGCTATGGTAGACAAAAGTATTTGAGATAAGGAATTTTTTAAACATTTGTTTTATGCAAACAAATGTGCCTACAAGCGTCAAAATTAACTCCTGTTTTGACATTGCAAGATTTTCCGTAAAAGATGGCCGCGCTCGTCAGCTGGGCACAGGCTACGTGACATGGGCCTCAAGTGAGATGGCAGCGGCCATCTTTTACGGAAAATCTTGCAATGTCAAAACGGGAGTTAATTTTGACGCTTGTAGGCACATTTGTTTGCATAAAACAAATGTTTAAAAAATTTCTTATCTCAAATACTTTTGTCTACCATAGCCCTTTTTTTGAAAAAGTGTCCAGTGTTTCTAAAAAAAATTTATAAAAGGGAAATTTTTGAGCAAAGGAGGAAAAAGTGTTTCTACACCACTCTCAGCTTCGAGTTCCAACGTCCTTAATTTCAGTAATAGTAGGCGGGGGCCATTTCGATAAATAATTCAAGGTCGAATTTATTAATTAATCAACAATTTCCTATTTCCTGAAATTGATAATGATCCATCTTTTGGTCAATTATTTCTATTAGATCTAGAAGAAGCAATTTGCTATAGATTAAACAAACATGACAACTTAGATGTGGATATATTTTTTAGTATGAATAAGTTATTGAGAGATTGTAACGCATATACAAAGTATTTTTTAATTATGTCTGAGATCATTGAAATAGAAACTGCGTTAGCAAAAAAAGAATAATGAAGACATACCAGAATTGCAACTAATGTTTACTTTAAAAACAGGGTTGGATAAAGGAAGGTACAATTTTTAAAGGTGTAATGAAGTTGCTGCTATTTTTAATATGAATGCTGATGGTTTAATACCAGAGTCTTATGTAACGATTTATAATACAGCGATTAAACAATTGCATTTGGTTAGTCATTTAGATCCAAATGCTGAACCTTGGATATATCCTATATTTTATCCTCTAGGAAGCAAGGATCATAGTCTCGATAAAATTCGTACTGATAGTAACAAACCAACCAGAAATCAAACTGTGCAGATCTTTTTATATAAAATATTAAATAGGAGTAAAAGATCATACCTTCAATCAATTTTATATGGTGGAAGAATGTTTCAGCAATGGTTAGTTGATAATTATGTCAAAGTTGAAAAAGTTAGGTTACATTTTTGTAAAAATAATCAAACAAAATTAAGAAGTGAAACTTACAAAGGATTAATTGATCATTTAGATAATCAAGAAATTGAAAATAATGTACATGTTGGCAAGATGTTGATACTGCCTTCAACATTTATAGAATCACCTCGTAACATGTTAAAACAATATCAAAAAGCAATGATCTTTATGTAGCTTTTCATGGTAGACGAGATTTATTTATTACAATGACATGTAGTTTAAAGAGGAAAGAAACTTAATAAAATGTATCACTTAATCAGTCAGCTTCTAATAAACCTGACACGGTTGCGAGAGTCGTTCATTTAAAAGTAAAAAAGTTAATCGAAACTATAATAGATGATAAACTATTTGGACAAGTAAAGTCTTATGTTTATGTTATTCAATTTCAAAAACGCAGTTTACCACACATTCATTTATTGGTTATATTGGAAGAAGGTTCTAAAATATTAAGAGCAGAGAGTGTTAATCGGTAAACTTTTAAAAGTAAAGTTTTCAAATGGTACCGTAAAACAGGCTAACTTCGCTCATGTAGTGTAACTTCGCTCATGTAGTGTAACTTCGCTCAGTGGAAACTTTTTTTTTCAAAAATTATTTATTGTTATTTCTAGGAAGAAAAATATAAAATTTGCAATTGCTAATGTTAAGAAAAGTATCAAACTGTGACTCAAGGGTATTTTAAAGTAGAATTATAGTCAAGTTTTAATAAAAATAATATTTATTTAAAGATGTCTATTTTGCTCATTGAACAAGTAGTGTGTAAAAGTCGCTTGTGAAACCTATATTTAAAATATTTTATGTTAAAATCATCTAATAATCTTATTTCCTATATCTCTGACATGATTTAGAAAAAATAAAATTACTAAAAAGTTGAATAAATTTTGAAAAAAGTCAATTTAAAAAAATATTTCATATTTGTTGGGTAATTTCGTTCATGAATACAATGTATCATTCAATTGTTTATCAAGTATCTAAGGTTATTTCTCATGACAAAATTCAAAAATTTTACGAAATTATAAAACACAAAACGTGTTTAAATATTTATTCTGATGACTGTAAATATTAATTAAATGGACAGTTCACTTTTCATCCCGAACTTATTCCCGTCTACCTGCTCGGCGAGGAAAACTCTTTCCGGGCCTTCTCCCACTCTTTGGCCCTAACTATCCCTTCGATCGACTTCTTCTACTGTAATAATTGCAGCTACACAGTTAAAAATGTTCATGTTTTATTTAACATAAATTACATGTCCCAAACGGTCCAATCTTTTGTGTTAATTTTTAACACAGGGATTTATGTTGTTATGTTTATCGTTTGCTTAGCAGAAGTAAATTATAATCGTGTTGAGTTAAGGAGTACATTTTATTCAATTAGTATTGAACTCCACCTTTTGCTTATTAAAATGAATTTTCAATATGAAATTTACGTTTTACCACAAAAAGTTAAGTGTAAATTACAGTGTTATTACTAAAAAATTAGAGGTTATGCTCAAGAATCGAATGACATTTAAAGGAAGTATTAAATCCACACACGGAAAATGTTAAATTTTGGCATAACAAATTTAACAAGAACCGATTGTTACACAAATGTGACTTGGAAAGTTAAAAGGGACCTTGCGTCAAAAAAATCGATTTTTTGACGTAAGGTCCATTTTAACTTTCCAAGTCACAAAAACACAATATTTTCAACGGTGTAGTTACAGTGATTCGTGCAAAACATTCATACCAGGCTTTTCACCGGTTAATGCTTCAAATTCGTCTGTAAAAACAAATTTTAAATTTTTTTTAAGAGGTACCGGGGGATACTTGTGATACCTACAATTGTTCTTTTCACCAAAAGATACTGGGATAACAGCGATTTTTACAAAAAGAAATACTGTGGTAATTTTCTGTACGAATAGTCGCTCTATTTAGCTTATTAGGATTAGCAGCAACTATAGTTCTACTTAAAACAGCACTGATAGTAATAATCATTAATAAAAACATACTCCACATTTTTTATATACCGTCACATTCTATGACTGCACTAAAATTTGACTGTACATAGAAAGAATGGGGTATTTGGCAGTAGTAAATTTAAACGGGTTATTTGGACGGAGGGGTAGGCAGGGCCCAAGAGTGGGAGTAGGCCCGGAATGAGTTTTCCTCGCCGAGCAGGTGCACGGGAATAAGTTGGGGATGAATCGTGAATCTCCCAATTAAATAACATTATTTTATTTATAATGATTTTATAAAGTGATTATAGCTTGTAAACTAACATATTTTTGTTGTTAAAAATTAAAGTCATTAAAGTTAAGCGAAATTACCCCACATTGAGGTGTAATTTCGCTCACAATAAAAAGGTATATTAAATAGGTTTACGCAATATATAGTAATTTTTTTATTTTGTGAAATTAAAGAGGAAGAGTCAGAGATTATATATTTTCAGTACCAAAATTTATTATTAACTTTTTCGTATACTTTTTTTAAAAAAACATGAAAATTTGAGCGAAATTACCCTGTTTTACGGTATATCATAATTTTTGCAATTATTCCTTATATTCTTCATTTTATTCTTTATCTTTATTTTATTTAAATAATTTTTAATTAATCAAAATTTGCAAATTGATATACACGATGAATCGAAGATCACATCAATTTAAATTTATTGCAATGTCTTCTTATTATTAATTTTTTTTTTATTATATTGTGTATTTTTTTTATTTCACATAATTATACATTTAGCGCGCGCTTTTTTTTTCTAGTTATTTATTGAATTCAGGTATTTAGAAATAAGTTTGAATTTTAAGAACAAATTTTATTTAATTGAATCAGATTTCAAACTATTCGAATTTAAATTCATCCACAGTTTTTAATAAATCTATATTTTCAAACTCTTTAAAATTTTTTTAATTTTAATTGCATTCAAATTTTTTACACAGAAGCTCTAATTTTCTCAAATGTTTATATCTTTTTAATAATTATATTAATTATTATTAATACTATAATATCAATTCTTAAAAAATAATTCTATAATTGTCGTCTGTCTCCGGGAGAAATTTATAAAGCATACGTTTCTGAAATCGTCAAAGAGGCGTGACTTCTACGGTGTACGACTATTGAGGTTAAGGGGTGGGAAAATTTCATAGGCTGTCACGACTATCGAGGGATTACTGTATTGGGTGGTCCTGGCAAATGCGAGTACTCCTAATTTCAAGCCGTTCTGTAGACGCAAAAACACTTAATTCTACTGTTTAAAGTATGAACAATATAACAGATTGAAGGAAAAATTTCACAAGAAACACTTGTGTGAGCGTAAAGCCGAAAAACGAGTCTATAATTAATTTAAAAAAAAAACGAAAATCGTAATCATCAACCCCATAACTATTTTAGGTATAATGCTCAGTTTACTATGTATTCTTGTTTAACTAGAATTACATTTATTCTAAAAAATCGCATTTTTTTCATCCCGTATCCGAAAGTACGCTCTTTCTGGCAAAATTTTGCTCCAGGAACAGCGACTTTTGTGGCCTGCTTGAGCTCTCGTGCGCTCTGATTGTCTATGAGATTTTGTGGCTTGGTATCATTGCAAACTTCATCAAGGCGCATATGTTGCGATTTTTGACAGGAACTATTTTCAGCTTATTAATCGAGCAATATTCACAAAAAAAGGATTAAAAAAATGGTTTATTCTTAATCATAACTTCTCAGATAAGTGTCATATCAGTCACATATAACTTAAAATAACTAAAAATATATTGTAAATCATCTGTCAGAGGGGACAAAACAATAACGAATTGTCTCTGATGTTTTGACAAATTATATACTGAAAAGGTTGTGCCTTGGGTTGTGCCTATTAAAATAAAAATAAATAAAAATTGTAAACGACTGACATGATATTTACCTTATTTTATGTTTTTACTTTTTTTGATGCCCGCACCGACCAGCAAAAACCTTGGCTTCGTCTCGGTTTTGCAAAAGTCGGACGGGCAGTCCGAATTTACATACAACCATACAGCTTATCAACAAATTAACAAATTCGAATTGCTTAAACAATTAATTATTCATATTACCTATCCTACTTATAAAAATAGACTAATATCTTCAATCATGCTCTGATAAACAGTGGGGCGGGGGGAAGTTAGGGTATAATATATTTTCAAGTGCATAAGATAAGCATTATTTAATGTGCATCGTTTTCCCAAACTTTGGGGTCACTGGACCACGGAGGCTCGGGCGATACTCCCCCTCAACAATCGTGGTATCCTCCACAGACGTAACATCCGTAACAGATGTTACGGACCAAAAGTGGACCAAAAGTGGTCTCTGTTTTCACAAGTGTCGTGGAATTCAAACGGTCGTGGTATCCACAACGGTCGTGGTATCTACAACTGTCGTGGTATCCACAACGGTCGTGGTATCTACAACTGTCGTGGTATCCACAACGGTCGTGGTAGCCACCACGGTCGTGGTATCCACAACGGTCGTGGTATCCACAACGGTCGTGGTATTCCCTGGCGTATGCGGATGGCGTGGTGCTACTGGCGGAAGATGAGAGTAGTATGAGATTGATGATAAAAGAGTTTGAGAAGTATGTGAGTGAGAAAGATCTGTGGGTGAATGTGATGAAAACGAAGATAATGAGATTTAGAAAGAGTGTGAAGAGTATGAGTGAAGTATGGAAGCTAAATGGAAAATTCGTGGAAGAAGTGAGTGAATTTTGCTCCTTGGGATACTGGTTTGAAAGTAATAGAAGTGGAAAGTTAAATGCGAGAAAAAGAATAGAAAGGGCAAGTAATGTGATAGGGCAGGTGTGGGGGAGAGGAAAAAGAAGATTTAGGAATGACTGGAACAAAAGAGTGTGGATGTTTGATATGTTAGTGTGGTCTGTTATGTGTTATGGAGTGAAAGTATGGGGATGGAAGGAAGAGAAAGGTATGGAGCGTATGCATAAGAGATTTTTGAGATGGACGATGGGAGTGAGCTACAATTGCCCGGGATAAATATAAAGCAGGAGGATGGACGGAAATAAAAAAAAAGATTAGTAAACAAGGATAAGGGGAAAAGGTGGGAAAAGATAAATGAATCGAGGTACAACAGATGATACAAAATGGTTGAGAGAGAAGGAAGGCCAGAATACTTAGATAAGCTGAAAACAGAGGGTAAATTGGATAGAGTGATTAGGTTTAGGATGGGGGAAGGTACGAATGAGTGCAAATATTGGAAGGAAATGGAGGTGAGAAATTTTAGAGTTTGCATGTTTGAATTGGAAGATTGGGCGCATGTACTGGATATGTGTATGGTAGAGGAAGATGGGAATAGAGGTTTAGGAGAGAGTGTGCGAAAAGTTGCAGGAAAGTGGATTGGGAGAGAAATGGATGAGAGAGTTAGAGTGTAAGAGGGAGAAAATGATTTTAAATAAAGCCAAGAAAAAGAGAAAACAGAAAAAAGTAAAAATAAAGGTTAAACGCAAATTTAGAATGGAAAGAAAAGGTAAGAGGAAACGGAAGCCCAGGCACAGGCAAAGGCGTTTAGAGCGGTTACAATAGTTAGTTTTAAGAATATTGTTTAGAGGTTAAGCTATCGCAGAATATTGTAAAAGTTCGCGTAAGCAAATAATTGTAAGAATTGTAAAGGGAGCGTAGGCCCTCGAACCCGTAAGGGAGAGTAAATAATTTATATATATATTTATAAAAATACAAAATTTATAAATCTGAAAAAATTTAATTTAATGTGTATATTACAAAAAATGTCAAGTGTGCAGTTAAGTAAAATTTCAATAAAGTTAGGAAAATTATTAAAAATCTGAAAAGTTTTGTATGCTCAATCAAAAGTGCACATTCTACTGAACAAAATGACATCTCATTTGTCTCATTTGGATGTGAAGTTTGAGTGTCGATGAAAACCAAACTCGCCCATGACATAAAAATTAATAGTTTGCACGTTAAAAAATTGATATAATAAAAAAGTGAGTTTTTTTAGGTTTTAATTTTTTTTATTAAATTAAAGTTTTTTATTATATTAAAGTAAAATTAGCCATAAGAAAATTAATTTTGCTTGATAACAGAAAAATAAATAAGTTATTGTGTTAAAACGTAAACTACTGATTTTGTTTAAATTTTCAATTTAAAAGCATCTAAAAATAGTACAAAAAACTATTATAATTTTATGAAAATTGAATTTCAGTTATCCTGAAATATGTTGTGAACGGCTAGTATATTCTTTTTTCTGTATCCTGTGGTGGACTTTTACTCAAGTTTTCGGGTAGTCTGGCCCACTGAGCGACCGTGGTGGTTTCCGCGACCGTTGTGGATACCACGACCGTGGTAATTTTCGCGACCGATGTGGATACCACGACCGTGGAGGTCTCCGCGACCGTTGTAGATGCCACGACCGTAGTGGATTTCGTGGCCGTTTTGTGGATACCACGACCAACGGTCTTGGAATTCACAGCAGTCCTGGTATCCACTACGATTGTGGTGTCGTAGTGGATATCACAATTGTCGTGATATCCACAACGGTCGTGGTACCACCAACGGTCGTGGTACCACCAATTGTCGTGGAGCCCACAGCGGTCATGGTATTCAAAACGGCCGTGGTATCCACAACTCACAGTGAATGATTTTGAAATTTAAAATTTTTATTTATGTCATCCACCATATTGGATCCGTTATTTTGAATTTTAAAAAACTATCTTAGTATACATAATCAGCGACCTGAGCGACTATACGTAATCAGTTGTAACACTGATTGTTGACACTTGTAAATTTTTGTAAATATTTTGTATTTCCACTCTATCAAATAGTTTTTATCAGGAATTAGCATTTGTTTCGTTTTACTCAATATTCAAAGAACATAATATGACATTTGAATAATAAAAATAATCAAAGAAGTTCAAGGAAAAAATTTTTTTATTCGGAAGAGATTTTTGGAGGTTATTACACTTTGTGAAAAAAATCTTATTTATTAACGAATATGCGTAAGTTAAGTGCTATTTCTTTTTTTAAATTGAATACACTATTATTTAACATAAAAGTTACACTGATTTTCAATAACCTAAATTCATAAATTATTTAGAAAATGAGTTTTAATTGAGGAAGTCTAATTTTGTAGGGTAACTTCGGACATAAGACAAATTTATAAATTTTGTTTAAAAAGTCAAAATAACTGCTATTATTCTGACAGAACAATTTAAATAGCTATTTCAGAGGTAAAAAGAAAGAAATTAAGCATCAAAAAGTACTTGAAAAATAAAATATACCGAAAAGTACATTTAGCGATCACTTAAAAATTCAAACTGTTAACAAATATGGTAGACCAGCAATCTAATTAATTTTTTTATTCATTTTTGTCGAAAAATTATATAAACTAGTCGAAGAGTTTTGGAGTATCTCCTTATTGAAACAAAAATACTTTAATAATATAATTATGTCAAAATATGTTTAAATTGCGCAACAAATGATATAGTGTCCGAAGTTACCCCACTTTGGAGGCTAACTCCGGACACTTGTTTTTCATCTCAGAATAAATAACAGAAATAGATAAAAAAAACTTTATTACAAATATCACCACACAAAACCCTAAAGATTATATATTCCAAACGTCAATTCATTAAATATTATATTGTAAAAAATATTAATAAAAATCATCAAAAACTGTTCGAAGTTACACCATTTGACCTAATACACTGAAAAAATAAGTTCTTTGACAAGTAGTATAATAGCTCGGTTAAAGGTACTTGGATCAAAAGAAACGAGATACCTGCGGTAACAATTGAACTTGAAGGTCCTTTTCGAAGTATTATTGGGCTACAGTCAACAAAGTGTTAAACAGGTGATTTATCAACAACCTCTCTCGCTTACATTTAATAACAAATCTTTTATATTCAGTCATCTTATTTTCTCAGTGATAAATAAACTCAAGTCAATCTGTATATATGTTTTTAAGCCCAATTAGCACGCAAGCTTGCAGAAAGCAAGCCGTGCAAGATTGGCAAGCTTGACATGCAAGCTTGCAGCAAGCTTGCTGCAAGTAGTGAAATGTCCGCACAATGCAAGCTTGCACGGCAAGCTTGCTGCAAGCTTACCTCGAAAGTTTTTGGCAAGCTTCCTGCAAACTGTAGTTAAGATTTATAATCTGTTACACTTTTTTTTTTTAATTAATTCTTACGTAATAAATTTCCGGCCAAGCTTGCCGGAAACTTGCACGGCAAACTTGCAGCAAGCTTGCATGGGAAGCTTGCCGCAAACTTGCATGGCAAGCTTGCAGGAAGCTTGCCGCAAAGTTGCATGGGAAGCTTGCAGCAAACTTTCGAGGTAAGCTTGCATTGTGCGGACATTTCACTACTTGCAGCAAGCTTGCGTGCTAATTGGGAGACGAATAACATATGCATGCCAATACATATTAGTAAAAAAAAAATTTTTTTAATGTTTAAATATTTTTTTTCTAATTCTACGCACAAAAAGACAAATTTTTTTTTAACGATTTTTTCCAAAAGTCAGCTGTTCTCAAGTTATTAACAATTGAAAAAAGAGGCTATTTTCGTAAAGAAATGATCATATCTTCCTTAAAAATTATCGTAGAGCAATTTTTAAAAAATCGCTCTAAAGGTGATAAAAAATGCTTTTAAATTTTGTCCCACAATTATAAGTAAAAGCAAACAAATAAAAAACTGGAGTCATTCACACACAAACATTTAACTAGAATTTATTAAGGAGGTTCTATCGTAAACAAAATTAGCATTATCTTTTTAAGGGGTTACGCCTAGTTGTCATAGGCAAAAAGAGAGTAATATTTGATAAATTCTTTTTCTATCAAAAGGTTTATATTTTTCTATGAAATCCCATCCACACAAAATTCTAATATAGTTTTCAATCAAAAGATTTACTTCTATAATTTCTATCAAATCCTATCCACACGAAATTTTTATATTTTTCTATCAAAAGATTTATTTGGAATTTCTTTCAAATCCTATCCATTCAGAAATTCTTACAGTTTCCTATCAAAAGATTTATTTATAATGTTTATCAAGTACTATCTGACTGAAAATCTGATACTTTTTATCACAAAATGTTTATATTAAAACTTTGTCAAATCCTATGAATTAGAAAATATAACACTTTTCTTTCATAGCTTTTTCTGAGGGGTCGTCAACTCCATTTTAGACCGTACGAAGCATATATTTCTCAAAGGAATACTTGAGAATACTCAGGAATAGGGAATATTGAGAATACTTAAAAATCCGAGAATATTAGCTAACTAGCAAAATATACCCTCGCTACAGCGCGCGAGAATGACGTTTTCCATTTGTTACTAATTTAAATGTAAAAAGTATGGACTTTTTTATATTAGATAATTTATTATTAGATTAAATAAAAATATAACTGATTTTTTACCGTTACATAATTATTATTTAAATTTTATTAAATCAGAAAAAGAGTTTTGTTCTTTAAACTATGATTTGTTCCGTTAAATGCATTTTTTAAAAGTTAATTATTGTTAATATACATCCTAATACATAATTGATTTAATTATAAAATAATAATAAAAAATTTTAAATAATAAAAGTAATCCGATTTAGTTTAATTAATTTTATTAAATCCTAAACAAATTAAACAAAATTTTTTTTTTAAAATATGATTATTATTTTAGTTCAGTTTAATAAGAAAGATAAGGTTTGTTAATAGAGGTATGATTTTTTTGAGTTGAATGTTTAATAGCATTTCTTGCCCCATAAATGCAAAAAAATGATTCATCAGAAAGTAAACAGTAAAAGTGTATAGCAAAAAGGATGCATGCGAGAAAAACGTAATGAATTATCTATTTTAAAATATACTAACATTACATTCAAACTTCTATACAAATTTCAATTATTCCAAACATCTATTAATCAAAGTTTTTTATTCTTAAGATTTCTTTAAACAATATAAACTTCATTTACTAACTTCTCTAGGTGCAAACCAATCGTCAAAACTTTTATCAACTCATATTTTAATTCTTACAACTTTTATAGATTTAAACTCTAATTATTTTAAACTTCAATTAAGCAAAATTTTAATATTTATGTAACTAAAGTTTTAAGACATAATATATAATTCAATTTCACTTTGATTCTTGACAATGTAAACAAAATGTATTTTAACTTTTTACATATTTATAAAGTAAATATTTTAAATTTAATTTTATTAATGCAATTTTAAAATGTGTTTCAAACTTTAAGAGCATGTGATGGAGAATGATGTCAGTATAGTCACGTGACGCAAAGCCAAAATATCTCAGCGATTTTTCTCTATAAAACTACTGAATATTTTTATATGAAACTTAGTATAGAATTATATAAAATATATCAAGCGGAAGATCTTTTTGACATTCTCATTTTGACTAAAAAGTTAATTTTATAAAATTGTTCAAAATTAAAAAAAAATTCAAACAGTTAATTTTGGGAAAAAACTCCAAATAAGTTAGGGGTACGCAGACCTTCCAGATGATATTTTAGGTAATTCAACAAAATTGCATTGAAAAATATTCAGTATCTAGTTCTAGAGAAAACCGCTGAAAAATTTTGTCTGCCCAGGTGCGAATTTTTAGTCGGTCCATGGTTGGGCCAACCGTGCAGTAAGTTGGCTCACCTTTGGCAGGTCGGGCCAACCTGTTAGATGATCACCATGGCCGACGTTGGCTGCCGACCGTCGGCTAAAAAGCGCTAAAAAGGTTGGCCCAACTCTAGCTGCCAAAGTTGGCCGACCTTGGAACCCAGAGTTGGACGAACCTGTTAAGTGATCACCGTGGCAGACGTTGGAGACTACTTGTACCAAATTATTCTATTAATGAAGACACATATAATTACATAATTCACATGTTATAAATTTAGTTACACAAATATAATCAGATGACAATGTAGAAATTTAATATTAATGAAAACCTGAAACAGAAAAATTTTATCAGTCATGAAGATTCGAACCCAAGTTTTCCAGATGCCAGTCCAGTAGGCCAACCAGCAGCCCATGAGAGATATGAATGGCCAATAAGGAATAAACCTTATAGCTAGACAGTTCAGTAACAAAAACCGTTGGTCCAACTATCAGCCCCAGATTAGGCCGACCTTATAGTGTTGGTTTTGATTTAGTTTTTATTTATACAGTCAACCTTCCATTTCGCGAACTTCTAATCGGCGGTAACTCAGCAGGGAAGCTTTGAACGGTCTATATCGGTGAGAGTTCGGACACGTCAAATTGCTGTCCACGGAATGGAAGTTTGACTGTATTATTATTTAATTATATCATTTAAGAGATAGAGTGTAGCTAACGATCGGCCCAACTCTGGCCACTGTTGGGCCGACCGTCGGCATTTAGTTGACAAAGTTTGGTCGGCATACTTGGTTGGCCCAACTTAGGTATTTTTGGTCGGGCCAACCTTGAGTGCCGACACTCTGGCAGCCAGAGTTGGGCCAACCAGGGGCCGACCATTCAACTCTGGCAGCCTACCGCAATTCGCACCTGGGTGTGGGTCATGTGGTCAATGATCTCATTATCCATCACATCCTCTTAATTATTAGGAACTTGGAAATATTTGAATTTTAATATTAATAAATTCCAATTATTATTAAAAACGTTTAATACTTCAAATTTTAATCATTCTATGTTTTAATTATTATATCAACTTTACATATTTTTAAATTCTAACAATATACATATTAAAATAATTCCAAACTTAAACCAATTTATAAAAACGTTTTAATTGTAAAGAATTTACATGCATTAAAACTAAAATAAATCCAAATTTTATAATGAATTTTATAATTTTAGTCTATCCAAAAAAAGTTAATTCTTTTAGAGTAAACACTGTAGTTAAGTCTATCTCATTTTCTGTTAATCTAGTTGAACTATGATTAGATTTATAATTGTCTCTAATTTTAAATGTATATTTAAATTGAATATTAAAGCAGTTTAATAATTAATCACGCAATAAAAAATAATAATTTTTAGATAAAAGTACTAAATTTTTTCAAAAGTAATTTAATGCAGTACGCATTTTTCTTTAAAAATTAATAGCACAAAAAGCTTTAAGAGTCAAACCACTGTCTTTCAACTGAAGCTCGTTGCTGATATACACTGAAAAAAAAAATTATTTGACTCAATTAATTCAAATTATTTGATAAATATTTACTTCGTTCAAATATTTTTTAGTTAGATCTAAAAAATATGTATTTGATTCAAATAACTTGAATTATTTGAATCACGTTTATTTAAACCAAATAAATCTTCTTTGGATCAAGTAAATAATTAATTTAATCTAATAAACGAATATATTTAATACAAATGCTCAATTATTTGAAACTATTAATTTATTTATTTCACTCAAGTATTTGGGTTATTGGACACAAATAAAAATTATTTGACACAATTAATTTATTTTATGGATTAAAGCAAACCGAATTATTTAATACAAATAATGTATTATTTAATGCTAATATATTATTTTATAAAAACAAATAAAAAGTATTTCAGTCAAATAAATGATTTATTGAAACGAAATTTGTGAGTTATTTAAAACTATTCATTTAATTATTTCACTCAAGTATTTGGGTTTTTAACGTTAATAAAAATTATTTAACACAATTAAATTATGTTATGAGTCATAGTAAATCAAATTATTTAATATAAATGATATATTATTTAATGCTAATATATTATTTTATAAAAACAAATAAAAAGTATTTCAGTCAAATAAATAATTTATTGTAACGAAATTTGTGAGTTATTTAAAACTATTCATTTATTTATTTCACTCAAATATTTGAGTTTTTAACGTTAATAAAAATTATTAAACACAATTAAATTATGTTATGAGTCATAGTAAATCAAATTATTTAATGCTATAATATTTTCTTTTTTAAAAACAAATAAAAAGTATTTGGATCAAGTAAATAATTTATTGTAACTAATGTGTGAGGCTAAATAGGTGTTTTTGTAATTTTGAAGTCAAGTCAGCGTGGCTTCGTGGGTAGCGTAAAAGTCTCGTATTGCGTGCGTCGCGGGCTCAATCCCAACATCCGAGCGAAATTTTATTTCATAATTGATATGTTAGGTTATAATAAGTGTTAACTAAATATAAGTAAATAAGTGTAAAATAATCAGTATTTAAATAAATAATAAATAATAAGAATGTTATGAATGAAAATCACTATACTTATAATAACATTAAGTAAGAGTAAACTCAAAAACAAAAGAGGGGTTACATTTTATTCATGTAAACTAATATTTATTTGCTTTAAAAATATAAATGAAATAATTTTTTTAATTGATTTAAATTATCAGTTATTAGCTCCAAATATTTAATTTATTTGACACAAATTACTGTTTATTTAATGCGATAAAATAAAATACTCAGGTTGAATAAAATATTATTTGAATGAAATAATTTTCATAATTGATTCAAAACATTATGTACTAGCTCCAATTATTCCATTTATTTGACTCAAGTAATTTGTATTTGATACAAATTAGTCTATACTTAATACAATCAAATAAAATACTTAGGTCTAATAAATAGTTATTTGGTTCAAATACAGGTTTATTGGATAATAGACAAGTAATTCATTTATTTGGATCAAATAATTTTTATTTGATCCAAATAATTTTTTTTTTCAGTGTACTTTAATGAATATTAAAACCCATATTATATGTATTATTAAAGTGTCTAAATTGAAGTTGTGTAGTTGTTTTAGATAATTTTTTTTACTTTCCAGCCGTAAATTGTAGTTAAAGAAGCAAGTGTCAAGAAAATCTGTCATTTTTAATGCATATTTCTAACATATTTTACTTAGAAAGAAAATATTTCATTCCCATATTGTAAAGAAAATATGTTTAATTAACATCCAAATATTTATTTTATTTAATGTAATTTTGTATATGTTACGGGCAATGTTCAAGAACCGGGCAAGGTCTGAGAACGCCTGGGCATTGTCGACAATGCCCGCGGTCACTGGGCAATGTCGACAATGTCCAGGCATTCTCAGACCTTGCCCGGTTCTTGAACATTGCCCGTAACATATACATAATTTAAAATTTAATAAAATACAAAATTAAAAAAAAGACAAATGCCGCTCTGCAAAAAAGTGTTTCTCAATTCATACATATTTTAACCCCTGAAATAACTGTAGATTTTAATTAACTCCTCAAAATCCCTTGAAATGTCTATTATTTACTTTACGGAAATAAAAACTAGAATATTTAAGATTTCTTCTAAGATATATTTTTAATAAATCTGAAACAACGTGTTTTGAGATATTTGAAAGGTTAACTTTCAAACTAGATTTTGTATATAAATTAAATATATGTGACTGTCCATGACAAAACGTGCCTTAGCTCCAAAAAATATATTTTGATTTTTTAATGCCAACCAACAGATGTTTATTTGCTCTTTCATTTCCAAAAATAAAAAAATTTTTTGAAAGAAATTTTGGTGTTATTAAGCAAGAAGCGTAGGCACGTTACATTGACTTCAATGCATTGCAGAAACTTTAAACGCTCACCCTGTAAACTTGACGTTTGGGAGCTAAGGCACGTTTTCTCATGGACAGTCACATATTTGAACAAAATTCTTTTCATTATTGTAAAATATAAGAATCTTTCTTTTAAAACTGCTAATTACAAAAATAATTTGGCCTTAGTAAGTAGAAGAAATAATTTTTTAAAAATTGTCTCAAATTGGCAATTGTTTCTGAAGGGGGTGTCGTTTAGAAATAGAATGACCGATCTAAACATTTAGCCAAAAACTAACGAGCGATATTGACAATATTACTGTTTTGGCGAAATTGAAAATCGTCGCTCATTTTTTCTCACGGTGGTCCGGAAGGCAATTTAAATGGACCAAAAATGTAGAGAAAATCGGCTAACGCAGTTTCATTTTATACATAGAAACAAAACAAAATCACTTGAACTTACATCTTGATTAGATCATTTACGCGTTTTAGAGCATTTTAAAAATTTTGATATACAAAAACCTTGAAATCGTTGATTTTAAGTTGCCCCCTGCCAAAATTGGTTTTAATGGAAAAAGTTCTACTTTAGCTTAAAATGTAGATTATTATGTTTGGTTTTATGTGCAAAGTGGCAACTTTAGAAATTGCAAATGGCGTATCCAATATGGCGGTCGATTAAATTTTTTTTTTAAAATAACCGAATATACGCTTAAATATTTTTACTTTGTGATTTTTTAGGTTATTAAATATAAATTTGATGTTAGATTTTCAAAATTCACAATAGAAATTATTGTTAAAAAGGGTTAACAACGACTTAAAGTCACCCCAATAAAAACAATCGAAATTAATTTTTAAAAAATCTATCGCTTGACACAAAAAAATTTTGTTTGTGATCAAAATCCATGATAGTCACCTAGGAGAACACTATTTAATTATTCATGGTGATAACAAGGGTTAGCAACCCCCAAAAGTCACTCGAAAGGAAAATAATCGAAGTTAATTTTGATAAAAATTATCGCTTTGAAATGGTATTCAATGGTCAAGACCATTTCAAGTAATATTACCGTAGAAATAAATATAAATTAATAAATAAAATAAATAAAAATAAAGAATTTAATGAGAAATAAATAGTAAAATATAAATATAGAAATAAAAAAAAAATTGCGTGCAATGGGGATCGATCTCTCGACGTGTGGGTTTGTGGTCGTTGGTCTTGATCGCTGAGCCAAGGGAGATTGAATGAGTCGATTTTAAAGAAGAATTAAGAGAAAAATGAGTAAATGATGAAAAATTAATAATTTAAATAAAATAAATAATAAAGTTATAGAAAGGAAAACGTGAAATTATAGTAAAATTGTTAAATAGAAAGAATTATAAGAGTGATTTAAGTTAGTTTAAGTCTAAATAATAAGAGTTTTGTGTAAGTTATTAGAAAGTTAATAATAAATTAAATAAATAAATTGTTTTTAATAAAATAAAAATAATAAAATCCAAAAAAATAACTAGTTAAATAAGTATTGTAAAAATTTAACAATAAACAATAAATATTAATTTGTTTATTAAAAAAATAGTTAATTAAGACAAGAAATATTGTTTGAATTTTAATAAAAATATAGTCAAATGATGGGAAATAAAATAAAGTAAAATAATATAAAATCAGAAATTTAATAAGTTAATTATTCTTTGAGAAAATAAATAAATAAGTAAAAATTCGTTGCAGAATGTTCTAGAAAGTTCTAGAAGCTTTTAAAATTGTTTACTTTCCGGTTTCATTTTGGAGGGAAGAATAATTATTGGTAAAAGGGATTGTCCAAAATAAATAAGAGCAAATTAAAGTAATAGAAACAGTTTGCGCCAAAAATATCTTAGACGCGGGAGTTATTTGACTTTTAGCATTTCCGGGGTCAATAGTATATAAACAGGCGATTTTACAAGGGGGGTCTCTCTCTTCCTCTTCTGATATTATCTGAAGGTGAGGTGCTGCAGAAAAATATTTCGATTAGAAATATTTTTCAAATTACGAAGAAATTACTATTCAAACATTCAAACATTCAACGTAGTTCAAACATACATTATTGGATCTCACTGTCTCTTGACAATGTGTATCTTTTATATTTATTAAATATTAATTTCGATTAATATTTAATAAAGACACAAATTGAATATCCCCTGTTTTGGAGCTTTGTATGTTCTTAGTTAACATACCGGGTAACCATCCAGGATTGTTTAATTTTAAAAGATTCCTTGTTGAATGATATAGATTCAATAAACAATTTAACAAAAAGTGGAGTGTTGTGGGGAATGGCCGAGCCATGCTCATGACATGTACCAAAAGTTTGTTAAATTAATGATTCCCAGTCCTCCGTGTAATGTTAGGATTTGCTGTAGGTTTGGCGACAACCAACATTCTGAGCTAAAATAATAAAATTTAGGTTGTCAATAAACCATATAAAAAAAATATATATATATAAAGAAAATAGCATAGGGCATAGAGTTATCCCCAAAATTAGGGTCTGTAGGTAGGATTGAATTTAAAAAATAGAAATTTGAGATTAAAAATAAGAAATCAATTAATGGTAATAATTTGTTTTAGATTTGAAAAAAATATAGATTGCTTGAGTAACTTCTGTTTGTCTGGCTAATCAGTATTTTTATTTTGATAAAGTAAGTTAAATGTAAATAGATACAGTTTAAAATTGTTTGTTTTGTTTCCTAAAAGACATTTAAATTTTCTAATTTAAAATAAAATAAAAATTTCTGATTTCTTAAATTATTAATTTAGAATAAAATATCTAAAGTCATTAATTATTCGAAATTTATTATTTATTTAAAAGATTTAAAAATTAAAATTTTTATAATTTATTAAAATTATTATTTTATTTGTTTAATTAAATGTTTATTGTTCAGGTGAGTTGAGGAATCTGTGATGAAGCTTGATATAAATTTATAAATATTAATAAAATCAAATCTGAGATTCCTAATAAAATCAATTTATTTGAACGATAAAAGAAATTGTGAGAATTAGAAATATTAAAATCAGAATAAAATTAAAATAGAATTTGAGAAATCAGAATAGATGAAAACAGGTGGCTAATTTCACGTGTAATTTCTTATCTAATTTATGGATTTAAATGTCCATTATTTGAACTTATGTCCTTTTCTCTCTAAGATGCCTTGTCTTTCTTCTGTTTAAGTACAGATTGCCGATTCCCCGGTTAAGGAAAATAAGAGAGAGAACGATATATGCTTCAGCTTGACACAAATAAATATTGTTCGTGTTCTAAATGCATGTAAGTTACAAGGGAAGACAAGTCTAAATCATTGAAGGTGATAACAAGGAATAACAATCCAAGTAGCACGTAATATTACGTGAGGATCACTGTAACATTACATTCAATATTAGTAATATAACGGGTTGATGTTACAGTAATATTACCGTGACATTAAAATGTCCGCGTCAAGGTAATATTACAGGGTAATGTTGAGGTAATATTACATAATAATATTACCAAGTAATATTGAGTTAACATTACAGTAATATTACAGTAATATTACAAATATGTAGTAAAATATGAAGCAGACTTTCTTTAATATATTCTAAGAGCTAAGTAGCCGAGTGGTTTAAGGCGCCAACCGACTTGGTCAGCTTACAAGGGTTCAAAACTCAGCGCTCCAAATTTTTTCTACATTATATTTAATTGTAATATTACTTCAATGTCACTGTAATATTAATGTAATATTACTTTGTAACATTACTGTAATATTACCTCAATATTACTTTCTAATATTACCTCAATATTACCTTGTAATATTACCTTGAGGCGGACATTTTAATGTCACGGTAATATTACTGTAACATCAACCTGTAATATTACCAATATTGAATGTAATATTACTGCGATACTCACGTAATATTACGTGCTACTTGGGAACCTCCAAAGGAAAATAATCAAAATTAAATTTGAAACGAACTTTCAGTTAACACAAAAAAATTTTGTTTATTCTAAATCCATGGAATTAAGAGGAACCTACTGAGATGACTTCCATGGATTTAGAACCCCTAACAACATTTTTTGTAGAACGACAATTTTTTTCAAAATTAATTTCGATTATTTTCTTTGGGGTGACTTTTGGGGGTTGTTAATAACCCTTTTTAACAATATGCTATTTTAGATTTTGAAAATCTAACGTCAAATTTATATTTAATAACCTAAAAAATCACCAAGTAAAATTTTTCAAGCGTATTCGGTTATTTAAAAAAAAAAAAAAATTTAATCGACCGCCATATTGGATCCGCCATTTGCAATTTCAAAAGTTTCCACTTTGCACATAAAACTGAAAATAATAACCTACATTTTAAGCTAAAGTAGAACTTTTCCCATTAAAACCAATTTTGGCAGGGGGCAACTTAAAATCAACGATTTCAAGGTTTTTGTAAATCAAAGTTTTTAAAATGCTCTAAAACGCGTAAATGATCTAATCAAGATGTAAGTTCAAGTGATTTTGTTTTGTTTCTATGTATAAAATGAAACTGCGTTAGCCGATTTTCTCTACATTTTTGGTCCATTTAAATTACCTTCCGGACCACCGTGTTCTATATTAGCGAAAGTGTATTATTAATTTATATATACTTGTCACTTTAAAAGAAAGAAATTGAAATTCTTTGGTTCAAATATTTAAAATGTATAGCTAGGAACTTGATTTTGACAAAAAAGTTGAAAAACAGCAAATGAATATGTTTGTGCAATTATACCTTACTTTATAGAAGGTTATTTAAAATTGTGTTTATGAAAAGTCAGCGGCCAAAGAGCTTAATTATTGCAGAATACTCATCTCATTTTGTCTCACTGCCTTTCAAAATTTTAATTGTTTTGAAAATTTCAGCTTTAAATATTCTCGTGGTTAGGTGTTGTTTAATTTTCTTTTAATACATAATAAATATTGAAATTGTTATTAAAACATTATTTACTTAATAAAAGTGTTATAATTATCTTTACTCTCTAAATTTAAATCAGTGAAAAGTCACTGGTGAATCAGCGCGAAATGAGCCACTGATTTCAATCAGTGAGATTTTGACTGAGAATCAATCAAATTGAACTGATTCTCAGTCGAATGTCTTACTGATTGATTCAGTAACACCACTGATTCAATCAGTTACATTTTGACTGAGAATCAGTGAAATTCCATTGAAATTTTCACTGATTCAAATCAGTGGCTCATTTCGCGCTGATTCACCAGTGACTTTTCACTGATTTAAATTTAGAGAGTAGCGAAATGCTGTGAAATTATAGTGAAGTATAAAAAAGAAATCAAGAAGGATTGATGTGACTACGATAAAAAATAAGTTGATAAAATTATGATTCTGTATTTATATTTTTATTTTCAAAATAATAAAGAAATTTATGTATGCATTTAGTTTTGTCATTAATATGTTATTTAAGTTTAAATTGATATGATTTTCTAATATTTCGATAAATAGTTTCTGTTATTCTTACTTTTATTTCAATTAATTTTATTAAAAGTAGGGTTATTAAAATTGTAAATAAACTTAATAAGTTTTTAATACCACGATATATATTATTTCATAAAGGCTTTTAACGTATAAAAATTGAATTTTAATTTTTCATTTTACGTTTTTCTTTTCGTTAGGTATTTTAAAATTTAGAAGGTACTTATTATATACAAAAAAATAACGTATGTAGGTACTTAAATCTAAATCAAATTTATCAATTAATTTAAATATAACAATGTTTTAGTTTTAAATATTTTATTAATAATGTTAGTTTTTAAAATTAAATCATATGATTCGTTGATTACAGACTTAATAAAACTTTTATGTTTGATGTAAACAAAAGTTAAATGTTATTTTAATAAACTTTAAAATAAAAAATCCATTTATCACATTATGCAAAATTATATTAATCTAAATTTTAATTAATAATTCATAGTAATTGATAAAACTAAATATAGTTAAAAAATGTATTTATTGTTTTAAAAAGATAAATATAGATGTGACGCGATCTGAAGAAAGGGACCTTAGAGGCAAACAATCCATTTTCAGTTTATGGTTGATTCAACTTCAATAATAGTACATTGTGTACCGAGGAGGCAAAATAAGCCTTTTTTCGCTGAGCGAAATTTTGTCAATACGAGGCTTAGATGTAGCCAACGAGCCAACGGCGAGTGGCGAAAGTCAAAGCCGAGTATTACAAAATTTTGCAAAGCGAAAAAGCTTGCCTCCGAGGTGCACATAGTGCTTTATATAACAAAAGCATTAAAACATTATTGACACTTTAGGCGGCACGCGTCGCCTTGTCGTCTCGTAGATGAAACGAACTCCCGACGCGACAGATACGATTTACTGTTGATTTTAACTTAATAAACCTTGTAATATTAATTTATTGACCGAATTTAAGTTTAATTTGATTCGCGAACGCGAATAAACACGATAATAGTGATGACAGTGAGTGACCTGTCAACCTGTAAACAAATAGAATTTTTAGGTTACGTCCGCTGTTACATTTAAACTGTTTAAAAAACAAATAATACCGAATTACTTTCACAAGTGACACAATGATGGCAGCACTGTATTTCAAATAATAAATGATATGACAAGATGTTCTAAGGCTCTAAATTGTTAAAAGTGATTAAATGCGCAAGCCCAGATTTTGAAAAAGTCCACTTTTGCGTACAGTACGTAAAAGTAGTCTTTTACGGACTACGCACATGCGCACTAGCAGCGCTAGTAGCCAATCACAGAAAAGGTCACTTTACGTACAAAAAATAGGCACAAAAACACATGTTTTAATGCTTCAGTTATATAAAAGTTTTTTTTTCCATTATTTGAAGTCAGAAAATGTTTTTATTAATTATTTTTCAACTTATGACAATTCAAACATCAACGATTTGTACAGAGCGCCATGTGCGCTCGTCTTTTCTTTATGCTCTCCTGTAAAATTACCGATTTGCTTCTAAGGTCCCTTTCTTCAGATCGCGTCACAGATAATTACATAATTAGTGTAATTTTATAATAAATTATTTCTTCTCGTTTATATTTCTTCTTCTTTTTTATTTTTATTTGACTACTTTTTTACTAATTTCACTTAAAGATAATCACATAAATCTTTTTATTAAATTATTTTTTCAATAAAAATAACAATTTTCATTATAAGGTTAGATAAATATAACCACGTGAATGTTTCAGACTGAAAATGTCAGTTTTTGACTGCTTATTTGTTTCGAAGATTTTCATTATCGCTAAATCACTAAAGCTCGTATGAAAAAGTTGACTATACCTATAGCTGACCTAAAGGTGCGTTTCGCTGTTACATTTAAAAAGTCTTTAGAAAAATACATATTTTACTAAAATACGAAATTTCGAAATTCAAACATTAACAAAAGAAATAGCAATTTATTAAAACAGTTCAGGGAAAATAGCAGAAAAATTAATAGAAATTAGCAGTACATTTCCTTATTATAGCTTTATTAAAAAATTCGGAGGTTCGCCACGCTAAATTTTTTTTCCTGTAATGATTTAAAGATTTTTAAACTTAATATTATTTATTCACATTATTCATACCTAAAATGTGTAAGTTGTATAGTGACCATCTGCAGTATAGCTTTTCAAAATTCAAAAAGCAGAAAATTTAAATTCTTAAGATTTTTTACGAATTCCCAATGCTTTCTACCGATTTTCGTGTCGTTTTACTAAATCCCGGATCTTTACAGAAATTTTAAGCTTTTTTAGGTTGTGTATAAAAAATGAAAATTAAATAATAATAATCTCCGTAAACTCCTGAAGTTAGTTAGTATTAATATTTATTCATCTTTTCTGTTCACGTTTTAAAAACTGAAGTGAAGTTAGTCCCTGTTATTTTATTTTGTGCTGGTTTTTAATTGTCATTTGAATAAAAAAAAAGTTTCGAAAAATGATTTAAAAATTTATTATGGTTTTTGAAGAAGTTAAAAATATGTAGGTACACATACAATTAATTTCCTAAATTTTCAGTTATTATCTCAAATTTAAATTATTGTCTTCAATTTTTCATTATATAACGATTTTTTAATTATTTTCTTTTGCTTCAAAATAAATTCTGCAATTTTTCTTAATTTTCATCAATTTATAATTAAATTCATTATTTTGTCATTACTTTTAAAACTTTCAATTATTTATCCGATATTGCAATTATTTTCATACATTTTCGTTATTTCTGCGATTTTATAATTATTCTCTTTAATTAAATTTTTCAAGTAATTTTGTAATTATTATTTTTTTTTTAAACATAAACTCTATGATTTTTTCAGTTATTTCTCTCAACTTTTATTGAATGTCTTCAATTTTTCATATTTTAATTATTTTCATCATAATTTAATTTTCTTTCCCAATCTTAAATTATTTTCAGCATATTTCAATTACTTTTTTTCAATTTTGAATTAATTTGATCATTTTACAAATATTTTTCTCGATTGTTAATCATTATTCTCATTTTCTAAAATTATTTTCTAAGATTTTTAAGTATTTTTCTGGAAATTAAAATATTTTCTTCCATTTTTAATTATTTTCATTTGTTATCAGAATTTCAGAATTTTTTTTTTTTAAATTAATTATCGTAAATTTCAATTATTTTTAGCTTTCTTCCAGACTTTTCTCCAATTTTTAGTTTTTCTCATATTATAAAATTAATTTCTAAAATTTTTCAAGTAATTTTCTCAAATTTCTATTATTTTCTTCAATTTATATTTTTTTTATTTGTTTTCAAAATTTCCAAAAAATTTTATTAATTATCGTAAATTTCAATTATTTTTAGCATTTTTCCAGTCTTTTCTCTAATTTTTAGTTATTCCAGGCCTCATACTCAGTTTCGCAACAAAAAATAGTGTCAAAAGTGGCATAAACTGTTCAAAAAGGTGGCAAAATAGTGGCATATTTTTGTTAACAAATATATATAAATCTATTTATTTATTTAATCTTATGGTTGTAAAAATAATAGAAATGAATACTATTACTGTTTTTATTTTATAAAATATATTAAAAATACATTAATCAGGGTTGCCACAAAAACATAATTTGAAAATTGCATGACTTTTCCAGGTTTTTCAGACCATTTCCACAAAAATTCCAGGTCCAAATACAAAATATTCAAATTAAATGAATAATAAATTATCAATCAGAATATCGAGTGACTTTTGAAGAAAATTGAATGCATTTTAAAAAGGTTTTTCAAGGTCAAAAATAATTTTTTTTAAGTTTACTATTGATGTATTATTTTTAATTTTGAGATTAATGTTGTTCAACAATTTCGTACTAAAAACACAAAAAGAAATAATATATTCATATTATTTTTCATCAAATTCCATTACCAAATACAAAATAAGTAGCAACATTAACACGCACCCAAGGGTCTCAGAAACTTTGCATTATTGTTAGTCATTTAAAACTATAAATTTTTGCAAATGCAATAAATAATGAAAACTACGAGAATAATTACAAAATAATTACAAAATTGAAGAAAACATCTAAAAAATGAAAAACAAGAATTGACAATTAAAAACAAAATTCGATAAATGATTAGATCAAAAGGCAACTGAAAAAAATAATTGAAAAAATTAAACAAGTAATATTGAATTAAGAAATTCAAAAGCAAGAAAAAATTAAGAAAATTATAGAAATAATTGTTGTAAATAATTACAAATTAAACAACTAGATTGAAAATCGAAAAAAAATTGAAGAATGAAATTGAAATTTAAAGAATATAATTAAAAATTGAAAAAAGTAGGTAATTAAAAAGCTGTTAACTATGGAATATATAAGAAAATAATTAAAAACAGAAGAATAGAATTGAAATTTTAAGAAAATAATAAAAATATGAAGAAATAAATCGAAAATTAAAGAGTTAAATTCAAATTTAAAAAAATAATTGATAATTAAAAAAAGGTGAGAATTATTGAATATTGAATAAAATAATTGAAAATTAAAGACTGCAATTTCACATTAAAAATAATAATTGAGAACTGATGAAATAATTAAAACTTGAAGAATTAAATTAAAGATTAAGGAATTAAATTAAAAGTTTAGGGAAATAATTGACAAATAAAAAAAATTAGAAAACTGTAGAGAATGATCGACAACAGAAAAAATCATTTTCAAAATTAATAAATAATTATAAATTTTAAGAAAAATAATAATACATTCAAAAATTTGTAGAAAATAATTGAAAATTGCGGAAAAAATTAATAATCGAAAGATATAATTGAAAATCCAGCAGAATAAATGAAAAATTTAAGAAAATATTTGAAAAATGACGAAAATAATGGACAATTATTGAAAACAAAATTCTAAAAAAGACTAGATTAATAGACAACAAAACAAAAAAATTGAAAAAATTGTAGTAAGTAATGATAAATTGTAGAGAATAATTAATAATTAAAAGAAATAATTAAGAAATGATGAGAATAATAATTGGAGAAAATATTAAAAATTGAAGAAATAAATTGAAGATTAAAGAATTAAATTTAAACTGTAAGAAAATAATTGATAATTAAAAGATAAATTACTAAATGACTAAAATAATTGAATATTTAAAAAATTCTTGACAATTGAAAATTAAAGAATAATTATAAAATTGTAGGAAAACATTAAGTTGTCAATTAAAAACTGAAGAATTGTATTGAAATTAGAAAAAAAATATTGATAATTGGATAAAGGCGAGAATTATTGAACATTGAATAAAATAATTCAAAATTAAAGAAAATAATTGAGAATTGAAGAAAATAATTGAAAATGGAGGAAATAAATTGAAATTTAAAGAATTAAATTGAAATGTGAAGAAGATAATTGATAATTGAAAGAAAAATTACAAAATGACGAAAATAATTGAGAAATGAGGAAATTAATTGACAATTGCCAAAAAAAATTCGAAAGCTGTTGAGAATAATCGACAACAGAACAAAATAATTAAAAAAATTAATTAATAATTATAAAATTTAAGGAAAATAATTTTATATTGAATATCACTTTCTATTCATGATTTCAATCAATGAAGTTTCACAGAAAATCAGTTGAAAATGACTAAATTGTCATTAATTTTTTACTGATTGATAGATGGAAATAATTTTCAATTTTAGTAACAGCATTGAAAATTTGAATTATTTTCTATAGATCAATCAGGTAAAAGTCACCGACAATTCAGCAGTTTTCAACTTATTTCAAATAAATAAATAAATTTTTTAAAACAACCTTTTATAAAATTCCCTGACTTTTCATACGCCAAACTGAATAGAACACTTAGAATTTTGAAAACCTGATTAAATTAAAAAAATATGAAATACTTCATTTACAAAATTTCTTGAATATAATTATTTTTCTTTTCTACTTTAACTGGACTAAGAGGAATATTATCAACCTGTCCATTTCTTAATTTTGTGTGATTTATGATGTTTTAATAATCTCCAATATTTTAAGGTTTATTTTAAGTCCTTATTTCCATTTATTTTAACCTATGAGTTACTTGTTTTCAATTTTTTCCCCGAAAATTAGAAAATTTCCCCCCCCTCTTTATTTCGTAAAGTTTGGAAAAATTCCCTATTTAAAAAAAAAATGGAAATTATTTTTAAAGATTGGAAAAATTCCAAACATAGTGGATTTTTTCCGAAAATTCGTAAATAAATCCCAGGAATTGGTGGAAAAAATTCCAATGTTTCAAGAAAAACTATTTTTATCAAATCATTGGAATTTTTTTTCCAAAAAATTGGAAAATCGTCAAAATGCGATGAATTTTTTCCCAGAAGTAAAAAATATAAATCCTAAGTCTAGATGAAAATATTTCCGTATTTCAGAAAAATGGACTTATTCCAAAAAAAATCGGAAATTAGTCCTAAAGATTAGAAAATTTCCCGAATAATATAATGGATTTCCTCACAAAGTTCAGAAACAAATCCTATCAATAAACCACAATGCGTTTCCTCTTTTTTGGCTTCTGCTTCAGTTTTTCGGTCATTTTCTTCCGTCTCAATAAAAATAATTTTTAATAATTTTATAATTCCAACCAATTAAATACATTCTTTATAATTGAAGTCTAATACTTAGAGACTTATTAAACATCTGAGTTGAAAATAGTGTCATTAGTGGCATTTTTTTCAAAATAGTAGCTAAATAGTGGCATCAGTTGAAAAAAGTGTCAAAAAGTGGCAATAGTGGCATGAGTATGAGGCCTGTTATTTACATTTTCTAAAATTATTTTCTAAGATGTTTAAGAATTTTTCTAAAATTTCAATTGTTTTCTTCAATTTTTATTTAGGGTAAACCAGACAGTTGTCGGCCAGTTAAGAGTATCCTTTCGCTAAAAACGGTATCAAAATTGTACCGAGCATTGTACATTAATTTTTAAAAAACATACTTGTTTTTTATGACTGCCTTAAACTGTCTATTCAAAAACATTAAGAAAAAAATTTATTTTACTACTTAAAATATTGTGTTGTTTACAAGTAACAAAAAGACAGTTGTCGGCCAGCAAACACACAGATATCGGCTTCCTTCTAGACAGTAGTCGGCCACCTTAAAAAATCTATTAAAAAATTTTTTTTTTTAATTACTCAAGCTTAAACTTCTTTATTGAGATTTTAGGAACTTAAATATTAAAAATAAATTTCAATATCTTTTCAAATTTTCTTCCTATAACTGCATTTGTGGAAGACTATTTCGAGGACTATTCTAAAGAGTGCTCTTAATGACTTTTACCGACTTTTTCACTCGAATTTAACACTACTTTTTGTTTTCACTATAAATTCGCCACTTTTTGAGCATCAATAATAAATCCAACGTATTTATAACGACAAATCATCTAATTACAAGAATCCTTAAGAAAAAAATTTTTTGTTTTAAAATTTACAACCGGATTTACATTTTTTAATGAGGTGGCCGACAGCTGTCTGGTTACAAGATTTAACAAGACAGTAGTCGGCCACCTTTAAAAAGCTATTAAAATTTTTTTTTTTTTTAATTACTCGAGCTTAAATCTATTTATTGAGATGTTAGGAACTTGAATATTAAAAATAAATTTCAATATCTTATCAAATTTTTTTGTTATAACTGCATCCTTGGAAAAATATTTTACAGAGAATTCTTAATAACTCACCGTTTTCTCCACCCAAATTTAACACTACTTTTTGTTTTCACTATAAACTCGCTACTATTTGAGCACCAATAATGAATCCAACGTATTTCTAACGACAAATCATGTAATTACCAGAATCTTAAAGAAAAAAAATTTTTTGTTCTAAATTTCACAACAGTATTCACATTTTTCTGTAAGGTGGCCGACAACTATAGGGTGGCCGAAAACTGTCTGGTTTACCCTATTTTCTTTTTTTTTTTAATAATTGATTTCTAAGATTTTCATGTATTTTTTTTCAAATTTCAATTATTTTTTCTTTATTTAAAAAAAATTCTGTACTTTTTTCAATTATCACACTTAAATATCATTTATTTGTTACAACTTATCATTGTTTGCATATTTTAATTATTTTCGTCAAGTTTTAAAATTTAAAAAAAAATTTCAATTATTTTCCAAAATCTATTTCCTTCAATTTTCAATTCTTTAAATTTGTTTCATAATTTTAAAAATTAATTATTATTTATATGACTTTTCAATTATTTCATTATTTATATTATTTTCAATTTTTTTTCTCGTTCTTTTTTATAATTGCCGAAAATTTTTACTTATTTCTCTTTAATTAAAACTTGTTCTGTTCAATTTTAAATTATTTTTATCTTTTTTCATTTATTTTCTTTAATTTTTAATTATTTTTTATATTTCAATAAACTTCTGAAAGTTTAAGTATTTTAGTCAAATTTTGTTCAACTTTCCTTTATTTCAAATATTTTATGTAATTTGTTTAATTATTTTCTCAAATTTTAATTTTTTTTTTTTTTTTAAATTTATTTATCTCAATTTTTAACCATGTTTTTTCAATTTTCAATTATTTTCTCTAATTTTGCATTATTCAATTTGTAATTTACTTTTAAGATTCTCAAGTATTTTTCTCAAAATTTAATTATTTTCTTTATGTTTAAAACATTTTTATGATTGTTTAAATTACTTTCCCCAATTTTTAATTGATTTAATTTTTTTTTTCAATTAATTTTCAAAATTTGCAATTATTTGTTTAATTTCAATTATTTTTTGCAATTCTTTTTAATTCTAAAATATTATAAATTTTGTCCTTAATAAATATTTATTTTATTTATATTAACTGATTTTTAAATATTATATTTAAAATATTTATTTTTCTTATTAGATAAATAGTATTTACCGATTTTTTATATTTATTATTGTATTTTATAATTTGAAAATGCATGAGAAACTAATCGCGCGCTTGCGCGCGTTTTATTTTGCTAGTTGTAAATAAAGAAAAGTAATTATATATTTTAGAAATAAAAAAACATTTGATTCACAATTGTAAAAAGTGGAACAAAAACACGGACAAATTAAAAAACCCTATAGAACAAAAGAAGACTTCTATAAAAAGAGGATAAGAGGAACTACTGGATGGGTAGTCACCCAAAGCTTTTTACATAGGAATATATTAAACACTTTAACCGTGGTAAAAGTAAAAAATTAATACAATGTGGCGCATTTCCTTGTCCACCCTATTTGAAAAAAGTGACATAATTATAAATAGAACCTATAATCTTGGATTTTTAGCATTTATTAAAACTATTTATCCAACATAAAGAGGGTCTTTACGCTATACTCGTTGAGTGCACAAAACAATATTAAGTAATGAATATTCACTTACGCATCTTTCATCGAATTCCTTCTCGATTTTCTTTTCGATCCAGGTCTTACTTTTTTCTTCACAGCTTTTCCCTGACGTACTACAAATTTGTTATTCGTCATTTTTGTTAGATTTGCCACAAATGTGGAAATTTTCTTAATATTTTGAGTAAAACACTGTATAAAACAATGACAAGCTCTACAAATGTTCGTTGAAAAACGGTATAGAACAATTAATGTATTGATGATAGGATAATAACAAGAAACTTGTCTATTAGCGCCACGTTAACAATACGGCAAATTTAATAAACATTATAAATTCCTTGCGTCAGATTTCAAAATTTAGTCCAACGCAGGATGAAATTTTTAGTCGTAAATCGCGAAATAGTTCATTCTTCAAAACTTGGGAGAGGATAGAAATATCTTCTGTATTTTTTTCCTCTCACCCTTGAGGCTTAACGATTTCGCGATTTAAAACTTCATTCTATTTAGGGTACGTCTTTGTTTTATATTGGTGCATCAGATCGGTCATGGTAGGATTGCATAATTTTAAGGTTATTTCAGAATGTGTCAATTTTGAATATTAAGACGTTGATCAATTGTTTCCTGTTACCGTTCTTGCATTTATATCGAGGATGAGTTGAATAGATTCGCGTATCGGAATTCGGAAACGCGAAGCATGAGAGAAAAGAGGACAAATATATTTTCTGTCCTTTTCACTCTCCTTTTCTATCTCATGATTGTGTTCGGTTTGCATATTGTTCCGTTTAGGAATAACAATACATTTTTACGAACGTCTATTGTTGAGAAATTTATCCTCTTGGAGATCTATAATGAATGAGCTTATTTTAATGACCTGTCAACATGAGTTCAAAGAGCAGGTAGAAAAGAAAACCGATATTGGCACGTGTCAGCAGGACTGCGCTAGTGGTTATTAGATAAAATGCTAACACAAAATATTTTAATGGGAATAAAAAATGAATTAAATTTTTTAAAATTTTCAACAGAATTCAAAAATATGAAGAATATTGTGCTTGTTTTTTTTAATGCACTGGACCGGAAGTTTCAACAAAATTCCCTAGTAAAAATGCCTAATATGACATTTACACAGTCAAATACCATATAATTGCTTTTTTGGCATTATTATCACAGAGAGAGATAGAGAGAGAGAGAGAGAGAGAGAGAGAGAGAGAGAGAGAGACTAAAAAAAACTAAAAAATGTCGTGAAAAAATTTATGGATTTTTTAGGTAATTTTGGTGCTGTGTTATGTAAAAATAATGATGATTAATAAATAAATTAAGACATCATTTATAATATTACTCCATTTCCAGTAAATAACTTCAGATCTTTTTATTTAAGACCGGAACTGTGAATGACGCCATTACACTTCAATTGTTTCGAGCACTTTTTTAAGAAAATTTGCTATTCATTTTGCTGCAGAAGTGCTCGAAACATTTGAAGTGACATGGCGTCATTCGCAGTTCCGGTCTTAAATGAAAAGGTCTATTGTTGAGATTCTACCGTGACGTATGTGGTGCCTCCTGTGACCTTCAAGAAGATGCGACTCTTTTCTTTTAACAGCGCGCCAAGAAGACTGGAAAAATAAGGTAAAATGCGTGTGCAGAGTGTAAAGGCCAAATCAGATAGAAATATGGTTACGGGACCAGAGCATGAGACAGAAAAGGACAGAAACAATCGCTGTCCTTTATTATCTCATGCCCTGCTCCCGTAACCGTATTCGTTGAGCTTTGGGCTTAGAGACAGAGACTGTTTCTGTCCTTTTCTGTCTCATGCTCTCGACCCGTAACCGTATTTCTATCTGCTTAAGCCTTTAACCAGGGAAATAGGCAAGAAGAAGGCGCCTCTTTTCCTTTCGAGCTTTGCTCAGTTACGAATTTGATTATTCTGCGCACAATAACGCACGTAAGAAGGGGAAGCGAGAAGCAGCTGTTGGTTGTTGATTATCAGCTAGCTTCTCCCTCTAATTCTGCGCAGAATACTCAAATTCGTATCTGAGCACAGCCCGAACGAAAATAGGCGCCTACTGCTAGCCTGCTTACCGCGCCACTGTTTCCTGTGACAAAACTACCTAGTTTCACCTCCTTTCTTGTTTTTCGCAAAAAAGCATGTAATGAGCGGCGAGTTCTATTGAAAAGAAGATTGTTGACGTAAAGTAAGTATTTATTATATTCTTTTGACACAACAAGGTGCAACTTGCTCGTTCAAACGAGTGCTTGTAAATTTCTGGTCTTAAAAAATTAGGCTTTATGTAAGAAAACCTACCGTTCCCGATGATTTTACAAGCAAAATGTTTTTCGATCCTTTGTCCGCTTCTACTTTCCGCTATTACCTAATCTCAATTACCATTATCGCTAGCTAAAGCTACACTTGCCCTATTAGTTAAAAAAAATTAAGGTACCGCGGTAATTAATAAATTCTGACAGTGAATAAGAAGTGATAGATTAATCTAATATATGAAAGAGTATTCTGACAAACTTTTTCTTTTTCAGAATGTTTGGTACAAAAGTAGTCTGTGAACCCAAGAAAAAGCTGGTAAAACAGTTAACCTACATGACAAAGAGGACGAAACATTTGTTAGCAGAAATAATGAAGGGTGGTAAGGACCTTTATAAGTACTATATTATATAAAACTAGTATGAACTCAATAACGAGAATATTATGTTTCTGTCATAAATAGGCAAGCTATCTTCTAAAAATTATTTGTTATAAATATTTATAAATGTAGATTTTTTCAATATTATTAGTTTTTGTATTTTTTGGAAGTTAAATTTAAACTAAATATTTGTTTTCCCATATATTTTATTTTGTAGATACCTAGTAATATTAGTCCAGACAGCCGGGTCTTATATTTTTGTATATTTGTGTATATTTTTTGTATTTTGTACATTTCTCAATTTTAAATTTTTTTGAAAACTTCGATTCTTTTATTTTATAATATGTAAATTTAATCTTGTTGTAAATATTCTCATTTTAACATCGTTCTTCTATTTTATAGAATTTCTTTTCTTTTAAAATTTTGTTCTCTTTAGTCTTCAGTAATATATTTTGAAGTTTTTTTAATTATCTCCTTATTTTTTGTTTTAGTTTAAAAAAAATGTCCTTAAATAGTTTAATTTTTCTAAAAGAGTTCCACTTTTTATATATTTTTATGCCTTTATTTTATTCCTCCGTTGGTTTCTTAATTTTCTTCTAATTTCTTTAATAATGTCCGCTTGAAATTTTTTTTACGTTCTTAATTTTGTGATCATATGAATTTTAAAATATTTTTTTGAAATTTTCTCATTTATTCGACATAATTTATTTGATTTTGCTTAAATATTTTATTCTTTATTATTTCTTATTATATGTTCTATCAGTTTAAAAAATAAAAAAATAAAAATAAAAATTTTGAGCTGTCATATACTGATAATATTTAAAAAAATCAATTTTTGATTTATATAAAAAAGGTCCGATTTAAAATAAAAATCAGATATTTTTTTTTAAGTCATGATTTTTATCAGCCCTGTTATAAAAACATTAAAAAAGCTGCTCAACTACTTTATAATATATTATTTCAAAATTGTAATATTTAATTTTCATTTTTAAAAATCTGGAAAAATTGTGCTCTAAGATCCGGGAAATCCGGGAATTTACCGGGAATTTAAAATTGACAGTTTGCTAGACACCCTGTATTTTCTTAATTTTTCAATTATTTTTTTTAATTTTTTTCAATTTGCAATCTAGTTGTTTAATGTTCAATTTTTTCCAACAATTAGGTATTACTATAATTTTCATAGTTTTCAAATTATTTTGTTTAAATTTAATATTGTTTGATTATTTGAATTATTTTTTCCAAGTGTGAATTAATCTACTTTTTCACTATTTTTTTTAATTATTATTTATTTCCCTCAAATTTCAATTGTTTGCAACAATTTTTTAAATTATTCTCTTAAAATTTTATAATTATTCTTTAATTTTTTCAATAATTATTTTTTTCGATTTTGCATTAATCTGGCCATTGTTAGAGTTTTGTTCTCAATTTCAATTTATTTTTTCAAATTTTAATTCAATTTATAAATTTTTAATTTATTTCATCAAGTTTTTATTATTTTTTTGAATTTAAATTATTTTTGTCTATTTTCAATTTAGTTTTTCAATTTGCAATTATTTCTAATATTTATTTCTTTAATTTTCTTAATTTTTAAATTTTCTAGTTTAAATTTAATGTTTATTGTTTAGTTTTTTAAATTATTCTTTAATTGTGTAATTATCTAAATATTTTTCAAGTTTTATTTTCAATTGTGAATTATTTTCGTTATTATTCAGTTAAAAAGTTGTTTAAAAAATATTATTTTGACATTTTAGGATAAGTAAACACTAAATTTCCTTCTATTTAAAAAGTAAAACATTTTAAGACCATATTTAACATATTCAATTTTTCAATGGAAGTCGCCATCATAGACTTTGAAGCAAATTTTTTGTCCCCTTTTTGTTTCCTATTTTTAAAAGAAATTGACCCTATTCCCCTTTTTTACTAACAATAGGGACTGTGATCCCTGTAAAAACCAGGATTTTCAAAATTTTTCAATTTTTGAAATATTTATAAGTTAGGTTGAAATAGCACTACAGGGTTCACTATAACAGCTCAATCGATGAGTTTTCAAAAGACCAAAAGAATAAAACAATTACATTTTTTCCTTTTTCTAAAAAAAAAATAATCAATTTCTCAAAAAATATTGTTTTTGTAAAAAGTTTTAAATGTAAAAAATATAATTAGAATTGATGGATTGGGTTCAAACGTATGTCATAATTTGTCTCCCTGAGGGATCTATAATTTCGTAAAAACAACATATGTGACTCCATTATAGAAAACGTGCCTTAGCTCCCAAATGTCAACTTTACAGGGTGTGCGTTTAAAGTTGCAGCAATGCATTGAAACCAATGTAACATTCCTACGCTTCTTACTTAATAAGACCAGCATTTCTTTAAAACAATAATTTTTTATTTTTGGAAATGAAAGAGCTAATAAAAATCTGTCAATTGGCATTAAAAAGTAAAAATTTATTATTTGGAGCTAAGGCACCTTTTGTCATGGACAGTCACATATTTCTAAGTATTATAGTTTTTGACATATTGGTCCAGACCGTGAGAGTCGTCTTCTAATATTTTTCCTCTTCAAAACAGAGGAAAATACTATTGGTTGTATTATAATTAGCTCATTTTGAGTAAAAAAACTCAAGAGGATTTTATGATAGGAATGTTCCGCTCAAAAAAAGAAGATATTTTTTTTGGTGTACATCTTATTCATATATACATATATGTATAATAAAAATAATGTAATTCTAAAGAATTCAAATTTTTTTGTGCAAATACACTTATATATAAATAACAATATAATTACTCAATAAATTAATCCATCTCTCATAATAAAAATTATTAAATTAATTAATTTACTATTAATGACATATTTATAAATTTTATATTCCATTCAAATAATTACTACTTATTTTAAAGATTATTAAAGTTATAAACAATGTTATATAACAAAATGTAAGTCCTACAGAAGATATAATTAATAAACAACCAAATATATATGTGCGACTGTCCATGAGGAAGTGTGCCTTAGCTCCCAAACGTCAAATTTACAGGGTGAGCGTCTAAAGTTGCATCAATATTGGAAAAAGAGAGGAATTAGGATGGAATGTGAATTCCTTTTTATTCATTTTATAAAATTTCAACTAATCTTGTTCATATTTTAATTTTGTAAATTGTAGGGAAATGAATTATTTTTCAGGTGAAGAGAAAGAACTGAACACCTTTCTTGAAGATATATTAAAAAAACAAACGGAAAGAAACAGAGATAAAGGCGAGAAAGATGTAAATGACGATGAACGTGAATCGAAACGAGCATATGCAAATAGTGAAAATAAATGGGAAGATCTTACTGACGGAACGAGTGAAGGAAATGATTTGAAAGCAAAAAATAAGAAGAACCAAGAAAGCAATAAAAAAAAAACAAAAAAGGAAGAGAGCTGAGCAGAGTACAGAAAGAGTTAAAAGGAAGAAGGAAAATGAAAAGACTAATGTAAAAGAAAAAAAGGAGAAGAGAGTAAAGGAACCCGAAGAGGAAACAGGGGAAAAAGAAAGGAATGAGGATGGTGTAAAGGAACCTGAAAAAGAAACACCGGAAAAAGAGAAAAATGCTAAATCGTGAGTGTTAGAACTGCAAACAATCTTTTATCCAATATATAGAAATTAAAAATGTTTACATGCTTTACTTACCTTTATTTAAAAAATTTTTTTCGACCGAATTCATTTCAATTCAGGCAGGCTAGACCTGTTCAGGACTGAAAGTAATTTTTGTCTTCAAAATGTCGTTTTATAAAGAATTTTAGACGACACGTATTTTTTTTTTGCTGAAAAATTTTTTTTTTGGAAGTTATAAGGATTTGAAGTTTAAAAGTAGGGAACTTCGTTTCTACAAAATTTAGGGGGAAAAATCTTTAGTGTTGAAACTTTATAAATAATTAAGATAATTTATTTTTTCTTCTGGCATCTGAAACCACCTTTTTTTTTGCTCAAAATTTTTTGGAGAATTGTGGTCATAGGGAGGAATATTTTCCATAAGAATTTAACTTGTGCCCGATTATGGTACAAGAGAAAAAAAATTTTATTTATTTTTTTAAAGAAAAACATCATTTTTTTCAAGAAATACACTGGATAGGAAAAAATTTCTCAAATAAAAGTTGTTTGTCTTTAAAAAATCTAAAATAATGTCTGTCATTTTTCTCTATTTTGCGTTTTTTCAGCCAATTATGAAAAAAATTGATTAGACGCTCACATTTGTTACGTTTTTAATGTCGGTATCAATATTTTTTGATTTAAAATTTGTTTCTTCCACATTAACATATAAATAGTTAATTATCTTTGCTGTCACTAAAGTTACAATTGTTGACAATTTTTGTGTTTAATAACGTAATAGCGTTTATAAATATTGAGACGTTAATGAGTTATATATTATTGTTGAAAAAACCAAAGGTAATAGTTACATGATTTTGCATGGAAATGTCATCATTATTTTTGTTTAAAGTTCAAAGAGTTTAACAACAGAGAGTTTTATCATTTTTTTTTTCATAATTGGCTGAAAAAACGCAAAATAGAGAAAAATGACACAAGACATTATTTTAGATTTTTTAAAGACAAACCACTTTTATTTGAGAAATTTTTTCATATCCAGTGTATTTCTTGAAAAAAATGATGTTTTTCTTTAAAAAAATAAATAAATAATTTTTTCTCTTGTACCATAATCGGGCACAAGTTAAATTCTTAGGGAAAATATTCCTCCCTATGACCACAATTCCCAAAAAACTTTTGAGCAAAAAAAAGGTGGGGTTTTTGAGTAAATTCAATTTTAAGTTTTTTAGTGAAATGACTACCATTTTGTTATTTTTTAATATTTTTTAATTTTTCCAATGTATTTGAAAAGACGAACAGAAGCCTTTTCAGATGCAAGAAGAAAAAATAAATTATCTTAATTACTTATAAAGTTCCAGCACTTTAAAGATTTTTCCCCCTAGATTTTGTAGAAACGAAGTTTCCCACTTTTAAACTTCAAATCCTTATAACTTAAAAAAAAAAAAAAATTTCAGCAAAATAAAAAAATACGTGTTGTCTAAAATTCTTTATAAAACGACATTTTGAAGGCAAAAATTACTTTCAGTCCCGAACAGGTCTAGCCTGCCTGATTTGAAATGAATTCGGTCTTTCTATAAAATGAATAGAATTAATCAACATTAAATTTGATGTGCTTTAAAGAAAAAGGGTATCTAAAAAAAGCAAATAATAAACAAAAATTTAAATAAAGAAAGGTTTCCTTCTTTTAGGAATTATTCTATTGGATTCTTTGCTTAAAATAAAAGGAATGCATCTCGGTTTAAAAACATAATATTCTTAATTTTTATATAGGTAATCTGTACACAAATGAAAACTGCAAGGAGTCGTCAACTTCATTTTACTTGAAAATTAGAGAATGTTAGCTAATATTAACGAGAATCTATATATAACTAATAATTGTCAAATTCTTTCATTCCTTCATTCATTTTGTCTGTCCACACCTGAAGTTTGGCACTTAGATATTTTTTGTTTTACACCAGTTACTTTTTAAAAAATATATTTACATTTATTAAAATTTTAATTTGAAAATATCAGTTGAAATAATTTTACTTTTCAATTATTAATAAATCTATAATTTTTTCTATAATTGTCAACAGTTGTCAAATTGCCTTTTTATTGACCTTTTTATTTAAGAACGGAATGGTGAATGACGCCATGACACTGTAATTGTTTCGAGCACTTTATTAAGAAAATAACTATTCGTTTTGCTCTTTAATTTTTTAAATTATTTTTTCTAACACACGCACCGAAAGTACAATCTTTCTTACCTGTGAAGAGGTCAGAAAGTGAGTCTTTTCCGGCAACAGGGAGGGAATGTTATATTGTTCCATTGTCGAATATGCACCTCAGTTTTAGAATTTTTTTTTAATATTATCAATTATTTTCCTCATTTCTCAATTATTTTCTCTAATATTTAATTATTTTCGTCATTTTGTAATCTTATTCTTTCAATTATTAATTAACTATTATCTTAATATTTAAATTTAATTCTATAATCTTCAAATTGTCATTCCATTTTTTAATTTTCAATTATTACTTTAATATTAAAAAATCTTTCACCTTTGGTCAATTATTTTATTTTAACTATCATTAAGTTTATTTAATATTAAATGTAATCGTTCAAATATTTCCTTTAATTCTCAATTTCTTTTTTATTTAGTAATTCCATTTTTCAGTATTCAACTTTTTCTTCTTCATGTAATAATTCTCGGATTTTATCACTAACTTTTTCAATTTTGAATTATATTTTTTTAATTTCAATTACATTCTTCAGTTTTTAATTATTTGTACGATTTTCAACTAACTCTTCAACATTCAAAAATTCTCGGCTTTATTCAGTTAATTTTTTGAATCATAAAAATAGATTTAAAATTTCGATTGAACAAATTTATTTAACTTTCTTCTTTCTTCAAGTTTCTACAACTATTTTTTTCAATTCCTGATTATTATCGTCAAATAATTTTTACATCAATAAATATAGTTAATTTTAAATACAGTTATGCAAATAATTTCTACAAATTTTAATTCCATTTCGCAAATTTACATTATTTTCTACATTGTTCAATTATTTTTGTCAATTTTCAATCAATTCTTCAATACTCAATAAATATCTGATTTTAATTTTTTTTTTAATTCATAAAACGTGTTTTAAATTATTATCAATGCAATTGTTCAATTATATAACTATTGTTTTAAATTCTTAATTATTTTTTCAATTTTCTATTTTATTTTAATATTTTTCATTTATTTCTTCAATTTTTTATTACTTTCTTCAATTTTCAATTATTTTCTTTTTCAACTATTTTCTTTGATTTTCAAGTATTAAACTATTTTCGCCTTTGTTTTTTTAATTTTTTTGTCAATTATTAACTACTTTTTCAAATTTCAATTTTATTGATCGGCCATCTAGCTCTTGGAATGTATTTTAGAAGGTGTTCTTTATGTAGTACCTTAAATTCTCTTTGGTACAATATGAAGAACACTTTCTGAACTATAATCCAAGATCTAGATGGCCGAGAGGTACAAGGCGTATTCACATCGTGTTGAACGTTGCGTGTTCGAACCCCATGTGAACCGGATTTTTTTAAATGTTTTATTTAATGTAAAATAAATATTGAAATAAATAAATCTTTGTAATATTACCTTGAGGCGGATATTTCAATATCACGTCAATATCACAGTAATATCACCCCGTAATGTTACGAATATTACAGTATGATGTCACTGTGATATTCATGTAATATTACGTGCTGCTGGGGTACATTAATATAAAAAAAAGAAACTTATAAAACATATTTTTTTAATTACAGGGAATCAGTAAAAGAAAGTTTTACTAATGGAAACCGGCCAGTAAGGAGCGGAAATTGGAGAGGCAACGGACGAAGAGGCAATTGGTCAAGTGGAGGCAACTGGCAAGGAAATTGGAGGAATAATTCGGGTGCAAATTGGAGGAACAATTCGGGTGAAAATTGGAGGAACAATTCGGGTGGAAATTGGAGAGGAAATTGGGGTGGGTATTGGAGAGGAAATTGGGGTGGAAATTGGAGAGGAAATTTGAGGGGAAACGGTAGAGGAAACTGGAGGGGAAATTTTAAAGGGGGGAACAAGAATGCAAAATTAACTATTATAAATTTTAAATGAATATAAACCATTAAATCCCAGGTCGATTAGCCTGGGATTATTTTAGTTATCTTTTTTGACTAATTAAAAATCCATATTATAATATGAAAAAAGAATAATAATCTATAATAATAATCCGCAAGATTCATTCATTCATTCATTCATTCCTGTCTGTCCGCACCTGAAGTTTGTCACATAAATATTTTTTTGTTTTAAATCAGTTACGTTTGAAAAAATGTATCTTTAAATTAAAATTAGAGTCTACTTTCATAAGAATTAATTTAACTGCATTGACAGAAAATAAATCAATTAAAATATAGTTTGCCCTAAAATATTAAACTGAAATTTCCATACACTAAAATTTTTAGTAAATTAAAATTTAATTCTATCAATGTAAATTAACTTGAAATGTTCTTATGATTAAAATAATTGATATTTAGATCATTGGAAATTGAGATCATTAAATTTTTGAATAATTATTTTTAATGAGAATCTAAATTAGTAATTAAGAATCAATATATATTTAAGTTTTAATTTATTGAAGTTTGAATTCACTAAATTTTTATTAGTTATTAGAGTTTAAATTATCTAAATTTTAATCAATCCTTGCGTTTTTATTATTCTGATTATTGATAACTAAACATTTTAATTTTCCACAATTTTAAGTTTTTTTTGTAAATGTAAATTTCACTTAATTTCAAATTCCATTAGACCCAATTTTCATTGATTCAAATTATAGTCTAAATTATTATATTCAAAATTTTGACTGATTAAAGCTTTAAATACAATAAAATTTTTTTGTATAATTGGAAGTTTTTATATAATGGTTAATGTTAAAAATAATTTAAATATGCATTATTAGATTTTGAAAATAAATAACAGTTCAAATTTGTATTAATCAAAATTTTAATTATTGAAATTTAAAAGAATATAAAAAAAACTTAAATATAAGTCTTAAGACTTTAACAAATGAAAATTTGAATCAATTGAAGTTTAAATAAATTTAAGTCAACATTTCGTTGAAACTGTTTTAAGTTTGGATCTATTTTAAATTTGGAAAAATTAAAACTTGAATTGTTAGAACTTTTGAAGAAAATAAATAATCCTCAATAGAAATTTAGAACGATTGAAGTTATTATAAATTATGGAAGTTTGAATACATTTTGTTCAAAAAACTATTCTTTCAACAAAAATATTTTAACTTTTTGTGATGGATCTATCTACGCTATTTTCTCCTTTTATTTATTTTTCTTATTATTTTTTCTTTTCTAAATATAAAATTGGAAAATTCGAGCTCTTTTGAAACATTGTTTATTTACTTTCACTTATTTGTTTATTTCTTGGAGTCGGCAGCGATTTTAATTTGCATAGAATATAAGTTATATTTATCTAGAATATTAAGTTTACTTTAATAACAAGTTTCAATAAATTATTTATCTTATTTGTACTTGCACAAATTTATAGTTGTAAGTGACCAGAAACAATTCAATGTTTTTCAATGTTTATTATGCTATTATTTTTAACAGTTTTTAATATACAATTATTCTCTTTAAATTTTATAATTATTCTTTAATTTTTTTTAGATATTTTGTTCTGTTGTCGATCATTCTCGACAGATTTAAATTTTTTTTTTCGATTGACAATTATTTACCTCATTTCTAAATTATTGTCTTTAATATGTAATTATTTTAGTCATTTTGTAAATTTTCTTTCAATTATCAATTATTATATATTGAATTTTCAATACAATTCTTCAATTTTCATTTATTTTCTACAATTTTATTTATAATGTTCATCAGTTTTTAATTTACAACTAATTATTCTCCTCCAATTTTATGATTATTAATTAATTTAGTAAAAAACATTTTCTAATCCTGATTATTCTCACCATTCTTCGGTTTTTTTTTCAATTGTTTATTATTTTTTTTATAGTTAATTATTTTCGTCATATTGTAATTTTATTTTTTAATAATCAATTATTTTCCTTATATTTTCATTTAATTCTTTAATTTTCAATTTATTTCTTCATTTTTAGGGTTCCGTACACCTTCGGTGTTCGGCGGAACCCTTATAACGAGACTCGTGCGTCCGTAGCCAAAAACCATTCCCCCCCCTTAACTTCTAAACTATTTGACCTAGAGGGCTGAAATTTGGTACACTTATGTATTTTCACGTGTAGATTGCACGAAAAATATAGAGAACATGATTCAAGGTGATGTTCATAGCGTTGTCAAGGAAATAACAACTTTTTTTAGCAAAAATGCATTAAAATGGACCATTCCCCCCCCCCTTAACTTCTAAACTATTTGACCTAGAGGTCTGAAATTTGGTATACATATGTATTTTCACGTGTAGATTACACGAAAAATATAGAGAACATGATCTGGATTGATGGCCATAGCGTTGTCAAGGAAAAACTGCAAATTTTTGAAAAAAAAGTTTTTTTTCTCTAACTTTGCCATTATTTGAGCTAGAGGGCTAAAATTTGGTACACTCGTGTATTTTTGCATGCAGATTATGGAAAAATTATGTTTGGAAATAAAATTGAATATTATGAGGTCACAAAAAAAAATTCAAAAAATCACCAAAAAGAGGTTTAGACCCCTATGCTAGAGCTCACCCTAATTGTCCTACAGTACCCCTCAAACCAATAAAATTTTTATTTGTATACTCAGAATGTAAAAAAACGATATAAAACGCAATTGAAAATTGTTATCACTTTTTTTTCAAAATAATTGAAAAATTATGAAAAAAAAAAAAAAAAAATTTAATCTTATACAAGGCTTGATCAAGGCTGCCACAGGACCTATAATCAAGACTGTTATAAGCCCTGAAACCCTATAAAAATTTCAGGGCCTCCCCTTAAAAAAAAATTCTTGATTTTATGTTATTTATATGAAATACAAACCTGTACCCTTAAGCAAAAGTTTCATGTACTTGAAGGTAGAAGTATTTTCATAATTTGTACGTTCTAATTAATTTTCATACTCTGTACATAAAAATATACAAATGTATCAAATTTTAGCCCTCTAGCTCAAATAGTTTCAAAGTTATGAGGAAAAAACTTTTTTTTCGAAAATTTGCAGTTTTTCTTTTTTTGACAACGTTTTGACTGTCAATCCAGATAATGTTCCCTATAATCTTCCTGAAATCTACACGTAAAAATACATATGTGTACCAAATTAGAACTCTCTGTTCGTTTATAAGGTATATCTTTGTTTCGTAAATGTACGGAACCCTAAATTTTGGTACGGGTGTAACTCGTACTTGCCCGATTTTTTTAAATTATTTTCTTTAATTCTCAAATATTTTTTTTAATTTTTAATTAATTTTATAGATTTTCCATTAATTCCTCAATATTCAGTAATTCTTGAATTTTTTCACTCATCAAAATTGTTTTAAAATTTCAATTCAATTCAATTTTTTTTTTTTTTTTTTTTTTTTTTACAAAACAAGTTTAGGAGAGGAAAAAATGCATTTACGCACTTGTTCGTGTGGGACTCGACCACGTGCTGTGGTAATACCTCACTAAAACAACCTCTCCCATTCTTGCTTTACATATTCTAATCCACTATTGCTCCATCCGTCCTGGAGGGTAAGCAAAAGCGTGATTCATTTACTAGAGTTGTTATTTTCGTTTCTTACACTGTTGTTCTCACCCATTGCCGCCGATATTCTTAAGCGGTGGTCAAGAACGTTGTTGGATGCTTTTTTAGAGCTACCGAATAGGATCTTATAATGAACAGTGCTGCCGAACCAGATTTAGAGAGTTCAGAAGAACAGCCTTCTGCATGCGAACCGCCAACGCATTAGCCTTGTGCTCGCAGCTAGGAATTTTTTGTAATTGGCTCACAAATGAAGCTCGCATCCCTCCTAAACAACCGAGTACAAGAACAATTAATCTGACCCTGTAGCCTGGATATATTTTACTCAATTCAAACAGAAGGTCTTGATACTTTGTCCGCTTCTCATCCTCCTTTTGAGTGATATTGCTCTCAGCAGGTGCCGAAAACTCTATCACACAAATGACCTTACTTTTATGATCCTGGAGCACTATATCAGGTTTATTGGCGCTGATACGATGAGTGGTGGAAAAAGAAAAATTCCAGTAGATCTTACACTGATCATTTTCCACAACGGACTCCTGATCCCCCTGGGCATACGGCAAGATGGGTTCTTTATCTATACCATATTGGTGTCGAAGGTGATAATACAACACCTTAAGCGCAGCATTGTGTCTTTCTACATATCTGTAACATGCATACTTCGGGCACGCACTTAGAATGTGACTAAGTGTCTCCGGGTATTGCCTGCACGCTCGACAGTTGGTATTGTCGACAGATATATGCATCACTCGACTGCGATACACCAAAGTATTTATCACTCCATCTTGGCAAGCAAATAAAAATCCTTCAGTCTCCGATTTCAAACCAGCAGACTTGAGGAAAGCAAATGACAAAACCCCAGACAGTCCCAACTCTTTTATGAGACTGAAAAACCGTCCATGCACAGGCTTGTCAATATGCTCCTGTAACAGAAGCGCATGTTCTGCTTCCTTAACACGTTTTTTAAGCATTAATGGTGTTAAAGATGCTAAACCGTGTTCCATATCCCTGGTTTCAAATGGGAGACTAAGTTCACTTGCAGCTCTTTCTGCCGCTCGATATAAAAACGCCCCAACATTTGCAATTTCATGATGGTGAACAAATTGCATAAGAGGATCTCTACTGTTTATGACTGAGCATGCTGCAGATAAAACAATTCTACGATGAAGACACTCTAAATTTAAAAGACCTCTTCCTCCCCGATCGCGTGGAAGGTAAATGCGAGGTACGGAAGACCTAGGATGATGACTTCGATGTATAGTCATCATCTTGCGAGTTTCTCTATCTAGTTCCTTCAACTCATTCACATTCCACTTAACTGCTCCAAATGTATAGAGTAGTAAAGGAATGGCTAATGTGTTTGTGGCTTGTATCTTATTCTTCCCAGATAGTTCAGAAGCCCAAATTTTTCTGAGAAGACCATGGTATTTCATATGGAGATGATCTTTAAGCCCACACAAATCTTGACTTTCCGATTGAGGAATTCCAAGATATGTGTAAGTTTCCCCAACACCAAGGTGATGAATAGTATTGCCACCAATGAGCTGAATATTCTCAGAGTCGCTCGACATTTCAGCTGTTTCTTGTCTCCCTTTAATTAAATGGATAACAGCACATTTATCTAATCCAAAATCCATACCAATAGCTCTGGAGTACTCGGCTACTGCAAACACCAGAATTTTTAATTCGTCCTTGCTGGATCCATATAGCTTAAGATCGTCCATATAAAACAGATGGTTGATCTTATGGACTCTATTTCTGGGTTTTCCACACATGTATCCAGAGTATTTTTCTCGGAGTAATACAGACAGAGGCAAGAGGGAGATGCAAAAAAGTAGAGGACTTAGGGAGTCTCCTTGGAAAACTCCTCTTCCAAACGAGATGATGTTAGTCATCACTTGCTGTTTGTTGGATGTTATAACAAACCTTGTCCTCCACATGAGCATTAGCTCCTTTAAGCATCTCACAATGTTCGGATGTACCTCTAAGCATTCAAGGAGCTTGATGATCAGCTCATGACTTGTAGAGTCAAATGCCTTTCGGTAATCAATCCAAGCCATTGACAGGTTACGTCGATAAAATATCGCGTCTTGGGTAATACACCTATCAATCAATAGGTTCTCCCTACAACCTGCCAGACCTCTCTTGCACCCTCGCTGTTCGCTTATTGCACTCCAAACTGGCTCGATGGATGTCAAAATCCTCTCTTCGAGGATGCCAGTGAATAGCTTGTAGCAGGTGTTAAGACAAGCTATGGGTCTATAATTTTTTGGAATAGACAAATCACCAGATTTTGGTAAGAGTACCGTTCGTCCTTCCACCAACCACTGTGGTATTGGATGTTGACCGTTGAGAAAGGTAGAGAATATTTGAGCCAAATGTTGGTGAGTTGAAGAGAACTTCTTCCATCAAAAGTTATTAATCTTATCTGGCCCGGGTGCTGAAAAGTTTTTCGTTTTAGCAACTATGTTTCTCACCTCCTCCTTAGTAATTGGTGGACTTACCTCTGCTGGATGGTCAAGCCCCTGTCTAAAACAGAAGCTACGAAAGAGTGTTAAGGATGACTCTTCATCGTTCACTGAATGGGCTTTCCCATATATGTTACTCCAGAAGTTTTCAATCTCTTCACGACATGGGGGTCTTTCGACAGTTGGCGATAGTGGACTGAACAGGCGAGAAGGATTAGTAGCATAGGTATTATTTTGCTTTATCCATTTAACCCGCCGTTCTAAACGCTCTCTTATAACAACAAGAGAACGTATCTTCTCAATCCAATGTTGCTTGATGGTCTGCAACTTCGATTTCTTCAGAGTGTGATGCAATCTTTTTAGAGTCTGGGCTATTTCCAAAACCCTGGATGTAAATTTTCTTTTCGATTCAAGATATACAATCACACTCTGCAATTGAGAAGCATGCCTTCGAGCCACCCCAATCTTAAACTGTACTTGTCTGATTCGTTTAAAGGTCCTATCGACGCGGTCTGAAACAGATTTTCTGTTACTTTCACGAAGCAGGACCTTTGCTTTTTCGTACACAGCACAATTTAATGTCCAGAGATCTACATCCTCTGGGAGTAATGAGAGCTCGTTATTCCCTTCAGCGATTTTGTCCATTTTAATGGAAACCTTTAGATGTACTTTGGTTTCCCTAGACCTCATGTTCCCTTCCTCGGTCGTTGGTGTAGGTGTTACTGTCGGAACCTGAAGGTTCTCGGAGGGTTCTTCTTCTTCCTGCTGAAGAAAAGCTTCATGTCCCTTTTTTCGCAGAAAGGATACTTGGTCTCTTAAATACTGAGGTGTCATTTGAGCGTATTGGGGGTACATATTGACCCATCGCTCATGCAACCTTAGCATGTATCCTCTTCTGCAAGGACTATTGTTTTGCCAACATAGCATGATGTCCTTCCGAAGTTGGTCCGTCCATTTAAAACGTACTCTAGCTTGTCCCGGGTCAATGCCTGGTCGTTGTCTGGGTTCTGTCCTATTGCCACTCCCAACTGAACCCTGATCTCCATCCGAGAGAGACCTATTGTGGGTGGCACTGCGCGTTACAGTCGTCGTAACCGCAAATACTCTGTGTGGGAGGTTATCCCAACACAGAGTGGACAATTATATCGGGTGCCCACCCCTATCTGACTTTTGGTCCGCCCCGGGTATTCTAATTTCCTCGGTACCTCCCATATCTGAGAGGCCTTCCCCTATCCGCCACCTGGGGAGGCGCCCGATTGGGGTATCAGAAACCCCATCTCAAATGACATTCAAGTACCCGACCCAGTCGGCTAAGAAACTCTGTGATATCCCGTAAAGGGTACCACAAGTCCCTCACCAACCCGATCAAATACCTACACGATGTTCTGTAATGGTCATCTTAGTACTGAGCCAAGTCGGACCAGTATCTTTGAGCTGCTTGGTAACGGATAAACCAAGCAACCCAATTCAATTATTATTATTATTATTATTATTATTATTATTATCATCATCGCCTATTTTCTATTATTATTCTAATTATCATTAAAATTCTTTAATTTGAAATTTAATTATTCAATTATTTTCTTTAATTGTTAATTCCATTCTTCAATTTTCAAGTATATTCCACAAATTTAATTTCAGTTATTCAATTTTTAATTACTTTCTTTAATTTTTAATTATTTTTTTCGATTTTTAATCCAGTTGTTAATTGTGCAATTATTTTCAACAACACATTCCTTCAATTTTCTTAATTTTTCAATTTGCAATTATTTTTTTTAAATTTAATGTTTCTTGTTTAATTTTTTCAATTATTTTTTTCAGTTGTCTATTAATCTAGTCATTTTTCGAATTTTGTTTTCAATTGACAGTTACAAGGCCGTAGCCAAAAACAAATTTCGGGGGGGTTCAAACACCCCTATCATTACCCCTGGCTACGGCCTTGGACAGTTATTTTTACACATTGGCATGAATTTTTTAATTATTCTCGTTCTTTTTGAACTATTTTTTTCAATTATTAATTATTTTTCGCAATTTTCAATTATTTTCTACAATGTTTTCAATGTTCAATTATCATCTTAAAATTTTATAATTATTCTTTGATTATTTAAATTATTTTGTTCAGTTGTGTATTAATCTAGAAATTTTTTAATTTTATTTTTAAATGTTGAATATTTTCGTTATTCTGTAATTTTTGTTCCACTTATCAATTATTTGTTTCAAATTTTAATGTAATTCTTAAATTTTTAATTTATTTCCTCGACTTTTTATTATTTTTTTTCAATTTCAATAATTTTTTTGATTTTCAATCCAGTTGTTCAATTTGCAATTATTTCGAACATTTATTCCTATAATTTTTTAACATTGTTGTTTAAATTTAATATTCATTTTTTAATTTTTTAAACTATTCATTTTAATTGTGTTATTATTTAGTTATTTTTTGAATTTTTTTTTAGCTGTCAATTATTTTCGTCATTTTTTCAATATATTCTTTAATTTCGTAATTTCCATTATTTGTACTTGCAAAAATTTATAGTTTTAAATGACCAACGACAATGGAAAGTTTGTCGCGCGCTTGGGCACGCGTTAATGTTGCTAGTAACCAATATATTCTGTAATAAATTTAATTATTTATTCCCAACCTGAACTTATTAATTTTTGAAATATAAATTATTATTGATAGAAACTAAGTAAAAAATGTCTAGGAATGTACTGTTCAGTCATTTTTATATTTAAAGTTCTAAAAAGTAATATCTATTTAATAAGAAATGTGTTAAAAACTATTAACTGTGAGTATAGGTTTATATTTCCTTCTAGTTTTTAGAATAAGGAATGAAAAATTGTTAAAGTTATTATTATTTATTGAAATTATTTGAAAACTATTTTTTTTATTGTTTTCATGTTACATTTTTTTATAAAGAATCATGAATCTTGGTTGCATTTAGAATGGTCTAGAAGCATTTTAAAAAGAAAAAATCGTTTGCAATTTTTTAGGTATGAAATTGAAATCATTCAAATTGTACCTTAAAAATGACTGAAATCGTTCAGTAATTTTAACCGGTGACTTTTTAGGTATTTTCTATCGGCAGGGTAGTACAAATTTAATCTTGTTTTCCACAGTTCAACCACACTGAGAAAAATGTTTAGTCATAGCAACAAAAATTTGGTTGTCACAACTATAGTTTTTTATTCGGGATAACAAAAATTTTGGTTGTCATAAAAAAAATTTTTATTTGAGAGCTAACTAACCCAGGTGCGAATTTTCGGTCGACCAACACATTTAATTACATAATTCACATGTTGTAAATTTAATTACACAAATATAATCAGATGAGAATGTAGAAATTTAATATTAATGAAAACCTGAAACAGAAAAATTTCATTAGTCACGAAGATTCGAAACCGGGTTTTCCAGCTGCAAGTCAAGTAGGCCAACCACCAGCCCATGAGAGATATGAATGGCCAATAAGGAATAAACCTTATAGCTAGACAGTTCAGTAACACACACCGTTGGCCCAACTATCAGACCCAGGTTCGGCCGATCATCTGGTATTAGTTTTTAATTAGATTTTATTCATATTATTATCGTCAGCTCACTTATAAACTAATCATAAATTTTTTCTAATAATTGTTTGGTTTTCACAACCAAATATGTATGGAGGTCACAACCAATTTCTGTTCGGTTGTCACAACCAAATTATGTTTGGTTATCACAACTAAATTATTTTTGGTTCAACCAAATAAGAGCAACATAAGTTGCGCCAAACAACTTGATGTGTTACACCAACCGTATCGTTTTGTTATACCAATCAGAATATTGTTGTTACAACCAACAATGGTCAACTAAAAAATATTGTTGCTAAAACTAAACCTTTTGTCTCAGTGTATAAAGCAATATAGAGAATATTTTAAATATCTACTGAAAATTTTAAGTGGAATGCAACAAAGTAGGAAATTATTAATTTTTCAGCTAATAAAATAGAAAATATGTCAAAGAAAAAAGGTTTTAATGAAATGATTTCTGTACATCATTTATAAATGAAGCAAGTACAATGAAACTTTTAAAAGTTGAAAAATAAGTTATTTGACATTTTGATGTGATACTATGAAATAATCATTTGCTTTGAATCTTTTCATTTTTATTAATTTCAAAAAACAAAAGAAATTGCAGGATTATTAAGAAAAGAGTATGGAAGTAAGTGGTCCTCTCGCATTTATTTTTTTGTTTTTAAAAAGAGATAAATATTATATACATATTACTTTTAAAAATTGAAATAATTAATTATATGAAAAATATTTAGCTTCCTTCACTAATAAAAGGAGCAGAATATTGCCTTTTTATTTCTAATAAATCAACAGTTGACGATTTTTTATTCTTGGACTCGATCAGCCAATATAAAGTCAGGTTCAATGTTGGTGTGAGATTTACTGGGATTTCTTTTCAGAATAAAGTAAATAAAGATTAATACGAGTAAAAAATGCAAACATTTTTCCTTTTATTTCCTTCTTTTATATTTCAACAGACATGCGAAAAATCAAGCGATGTAGAAAAAAAGTTCAGTATGTGTCAGACATCTTGCTGCAACTATTATATATTAAAAAAAAACAATCCTATGACAATTTAGGTCGATTTCAGTAGTGTCAATTTATAGCACAAAGCCTAGGGCTCCACAATTTTTTAGTACGACACTGATTCTTATATTTGAAAAAGTTCAAGACTAAAACCAGTTAATGAATTCTTGTTCATGGCCTCTAACACGCAACCTGGAAATGAGAATAATCTAATATTGTTTTTGGATTCAAATAATGCCGTTGAATTTAAATTATTGACATAAATAGAAGTTTTCATTTTATTTTTGTGTCTTTTTTCTAATTTATCAACTTCACTCACTACATTTTCTTATTTTTTCAAAAGACGGTAAATTAATTAGAAAGGTCAACTTGTGCCACGGTCATGGGCGAGAGAATGATGAGCAAGGTTTATCCAAAATACCAAAACTTGTGTGAGCGGTACCCTAAATGCCACAAAAAATCAACTTGTACCTCAGTTTCTGCATATAAACAAAATTTTCGTGTTTTAACGCAGGGTTCTGAACGCAAAATTCATTGCCAAACCACAGGACTGCATGAGAAAATAAAAAGTCCCTAGATTTAGAGTAGTTTCGGTATCTTTGGTTTCGGAAGTCTGTCCTCTTCCCTCCAATGCGAAAAATTTTTTTTTTCGAAGGTGTAAATAGGCCATGAAACAATTCATGGGACAAAGTTTTTTTAAAATTTGAAAATTTTATAAATGATGGCAGTTTTATTAAGTGTTGTCAATAAGGCCGGCGTTCCACGAACCCGTTTTGCGTTACAATTAGTTAGAAAAGAACAAATAATAATGTGTGTCCTGTAAGGATATTCAAGTTGGGTGGGGAGAAATTCAAAATAGCGGCTACCTGGATGACAGGTTTGCATTGCAGTCAATGGGACGAAATCAGTTTTTGTAAAATAACTTTTAAAAAACAAATTTTCGAACCTATGTTCATTTACAAATTATTTTTCATTTATCGAAAGCTATTATTTAAAGTAATAAAATTGTGTAAAATGTTTATATGAGTTTTTATAATTTTAAAAAATAGCTTTCAATAAATAAAAAATAATTTGTTAATAAACATAAGTTCGAAAATTTGTTTTTTAAAAGTTATTTTACAAAAACTGATTTCGTCCCATTGACTGCAATGCAAACCTGTCATCCAGGTAGCCGCCATTTTGAATTTCTCCCCACCCAACTTGAATATCCTTATTCGTTTTCATTAAATCGCAAAGGAAAACGGAGTCATGGAACTGCTAGCTAACCCCCTATCTATATAGGAGTTGATTCTACGTTCATGCGTCAAAAAAAATATCTCTGTCCTTGTCTCTCTCACCCCCTATCTACATGTAAGCTGATTCTGCGGTTATGTGTAAGTACGCGGAACGTATAAACATAGAATTGTGAGAGAGACAAGGACAGACCATGTTTGTTATTGGCCCTGTTTACGAAATTTGATAGGATTTGATAGAAAAGAATTTCTATCAATTTGAATCCGTTTTCTGAATCCAAAATTTTATGTACTTTGTATACGTTTCTATCAAACATTTGGATAGAATCTCTATTAAAATCAATACTTCGCATTTGATAGAATTTGATGGAATTTGATAGAAAGAAATTTCGATCAATTTAAATCCGTTTTTTGAATCAAAAATTTCAAGTACTTTTTATACGATTATATCAAATCTTTGGGATAGAATCTTTATCAAAATCAATACTTCGCATTTAATAGAAAGTAATTTCTATCAATTTCAATCCGTTTTTGAATCCAAGTTGCCATTTACATTGTATACGATTCTATCAAACCTTTTGGATAGAATCTCTATCAAAATCAATACTTCGCATTTATTAGAAAGGAATTTCTATCAATTTCAATCCGTTTTTGAATCCAAATTTTCATTAACATTGTATACGATTCTATCAAACCTTTTGGATAAGAAAGTATACGAATTTTCCGTCGAAAAGATTTGATTAATTTTTAATCCCAAAATTTGGATAGAAAAGTATTCGATTTTCCGTTTGATTAAATTTGATAGAGTTTCTATGCAAATGATTTGCTAAGATTGTATTTTTAATCCGTATTCTGAATCCATTTGAATAATTTTAGGAATATCCTAATAATATCCGTAGTTCATCCTTAGGATATCAACGGGAAATGCTCATCAGGATCCCACCAGACATCGTGAAGAGAGATTCACAAGACATCATTTTGAATTTCAAAATGGTCAAAATATTTTTCCGGTAGTTATATATCCACAATGAAAAAAATACTGTGATCAGATTAGACATTTGACTATGGTTAACAGGTTATGTAAGAGTTTGACATAATGCATCATCGGTGCGCCACTGTCGATTTTACCTAACCTTACAATGTCACTCGCGGTTTCACACAGTCGTATGGCTAAAACACAAATATGTGGATTTTAATATCCACTGGATATCCTAAGGATGCCCAAAGATATCTTTCTCATTACCTGAAATCAGAAAACGTTTCTATTTAATATTTTTAGAGTTATAACAATTAAAACATCCCGGTTTGTACAGACTACTATGTGCACTTGTCTTTTCTTTTCGCTCTCCAGTAAAATCACTAATTTGCTTTTAAGGTCTTCTTCTTCGGAGTGCATTACATATATTGTAAAATCTGAAACCCAGACCTCACTTAATCTGTATTAAAGAAACTGTTTTATTAATTCCGATCAATTTTTTCAATTCTTTACTAATCCAGCCTTCTTGTCGAGTATTTGTAAGTTTTATTCCATTGCTGCCACTACTGGCGCAGCAAATCTATTGTTACTATCCCCTTCGATGTGTCATATTATTAGTTAATAATTTTATTATATTTAGATTTGAAGAGCAGGAGCGAATTTTTCCGTGGTGTGGACGACTTACTTAATGGTTTCAACTTTAAAGTCCAATTTCTGCAAACTTTAAATTATGTTATAACATGTTAAGTTACATAATGGAAATAATAATAATAACACAGGCGTAAAAAAGTAGAAACCTTTTTTCGCTAAGTATTGGGCCAATAATGGTTTACCCTTGGAAATCTGTCACTGCGGACAGTGAAAAAATACATATAGAAATACTCAGCCAATTGTCCAGTACATACATTTGCCAATAATTTGCTACCTGTTATCGCAGAATGAGGAATCATTGGTTAAATCTTGGAATGTAGACATCCGTGCCAATCATTGGCTAACAATATTGGTCCAATGTTTAGCCGATGTTAAGTTTCCGATTGACTGTTATATTCTGAAAATAATGATTATGTATATGTGAAAAAGTTAGTGGCTTTAGAAGCAAGTTTATTAAAAAGAAGAATTTTTTCTTTTTCAAATATTCATTCTCTAAACGTTTCGGCTCTAAATACTGATGGCCCTCGTTGGTAGAAAATAGATTTATTCTGAAATAGTATTATGTATAACAATATTAATATAAGGCTGAAGATAAATTGATGTGTTACGCATTCTCTTTTTTGTTTTTTAGTAATTAATTCTAAACCCAAATAATGCAAAAATCGATATAACCGAAAAATAAAATTTAAAGAACAACAGTATAATAATAACAAAACAAAAAAGAGAATAATACAACAATTTATCTAAAGTTTTTGCAGTTGTCTACTACATTATTAATACTATTTCAGAATAAAACTATTTTCCTTTAACAAGGGCCAGTATTTGGAGCTGAAACGTTTGGAGAATGAATTAATAAAAGAGTAAATTCTTTTTTTCAATAAACTTAACAGTGTAAAGTCACTAACTTCTTCATGCGTTTCTTTTACGAAGTTGACTGTTTGAAAATCAAAAAGATACTGACTGTACGCCCTTAGCAAAAGAGCACAAAGGAAAAGGTCCTGGCGTTGGAATTTTAGAGCCATATGTGTTTCCTTTCAGTTAGAAATGTGTTTAGAAACTAGTCTTGAGTAGAGTCAAGTAATCGCGTTGCATTCACAGATAAAATAAGATAACTAAGAAATAAACTACAATATTATATTAATTTTTAAACAGTTATATTGATATTAATATCTGATTTATTTTTTAATAAAAACATAAAAAAAGTTCGTAATGTCATGATCCAAATACGTTAAACAGTTGCTCATTTACTTCTTTAAAAATCATTCTCTACAAATCCACTCATAAAATTTTATTTTTCATAGATAAGAATTTAATTATATTTTATATATTTGTATATGGATAAAATATTTTGTATAAAATTTTGTGAGTAAAATTAAGGATTGAATAAGCGGCCAAAAGTGAGACAAATTTTTCTAATTTCGAGAAAATTTAAGAAATACAGTTTTTAACGTAATCCTCAACCAATATGATTTATTATTATTATTTTTTTTTTTAATGGAAATGAAGTCTATAAAAACTAATAAAACCTTATATCTATATATAATTAACTTTCACTAATATTAAACTGCCTTAGATATAAGAATCACTGTTATTTAAAAAACTTAGTATAGTTTTTCTAGTTTTTAATTAACTTTCAGGATTACGTTAAAAACTGTATTTCTTTAATTTTCTCGAAATTAGAAAAATTAGTCTTGCTCACTTTTGGCCGCTTATTTAATCCTTAGTTTTACTCACAAAATTTTATTAAAAATATTTTATCCATAAACAAATATATAAAATATAATTAAATTCTTATCAATGAAAAATAAAATTTTATAGGTGGACTTGTTGAGAATGCTTTTTAAAGGAACTAAATGAGCTATTGTTTAACATATTTGGAAAAAACTGCAATTGTTCATCAGATTTGAAAATAAAACATAAAACGTTAAATGAGTAGTTAAGAATAAACTATTTAAATCAATAAAATTTTTTTTGCAAATTGTGTGTCAGTAAATTTGTTAAAATATATTAAAATAAATTTTTCTTTGAATTTATTTTCATCCTTAAATCGTACAATTTTTAATTTCGAAAATACAATTTCATGACACAACGAACTTTTATATGTTTTTATTCAAAAATAAATCAGATATTAATACCAATATAACTGTTTAAATTTAATATAATATTGTTAGTTTATTTCTTAGTTCTGCTAAAGTTAAAAATTAAATTTTACCTTAAAACATTATTTCTCTTAAATTATTATTTTATCTATGAATGCAACGCGATTACTTGATACGATTCAAGACGAGTTTCTAAACACATTTCTAACTAAAAGGAAACACATATGGCTCTAAAATTCCAATATATATATAATCATTATTTTCAGAATATAACAGTCGAAAATTTAACATCGGCTAAACATTGGACCAATATTGTTAGCCAATGATTGGCACGGATGTCTACATCCCAAGATTTAACCAATGATTTCTCATTCTGCGATAACAGGTAGCAAATTATTGGCAAATGTATGTACTGGACAATTGGCTGAGTATTTCTATATGTATTTTTTCACTGTCCGCAGTGACAGATTTCCAAGGGTAAATATATCGATTTTTGCATTATTTGGGTTTAGAATTAATTACTAAAAAACAAAAAAGAGAATGCGTAACACATTAATTTATCTTCAGCCTTATATTAATATTGTTATACATAATACTATTTCAGAATAAATCTATTTTCTACCAACGAGGGCCATCAGTATTTAGAGCCGGAACGTTTAGAGAATGAATATTTGAAAAAGAAAAAATTCTTTTTTTTAATAAACTTGCTTCTAAAGCCACTAACTTTTTCACATATACATAATCATTATTTTCAGAATATAACAGTCAATCGGAAACTTAACATCGGCTAAACATTGGACCAATATTGTTAGCCAATGATTGGCACGGATGTCTACATTCCAAGATTTAACCAATGATTCCTCATTCTGCGATAACAGGTAGCAAATTATTGGCAAATGTATGTACTGGACAATTGGCTGAGTATTTCTATATGTATTTTTTCACTGTCCGCAGTGACAGATTTCCAAGGGTAAACCATTATTGGCCTAATACTTAGCGAAAAAAGGTTTCTACTTTTTTACGCCTGTGTTATTATTATTATTTCCATTATGTAACTTAACATGTTATAACATAATTTGAAGTTTGCAGAAATTGGACATTAAAGTTGAAACCATTAAGTAAGTCGTCCACACCACGAAAAAATTCGCTCCTGCTCTTCAAATCTAAATATAATAAAATTATTAACTAATAATATGACACATCGAAGAGGATAGTAACAATAGACGCAGTGCTGCGCCAGTAGTGGCAGCAATGGAATAAAACTTACAAATACTCGACAAGAAGGCTGGATTAGTAAAGAATTGAAAAAATTGATCGGAATTAATAAAACAGTTTCTTTACAATATATGTAATGCACTCCGAAGAAGAAGACCTTAGAAGCAAATTAGTGATTTTACTGGAGAGCGAAAAGAAAAGACAAGTGCACATAGTAGTTTGTACAAACCGGGATGTTTTAATTGTTATAACTCTAAAAATATTAAATAGAAACGTTTTCTGATTTCAGGTAATGAGAAAAATATCTTCGGGCATCCTTAGGATATCCAGTGGATATTAAAATCCCTGCTTTCCTGGATATATAACTACCGGAAAAATATTTTGACCATTTTGAAATTCAAAATGATGTCTTGTGGATATCTCTTGACGATGTCTGGTAGGATCCTGATGAGCATTTCCCGTTGATATCCTAAGGATAATCCGAGGTCTATCATAAATAAAGATGCTTACAAAATTTAAAACGTAGTTTGAATTAATTTTTGAATTAAAAAATTTTCTCGTGACGTCACGTTTAGAATGATCTCCCCCCCATCAACATGTTACGTTTTTTAACGTTTGATCAAGAGTCCACCCTCCCCCTTATAGCGTGACGTCATATGTAAATGCTCCTTATTCGACTTTTCTACGTATAGAATTTGATAAAATTATAATACAGAGCTCTTGATACCAAAGTATTTGATTTTTAGACGGATAGAAATTAATAGATTTTGCATACCAAGATTTTGATAGAATAGTATAAGAATTTTCCATCGATAAGATTTGATTAATTTTTAATCTCAAAGTTTTGATAGAAATGTATTCGATTTTCCGTTTGGTTAAATTTGATAGAGTTTCTATGCAAATGATTTGATAAGATTGTATTCGACTTTTCTACGGATAGAATTTGATAAAGTTTTAATACAGAGCTCTTGATAGCAAAGTATTCTATTTTCAAGCGGATAGAAATTGATAGATTTTGCATACCAAGATTTTGATAGAATAGTATAAGAATTTTCCATCGATAAAATTTGATTAATTTTTAATCCCAAAGTTTTGATAGAAATGTATTCGATTTTCCGTTTGGTTAAATTTGATAGAGTTTCTATGCAAATGATTTGATAAGATTGTATTCGACTTTTCTACGGATAGAATTTGATAAAGTTTTAATACAGAGCTCTTGATAGCAAAGTATTCGATTTTCAAGCGGATAGAAATTGATAGATTTTGCATACCAAGATTTTGATAGAATAGTATAAGAATTTTCCATCGATAAAATTTGATTAATTTTTAATCCCAAAGTTTTGATAGAAATGTATTCGATTTTCCGTTTGGTTAAATTTGATAGAGTTTCTATGCAAATGATTTGATAAGATTGTATTCGACTTTTCTACGGATAGAATTTGATAAAGTTTTAATACAGAGCTCTTGATAGCAAAGTATTTGATTTTCAAGCGGATAGAAATTGATAGATTTTGCATACCAAGATTTTGATAGAATAGTATAAGAATTTTCCATCGATAAGATTTGATTAATTTTTTATCCCAAAGTTTTGATTGAAATGTATTCGATTTTCCGTTTGGTAAAATTTGATAGAGTTTTTATGCAAATGATTTGATAAGATTGTATTCGACTTTTCTACGGATAGAATTTGATAAATTTTTAATACAGAGCTCTTGATACCAAAGTATTCGATTTTCAGACGGATAGAAATTGATAAACTTTTGATACAGACGTATGTATACAAATGTATTTAACATTATTTAAGTATTAATTTTGATAGAAACTCTATCCACACTTATGATTGAAATTGATTATGTTGTTTAGAATTACAAGATTTGATACACTTTTTATACAAAATGAAGTATAGACATGTACTTGTCTTTAGTTCAGTATTAATTTTGATTTAAATTCTTTCCAAACTTGTTATTAAAATTGATTGAATTTAGTATTTTTGATAGAATTTGATAGGATTTTTTATTTTGTATACAATTTGATTAAAATTTGAAAATATTTGTGATAGAAATCCTATCAAATTCTATAATTTTTAATACATTCTTTAAACAGGGGGCCTAACGCACATTGAATAGCCTAAAGCACAACGAATCGTAATCGCTAATCCTTAATCGTAAGAATGAGAGGAAGCAGGACAGAGATATATGTCTGTCCTGCTTCCTCTCATTCTTACGATTAAGGATTAGCGATTACGATTCATTGTGCGTTAGGCTAATCGTAATCGCTAATCCTTAATCGTAAGAATGAGAGGAAGCAGGACAGAGATATATGTCTGTCCTACTTCCTCTCATTCTTACGATTAAGGATTAACGATTACGATTCATTGTGCTTTAGGCTATTGTTGCCGTCTTTTTCTCTCTCATTGGCTTTATTGCGCGTTTTGACGCTTGACGCAGAATCAGCTTCCATGCAGATAGGGGTTAAGAATAATGAGAAAGAGAGGGTTATAAATATATCTTTGTCTTCCTCTCTTTCTCTCAGGGCGCAATTACATACCTGCGTTGAATGCTGCGTTTTTGCGTTGTGCGTTGTATCCCTAGGGACTGAGAGTTCGTGTACCGTGCTTAATGTAGTTCCCTGGAGTTCAGGTTTTATTTAGAAGTACGTATTCTAGTGTTTTGTTTGCTTATGGCCATTTACAACCTGTCAGATTTATTATCTGCTATTTTTATTTCATAAACCGCAAATATAAATATTATTCTATTTTGCGAAAAATGAATAAAGCTGTTGAGAAAAATGTTGAAGTAAATTATAAATTTGATCTATTAATGTAGTCAAGAAATATAACATTAGTATATTTAAATATATAAGAGCAACATTTATTTAAGGATATGTTTATTGTAACTTGTAAACCTAAAAGCAATGCAATGATAAATAACTAAGTTTTTTAAATCTATATTTTAAAAATTAAATTTGATGTTTATTTTTTTAATTGCAGTCTAAAGGAAAATGTGGTTATTGTGGCTTTTTCATCAAAGATTTAAAAAAGATTTCTCAACACGAATGTCTTAGAGAGTACAATAAAGAGTCGCAGTTTATAGATATTGTTTTATGTTGTAAGTGAAACGTCTTTAGATGGGTTTAAATAATCCCGCGCAACGCATAGTTTTTGCGGAAATAGAAGTCCTATGTTTACATGCATGCGTTTTAACAGAAAAGCTGAATAGTCCCGTGATTTGTCAACCAATAAACGTAGTTCTTTATTCGGCACAAGAAGACTAGAAACAGGAGACACAACATGGAGTGGGACTGATGGTCCAAATTGTGGCAGGACGCTTGGGCGTACTACCCCGAGGCGCGGTAGTTTTCTGCGCATCCCCACCAATTCCCACCATATGCTTAACTACATGAATTCTGGTCGCATGAAAATATGCATCAGTGAAATCGGTGGTGGGAATGCGCAGAAGACGACCGCGCCTCGGGGTAGCACGCCTATGCATACTGCCACGGTTTGGACCATTGCTCCCGATTTTAAGCAGCCGAGTTTGTACTCCTGTTTCTAGTCTTCTTGATTCGGCACCAGCAGATTTCCTAGTATTCAATTCGCGATTAAAAATAAAGTACGTCAGAACGCACGTTAAAACGCATGCATGTAAACATAGGATTTAAGGAAACGCAATTGTTTGCGTGAAACGAAATTCAAATATTTGTTTAACAGTGTTGTTTTATATATTTTTTGAATAATATAATAAAAAAAAAATAACTACGTCCGATAGCTAATAAATGACACTCTACAAAACATTCTTATAAAAAGTTAATTTATAAAAGTTAATATGGAGGAAGTAAATACAATCGTAAACATAAACATTTTTTTAATAACATTATCGAATTTTTAGCATAAATTATCTCTCGATGTATAAATATACATATATATTTATGTAACTAATTATTTATATATGTGACACGCTCCAAAAACGATAGAATCTAAGAGAACGAAGGAAGGTTTTAGGTTATGTTTTTTTATTTAAAAAGGAAAAATACAATAAAAAAGGATTAACTTCGAAAGCAAACTAATGAAATTTCAGTTTTCATTAGGTTTAAAGTATTCTATAAGAATAAAATTTGATTTTTAAAATTAAAAAAGAAACCAATAATTAAAATAAAACGATTATAAAGATAACCTATAGTTTTTTACATCTAAAAAAACAAGGTCCTCTCCTCCTTTACTACACGTTTCATATATGATATTCTCACTTGAAAATTAATTCTTTTCTTAATCATTCCGAATTAATGCGTTTCAATTCTATGAATTTCAATCCTTTTAATTGTATCCTGTTTTACTTCACTCCGAATTAATCCGTTTAAAATCCAATTAGAATTGGAATGGATTGTGTCGGAATGAAATAACGTAGGATTTAAAAGAATTACAATTTCTAGGTTTGAAATGAAATGGATTAATTTTACATTATGATAGAAACTGATTGAATAGTATCGTAGGTTTAAAAAAATGTTAAATATATACCACAAAACATAACAGTACATTGTGCACCAAGTATCGAAAGCTGTTATTTTCCGACGAGTGCAAAGTTTGCTGCTCGAGCAAAGCGAGTGCAGAAATTTGCACGAAGACGGAAAATGCGCTTTCGTACGTATAGTGCACATATTATGATACTTTTTGCAATAGCTTTTCATACACGGAAAAGCACTAATTAAAGAGATACGTATAATTTATAAAAAAGCGAAATCTTTTTTTATCGCATATAAACCATTTAATACTTTTGAATTTCCATTTTCCATTTAAAAAATGGAAACATTTTTTCCCCAATTATCGACTAAAATAATCAGATTTGAGCCTCTATCTGAATTTGTTATTAAGATATCCTAGTTTTAATTGAATTTTGTGATAAAAAATTCAAATATATTTATATATATGTGTTTATTAGAGTAAGTTCTTTATGAACGAAGCAAGCTAGGGATTAAAGTTTTGATTTTAAATCGTAATAATCGAGCTTTATAGAAGTAATAATGGTTTATAATTTGTCCCTAATAATTGATAAAAACGATAAAATCTGAAGGTATAATTTTTCATTCTCGGTTTCAGCTTTATTGAAATAAGAAAAAGACAATGAAAGCCCTTGATGTTCTATATATTTTTTGGTTATTGCAATACTGCAATACTTTGGTTCAGACACCTTCTGAAACAGCAGAAAGTCAACAGCATATTATGCACCTATACATCTTGTATTTAGAACTGGATCGACAGGAATCTAAAGTACGTAATAGGTTTTGGGTTCGTCCAATTTTCTCAGTGGATCGACGACGTGCTCAAGGTGCCAGTGAGAATCTTATTTATGAAATACAGGAGATAGAGAAAAATATTTTAATTGTTTACGAATGAATAAGAAATTGTTTAACAAATTACTTAAGAAAGTACAACCACACATTGAAAAACAATTTGCGATTCGGGAACCGGTAGCAGCACGTACACGCGGTTGCATACTTGTTTACGTTATCTCGCTTCAGGAGATTCTATGCATTCAATTTCATATCAATTCCGCGTGAGTCCAAGTTTGGTATCAAAGATTGTTAAAGAAACGTGCACAGCTATTTGGGTCGCACTGAAACCTACATCATTTTCACATTTAACTACAGAAGAGAGTCTCTCACACGCAAGGAATTTTGAAGAAAAATGGAATTTTCCACATTGCAATATATTTAAATATACTAATGTTATATTTCTTGACTACATTAACAGATCAAATTTATAATTTACTTCAACATTTTTCTCAACAGCTTTATTCATTTTTCGCAAATTAGAATACAATTTATATTTGCGGTTTATGAAATAAAAATAGCAGACAATAAATCTGACAGGTTGTAAATGGCCATAAGCAAACAAAACACTAGAATACATACTTCTAAATAAAACCTAAACTCCAGGGAACTACATTAAGCACGGTACACGAACTCTCAGTCCCTAGGGATACAACGCACAACGCAAAAACGCAGCATTCAACGCAGGTATGTAATTGCGCCCTCATTACTACGCAACGTTTGACGCATCCATATGATTTCACCCTTAGGGCGCAATTACATGTCTGCGTCGAACGTTGCGTTTTTGCGTTGAATAATGAGAGAGAGGAGGAGAGAAATATAGTCACATCTTTGTCACTTTCAACATTCAACGCAAAAACGCAGCGTTCGACGCTGACATGTAATTGCGCCCTTACACTTCGAGTTACGGAACATTCAAACGAATGTTTAGGCATTATACAGCTAGGTGCATAAATGCGTTACCTCGGACCTCTCTTTCTTACTCACGTATTGTCATGTACACACTCTAAAAAAAATCAGTGTATTAAAACATGTAACATGTTATTTTACATGCTGAAATACACGTTAGTCGTCGTAAGTTTACTACTTGCCAATGCGTCATTCAGCATTATACTGTAAAAATATTATTTGCCACAAAGTATTTTAGCAGTGTTGTGTAAAATTACAATATCCGACGTTGGAAAATAGTTTCACTATGTCCGACGTGTATTTTAACAAACGACAGTTAATATACATTATTTAATAAAAATGCACAATGTGTCGTAATATTACGTAAGATGCCGTAACTTTACTTCGTCGAGGCTGTTGAATAACACATCGCATGTAAATAATGTAGACTATTTGTAGGTTATAACAAGAGATTTTAAAATTCTGTATTAAAACTAATGAGAAATGATCAACTATTTTATCAATTAAAAACACTAGTTTAATAAGTATTATTTGGGCATAATATCAGAATTTGTTTTTATTTTATACGCGATTTGATCTATATTGATCTACTTATTTGAATAAAACAAAATTATGATAAATATCTCCATGGAGCAGTGGTCATTGTGTCGGATTTTCAAGTTGAAGATCCCGTGATCAGTCCCAGCTGCTGACTTATTTTTCGTATAATTTTTTCTTTTTATTGTAAGAAACACAACGCTTGTATTTTTACATTCAGTTGTAAAATAACTTACAGGTTATGTTAGATTACACACCGCTTGTGACTTTACTATGTCGGACATAGTAAAATAAATTTCCATCGTCGGACGTTGTAAAATAACACAGATTTTTTTTAGAGTGGCACCTAGGTGCATAAATGCCTTACCCCGGACCTCTCTCTCTTACTCACGTATTCTCATGCGCAGGGACAACTAGTTCTGGGTAAGGCATTTATGCACCTAGGTGTACCTTGTGAAGTCAAAAGTTGATGACGTTGATCGCTGGAGGGACAACAAACAACATCATTGGTCAGGTAGCTGTCAAACATAATTTTTTGAGGTTAGCTTGAAATCGTTCTCGTCGTTTATTGGTTGAAATGGTTTGTTGTCCCTCTAGAGATCCAGCTGATCAGTCCGGCATCTTTAAAAGAATAATACTTAATCTTACAATATTTGCACTGAAACATTCTCTCAAGTTTTGTCTCAATATTACCTCGAGAGCAGCGATGGGCAAGTAAAATACTTTAGGTAAATTACATGGTTTTCTACCGTAATTTACCTATCTACATGGAAGCTGAGGGCGCAATTACATGTCTGCGTCGAACGCTGCGTTTTTGCGTTGCATAATGAGAGAGAGGAGGAAAGAAATATAGTCACATCTTTGTCACTCTCAACATTCAACGCAAAAACGCAGCGTTCGACGCAGACATGTAATTGCACCCTGATTCTGCGTCAAGCGTCAAAACGCGCAATAAAGCCAATGAGAGAGAAAAAGACGGCAACAATAACAAACATGGTCTGTCCTTGTCTCTCTCACAATTCAATGTTTATACCTTCCGCGTATTTACGCATAACCGCAGAATCAGCTTCCATGTAGATAGGGGGTTAGGGCGCAAGTAGAATGAGAGAGAAAATTATTATGGCGGGAATCGAAACGTCAATTGATATTTGAGGTTATGTTTGTTAATGTAAACAAGTATCGATATATCGATAGTAATCGCGTACTGCGCATGCGTACTCATATCAGAGTTAATTCCAACATGTGAACCAAGACAGAATTTTGGCACGTAAAAATCAGCGAGTGCAGTCTCCTTATTGTTCCTTGGTGGTATATAGTAGACGGTCAGGGTTGTGTACGTAACATGCCAGAAGTATATTACATAGTTTGTTACTGTATGTTACCTAGGTAAGTTACTTGCCGAATTTGTCAGGGTAAAATCCCATGTGAGCAGATAGCGCAAAACCGAAAGCAGAAAATTATGAGAGTGAGAGAGACAGTGAAATCTAGCTACCTCTCTCACTCTCATGATCTCTGCTTTCGGTTCAACGCTTTCTGCCCACATGAGATTTTACCCTCACATATAGCATTTTTTTTTGTGGAGGACTGTGTTTTGTACTGGTTTACATCTCGGGGTCACTTCGCTCGCCCTCGACTGTCACTCGTACACAAACATCAACGTAAATAAATTAGAATAACTTTAACCGCATTTTACTTACGATATTATTGATTCCAAAGGCACAAAATGAAATGAAATGTGTTAATTTGTTTGATTGTATAAATGCGTTTAGACCCTGTTTACAGGCATCTAAAAGCGTCTTTTTTGTGCCTGTGGGAGAAAAATTCCTTTTTCTCTTTTCTGCCCGTCGGTGTGTAAAAACAAGAGAGATACCGTTGAGTTGCACTGTAAAAAATTTCGTTGTATTTTTACACCGTGACACGATGGAAATAAATCGCTTCACGTGACACGTGATAAATTTACAACGTATTACGATGAAAATATTCAACCGACATGCAAATATTTCACGTACTACGTAGTGAAATCACAGTCGATGCAGAGAAATCAGAATACATACATTGTAATATTACTACGTGATACGCGAAGCGAAATATTTCCATCGTGTTACGTAGTAATTTTACAACGCGTTGTGATTTCACCACGTTATACGCTTATACGTGAAACATTGACAAGACATATTCAAACCGAATGAATATTTTCATCGCAACATAACAATATAAATTTAATGTTTGGCACGGAAAAATACTTTGCATGGTAATTTTGCAAGTATTTTTTTTACAGTGTGGGTTAACACTAATGAAACAGTCACAAATCCTGGCTGCTCGCAGGCAGGGATGTAAAGGTAATTTACATAACGTAAATTACATAGTTTTTTACATGTAAATTACATAGGTAATTTACATGCTTAATTCTTTACAAAACGTAATTTACGTTTTCAAGATAACGGCAATGTGTATTTAAGTAAACAAACGTACCTTATTTCATAATTTCCGGTTTGTGAAAACTATTCTAAAAATACCAAAAAACGAAAGACCAATAAACTTTTAGTGGTAAAAACTCTCCTTTGTACTAAAAAAAAGGAAATAGGACTATGAACAGCAATAAAAGTTAAGAACCAGTTGTTCGCCATATTTTTTTACATTTTTTACAGGTTTTTTACGTAAATTACATTTTTCACGTAATTTACGTAAAAAATTCCCAGTTACGCGTAACTTTACATCACTGCTAGCAGGTTGCCATGATAAGTTACCTTTTTTTTTATTTAACTTTCTTGTCCTCCCCGACATGATTATTTATTTTGGTATTTAAATACAACACTCACGCTTAATCCAGATTTAAAAATTTTAAAAATTGGAAAAGTCCGTCTTCTGCAATATTTCCACATATTATACGTAGAATACCGCCCCCCCCCCTCCATTCCCTAAAATAGACATTTTACATCTACATATAAAAAAAACTATGTATGATACGCCGTGTATTGTACTGAGGGTGTAATCCTATGTGACTGAGCAGAGTTGTGCTAGTAAAATACCTCAATAATATTTTACATAATGTATTTTTCGGGAGTGGGGGGTAAATTACGGTATTTTACTTATGTAAAATACTTGTAAATTATGTAAAAAGAGAGAGGGAGACAGAAATGTTGTTATATCTTTGTCACTCTCACCATTCAACGCAAAAACACAACGTTTGATGCAGGCATGTATGTAATTGCACCCTGAAGGTACCGTCCCATGACAACGTGAAAGCGGAAAACCGAAAAGTGTTTATCCAATCATAACAGTCAATAACTTGGATTCTGATTGGTCTGGAGTTTCCGGAAACGGATGGTCATAAAAAGTTAATTTAATTGGTTCAAATTGGCGGTTTCCTTCATTGGCTACTTTATCCCCACTTTTATCTCCCAGCCAATGAAGTAGTCAATCCTTGTTCGGCTTGAGCTTCAAGCCAGTTTGAGGGTAAAATCCCATGTGAGCAGAAAGCGCCATACCAAAAACAGAAAATCATGAGAGTGAAAGAGACAGGCATATATCACTGACTCTCTTACTCTCATATTGTCTGCTTTCGGTTTTATGCTTTCTGCTCATATGAGATTTTACCCTGAGACAGGGCAGTGTATATTTCCTCATTATGCGTTACCTTATTTAAATAGCCTCAAGGTGCCGTCCCACGTCTGCGTTGTTCCGCAATGTTTTGCGTTGTGAGTTTTGTCCCTAGACTCTTGAAAATCACCAAGAGGTCAAGGCGGATTTACATAAACTGTAATGTGGGCAATTCGCATTCCACTTTGTTCCTAATTTTGTAAAGAAAAAATTGAATTGTCAACAAAAATATTTGTAAAGGAGAGAAAAATTTAAACATTATTTATAAAATGTTAAATTCCGAGAAGTAAAATGTTGGGGTAAGTAAACAAAAGTGTTATGATATTTTTAATACCAAAGTATCTAAAAGAATTTGTAGCCCTGTTTGTTCCGCTATTATTGTGTTGTATTATAGGTTATGTTAACATAAAAAATGTTTGATCATTAACTGATTTAAAATTTATTATATTGATAAACGTGATAAACATTTAAACATTTTATATTTCTAAATGAAAAGCGGTATGCCTTGATCTACAATATTAATATATTGCACTATTGCATCAATATTTATTTATATATATATATATACATATATATAGCACTAGTGATATTATACTCATACACCAAATGTAAGGTTAATTAATGCATAAAATTATAAATTATAAACACACACATAGTTTGTAAAATTCCTTGCATTCACAAACATTTCTTCATGAATGTTCCAAATTGTAGTTGTATACAAGATACATACATAAATGAACAGAACTGTTACCTAATATTAATTATTTATTCTTTTTTTAATTGTAGTTTACCAAAAGGTGTGGCTATTGCAGCTGTCTTTTAAAAAGTTTAAAAAACGTGCGGAGATATAAGTGTTTTCAAACATTTGATGAAGATACTCAATACATATCTGTAAATGACAATCAAGTAGTTATTATGGGTAAGAGTTTATTATTATTTTTGTAAAAATGTGTTTCTAAAATCTTGTAATGAATACTGTCATTTGTGTTACAGTTACTGACGAAGATAAAGACGAATCTTGCAAAAAAAATTGGAATAATGATTGGGATGAATTGCTTATTGCTGCTGTATGTTAAAGACCTGAAATTTATAATTACCATTTACCAGTTTAAGAACGTGCAGAATTGAAGATTGCAGCCTTCTGGAATGAAATTCGTAATTGCTTAGGGTGTAAGTTGTAGACTTTTATACATTATATTCAGCAAATTGGTGTTATAACTTGTAATAATAATTATATATATATACAGTCGAACCTTGATAAGTGAGAATCCAAAAGGGACCAAGAAATTTTTCTCACTTAGTGGGTTTCTTACTAAGACAGGTTCTTACTAACAAGTGCTGCTTTTTTACTAATGGAGATTTATAAAGGTTTTGTTAATTAAAATTTTAGTTTTACGTAATTATTAATTAATAATTATTTATTTAATAAATATAACAACAATAGTCCATCTAAAGGAATATTTTTATCTAAAAATTGTTTTATTTACTCCACAAGGCAATTTTCAAGATCATGAAATTCAACTAACCGTTTTCTTTTTAAATTTCCACGACCTTCAAAACACTGCGATTTTATAGAATCCGTTTCTTTTAATATTCGATAAAAAGTGGCAGTTGATAGACCGAATTAACTTTCTATTACAAGTCGTTTCTTTCCACTTTTGAATTCACTTATAATTTTTAGTTTCTTATTTAACGAAAGAGGTTTAAGTTTTCGCTTAGACATTTTGAATATGTATTTGAAATAAAGTTATCGATTCGCAAATGCTTCTTATGACAATCGTTTTGAAACTAAATTTTATTTTGTGTGAAAGGTGTAATTGTAGTTTGAACAAAGAGCCTTTATTCTCACACGTCTATTCAAATTTTAATTACTGCTTACAAATTTCTATTGACTTTTAGAAAATTATAATATAGAAAAGATTCTCACTTACAGAGGCCCGCAAAGTGCTTTTCTCACTTATAGAGGTCTCATTAAAAAAATAATTCTCAGCTATAGAGGTCCGAGAGGCGCATCTCTCACTTGTAGAAGTCTAATCGAGAAAAATGATTCTCACTTACAGATTCTCACTTCTACAGGTTTTTACATGTGAAAATGACGGGACCTGAAAATTACTGTCACTTATAGAGGTTTCTCAGTTAGGCAGCCCTCACTTATCAAGGTTCGACTGTATAACTATCATCAATTATATCATTAAACATAAGCAAGTACGGTTTTAAATATTTTATAAGTATAATTGTTCGTTTCTAACCATGCTCGTTTATACAATGCGAATTTTTTATATAATTATACATTTTTATAATTATTTGGTTAAAGTGTGAAATAACAAGGGGTAATAATATGAAATATTAAACGCCCATACAGCACAGGATTTTTCCAGATTTGGTAGAGCCTTTTTTTGTAATATTTCGTGAATATTGCAATGCGATTTTCAGGCAATATTCGTGCTAAATATTAAATCACATGCGGACATTTTTGTCCTTACACCAATGTTGCCAGAACATTCCTTTAAATATTGCGAAACTTAAAGTGTTAGGGTCAGGTAAGTTGCAGGAAATATCTTGTGCTGTATTGACATTCATTAACTCGTTTTTTAAATAATGAATTGAATGGTACTTGATTTTTTAAAATTGGTCAAGTAGATTTTGAGAAAAGTGTTCAACCAGTTTGCAACACGTGTGTTCGAGAAAAATGCGTTTACAGTTTTCCATAATACAGTTTGAACTTGTGAAACGTTTATAACTTTTCCTTTATCACTTTGTTCTATCACAAATTTCTTAATAATCGCTTGTCACTTTAGAAACCTTTGACGATAAATATTGTACAATAGTTGGTTTTATTCAATATAATATTACATTTTAATTATGCTCTACGATAAAATAAGAAATTATATTTTCTAGTTGATTGGACCTAATATATATATATTTTTTTTTAAAGGTACATGTTCTGTTAATGTTATACGAAATAGATGGCGAGCTTAAGAAAGAGGTACATAGCAGCAAAGAGCATTGAACGTGCATATAAGCCAAGTGGATCAGCTGCGACAAAAAAAACAGAACATTATTTTCAATTATTTGAGATGATGACATTTTTAGACGATATTTCTGCACACGTGAGGTACGTATGTGGATAGTTTTCTAAACAAGGGAATTTTTGTATATTAATTTTTAAAAAAATAAATTTTTTATGGGAAGTGTAAACATTAATATTTTCTACGATGTCAATAACAAACAGCCAATTATCTTCTATATATTTTTTAAAGAAAATACACATCGAAGAGTAAAATTTTCAGTTTCATGTCCTTTATTGAAAATGAAAGTTTATAAGTTAAAAAAGAAATACTTTTTAAATTAATAAAAAAAATGTATAGTGCAATAGTAACTTTGAATTTTGTCCATTAAATTCCTTATCTGACTACTGACACATAAAAAAACGCTAAAATCAATAAAAATTAATAATTTGATAAAGTTGCAGTTGCTTATAATTAAGTTATAAATGAAAATGATATAAATATATCAACGTAGACGATTTCCATGACTTGAGTTTCTGTCCATTAATGTGGTGCTCATTATCAACGAAATTATGCATTTTGTGTCCAGTAAAATTCTTATTTTCCCATCACCTGATTGTGGCAAAAATATTATTTTTTTCAAAATTTTTCTATCCCTATCAATCATAACAGTAACTATAACTGGTACTCAGTTGTTGGATTTTTTATGTATCGTTATTTTGTGAGTTTTATCGAAATTAGACAAAATAATGAGTTTTTTGACAATTCCCATTTTCGTAGCACTTAGTTTTGTCTAAAATATTTTTTTTTTCCAAAGTTTTTTATTTCTATTAGTCATAAAAGTTACTGAAAGGGATAATCAGTTTTTCAACTTTTTTATTTATTGTTATTTTTTGAGTCTATCATAATAAAAGTTTCCTAGACTTTTTTTTTTTTGTAAATGGCTGTAAAATTCTAATTTTTTATTTTTTTATTGTCCGCTTTCGGATTGCTTAGAAATTATGCTTAACTTGAACTCTATTTAGTTTCCGAAACTAAAACGTTAAACAAGCTCGTGATAAAATTTCATCATTTTCTTCCTTTGTTCGTAGAACTACTCATATATATTTATCATGGAACATTTTTGCTGTATAGACTTTGAACTTTATATACATTTTTAAATTTATATCAAATATTATATAATATGTGTACTTATAATTTACATTATTGTTTTCTTTTCACAGCACAATAACTAATATATCTGATTCTGACACCGAAGAGAATAAATTTGGTAAGTAATGTTTGTTTCCATTTTTACAGGTCAATATTAATAAATGTTATTACTGACGTATATAACAAAATATAAATATTATTTATAGAAGAGAAGACAATGAAGCTAGCTTCGGATACAGATTATTATGAAAGTATATTGGAATTATTGACTCCAGAAAATACAACATATGACATAGATCCTACTGAAGGTTTCTTATCGTCGTTGGAGCCGTTTCTAAGATCTTTTAATGAAGAGAGACGTTTGAGAGTACAAAAAAAATTTCAGCAAATACTACAAGAAGAATTGCAACTGCAGAGTGATTTCTAATACTAACTGATTTTTGTAAATAAACTAATTTTTTTAAAATATACAGAAAAATGATTTTTTTCTATAATATTTTAAAAGTTATCACTCAAATATATAATGAACTGGACATAAATATAATTTAAATTTCCAATTAAACGAGTGTAATTTTCATTCAAAATGAAATAATAATTAAATTGTACAATACTGTGTATCTATCATAAAAAGTAAATTGTATTCACTTCTGAAATATTCGTGTACGCTTTATCATTATATAATTGACAGTTATGAAAACGATAAATTTTATAATGTATGTATTTCAAATTAGGGCAATGGTATTAGTAAAAGAGTAAATTCAATATTTTCCAGAACAAGTTACCGCTTTCACTTTTTCAGAAGAAAAATATGTGTAATGTATATTTATTTAGCTGTCACTTAATTATTTTTTAATCTTGTATATATATAATATAGCTTTAGATTTAAAATGCCAATTATTTTTAAAAATAAATTTAGACACTACTAGTAGGTCAAGTCGCTATTACTTCTATATTTTGTTATATATAAATTGCTTTAATTCATGTTACTTTTTTTATAAAACCACTTACATATGCATACTACTAAATATTATTTTTTACCCTTGTTTGTAGACACAAAACTGGTATGTTGAGCATGAATTTTTTTAATTACATAAAATTCTTTATTTTTTACAGACTATTAGGAACAATAAACTTATCCGCCCTAACACATGGAAAATAATCCATATGTATTGAAAAGAAAAATTTATTGGATGCTTAATTCAGAAACAATTCATAAAGATTTAGAATTGGTTATACAATATTTTACATATTTCCTTTGATCATTAATTTATATTTTTATGCATTAATTTTTGTCTCAGCGGTTAACCGGGTTCCTTCTATATTTCTTTCTCTTTAAAACCCGGTTTTATGACATTCTTCAAAAAGTGATTCATATTATTGTTTCAAAACAAAAGAAGAGGAATTTTAAAGATTAAATCGGTTATGTCAAGGAAACCGCAGTTTTATCAAGAAAATCCGTTTAAAACAACAATCGACTTTACGAATCATAATTTAGTATATAAATTGCACTCATGTGGGAGATATTACTTGATAAGTGATAATTTGACATCAATTAATCGTAATATGTAATTTTTCATATTAATTAATAATATTTACCTTTTTTATGCACAATATCAGTTTTTGATGAAATAACAGTTAGTCAAAAATAAGCCTGGTTTTTAGTTGTAAAACAACCGGTTCTTGTGAAAAACGAGTTTTTAAAAAAATCAATTTGTTCAAACAAATTAAAAAGAATTATACGTTCTTACTTGCTTTTTAAAGTCTGCCTTCAAATTATAAGAAACTTTTAAAGTATTAAAATGTTTAGATGCACTTATATTTTATTCAAACTGAGTAAAACCTTCTTAATAGATAGGAAATCAGTGCAAAGTATTTACCATAGGCGTTTTAAGGAAAAAATATAAATGAAAAGTGTATTTATCAAACACTTAAATTTAATTAAATTTAAATCTACTCATTTCTCCCGGTAAAAAGAACTTACTGCGTCAAATAATTTTGTGGCAGTCCCATGCATGCGTTCCAACGCACATGACGTCACTTGCGTTGACGTTTAACCAATAGGAATTCGTTATTTCCGTTAAAAAAAAGCAAACTTTATATATGATTGCTCCAAAAAAGAAGCGCTGTGACATCACTGCGTTCAAACGCAGGCATGGGACTGCCGCAAAATTATTTGACGCAGACAGTTGCGTTCGTTCAAAACATTGGACAATTTTTTTGTAAAACCATTTCATTTTTAAAATTGTCAGTTGAATTTAAAGATTTTATAGTTAGGTAATATACAATTAAATTAGTTATAAATTAATACTACAATTTTGAAGATAAAATTTCTTCATAAATGTTCTGAAAATAACATTTTTTGGTTATAATTTACATGCTGAAAACATTTTAGAGATTTTTGTTCTATTTTCCGGTCACTGTATGAAACATTTATTAAACTGTTTCGAAATTGACGATAAGTGGAAAAATATTTACAAATTTAGCCCTGACATATTTTCTTATATAAAAATTATACACGTACTTACAGACATGCATACATGTAAAAATATGATTTATTTATTGGAAAAATTCGTTTCTAATTCTCCACTTTTGTTATAAGTCATAACGACTTATTTACCTTATATATAACTATTTCTCTATTAGTATGTTATTCAATTTAATCTGATGTCACAATTTCACTTCTAATACCAGTCACTTTCCATCAGTATCTTTTAGATACTTTGGTATTAAAAATATCATAACACTTTTGTTTACTTACCCCAACATTTTCCTTCTCGGAATTTGACATTTTAAAAACAATGTTTAAATTATTCTCTCCTTTACAAATATTTTTGTTGACAATTCAATTTTTTCTTTACAAAATTAGGAACAAAGTGGAATGCGAATTGCCTACATTATAGTTTATGTAAATCCGCCTTAACCTCTTGGTGATTTTCAAGAGCCTAGTGACAAAACGGCCAACGCAAAACTTTGCGTTACAACGCAGACGTGGGACGGCACCATCAAGGTCCCGTCCCATGACAGCGTCAATGCGTGAAAGCGGAAAAGCATAAAACGTTGCTCCAATCAGAACGCTGAATTAGAATAACTTCCATTGTAGAATACACTCTTATTGGCTGAACGCTTTCCGTTTTCTGCTTTGACGCTGACATGGGACGGGACCTTTATATTCGGTGTCATTTTCATTCAGAATACTTTTAATCTATCAATCAGAAATGTGCGATACAGTTTATACAATTATGCGTTCGATGCAATGATTGTTCACTAAAATAATCACAAATATTGGCTGCCTGCAGGTTACCATAACAAAGTATAAGAGTGAGCAAGAGGGAACACATTTTCGCTCTTGCTCACTGTCATACGTTGCCATGGTAACCAGCCAAGAGCTGTGGCCGTATCTTTACGATTAATTGTGCTCAAACCCATCATCTAACAGCTGATTATTATTTATATTTTATAATTTTCATATTTCTAGTGTTAATTTAACGTAAAATGTTTAGTTTTTAATATGTTTCCTTTTGAAAACAAATAAAATTTTGCGCGAGTGGCAAAATAGTGATGTGTCGTGTGAAAAAAAGAAATTTAATTTTTGTAAATTTTTTCTTTTCCTGCAAGCCCCTGTCTGTATGTGTCCGTCTCTACACTGTTTGTTTTTATATTTTTTAAAAAAATAATATTTACCTCCTTTTGTGGAGAGCAAAATTGACTTTGCACCACTTGTGCAACTATTTTATGGTTAAAAAAATTTATTCCCATAATTTATTCTATTTTTTACAAAAAAGAGACGTCAATATTGAAATCAAGTGAGTGGTGACTGTTCACTTGAACTGACACATGTTACACAAGTTTGATTTTAAATTGTTTTCGACATTTTTAGTGCTTCTTTCTCATAAACTGTTGATATTTTCGTCCCAAAAAAAACTTAAAATGTTGTGCGCGGGTGGCAAAATGGTGATGTGTCGTGTCATAAAAGGGAATTTAATTTATGTATTTTTTTTTTTCCTGCAAGCCTCTGTCTGTATGTGTCCGTCTCTACACTGTTTGCTTTTTTCTTTTTCAAAAAAATAATATTTACCTCCTTTTGTGGAGAGCAAAATTGACTTTGCACCACTTGTGCAACTATTTTATGGTTAAAAAAATTTATTCCTATAATTTATTCTATTTTTTACAAAAAAGAGACGTCAATATTGAAATCAAGTGAGTGGTGACTGTTCACTTGAACTGACACATGTTACACAAGTTTGATTTTAAATTGTTTTCGACATTTTTAGTGCTTCTTTCTCATAAACTGTTGATATTTTCGTCCCAAAAAAAACTTAAAATATTGTGCGCGAGTGGCAAAATGGTGATGTGTCTTTTTATAACACAAAATTCAATTTCCGTAAGTTTTTTTCTTTCTTTGAAAGCCACTCTCTGTGCGCGTCCGTCTCTTCACTACTTATTTTGTTATTCTTCAAAAAAATAATATATACCTCTTTTTTGGTCAACAAAATTGACTTTCCACCACTTGTGCAATTATTTTATGTTCAAAAAATTTTATTTCAACAGATTATTCTGTTTCTTATAAAAATGAGACGTCAATATTAAAATCAAGTGGGGATCATAGTAGGAATTAAGTCGCTGTCATGACCAAAAGTTAACAAAATTAAGGTAGAAAAATTCTCTTTCGAAGGCTCGATCAGCCTTAAACAAATATTAACCATTATAAATATATATATCATTAAATAGTACATACGTAGAAGTCTTTGTGGATAATGAGAGTTATATTACTTAGTCCAGATATTACTTATCTGGACATTATATTTTTTCCGTAATTTTGAAAGTCAGAATGTATAAATTAAATAATTGGTAAGTGGTCACATTGTCTAAAAATTTTGTTTAATTCTTATTTTTTAAAAGAAATCCTTCTCTAATTAAATCAGGATCCTAAAACATTTTTTCTCTTAAAGAATTAATAAAGATAATACAAAATAAATATATTAATAAAATATACTTTTAGAGGGAAATTAAAAATTAATTTTGTTTAAAATTAATAATATTAAATTTTTAATTAAAATTTTAAATAAAATTTACAAATAATTTTATTTTATTTTATACAAACTTTTTAATTAAAAAAATTAGTAATATTAAAAAAGGCCTTCTTTTTCAGCTTGAAAATGAAATTAAAAAAATTTGAATTTGGACCAAAAATGACGAAGTTACAGTATATTCTATACAAAAACTGCAGAAACGATTTTTTCGCTCTAAAATTAAATTGCCTGTAGGTTAGGGTCTAAATGCGTTCATTTGTTTGACCGTATGAAAATGGCATTCATTTTTTCCCTAAGGTGAAAAAATACATGGGTCAGCTGTTCATTTTTTCCTTAGGGGGAAAATAGATGCCATTTTTACGCTGTCGAACAAATGAATGCGTTTAGACCATGCCTATAGGAATCTAAAAGCGCCATGTTTGTGCCTGTGGGACAAAAAAGTAATTCTTTCTTCATTCTTTGTAGCAAAGTGTAATTTAATGACTTTATTTGGATATCTACTATCAAAACCGTAGCCAGGGGGGGGGGGTGATAGGGGTGTTTAAACCCCCCCGAAATTTTTTTCTAGCTACGGCCTTGCCTACTATATTTTATGTATGAATTTTTTTTAGTATTTTTCTGAGTATTAAATTGGAAACGATTTTTATTTCTCAATGAAAATAGAACATTCCGTTTTTTATTAAGTTTGTTTTTAAAATAAAATTTTATTTAAATTATAATAATCAATGGATTTTTGAAATAGCTAAGAATTTTGTAATTTTATTTGGATGTATTATGCAATTAAATCGCATTTTTTACTGTAAAATATTTAGGAAAACAACTTTTCAAGATTTTAATTTTAAAGGCTATTATTTAATAAAATTATTACTTAATAAATTTGTAAAGCAGTATTCATTTTAAAATAATATGTTTAGATGTTTTTAGCAGTTTTGTTAATTTAAGATTTAATTTTAATTAATTTTTTTTTTTCTATTAATAATTTAATAACCTTTGTGTAAAGTGCTTTTTTTGAAACAGTCTTGTATTTTTTACAAATTAATATTATTCTTTATTAATTAAAAATTATTAATTAATTTTTGTAACTTAATAAATTGTGTTAAACACTAATAATGAGATAAATAAATAAAGAAATACAAATTTTAATATTACAATTTTTTATGCAAAATAATATTTATATAATGATGAATTACGAGTTTGTGAAACACTATCAATTAAGTTTATTAAGTAGCTAATTATACAGTCGACCATCCCAGTAAACCCGCCAAGCTCGGAAAGGAGAAGAGCTTTTCGCGGAACTCAGGTTCCTCCACTATGGGCACACTCGCTCGCTGTCAGGCGTAGTTGAACTTTGCTCTAGTTTTTCAGCACATGTGTAGAGCACAGTGGGGGTACAAGTCCCGCGTCAAGTTGGGGAAGCGGCGTTACTGGGATGGGGTTTACTGGGATGGTCGACTGTATATGTGTACGTCCGCATGAAAAGGACTCACTTTAGCACTATTGGACTTACCTATATAACAGTATTTTTCAATAAATTCTGACCATTTTTAGAAGTCTTAGACCCTTTTAGAGCTTTTTTTAAAACAAATTTACAAGCATTCAAAATTAGAAGTGTCAAAACCCTGGTTTTGAGAAAAACAAGTTTAAAGTTCAAGATTACCATTAGCTCCCATGCATTTTAGAAATTATAGATAAGATTATTTTGTGTTTTTAATTGCGATAAAGTTATATCAAATGAATGATTTAACTTGGTAAATTAAGTTTTTTCTTTCAATAATAAAAAAAATTTGAAAATCTGAACGTCTTTTAAAAAATGAGTATATGTCGGAAAATAAAATCAAACAAGTAATCCCTTTTCATGCATAAGCAATGTTTGATTAATAAAGACAGTTTTTTTAAATAAGAGAATTAATAATATTAACTTTTTATTTAAGTTTTAAATTAAATTTCTAAACTTGTTGAAAATTCTTTACATATCTGTCACGGACTCTTTATTAAATAGACAATTAAAAAGATAAATTTCATTAATTTTAAAATTTATGTAAGTATCCTAATTTATGAACTAATAAATATATTTATGATACAATAATAATGTAATAATTAATTATATTTTTATAAATCTATAACTATTAAAATAAATATTTAAATTTTAATAGTGGATTTCTTAATTTAAAAAGATTTTTAATTTACAAAAAATAACAACAAATTGTTTTTCTAATTTTTATTTTAATATCTTTTTCTTATATTTATAATTAATAAACTTGTGAATTAATAATAATTTGCTTTTTGTATGTGTAACAGATTTTTTTATTAAAACATAAACTAATATTCTTAATTGTCTTTTTAATAAATAGTCCATGACAGATCAACAAATTTTAACAGTTTTTGAAATTTAATTTCAAACTCAAATAAAAAGTTATTATTATTAATTCTCTTAATTCAAAAAACTGTCCCGATTAAAAATACGTTGTTATACATAATAAGGTACATAATAAACTTAATTAATATTTTTTCAAAAATTCGTAATTTATCATTTTATAAACATTATTACATTCTCATCCTAAATGAGAAGGTCTTAAATTTTCTTTTATTTACATTTGTAAAACTAAAATTCTTATTTCTTTTTTTATTGATTTTATTATTACTGTTTTACATAATTAAGTTACAAAAAATGGTTATAAAATTTAAATTAAAAAAAATACTGTTAATTAAATAATAATACAAGACTGTAATAAAAGAAATACTATTCACAAAGTTTATTAAATTATTATTTGAAAGAAAATATTAAATTAAAAATAAATGTTAAATTAACAAAAATTTAATTTTCCCTTATGTTCATAAAAGAGAAAACTGTTTAAAAAATAATTTAAATGGGTAATTCTTCTGAAAGGGACTTTTTTGAATATTTTCTTATTTCTTGTAACTTTGTACAATCTGTTAGTTGCTAATTGTTGTCAATTTTTATAGTCAATATTTACCCTGTAATCAGTATTTAAAAAAATGCATTAAGCATTTTGGTTCATCCGAATTTATATCAGAGCTGTGTCAAGTTCTTAAATAAAAAAAATGAATAAGCAATATACACTGAGAGAAAAAAAAGGTTACTACAACGGAGGACACAAGTAGGAATTGCCTGAGTGACTCGGGTAGTAGAACTCAAGTTAACGCAACTTGGGACTCCGGTAAATACTGCTTGGGTCTCAAGTCGACGTAATTGGAGACCCAAGCAGTATTTACCGGAGTCCCAAGTTGCGTTAACTCGAGTTCTACTACCGGAGTCACTCAGGCAATTCCTACTTGTGTCCTTCGTTGTAGTAACCTTTTTTTTCTGTCAGTGTAGAGTTTGACACTACTAATATTAAATTGGGGGCGCCAGCAGGAAAAGCCATTCAAATTTGAAAAAAAAACATTTGAAAATCGCAAAAATAATTGAAAATAATTAAATAATGACAAAAATAATTAAAAATTGACACAAAAGTTTAAGACTGGTTTAAAAAATTTAAATTTTCAGCCAATAATTGAGATATTGAACAAAATTAATAAAATGTAAAGAAACTAATTGAATAATGACACAATTAATTATAAAACCTGGTGTAAAAATTACACTTTGACTTTTTAGACAATAGTTGAAAAATTAAAAAAAATAATAGAATTTTCAAGAAAATAATTGAAATTTGAAAAAAAATAATTTAAAAATATCAAAAAATATATATGTGTAGAAAATGGTTGAATAATGACAAAAATAACTGAACTTTAGAAAAAAAATTAATGGAAAAGGAGAAATATATTCAAAAATGAAGTCAGAAAATAAAACATTTAATACATTATCTGAAAAATTGTATAAAAGTATTGAAAAATTAACGATATAATTAAAATGTGAAGAAACTAATTGAATAATGACATAAATAATTGAAAACAGAACTTCAAAAATTAATAAATTTATGATAATAAAAAGATTGAAGAAAATGACATTTAAAGAAAATAATTCCAAAATGTCAAAAATATTTGAATATTGACAAAAATAGTTGTAACTTGAAAAAATAATTGAGAAATGACAAAAATAATTGATAATTTTAAAAAAATTTAAAGAAAATACTTGTAAACTTGCAAAAACAATTGAAATAAATCATTCAAAACTGGTGTAAAAATTAAAAAATTATAGACAATAATTGTAAACTTAAGAACAAAAATTATATGTTTGAGGAAAATAATTGAAAGCTGAAGAAATTAATTAAAGTTTGAAGATAATAATTGCAATTTGAAGAGAATAATTCAAAAATGGCAAAATAATTCAAATATGAAAAAAATAATTAAAGTTTGAAGAAAATAATTGAAAGAGGTGTAAAAAATTAATAAATTCGTAACAATAATAAAAATAATAATGAAAATAATTAAAAACAGGTGTAAGAAATTTAGAAGTTTATGACAATAAAAAAATTAAATAAAATAATTTTTAAATGGCAAAAATAACAAAAATATGAGAAAAATAAGTGGAAAATAACAAAAATAATTGATTAATGATAAAAGTAATTGAAATTTGAAGAAAATAATCGAAAAATAACGAAAGTGAATTAAACTTGTGTAGAAAATTTGGATAGAAATTTGGATGTATGTTTTAATTTCTATAGAAAATTATCTCAAAATAACACCAAGAACATAAAGAGATCTTTATTATTTTAAAAGTTATTAAAAATTGAAAAATACGCTGTAATTTACACTTTTTGTACAATAAATTTTTTTTAAAGTGAACAAAACGACTTCATTCTAAGCTAATTTTATTCAGAATGTAGTTACTTTTGAACCAATTACAGAGAAAATATTTTATTGTAGAATTAGATCCAAGAAATTATTAAATTCTCATGATTTAATCAAATGTAATTTCAATTTTCATTGCTTGATTTAATAAACATTAATATTCATGTTATTTGAAACCTTGTGTTTTTTTAAAAAATAAAAAATTGTTTTTATCCCACAGGCACAAACATGGCGCTTTTAGATGCCTGTAGGCAGGGTCTAAACGCATTCATTTGTTCGACCGGGTAAAAATGGCTTCCATTTTTTCCCTAGGGAAAAAATGAACAGCTGATCCATGCATTTTTTCCACCACAGGGCAAAAATGGCCGCCATTTTTATACGGTCAAACAAGTGAATGCATTTAGACCCTAACCTACAAACATTTAAAAGCACCAAGTTTGTGCCTTTGGAATAAAAAGTATCGTAAGCAACACGCGTTCAAAGTCAGTCCAATTTGTTTTCAATGATGTTTGTGTACTCGTTCACGTCTCGGGCTTCGCCCTCGACTGTCACTCGTACACAAACATCAGCGTAAACAAATGGCTGCCTTTAACTCCTTGTTGCTTAATATACTATTTTAAACACAAATTATTTGTTATTTAATTTAAACGTTATCAAATTTTTTCAATATTTGTTATTTTATTAATTTATAACTATTTGAGCCTAAATATGTTTATGTAATTAATAATTAAAAATAAATATTAATAACTAATTAATTTACTATTAACAATTACTTTACTGTCAAGTACAAAAATATTTGTTTAAATTATTTTTTTTTCTTAAGTTTGACCTTTCTTTAAGTTTTCAACTTTTAAATTTCTTTCATCTTGATTTTTGTATCATGTCATTCTAAAAATCTTTTTAAAATTATTATTTCAATAAATAACTTTTAAGAATTTATTATTATAATATAAATAATGACATATTTAAATGGATGTAATCGATATGCTTCAATTTTTAAAATATAACAATTCATAAAAATCAGAATAATTTAAACTCTATTCAACTTTTTAATTTTAATTTTTTATCAATTATTAAGTAAAAAATAACATAGGTAGCATTTGAATTTTTAATAAATTTGACTGATCGACAGTTTGTTGAAATGCTAACCTGAATTTAAATTTACGAACTGTTGGTAACATAACCTCTCTTACGCATAAAAAATATATACTTTTAATTTTTTCTTTACATAATATTAAAACTATCTAAGAAACTTAAATAATATATAATTATTTCATTAATAAATATATTAATTGTCTTTTATTGTTTATTGATTTTTTTAACCAAAAAAAAATTAAAGAAACCATCAACATTCTTTTATAAACTTTCCTGAATTATAAACTTTAAAAAATAAAAAATCGATTTAAGGGTAGGGTTCGGGCACATTTTCGGTTACATTAGAAAATTATTCTAAATGATCATGAAAATTATATTTATATAAATTTGTTCGCAAAACAACACTTCAAAAAAACATCACATAAAAAAACTTTAACCAAGAAGTAAACAAAAAGACTCTTGTTTTTAAAAAAAACATTCAGGCAGTAAACTAACCAATTACAATTCCAAACCGTACTAAATTAAAATTACTTCCCAATTGTAATTTAACATTTGTCTTCTTTACACTGTATACCTTATCTGCATATTTTATCTGTAAACTGAAACAATTTTAAATTTTCCTGATAAAGAAACAGGGACTAACTTCACTATGGATTTTAAAAAGCGGACAGAAAAAGATGAATAAATATAAAAACTAACGACCAACTTTACTTCCAGTTTTAAAGCATGGACAGAAAAAAATGAATAAATACAAATCAGTTCCTCCGAACAAAAAAAAAGCACTCGCGTTATATGCCAAAAAGCTCCTCTCTGGCGTCGGTTGTCTAAAACAACCTCTGTTAAAATGAACACCAAAAAACCACACTTTGTTTTTCCAATTTCCCCAGGAAACTAATTTCTAAAGTTTCAGAAACTTAAAAAATTCAAAATATCAATACAATATTGTATAGATTGGTGCATATTTAAGTTAGTCTATTTCAAATGCTGTTTTGATTTTAATTGAAACATTTTGACATTTCATTTAACCAAAAAACGCAGTGGTTGTTTTAGACGACCAACGTTAGAGAGGAGTTTTTAGGCGCGTATAACGCGAAAGTGGTTTTTTTTTGCTCGGAGGTACCGAAATAGTAACAAACTTCAGGAGTTTACGAAGATTATTATTATTTAATTAGATGTTTAAAAAATCCATTCATTATTATAGTTTCTATAAAAATTGATATTAAAAATAAATTAAATGTTTATTAAAGAATACTTATTTATTTATTTATTTATTTAAGCAATATAAACGGGATATACCCTTTACAAATGTTTTTCAACTAAACAATAAAAATTACAATAGTTAAAAATAATCTATCACAATATAAATGTTTAAATTTACTTAATTGTTAAATTATTCTAACGTATCAAATGTATGTATGTTTTTATTAAAGTAGTTTTAAATTAGATATTAAATAAATATAAATTTAAACTAAAAAACCAAATACATAAAATATAGTATTAGAATAAAATTACCAAATTATTAATTACAAGAAAAATTAAATTTTCTTTTAAAAATTTACAATTGTAAAAATTTATATTCAAATTTTTTTTATCATGGATTTTTTACAATTTAAATAAAATATCTGGATATAATATATCTTAATTTTATTTTATTTTGATAGATAAATTTGTTATAATTGAATGAAAAAGTATTGAAGGATTAATAAAGACTAATAAGATTAATACAAAACAAATATATAAATAAAATATAGGTACTGTTACGTCCGTAACCTATATATACATTATATTATATTATTATATCATAATATTATATTATGTTATACCATAATGTCATTATGTCATATTGTATTACATTTCATATGAATCTTTTGCTATATGTAATCTCAACAAGTCATTCTTATATTCGACTTCCAAATATTGAGCTTACTTAAATGAGAACGATTATACGTATCAACATCCAGCTTGGACATAGAAATTTCACGCTCTATGAGCTCCCTGTAACCACCTGCGAAGCAGCATGCGAGAAGCTAGAGCAAATACAGCCGCATTTTTGGAACCTAGTCGTTATGCATGAGAAACCACCCACACAGCACCGGAAATTCCCTGAATTTTCCCTGAATATTCGTCTACATTTCTCGAATATTCGAACTAAATATTCAGGGAAGTTTCGTGGAAACAGTCAAATGTCCGCCTAGAATAATATTGGGCGCGAAATTTCCCTGAAAATGTATTTCTAATTTTCAGGGAATTTCCGCATCTAACATTCCTCCAATATTCATAGTATTCGTATATTCACTTAACTTGATGCGCACTGGTCGAACTTGGATTCTATGACACTTACGGCTGCGCAGTAGTTTTTAATTTTCTAGAATCCCACGGATGTCGAATATAACATATTTTTTTGATCAATTACCAGATTAAAAAAAATTTTGGAAATTTTTTTTAACTTTCCCTGAATTTTCAAGGAATATTAGAGGCAGAAATTCCCTGAAAATTGGAAATACATTTTCAGGGAAATTTCGTGCCCAATATTATTCTAGGCGGACATTTGACTGTTTCCACGAAACTTCCCTGAATATTTAGTTCGAATATTCGAGAAATGTAGACGAATATTCAGGGAAAATTCAGGGAATTTCCGGTGCTGTGTGGGCAAGCGGCACCGCGATAACGCTCGAAGACCAAAGTCACGACACGGTAATCCAAAGATGCACGTATGAATAAACTATATAAACGGGCCACCAAAAAGAAGGAGGTAGAGTTGATTTAGAACCAAGAGTTAGTTCAGAACCAACAGTTAATTCAGAAGCAGAGTTACTTCAGTACCAAGTGTTAAAAATTAGACCAAAACCGCTACCAGTGTTTAGTCACCAATCTTAGTGTTCGGTCTCTAATTATCAAAGTCAGTGGCAGTATCTTTAACATGAAGTTCAACTAAACATAAATCAGTTTATCGAGGAAGTTATCCTTCAACTCATTTTCATATCAAATCACGTTTCACGATTTTGATATTGTTTGGCTGCCTAACCAGAAACCGAGAAACGCAACTAGCACTTGCCACCTGCAAATCCTTCTTTCGGAAACAACGAACATTGTGCACCTTGTGTCAATATTCTACTGGCGGACATACTACTGATAAAGATCAGCTCCATCAAGTTCCTGCCTAATTGTTTACTCAAGAGTCTTAACGCATTTCTCTGTTTGAAATCTTCAGCAAGGGTCAACCACCACATCTTTCTTCAAACTCAGCATATAATCGTTTCTCATTCAAAGTAAGGTTCAATTTCGAGATTTAACTATTGTAACTGTTTCAACTCTCATTTATCTTTTATAAATAAATATTCTCTAAAGTTAGATTACTCATTGACTTATCCTCATCCCAAATCCAATTCTTAATTGAATTCGATTTAAAAGGAGGAATTTAGGGTATATTTGAGAAGGGTTTTTGTCTCGAACGTAACAGAAGCCCTTCACAAATTTTGGTGCATCGGCCGGGAAATAAATAAAGTCGATGAGAAAAATTCGAAAAATTTTTTTTTTAACTTTTAATAATAGTTCGACACGTTTCAAATTTTGGTGCTCTAGAAAACAAAGCATCTTAATGAATAAAAATTCATAAATTTTTTTTTTATACAAAATCGAAAAATTTCAATGCATCAAAAGATTAAAAATCTTTTTTTTTAAAAAAAAAAACCAATGAGAAAACTAATCAAATAGGAATAACAAATTATTAAAAATATAATTGAAGCAAATATTAATTCATTTAAAAATAAATACATAAATAATTTCTTGATTTGCAATCATTGTATGAGTTATTTAATTTATGAAAAATATTTAATTAACACATCTGACTATTGAAAGTATTTTGTGTTACATGATACGTATTAGCTTGGAGCATTTACAATTTCAAACTATACAGGTGTATTTGTGAATTTCCCTCATAATTGCAAGGTGCATTCACAATAGTAAATCCTAAAAGTTTACTTGTAAATAGGGGTTCGATTCCTCTTTAAAATACGGTTTTATCAGTGCAACTTATTTATTTCTATTTTTGCAATACATTTTTGGAAATTATAAAATCTTTTGTTTCCTTTTTGACATTTTTCTTATAACAGTGAGAATATTTATTTAAAAATCATTTACATATATTTTATACTCATTTTACATTTTTATGAAAACATAAAATCAAAGTACTATGCAATCCAAATTTAATGTCTACTTCAAATGAAAATAAAACTAACTCTCCACATTTAACTCGTTCGAAAATAAAAGAAAATCCAGAATTATCCTTAAACTCAGGAATTCCTTATTATAAATCAAAACCTCAAACAAGTACACCAAGATATTCTAAACAAAATCCGAATCCAAACCTCACAAACCAGTTCGATTCAGGGTTTATTTCTGGCCAAATTTTTGACAGTGACGATAATTCTAATAGTGACTGTAGTGATAACGAGGAAAGTACTGCAGAAAAAACTTTAATAGAAAGTCATTTAAATAATTTAGAAGAATTTGGGTTTAATCAAAATCATTCTGCATCAAATAAATCACTTATAGAGGAAATTGACGACAGTTTCGAAAATCAATCTGAACATAACTTTGACACATCTTCAAATCATTCCGGAAATTCAAACTCAGACAATATGGCTTTACCAACTAATCAACAAGTCTCTTTACGCGACGCTTTAGAAACAATACCACTTTTTGACGGAAAAAACATACCATTATCAATATTTATCGAGGGTCTAGTAGAAGCGAAGTCTATGCTTCCTGAAAATGCTGATGTAGAGAAAAATTTAGTAAAATTAATTAGAGGTCGAATTTCAGGTGAAGCGAGAAAAATTATCTTGGGGCATAGTTTTAATACAGTCCAAGATTTGGCTGAAAGGTTAAAAACAATATATGCACCCGCAAAATCGGTATATCAATTACAAGGAGAACTAGGGGCGATGTATATGTGGGAACACGAAAATGTAGTATCTTATGGTTCGAGAATTGGAGAAGCAGCTGAAAGAATTTTAGACGCGCATAGAATTAATAACGAAAATACAGTAGACGAAGCATTCAAAAAAGGTTTAGAAGAAACAATTATTGATTGTTTTACAAGGGGACTTAGACCAGAATTAGAGTTACGAGTAGGTACTGCTGACACATTTAAAGGTATAGTAAATAAAGCGATCGAGATAGAAAGAAAATTGTCATCACGTAATGAATTAAGAAAAAATGTACAAAAAACAGAAAATGAAAATCCATTTAGAAATAATAAAGAATTTGCGAAAACAACAAAAATAAACGTTGCTCAAGATGAAGTTATAACTTGTTTAGTTTGTGGTAAAAAAGGACATTTTGCAGTCAATTGTTTCCAACTAAATAAATTAATTGGACAAAATCAGGGTAATTTTCTGAATCCTAGAAGACAACAAAATTTTCCAAATGAAAATCAGTATCAAAATCGGTTCATTAATCGGAACCAAAATCAACCATTTAATAGATTTTAAAATCAATATCAAAATTATTATAAAAACCCTCCGCGAAATCAATATCAAAGTCAAAACCAGTATAGAAACCCACCACAAAATCAATTCCAAAATGCACATCAAAATCAAAACCAGTATAGAAACCCACCACAAAATCAATTCCAAAATTCATATCAAAATCAAAGACAAAGTCAAAATCAAAATGTGTATAAAAACAGATTCGAAAACCAACAACAACAAACACAACAACAAGGACCAAGTACAAGTAGAAGTAATCAACCAACAAACCCCACTTTTAAAAATCAAAATTTATCATGTAATTATTGCAAAAAACCGGGACATGTTATTAGCGAATGCAGAAAAAGAATGTATAACAACAGCCAACAACAAACGCAAGTTCCAGTAGAAAATCCGGAAAACTCAAAAATCCTTCCTCAGTAGGATGCTCTGAGGATAGATTAAAAAATCTTAATGCATCCAGTAATAACAAATTCCCAACAAAACATATCAACTTAGCAAAACCTAATTCAATACCATATGTTCGAATAGATACTAATGGACTTAAACTACCTATAACTATGATGATTGATACAGGAGCAGGACCTAATTTATTAAAAATCCGAGCACTTGATAATGATATAGAAATTGATAAAAATAAATGTATCAAATTAACAGGAATTAATGAACACGCAGTTTATACTTTAGGTCAGGTAGAACTTGACATTTTTGGCATTCCAACAATTTTTAATTTACTATCTAATGAAGTCCCAATCGAACACGACGGTATTTTAGGAACAGAATTTTTTGTTAACAATAAAGTAAAAATAAATTACGAAGAGAGGCACTTAGAAATAAATAATAAAAAATTTAACTTTGAATCAAACAATTATTTTACAATACCAGCAAGATCAGTTTATAATATTCATGTTAAAATTTCAAATAAAGATAAAAAGGTCGGTTTTATTCCCAAACAATCAGTAGCAGAAGGTGTTTATTTAGGCAATGCAATAGTAGTAAATCGGGATGGAATAGCACATTTAAAAGTTTTTAACACTCGAAATGAATCTATAAATATACCAGTCCTTAATGTAGAACTAGAAGATTACGAAGAATTAAAAAATGAAAATCAGAAAAAGAACAATGAAAATTTTATAATTCAAGACATACTTAACACTTTTACAAACATTAAATCGGAAAATTTTCTTAATATCACAAAAACTAACAGAGCAGATGAAATAAAAAAATTACTTCGGTTACAACATTTAAATAAAGAAGAATTGGAACACGTTATGAAATTAATAAATAAATACTCTGATAGATTTCATATACCGGGAGAATATTTAGAAGCAACCGATCTTATTAAGCATAGAATAATAACAACAGATGACACGTCTATCATAACAAAACAATATAGATTTCCACCTGTTCACAAAGAAGAAATGACACGTCAAGTAAACGAATTACTAGAACAACAAATTATTAAACCATCTGATTCACCGTACAATACACCAATCTGGATAGTACCAAAAAAAGATGACTCGCAGGGAAATAAAAAATGGCGGCTAGTATTAGACTTTCGAAAATTGAACGAACGCACAGTAGGACAATTTTATCCCTTGCCAAATATAATCGATTTGTTAGATCAATTATCAAACGCTCAGTATTTTTCCGTTTTTGACTTAGCTTCCGGGTTTCATCAGATTAAAATGGACCCAAGAGATGCGCATAAAACAGCATTTTCAACACCATACGGCCACTACGAATTTGACAGAATGCCATTTGGATTAAAAAATTCGTAAGTACTTTTCAAAAACTCATTGATCAAGTTTTATTAGGTTTACAAGGAATAGAATTGTTTGTTTATTTAGATGACGTGGTCATTTACGCAAATACATTGGAAGAACACGAAGAAAAATTTTCAAAATTTATGGAACGCTTACGAATTGCTAATTTAAAACTACAGCCCGACAAATGTGAATTTTTACGGTTAGAAGTATGTTATTTAGGACACATTATTGATCAAAATGGAGTGCGACCAGACCCTAAAAAAGTAGAAGCAGTACAAAAATTTCCAATTCCAAAAAATGTCAAAAATATTAAACAATTCTTAGGACTATCTGGTTATTATCGTAGATTTATAGATAAATTTTCAAAAATCGCAAATCCATTAAATGAACTTCTGAAAAAAGATGTTCCTTTTTTATGGACAGAAAAACAACAAACAGCATTTGATACTTTAAAAAATAAACTTTGCGAGGAACCACTTTTAAAACGACCAGATTTTTCTCAACCATTTATTTTAACAACGGATGCCTCAGGTTTCGCAATAGGAGGAATATTGTTACAAGGAAAAATAGGAAAAGATCAACCCGTAGCATACACTTCTCGAACTTTAAATGAAGCAGAAAGAAAATATGATACATATGAGAAAGAAGCATTAGCAATTATTTATTGCGTTCAACATTTTCGACCATATCTGTATGGAAGAAAATTTACCTTAGTAACAGATCACAAACCTTTGGTTTGGTTTCAGAATTCTAAAGATCCATGCTCAAGAGTTACAAGATGGAAGTTAAAATTAGCAGAATACGATTTTAATGTCATTTACAAAGCAGGTAAAACAAACGTTAACGCTGACGCTTTGTCTCGAAATCCAGTAGAAGAAAATATTAAAGAAGAAAATATTGAAGATGATAATGAAGAAAAAATTCAAGCAATAAATCAAGAAAATATCCATGAAATCGATGTCGAAGAACACACTCAAAGAAGTGTCCAAGCAGAAACTCTTAGAAAAAATAAACATGGTGTTCATTTTAAAGCACCTCAGGAAAGCACAAATTCGGTGCAAATAAAACTTCTCCAATCATTGATAAAAAATATTTTTAATAATCAAACTCTATTTTCAGAAAATCAATCGGAGATAGAAAAATGTCTCCATTCTACTATGCGAAAGATTTGCAAAAAGCAATCTCTACCTCAGGATAATGATTCCTATTCTATTTCGGAGATTATAAAAATTCTCCAATCTATTTATTTATTGGATCCAAGTGATGGATACCAATCTATGGAAAATTATTGCTCTATATATAAAGAGATAATCAATCTCTTACTAATATTTATCAAAATCATATCTAATTCAGAAAATCAAAATACATTACCAAATGTCTGCAATGTCGTTACAAGACATCAAATAAAAAAGAAGGAAACAATGAACGAAAATCAAGAAAATAAACAAATCGAAATCTTAGAAAAATCAAAAAATTGTGGAGAGAAGAAGAAAAAACGAGGAAGGCCAAAAAAGGAAATCCATTTTAAGACTTCAACTTTAAAAAGAAAAAGAGGAAGACCGAAAAAATTATTAAATCAAGAAGATAAAAAACAAACTCAAAACAAGAAGAAATTTTATAACGAAGTCTATTCTGACGAGGATATGTCAGATCCTGAATATATAAATCAAAAAACTCAAGAAGAAAAGGAAGAAAATAGAAATCAAATTCAAAAGAAAAGAGGAAGACCGCAAAAACTACAATTAAACGAAGAAAATAAAAATCAAATTCAAAAGAAAAAGGAATCCGATGAAGAAATCTATTCTGACGAGGTTATGTCAGATCTTGAAAATAAGAAACAAAATGAAAAAACTCAAAAAGAAGAAATTGATGCTGGTTATGAAAATACAGATTCTGAATCATCTGACGAAGAAATTACATTTGAAGAAAATAAAAATTGTACAAATTTAAATAAAAAAGAAGAAAAATATATTATTGACTGTAGGGATCAATTACCAATGCGTAAAGACAATTTTACATACTTTGTTTCAGTGAATGGAGAACCTAGAGATAATGGCTCCAGATCCTTAGCAAAGCGAGAAAAATTACCCAATTTTGAAAAACTTCAATTGGGACTAGCAGAAAAAATAAAAAAAGGTGCATTTTATCATATAGCTCTTCCTATAGAAAATGAAATAAAAGAAAATATCTCTAGTACAATAAAAACAATTGAATTATCAATTATTTCATTAAAAAATATATCTGAAAAATTAAATTTAAAAACAGTAAGTATAGCGAAAACTGCTCAGGTAAATAATGTTAACTGGAAAGAAATTCTATCAATGTTCAAATCCATTTTTGAAAATTCGTTTGTAAAAATAATAATTTGTAACGGGATTACAAAGTACCCTACTAAGGACGAATATTTGCAATTAATAGAAGAAGCACATTCTAGCACAGTCGGAGGACATAAAGGAGTAACAAAAACATATAATAGAATACGTCAAAATTATTATTGGGAAAATATGAAAAATAATATTCAAAAATATATTCAGAATTGCCTACAATGCCAGTTGAAAAAATTAGTCCGCGTCAAAACAAAAGATCCAATGATAATAACAGACACACCAGGTACAGCATTTGAAAAAATTGCAATGGACATCGTTGGACCACTTCCTAAAACAAACACAGGAAATGAATACATATTAACAATACAGGATAATCTTACTAAATATTCATTAGCAATAGCACTTCCAAATCATCAAGCTAGTACAATTGCTGATGCATTCATTAAAAAATTTATTTGTATTTACGGATCACCTAAAGGTGTATTGACAGATCAAGGGACGGACTTTTTAAGTAATTTAATGAAACGTTTAGCAAAACGCTTTAGAATTCGACAATTCAAAACAACTGCTTTTCATCCTCAATCTAACGGATCACTTGAGAGATCACACCACGTTCTAGGAGAATATTTAAAACAATTTATAAATAAAAATGAAGAATGGGATGACTGGTTAGAACTTGCAATGTTCTCTTATAACACAAGTGTACACGAGGGTACTAAATGTACACCATATGAATTGATATTTGGAAAATTGGCACGATTACCATCCAGCGATCCACCATTAGAGCACGAAAAATTGGAGACATATGATCAATACCTAAGTGATTTAATAACAAGATTGCACGAAATGAGAAATATTGCAAAAGAAAATTTAGTATCAGCAAAAGAAAAATCAAAGACTTATTACGATAAAAAATGCAATCCTCAAAATTTTAAAGTAGGAGATGAAGTTTTTTTACTACAAGGGGAAAAATTCACAAATTTGCAAATCAATACTCTGGACCACATAAAGTATTAGAAATTTTAAATAAAGGAAATATTAAAATACAAATCAAAAATAAACAAAAAGTAGTACATATAAATAGACTCAAACTATCACGTTTTGTTACAACAAAATAAATTAAAATTCATAATATATACCAAAAGTCAATAAATTTTGACCAGCAAGACTATACATTTTTTTTTTCTTTCCTTACTCTCACAATCACGAACAACAAATAATAACATTATTTAAAGTTTCCATTTAACTTTCCAATCAAATCCTACACCAGGAAAAAAAATCATAATAAATAATATTAAACACAGTATCTTTTTTATAGTTATCGTAAAAATTTAATTTTCACAAATATATATAAAAAAAAAGCTTTGATAAATTTAATAATACGACTTATGTGTTTTAGGTCTTTGATATCATAAAAAGTAACATTTATTTCAAGCAATGCTAATAAGAATGCTTATCCTATAGACAGGAACTACAGAAGACGCAAAAAAAAAATAATATTAAAAAAATACTTTTCTAATTCGGTGCTTGTCAAAATCCTAAAACTCGAGGTTCACCGGAAACTCAGTAGGACTAAAAATTTCTTTCGGTCCCAGGATATCAAACATTCTTATAAAGGATAGACTGGGAACGCAAGAAAAGCGAGTGAATGATTAGCATAATGCATAAGAAATAAGAATCTAATTCAGAAAAATAAAAAAAAAACATTTTTGTAAGCTAAATATTTTATGCAATTGTACGCACTTTGAATTGAAATATTAAAGTAATATAAAATTGTTATTTCACAAATATACTTTAGGGCACATCAAAAATTAAAAATTTGACAAAAAGCATATTGTAAATAAACCTTATTTCAAAGGAACTCAGATACTTGTCACAAGTTGCAAACTTAAATCACGATCTATTTAGTAATGTTCAAATTTAAATCTACCGCGCAAATTTAAATATCTTGCATAAAAACAAAAATTTTCTTGAGAAATTATATATTTAAAATACGTTTAAATTTGAACATGAAATAAAAAATAAAAAAAACAGGTATAATTTAACAAAAATGTAACTATAAAATCACAAAATTTTTTGCAACTTGATGAATAATTTGAAGAATAAAAATAAATTTGTAAAAGCAATTCAAAATATAGTAAATGGTAATTATAAAAGAAAACAATTGTTTTTTTATAAAAAATATGTAGCAGTAAAAATATGTGTAAACAAACTTAAAGGAATGAATGTGAATGTTACAAATGTGTGATAATCATTAATTGAATGCATCCGTATAAAAATAAAAACAAATTTTAAGTTTTTGTAAACTCTCAATCATAAATTGATCATACCTGTATAAAGGAAATTTTTTTTTGTATATAAAAAATATGTATTAGCCATTAAATTTGCGTATTTCAGTATAAACGAAATCTTTTTCTTGATATAATGTATTTATTAATGTCAAACAGGAAATAGCTGATGAATGGAAAATTTTGTTTCACAGGCTGTTAAAATTACTAAATTAAATTGTTTTAAAATAATGCATGTAACAACAAAATTGAGTTATATGAATGAAAATAAGTAAAAAAGAAAAAAACATACAAAACAAAACAAAATTTTGCAACAATCATACTTTGAACATATATGAATACAAAAAAAAGTATATCTTAAATCAAAATACTGTAGCAATATGCACGTAACAAACATTAACCTCAAATTTTTTTTTATTGAGTGCATCTATAAGGATAAAAGTAGTAGAAGTTAAATCTTTTCTTTTTTTTTCTTTCTTTAATATATTCGAATTTCGAAAAGCAAACACATGTAAACGATTATAACATCTCCCTTATAAATGAACGGGCGTATATTTTCCAAATTCGAACATGTATCGTTTCTCTCTCATGCTCGAACTGAGGGGGGAGGTGTTACGTCCGTAACCTATATATACATTATATTATATTATTATATCATAATATTATATTATGTTATACCATAATGTCATTATGTCATATTGTATTACATTTCATATGAATCTTTTGCTATATGTAATCTCAACAAGTCATTCTTATATTCGACTTCCAAATATTGAGCTTACTTAAATGAGAACGATTATACGTATCAACATCCAGCTTGGACATAGAAATTTCACGCTCTATGAGCTCCCTGTAACCACCTGCGAAGCAGCATGCGAGAAGCTAGAGCAAATACAGCCGCATTTTTGGAACCTAGTCGTTATGCATGAGAAACCAAGCGGCACCGCGATAACGCTCGAAGACCAAAGTCACGACACGGTAATCCAAAGATGCACGTATGAATAAACTATATAAACGGGCCACCAAAAAGAAGGAGGTAGAGTTGATTTAGAACCAAGAGTTAGTTCAGAACCAACAGTTAATTCAGAAGCAGAGTTACTTCAGTACCAAGTGTTAAAAATTAGACCAAAACCGCTACCAGTGTTTAGTCACCAATCTTAGTGTTCGGTCTCTAATTATCAAAGTCAGTGGCAGTATCTTTAACATGAAGTTCAACTAAACATAAATCAGTTTATCGAGGAAGTTATCCTTCAACTCATTTTCATATCAAATCACGTTTCACGATTTTGATATTGTTTGGCTGCCTAACCAGAAACCGAGAAACGCAACTAGCACTTGCCACCTGCAAATCCTTCTTTCGGAAACAACGAACATTGTGCACCTTGTGTCAATATTCTACTGGCGGACATACTACTGATAAAGATCAGCTCCATCAAGTTCCTGCCTAATTGTTTACTCAAGAGTCTTAACGCATTTCTCTGTTTGAAATCTTCAGCAAGGGTCAACCACCACATCTTTCTTCAAACTCAGCATATAATCGTTTCTCATTCAAAGTAAGGTTCAATTTCGAGATTTAACTATTGTAACTGTTTCAACTCTCATTTATCTTTTATAAATAAATATTCTCTAAAGTTAGATTACTCATTGACTTATCCTCATCCCAAATCCAATTCTTAATTGAATTCGATTTAAAAGGAGGAATTTAGGGTATATTTGAGAAGGGTTTTTGTCTCGAACGTAACAGTACTTTTAGAAGAAAATTAAAAATTAATGTTTAATAAATTATTAATATTTATTTTTTAATTTAAATTTTTAATAAAATTGACAAATAATTTTGTTTTTTTTATAAATTACAAACTTTTTAATTCAAAAATATAATAAATATAATTTCTTAAATTTTTTATTTTATTTGGATTTTATATTCAAATTTACTTATTTCAGATTTTAATTAATGATTACAAAAATTGATGGAACAACAAGAATCTAATAGTTTATTATACGTGCAATATAAAATTTTAAATGCATATTTATATTTTGACAGTGTTTTTCGACATTTTAAAACATTCTTGTTCTACAAAAGAGAAGAATGTTAGTTTTTCTAATTTGAAACTTACTTTCCATTTATTTATCAAATTATTTTAAAATTTAATAAATTATGAATTTTGGCACATTAACAATTTTATTATTTTATCTAGATAATATTTTTGTAATGAAATCATATTTTTATTGTAAAAGACGTTGGGAAAGTACAATTTCTAATTTTTAAATGAAATGTAATTTTTTTCAATTAATAATTGGATTATTTTATTTGGGTATTATTTATTTTGTGTGTGACAATTTTTTTTACATTTATAGGTCTACTTATTTAAATTTAAATTAAAAACAATTTACAAAAAATAATATAAATTTGAAATGCTGGAACAATTTAATAATTTAGTAAACTTAAATATTTATAAGTTTTTAAATAAATATTTATATTTTGCCTAGTATTTTTAAATTGGAAAAGATTTATATTTCCTAATAAGAATAAAATATCCGTTTTTTTGTTAATTAAAATTCATTTTTTTTACATTCCATTTTTACTTTAATTATAATAATGAATGGATTTTTAAAAAAGTTAACAATTTAATAATTTTATTTGGATTGTTTTATTTAATTTTATTAAATCGCTTTTTTACTATAAATAAATTTACGAAACCACACTGAGAAAAATGGATGTTTAGAATTAGATGTTTAAAACAAGATAGTAACGCTTAACCTCAACATATTAAAGGTTAACATCTAAGATATTAAATTTTAACATCTAGATATTAAAGTTTAATATATAGATGTTAACCCTGAACATCTAGATAGCTGTCCCTATGTTAAATGATAAATATGTTAACCGTTAACATCCAGATGTTAACCGTTAACATCCAGATGTTAACCGTTAACATCCAGATGTTAACCGTTAACATCCAGATGTTAACCGTTAACATCCAGATGTTAAGGGTAAACATCTATTTTTCTCAGTGCAGATATTTTAAAATCCATAGTTGAATAAAATTATTAGTCAATAAATTTGTAAAGCAATATTAATTGTAAAATAGTATATTTATATTATTATTTTTAAGCCATTTTCTATTCTAAAACAATTTGAAATATTCATTTTTGTTAATTTAAGATTCGATTTTAATTTAATATATTTTTTTCAATCAAGAATTTAATAACCTTTGTTAATACGTTAATAGTGTTTCTTTTGTAACAGTCTTGTATTTTATTATTTTAATAGTAGGTTTTCTTTATGAATTAAAAATTTGTAATTAATTTTTGTAACTCGATAAATTGTGTAACACAGTAAATACAAATTAAATAAGGTAAAAAGAATTTTAATTTCACATTTTTTAACAAAAAAAAAAAAGTTAATTAAATGATAAATTACGAGTTTGTGAAACACTACGAATTGAGTTTATGAAATATCGAACTTTATTTAAACAATGTTTTATTAATGAAGACAGATTTTTGAAACAAGATAATTAATAACATCAAGTTTTAATTTATGTTTTAAATTGAATTTCAAAAATTTCTTAATCTATCACTATCACAGACTCTTTATTAAAAAAATTTTTTTATTTTTAACAAAAAAAAGAACTTCGAATTGAAAAAAATGGCAATTTTTTATGAACAATTTAATTTTTTTTTAATGTGGAGTAGTTTTATTTTTAATATTTTTTAATATACTTAGAAGAAATAAGAAAAGTTTGCAAAAGGTGTCAGAGTGGGCCTGATGATTTTAATGGGTTAAAATAAATTTTTATATCCCTCGTGCAACTTGCCAGCTTGCTGCATTGTGCAGACCGGGTTACTAAACTACTGCACTTTTAAATTTTAGCATTAAAATCTCGGTTTCTGACTCTCAGCTAAAAGTACAACAGTTTAGCGACTTTGTCTGCACAATTCAGCGGTCTTGCAAGTTTCACGAGTTTTAAAATTCATTTTAACCCATTAAAAATAAATTTAAAATAAAAATACCACAAGTTAAAAAGAAATAGTACATTATGCATCGAGGTACAGAATTTAAAAATTTGTTGTCTCGTTAAGCGGGGCAGTACTCGCAGTTTTGAGGTTAGTGGCGTTAGGGTAAAAAAACTTCCAAACAGTGTTTTTTCACTGTTCGGAAGCTTTTATTACCTCTGACGCTCACTAACCTGAAAACTGCAAGTTCTACCTCGCTTAACGAGAACTAAAACATGAGTTTTTCGTGAATGTGTAGTAGAAATTAGTTTGTTTTAAAAAAATTGTCTTTTTAGGGTTCCGTACTGTAAAACGGAACCCTATTAAAATCACTATGTGTGTCCGCTTTCGCACCCCCTCTAACTTCTAAACTATATGAGCTAGAGACTTCCAATTTGGTACACATATGTAATTTCACCTTGGATTTACGAAAATGATATGGAAAACGCGATTCGAGCTCACGAACATGCCGAAATCCAGCCAAAACCATTTTTTTGCCCTAAAATGCAAAAAAATGACCATGTCCCCCCCCCTAATCTTTTAAACTATTTGACTTAGAAAGCTGCAATTTAGTACACTTATGTAAATTTACGTGTAGATTACAGGAAAATTATAGAGAACTTTCGAAAGGCAGTCTTCATAGTGTTTAGTAGCCAAAAAGCACGATTTTTTAAAAAAATTCGAAAAAATGACCATGCTCCCCCCCCTAATCTTCCAAACTATTTTACTTAGGATGCTGCAATTTGGTACACGTATGTAGATTTACGTGTAGACTACAGGAAAATTATAGAGAACTTTCGAAAGGCAGTCTTCATAGTGTTTAGTAGCCAAAAAGTACGATTTTTTAAAAAATTCGAAAAAATGACCATGTCCCCCCCTCCCTAATCTTCCAAACTATTTGACTTAGGATGCTGCAATTTGGTAGGTGTGTGTAGATTTACGTGTAGATTACAGGAAAATTATAGAGAACTTTCATAAAGGCGGTCTTCATAGTGTTTACTAGCCAAAAACTACGATTTTTTGAAAAAAAAAATCGAAAAAATGACCAGGTCCACCCTCCCTAATCTTCCAAAGTATTTGACTTAGGATGCTGCAATTTGGTACACGTATGTAGATTTACGTGTAGACTACAGGAAAATTATAGAGAACTTTCGAAAGGCAGTCTTCATAGTGTTTACTGGCCAAAAAGTAAGATTTTTTGAAAAAAAAATCGAAAAAATGACCATGCCCCCCCCCCCCCCCCCCCCTAATCATCCAAACTATTTGACTTAGGATGCTGCAATTTGGTAGGTGTGTGTAGATTTACGTGTAGATTAAAGGAAAATTATAGAGAACTTTCATAAAGGCGGTCTTCATAGTGTTTACTAGCCAAAAAGTACGATTTTTTGAAAAAAAAAAAAATCGAAAAAATGACCAGATCCACCCTCCTTAATCTTCCAAACTATTTGACTTAGGATGCTGCAATTTTGTACATGTATGTAGATTTACGTGTACATTACGGGAAAAATATATAGAAGTTTGTTAACGTTCGTGTTCATAGAATGCTCCTACAATAGAGGGTTTCGTGGCTTTCTCTTAATCCCTACTAACCTCCCTCTTACAAACAACCAGAAAAATTGAAAAAAACTAGTCTCTTCTCTTTCTCAGTCGCTAATTCTGGTTCTCTTGTATAATATATTATGTTTCCGGAACCATTCAGGTGTTTCCGTAACCATTCAGGTGTTTCCGTAATCATTCAAATGTTTTCGTAACCATTCTGGTGTTTCCATAACCATTCGGGTGTTCCCGGAACCATTCGGGTGTTCCCGGAACCATTCGGCTGTTGCCGGAACAAGTTGGGTGTTTCTGGAATTATCCGGGTGTTTCCGTAACCATTCGAGTGTTTCCGTAACCATTCGGGTGTTTCTGTAACCATTTGGGTGTTTGCGGAATTATTGGAATGTTTCCGGAATGATTTGGGTGTTTCCGTAAACATTCGGGTGTTTCCGTAACCATTCGGGTGCTTCCGGAATCATTCGGATGTTTCCGGAATTATTCGGGTGTTTCCGGAATCATTCGGGTGTTTCCGTAACCATTTGGGTGTTTCCGTAACCATTCGGGTGTTTCCGTAACCATACGGGTGTTTTCGTAACCATTCGGGTGTTTCTGTAACCGTTCGGGTGTTTGCGTAACCATCCGGGTGTTTTCGTAACCATTCGGGTGTTTCTGTAACCGTTCGGGTGTTTCCGGAATCCTTCGGGTGTTTCCGGAATCATTCGGGTGTTTCCGTAACCATTCGGGTGTTACCGGATTCATTCGGGTGTTTCCGTAACCATTCGAGTGTTTCCGTAACCATTCGGCTGTTTCCAGAACTGTTCAGGTGTTTCTGGAATCATTCGGATGTTTCCGGAACCATTCGGATGTTTCTGTCTGTCTTTTACTATCTCCCTCTCTCTCGCACACAACCTCAAATTGACAACTATTGGCTATGAACGACGGACGGACGGACGGACGGACGGACGACAATGTCTCACTATATCAATATAAGGTTTTCGGTCCCGAACCCCGAAACCCTAAAAACGGCCCTGACCCTTCAGCTGCAAAACTTTTGGCTTATAGTGCTAAAAATTTGTACCAATAAAGCTTTATTTAGTGAATAATAAAAAATATTTTAAAAAATGGTTTCTTGGCGGAAAATTTTTAATCTCTGCCTGATATAATTGAGAAAAATTAAAGAGGTACGGAACTCTTCGACTTGGTACGAGTGTAACTCGTACTTGTTTTAATTTCATTTTTTTTTTCTTAAAATTATTTAAAAATTGAGGAAAAAATAAACTTTTTCTCCTCTAGCAAAATTTTTCTAAAGTGCGTAGTTTTAGAGATATATGTCATAAAAATATGTCTACTGTTAAGTACAAAAAATTGTGAAAATTCATAACTCAAAAACTAAGAGATCAAAACCAATTTTGAAAAAGTACGTATATTTTTTTTTTAAATAAAGAATTAAAACAAATGTTTAGCCGAATTTAAAATCTGCATATAAATCTCAAGTGCAATAAATATAATTTATTTTTTTATATATTTATAAAGAATAAACTTGTCAATCACTAATAATTTACTTTTTGTATCTGTACCAGAGTGTTTTATTAAAAAAATGAGAATGATTTTGCAAGACACTTATAATTTTTAAGTATGTTTCCAAAGAGTTTTCTATGCATATGTAGCTGAAAAATTGCAACACTTGAATTTGCTCCACTCGCTGGGATATCTGTAAGTGACCACCCTGAGATTTGTTAAAAAATAAATAAATATAAATTCTGTAAAGTGAAATATCTGTTTAATATGAATTCCTGCAAATTCATTTCATTAATAAATTATGGGAATTGAAATTAGAATAGATGAAACATCGATAAATTAAAATTATTTTAACCAATAAATTAGAATTTAGATAAATAAAGGAAAATGGGAATGTTTACTCATACTAAAACTAATGTGTAAAATAAATTTTTGCAAATTAACAATAAGGCCTAATAAATTAACAGTAAAATGAAAATTTGATTAAATATTAATGAAAGTAAATCAAAATTATGGAAACTGCTGGTTCAATGAAAAAAGTGTAGATAAATTTTGCATTAAATAAATGACATTTGTGTACGATTTATGCGTCCCACTAGGGTGGCCCAAAAAAAAATTCAATTTTCCTAAACCTTACCTCCTAATTTTGTTCTTCGGCGAAAAATATGCGATTCGTAGCTTTTTATTTTTTATATAACAAAAGTGCCGCAAAGCCGCTGAAAATTACCATTGAATTCCTATAGGAAAAATGCACTTTTTCGTAAATTTGACATAAAATCGTGAAAAATTGACCTTTTTCTGTCTGTAAACGATATTTTTGTTCATGAATGTCAAAATAATAAAAATCTGTCGTATATTTTTTAAATAAATTATTCTAACTATTTTTTATGTGACTGTAAAAAACACCCCATAAACGTAAAAAAACCTGGAATTTATTAAAAAAAATGTTAATTATTATTTTAAATGCTTTTTCTTCGTTTATTGATGTTATTATCAAAATATATATTATTGTTTATGTTTTACCATGTTACATAATTTGTTTAAACAATTTATTGTTGTTATTTACCTACAAACTGACGAATAAATCGAGCGTTTTTGCAATTTTCTTAAACTTTCTAACTTTAGACGCCTAATAAAAACATAAATTTATATATATTTATGTTATATAAATATTTATTATCAAATTAAGACGCTAAGAATTGTTTAAACAAATCATTGTTGTTATTAATTAACTATTTCAGAATTGCATATAAAGAGTTGTAGTTTTTTTTAATTTTGCAAAATGATTTCCTTTAACCAACCACATGTTAATAAATTAAATAAAATTATTATTAAAACAATTATTTAAACAAATTATTGTTATTTATAACTTTTTCAAAAATGCTTAAAAAAAGTTCCAGGTTTTTCTTAATTTTGAAAATTGCTTTTATTAAACCAACCGCATGTTAATAAAATTATTAAAATTATTATTTTAACAATTAATTAAACAACTTGTTGTTATTTATTAGCTTTTCTAAAAATAAATTAAAAGAGTTGTAGTTTATTCTTAATTTTCCAAATTACTTTTCTTAAGTTAACCACTATTTAAAAAAATTAATAATTTTTTAACATAACAAATTTTTAAACAAACTGTTTAACTCTTTATTTAGCATTTATTAAAAATTGTATAAATAACAACAATAATTTGTTTAAATAATTGTTATAATAATAATTTTTAATTAATTTATTAAACTGTGGTTGATTCAAGAAAAGCAATTTGCAAAATTAAAAAAAACCTGCAACTTTTTTTAAGCATTTTTGAAAAAGTTAGAAAATAGCAACGATAATTTGTTTAAATAAATGTTATAATAATAATTTTTATTTATTTTATTAAAATGTGGTTTATTCCAGAAAAGCAATTTGCAAAATTAAGAAAAAGCTGGAACTTTTTTTTAAGCATTTTTGAAAAAGTTATAAATAACAACAATAATTTGTTTAAATAATTTTTGTAATAATAAGTTTTATTTATTTTATTAAAATGTGGTTGATTCAAGAAAAGCAATGTGCAAAATTAAGAAAAACCTGGAACTTTTTTTAAGCATTTCTGAAAAAGTTAATAATTAACAACAATAATTTGTTTAAACAATTAATAACGTCTTAATTTCATAATAAATATTTATATAACATCAATATATATAAATTTATGTTTCTATTTAGCGTCCAAAGTTAGAAAGTTTAAGAAAATTGCAAAAACGCTCGATTTATTTGTAATTTTGTAGGGAAATAACAACAATAAACTGTTTAAACAAATTATGTAACATGGTAAAACATAAACAATAATATATATTTTGATAATAACATGAATCGATGAAGAAAAAGCATTTAAAATAATAATTATTATTTTTTTTTTAAATTCCAGGTTTCTTTACGTTTATGGGGTTTTTTTACAGTCACATAAGAAATAGTTAATATAATTTATTTAATAAATATATGACATATATTCTTAATTGGACGGCAGTATACAACACATAAAAACAAATATACACATAAATACACCCAATAAGTGGTTCGTGATAATTTTCTCCAAAAATCAATTGTCAGAATCTCCAATAGTAATATAAGTATTTTTGGAAAAGTTAGCAGCCAATCAGAAAGCTCTCTTTTAGCAATTCTGCATTCTTTTGATCGGTGCACATTGTGTCTGTGTAGTACTCTGAGTGTTAAATATTCTGACAAATGGAAATTTGGAATGTTAAAAGTTCTGATAAATAGATATTTTGAAAGTTGAAAGTTCTGACAAATAGAAATTCGAGAAATTAAAAGTTAGGACAAATTAAAATTTGGAAAGTTGAAAATTCTCATGAGTGGAGATTCGGAAAGTTCAATATTTTAACAAATAGATTTTCAAGGAGTTAAAAAATTTTGACAAATGAAGATTCGGAAAGTTCCATATTTTAAGAAATGACTTTTCGAGGAGTTAAAAATTCTGACAAGTGGAGATTCGGAAAGTTCAATATTCTGACAAATAAATGTCGGTCCTTTGGAGATTCTGTCAATTGAGATTTGGAGAAAATGATAGCGGCCTTCATAAATCTATAACACTTCGATAAATAAAAATTCTGAAAAATTATAACAATTTATAACAAAAGTATTCATAAATTTTGTTAATAGTTTGCAGAATTTTTACTACATTGACCATGAGAAACTGCTAATAATGGATGACTTATATCATAATGTGGATGTTGATGATTCGGAAGATGAATTGGAAGGTGGATTGGAAGATGAAGGAATGGACTTTAACGATAATATTTTAAAAAGAGCCATAGGAAGATTTATTTTGGAATTGAGGGCTACTCCAAATATTCGACAAACTAACATTGACAGGATTTTAATTAATATGAAACAATTAATTGGTGTTTATATGAGAAACAGCTTGTACCATGTGGAAGAAGTTTTAGATAATAATGGAATTCAGCTGCAGAATTTTTTTAATATTGAGGAAGAAGTACAATCTATTGATTGTACTCAAGGTTTAAATACCAGATATAAACAAGAGAAGTATTTTGAGCACGCATTTTCCATGGTGAAGCCACAGAGGTATGAACTTGGCAGAAGATTGGTTAAATGTGGATCCGGTATTACTGGCAGTGATCGTCCTACAAAAGTGTTTCGTGATGAAATGATGGTTGTTTCGATTTCGGATGTACTAAAAGAATGGCTTGCGCATAGAGATTTCCGGGATATTCTTCTACAACACGTTGCACAAGAAAATTTAATTTCATCTCATGAAGATGGTTTGCTTTTTTGTAATCATGAGTACTTTTCTCAGCATAGAAATGCGTTGAGAATAATTCTGTTTTTTGATGAAGCTCAGATGTGCAACCCTATAGGCTCGAAGGCAACTCCTAAGCATAATTTGGGTATGATATATTGGTCTATTCTAAATATACATCCAAAGTTCCGCTCAAATTTGCGATTTATCAATTTAACTGGTATAGCCAAAAGCGAAGATATTGTGAAATACGGGATGAACTCAGTTCTTACACCCATTGTTGAAGATCTTAAAAAATTATCCAATGGGATCCTGGATGCAAATGGTGATCGATTCTTCGCAAATTTGTTTGCCATTAGTGCCGACAATCTTGGTCAGCATAAGCTGGCTGGTTTTAAAGAGAGTTTTACAGCAGAACATTTGTGCCTTCATTGTGAAGCAAATTTAAATCAAGTTAGAAATTTAACAATTGAAAGAAGAGATTTACTTCGAACGACAGAAAAGTATCTTGATCAAGTACGCGAGATCGAACAAGCTGTAGGCGATGAGAAAAAAAGATTGTCTAAGGAATATGGCATCAATCGGGATACAATTCTCAACCAAGTGCCAGGATTTAGTGCTGTAAGAGGTATTGCACCTGATGTAATGCATGACTTATTGGAAGGGGTCATACCCAGAACGATCCAGCTGTATATCCGGAAATTACGTATTTCACTAGAAGAACTAAACATGAAAGTGCAAAATTTCGACTATGGATTTTCAGAACTTCCTTGCAAACCATCTTTGATCAAACCACAGCATCTCACTGGAAATTTGCACCAATCTGCCTCTCAAACGTGGCTCTTGGCAGTGATATTGCCAATTATTGTGAGAGATTTAGTTGATGAAGATTGTGAATACTCTCATAATTTTTCAAAATTGCTACAAATTTCGTCCATTGCATTGGGGCACTCCGTAAGTAGAGGAATGTTAGATTATTTAACCAGGTGTATAGGAGAATATCTTATCGATTTTAAACGTTTGTATTCCAACTATGAAGAGAATGCAGATGCCGAAATTTTTCAGGATGGTGATATGGATCTTGATGATAACGTTAATCATCGTGAGGTTGAACAAGTTGTTCCTGAAAATGAAGATGAGAATTTAGAGTACGGAAAAAATTTGACACCAAAACAGCATTTTATGACACACTATCCAAAACACTTTGAATATTTTGGTTCAATTGTAGAGTTCTGGTGCATGAGAATGGAAGCAAAACATTCGCAAATAAAGGAGAAAGCCGATTGTGTCCACAACTCCAAAAATTACCCTTTTACATTATCAACTTGGCACCAAATAAACCAAGCTTGGGAAATGATGAATCCTTTGACCAAAGACATTATTACTGGGCCACGGAAGTCTTTTTTAACAGAAACGTTAACTTTTTCTGCATTGTATCCAGATAATCCGATATTATCTTTAGTTCCATGGTTAAAATATAATGGAACAAAGTATGTTGCTAAAAAATGCTACATTCCAGTAGGATTTAATGAAGAAGAGTCTTTGCCTTTATTTGCTGAACTACACTCTATTGTTATGGAACATGAATTACCAAAACTTATTTGTCAGTCTGTTAGGATAGTTGAGCATAATGTAAGACTCATGGCTTACGAAGTGGTCACTGATAAAAACGTTTTTATTAAATATGACTTAACCGATCTTGTAGCACCTAACGTATTCCACAATCACGTTTCTAAAGGGCAAGTTTATATCATCGTGAAGCAAAATTTTGGCGATCTACATTGAGATATTAATATATATATATATATATATATATATATAGGTAAAAAATTATAATTTTTTAAGTCATGTGGTGGGGTATGAGGTCATCAGTATAGGCAAAATTAGTCCGTAAAATTGTTTAAAAAATATGTTCTGAATATTTTGTCCTGATGAAACTTATCAGCTTTACTTAAAATATTATTAAGAAGTTTTTATATTTGAAAACATTACTATTAAAACAATTTTCCTCAATTTCTCAATTATTTTCTTTATTTAATTATTTTCGTCGTTTTGTAATTTTTCTTTCAATTAACAATTATTTTCTTAAATTTTTTAATTACATTCTTTAATTTTTAATTTACGTCTTCAATTTTCAATTATTTTATTCAACATTCAATAATTCCCGCCTTTTTTAATTATAAATTATTTTTCCAATATTTAATTTAATTCTTAAATTTTTAATTTCTTTCTTAAATTTTTTATTATTTTTAGATTTTTTATAATTTTCTGTAATATTAGAAAATTCTCGCCTATTTCAATTTTCTTTTTCGATTATCAAGAAGTTTTTTTAATTTAAAACATAATTTATTCTTTAATTATTTTCTTGAATTCTCAATTTTTTTTTAATTTTAATTACATTCTTAAGTTTTCAATTATTTTCTTCTATACTCAATAATTCTCGGCTATTTTCAATTTCTTTTTTCAATTTTTAATTCTATTCTTCAATTTTTAATTGTTTTTTTTTTCATTATCAATTATTTTATTAAAATTCTTATTTAATTCTTTAATTTTTAATGTATTTCTTCAATCTTTCAATTACCTATTTTCTTCAATTTTCAATTATTTTCTATATTTAATAAAACAACACTTTCGGACAGGTAATGATTTCATTATTCAGATTTTTAACGTTTCGAGAACAAACAGTACCTCTTTTCAGGGACTAGTATTAATATAATCCATTTTTATTTAGTCAAGATATTACATGCAATTGAAAAAATTTCTTGTGAAAAAACAAGAAAAGTCAAACATTAACAATTTTGACATATTAGCGAATATTTTTTAGTGACAGAAATTTCACAAACTTTTCAGTTCACTTGTCAATTTGAAATTTGTTAATTGTTCAGTTTAAAATTGAGAGTGAACTGAAAAGTTTGTAAAGTTTTTATCACTAAACAATATTCGCTAATATTCGTTCTCTAAACGTTGGACATTTAAAAAAAAAGGTCCGAAAGTCTCGTTTTATTAAATGGGCGATTCTTCTAAAAGTGACTTTTTTGAATATTTTCTTATTTCAATTAATTTTGTACAATCTGTTCATTACTAATTATTGGCGATATTTACAGCCAATATAAATTCATCCGGATTTATATCGGGACTGTTTCAAGTAAAAAAAGTTTCGGAGATGAAAGGTCTCTAAAAGGCTTCGGGGATGAATACAATTTAGCTCGTACGCAAATTATGGCTTAATGAAATTGCTTATAGATTTTTAATAATACTAAGAAAAGGATAAATTTTAACTGGGGAAGGTGACAATAAATAATATTGTGTACATATTGCAGAATTAATAAAAAACATAAGACCTGTCAAAAGAGGCGCTTTCATTAGAATCACCTAAATATATTATATTGCTCGGACGTTAAAAGATTAAAATACGTTTATTTTCTTGAATATTTCATAATTCTCACCTTTTTTAGGGTTCCGTACACAAAGTGTCCAAATGGAACCCTTATGTTTTCACTCGTTTGTCCGTCGCCCAAAACCATAACCCCCCCCCCCCCTAGAGGCCAAACTATTTGAGATAGAGAGTTGAAATTTAGTACACTTGTGTATTTTCACGTGTAGATTACAGGAAAAATATAGCGAACATGATTGAACGTGATGTTCATAGCGTTGTCAAGGAAATAACAATATTTTTTTCAAAAAATGCATTAAAATGCCTATTTACCCCCCCTCCCCCCTTATCTCCTAAACTATTTGACTTAGAGTATTGAAATTTGGTACACATACACTACCGTCGGCGATTGTCGGTACGATCGGTGCGCGGACAGAGAAAAAAGTCTGCTAATTTTAGAAGATGATAATTTGAATTAGGAAAAAGATAGAGACTTGAAACTTAGATTGTTTGAAAGCCTGAATAATTTTGCGTTTAATAATATAAATTTCAAATTTTTTGAATCTACTGGAGAGATTTGATCACTTGATACGTTTTTGAAAATATTTTAAAAATTTGTCGATTTTTGATTCATTTGTTTGAGGCCCTGCATTTTCTAGAAAAATTTTAAAAAAAATTGAAACTTACATGGAATTAAAGACTGTAGTCTCAGCTTTAAAAAAATGCTTTGACATTTAAAAAATATTAAGTAGTTCTCGAGAAATTCAAAAAAATGTCCGAGCATATTTTTCTGAGTGTCAGTCGTCGATGCGACACACAGTGGGACGAAACGACAATTTTTCGTTTAAAAAGGTCTAGAGCCCACAAATCTTGACCGATTTTAGAATTTTTTTTTTTAAATTAAAGAGTATAAAATTCTTAAGAGGACCTTGTCCGCGATTTTTGTTAAACAAATTTTTTTATTGTTTATATTCTTCTGCAATTGACTAATTGTTATTAATTGTTACTAATTGTTATTAAACAATAAAAAAATTTTTTCAACAAAAATCACGGACAAGGTCCTCTTAAGTATTTTATACTCTTTAATTAAAAAAAAAAATTCTAAAATCGGTCAAGATTTGTGGGCTTTAGACCTTTTTAAACGAAAAATTAGCGTTTCGTCCCACTGTGTGTCGCATCGACGACTGACACTCAGAAAAATATGCTCGGACATTTTTTTGAATTTCTCGAGAACTACTTAATATTTTTTAAATGTCAAAGCAATTTTTTAAAGCTGAGACTACAGTCTTTAATTCCATGTAAGTTTCAATTTTTTTTTAAAATTTTTCTAGAAAATGCAGGGCCTCAAACAAATGAATCAAAAATCGAAAAATTTTTAAAATATTTTCAAAAACGTATCAAGTGATCAAATCTCTCCAGTAAATTCAAAAAATTTGAAATATATATTATTAAACGCAAAATTATTCAGGCTTTCAAACAATCTAAGTTTCAAGTCTCTATCTTTTTCCTAATTTAAATTATCATCTTCTAAAGTCAGCAGACTTTTTTCTCTGTCCGCGCACCGATCGTACCGACAATCGCCGACGGTAGTGTATGTATTTTCGCGAGTAGAGTTCAGGAAAAATATAGAGAACATGATTGGAGGTGATGGTCATAGCGTTGTCAAGGAAAAACTTTTTTTTTCAAAAAAAACGTGTCCCCCCCCCCCCCTTATATTCCAAACCATTTGTCCTAGAGGTTTGAAATTTGGCATATCTAGGTATTTTTACGTGTAGATTACAGGAAAAATATAGCGAACGTTGCTGGACTTAATTTTCAAAAGTTATTAATGAAAAGTTGAAAAATGACAAAAAACCCCTATGCTAGAGCTCAGCGTATTTATCCTGAAAGGTTGGGAATTGGTTAAAAATGTGTAATTTTATGCAGAATTTTTTATAAAACCATAAAAATTGTGGTTTAAATTTATTATCATAACATTTTTTCCAAAAAACTGAAATTTTACCAAAAAAAAATTTTTTTCTTCTAAACAGCTACAATATTTTATAGTTTCAGATTATTTTTTTGTACAAAATGTTTATGTTTATGTTTAAATTACTTTAAAAGTTAAAAAATAAAAAAAATTAAAAAAAAAATTTTTTTGGCTTTAAAATTTAAAATTATATAAAAAAGCTTAGTCTATTTAATTGGAAATTTTTAATCTTATAAAAATCATTGAATTTATACTTAAATTTCTTTAAAAATAAAAAAAATTATTTTAATTTATCATTATTTAAATTATTATTTAAATAATCTCTGACTCATATAATTCAAAAAAATTAGAGCGGTACGGAACCCTTCGACTTGGTACGAGTGTAACTCGTACTTGCCCGATATTTATTTAATTATTTTCTTTAATTATCAGTAAGTTTCTTTAATTTTAAATGCAGTTGTTTTGAATTCTTTATCCAATTCAATTTTTTTCTCATTTTTTTAAAATTTTAATTCTATTTTTCATTTTTTAATTATTTTCTTCTATGTTTAATAATTGGCGGCATATTTCAATTATTTTTTTAACTTTGAATTATCTTATTCATATTTGAATTTCATTTTTCTATTATTTTCAAGAATTTTTAGTTGTTTTCTTGAATGTTTGATTATTTTCTTCAAGTTTCTTAATTTTTCAATTTGTAAATAAACTCTTTAAATTAATTTAAGTTAATTTAGGTACTATTTTGAATAATTTATCTCGATTTTCTATAGTAAGATTATTAACACTGATAGTTGAATTATACCTTGTGGGATCTTTAATAAAATATTTTTTGCTATTTCAAATTGTTTATTGTAAAAATATTATTTGAACAATTTTTTTTTTTAAATAAATTTTAACTTTATTAGACATTTTCCTTATTTATGCTTTTATGTTAAAGAATAAAATTCTTTTCCCGGGTGCGAAATTTGAAACATAAATTATATATTTAATTATACTAATATTTTTTAAAAAAAATTAAAAGGTCTGTGTAATCTTCAATATGGACGTGATTTATGGAAGAGATTCTAAAAATAACAGGAGAGGCTCTTGTAATAATCATAAAGATTGCACGGAATACGAGTGGATTCCTGGTAGTGGAAATAGCTGCACTTATTGTGGATGCATGCCAGTTGATCATAGAAATATGGATGAAGACGTTCAGTCATCAACTGAAGAAGTAATTCTCAATCCTGTTCCGACATTAGCAAATCCTCTTGACAATTCACAAAGCAACAATTTAAACTCTTAAGAAAATCTCAAAGTCCCTTCCACATCTAAGGAAATGGATGCAGGGAGCACTTCAAATCAATCCAAAGGGAGAAAAAATGCATCTATTAATTTGACTTTAGCCCAACGGAAACACACTTGTGCTCTGTGTGAACAAAACGTTAGTTGAAATATATTCTCTCTTTTCACTTTAAATTCACTCAGTCTTAAGCTGTTAGTTTTGTTTTCTGTTTTTATTTATTTTTATTTTGCACCTTTCTTTAAGGCCGTTGGAGACACAGAGTCCGCAGAGAATCTGTAGGGAGGAGCAGTGGTTCTCAAAGACTGTCCCCATGCGTTTTGAAGACTTAGGAATTTTTCGCGACAAAGTCCAACAGTTTTCCCACAAAAGAACATCGTACTGCAAATTCTATTGAAATAAAGATTCAGAAAAATACTTACTTTTGATAAATCAAGTATTTCCTGAGCTTTAGTGTCTCGAGGAAATTCGTGTGATGAAAACAACCTCCAATGATGTTCCATGTTTGGCAATTTTTTCCAATAAAACCAGACACTTTTTCCGAAAATGAAAATCGTAGTGAAAATTTAAATTTAATTAGCACTTTTTCACTTATTTTGTTTTTGGCATATGAGTTTTTAAATCGCGTCAGTCTCTCGAGGAAATACAAAATCACTTGACACTTCACTCACTGATTCCCACTTTGACAATTTTTTTCGGCAAAACCAGACACTTTTTCCGAAAATGAAAATCGTAGTGAAAATTTAAATTTAATTAGCACTTTTTCACTTATTTTGTTTTTGGCATATGAGTTTTTAAATCGCGTCAATCTCTCGAGGAAATACAAAATCACTTGACACTTCACTCACTGATTCCCACTTTGACAATTTTTTTCGGCAAAACCAGACACTTTTTCCGAAAATGAAAATCGTAGTGAAAATTTAAATTTAATTATCACTTTTTCACTTATTTTGTTTTTGGCATTTGAGTTTTTAAACCGCGTCAATCTCTCGAGGAAATACAAAATCACTTGACACTTCACTCACTGATTCCCACTTTGACAATTTTTTTCGGCAAAACCAGACACTTTTTCCGAAAATGAAAATCGTAGTGAAAATTTAAATTTAATTAGCACTTTTTAACTTTTTTTGTTTTTGGTATTTGAGTTTTTAAATCGCGTCAATCTCTCGAGAAAAGTAAATTTTTTTCAATTTCATCAATGAAAATGTCAAACAATGTAGCAGAATATAGTTTGTCGTGCGCTGTTCTGATACGGCATTTTCGGGTACTATAATTCACACGGCGCCGCCTTTGAAATTATAGACAGGCGTACATTATATTCATTATATTAATCAACCTATTTATAAAATTCAATGTTTAGATATTAATTGTAAAAATTTAATATAAAAAATTAATGTCAAGTTCCAAACATAATTTTGCTAACTTTGTACAAAAAATAAAAGATGTTTGTTATTTGAAGTGTAATTAGCTCTATTGAAAAGACGCATTTAAAATAATTTAAACCATTTAAATGCAACAAGTACATTATTTACTGTAAATCATGCATTAATAATTTCTAAACAATTTAAATATTTTTTAAAATCTAAGAGTTGAAGGAAAAATAGTAGAGCTTATTTAGTTTATCAGAAGAATGCAACCCGACTTACAGAGGAGATGGGAAATAGATATTGTATAGGAACTGAAATAAGTGTTTCTTTTAATTTTTTAAAATTAAATAAACAGAGCCCACACAGCACCAGAAATTCCCTGAATTTCCCCTGAATATTGGTCCACATTTCCCGAATATTCGAACCTAATATTCAGGGAAGTTTCATGGAAGCATCAAAATGTCCGCCATAAAGAATATTGGACGCTAAATTTCCCTGAAAATGTATTTCTAATTTTCAGGGAATTTCCGCATCTAATATTCCTTCAATATTCACAGTATTCGTAAATCTTCTGTACATGATGCGCAATGGTCGAACTTGGTTTCTGTGACACTTACGGCTGCGCAGTAGTTTTTAATGTTCTAGAATCCTACGGGTGCCAAATATGACATACAATTTTTATCAATTACCAGATCAAAAAAATTTTGGAAATTTTTTTTAACTTTCCCTGAATATTCTAGGAATATTAGATGCGGAAATTTCCTGAAAATTAGAAATACATTTTCAGGGAAATTTAGCGTCCAATATTCTTTACGGCGGACATTTTGATGCTTCCACGAAACTTCCCTGAATAGTAGGTTCGAATATTCAGGAAATGTGGACCAATATTCAGGGGAAATTCAGGGAATTTCTGGTGCTGTGTGGGAGCATTCGATAAATATTTTATACATAACGTAAAAATTAAAGAAATAATTAAAACGCAAGAAAGGACTAAAAAAATAGTGTAATATCAAAAAAATTAAATGAACAGGAAGAAAATGGAGAAATGTTTTTTTCTTAATCTAACAAACTGTAAAAAATGTAAAAAGTAAAAAAGAATAAGTAAGTAAGTTTGTAAAAAAACTCTCAAGAAATAGACAAGATGTGAAAAGAAATTGAATAAATTTACAAAAAAATAAGTGTATTTACTTTTAAAAGTATAGAAATAATTATTAAAATTAACGTAATAAAAAGTTTAATGAATGTATAAATAAGAAAACTGTGTAATATAATATTAAATAATTTTTATAAAAAGAAGAAAATTAAAGAAAATCCTAAAAAGAACAGAGACAAATACCAAAAAAAAAAATATCAAGAATACCTAAACGAAGAAAAAATTTTAAAAATGTTGTAAAAATAATAAATTATAATATAAAAATGAAAGTAAAATCTCTTAAAAATCTTGTAAGAATATTACCAAAGGAAGGATTATTGTGAATATGGAAATTAAGTAATATTATTGAATTAAGATGCATTGAAATTTAAATTAATTTAAATTTAAAAGTTGGTACAAATTGAAATATGAGTTCATTGACGTTTGGAATTTATATAACTTTTAATGACTTGAAGATATACAAATCTAATATTATTTTTTGATAACTTGATACCAAAAATTTGTAAATTGTAGGTATTTTGATCATCTGTATTAATACAATTTTTTAAATTTTATAACGAATAAAATATTAAAATTTTCAAGATTTATCCACAAATTTCTGTTTTTTTTATGATTTGCGATACTTTACATGCAATATTGGACATCCGGAGAATTGAAAATTTTTTTTTCCATTTAAATCAATAACAGCCCTGTTTATAGATTACATTTATTATATTTATTTCAAGCAATCTATACATATATCTTTGATGAATAATTTGATCTCTGTTTCCGAACTTCTATGTAAGTCGGGTTGCCTTCTTTCTCTGCACTAAATAAACCATAAGGATTTATGATGTAACTCTTAGTATTTAAGAAATAATTTAGCAAAAAAAAGATAAAATTTTTTCCTACATAAATTTTAATTTGTTAATTTTAAATTATGCAATTCTTTATTACAATATTAAATATAATAAACAAATTAATAATGTTCTAAAACAAGTATTAAAGTAAATTTCTTATTTCTTCAAAATAAAAGGGAGAATTTTTGTTACATAATATAAATATTATATAATTTTTTTTTAATATATTGAATGTTTTAAAAATAAAATAAATTAGTTCAAAAATGATATTAGATTAAACTACATATCTTTTAAAAATAAAATGTAAAAAACTACTTGGTAAATAAATTATATTTACTTATTTAATTTTAAATCATACATTTTTTAAACCACGTTTTTTTTCTTATAAAAAAAGAGATATACATTTGTCTGTGTAGCATAAAATATATACAATTTATTGACAACATTTTCAGAAAAAGCTGTCTCAAATTCGACCAATGCAGATGAAAATTCTAAACATGACAGTTAAATTTCAAAAATATTTGTTAACATGCCCAAGTTATTAAATATTTAACAAAAAAGATCTATAAAAACGATTTAGCTTTCAAGAAAGTGCAACATTCGCAGTTTACAAAATTTTTTCCACGACATTTGTAGAAAAGTTTAATTTTTGCTTCGGTCAGTAAGCACAAAGTTTCTTATTTCTGATCTAAATTTGTTAAATATTTGATAACATGACCAAGTTATTAAATATTTAACAAATTAGACCAATAAGAACGATTAACCTATCGTGAAAGTGAAAAATTCACATTTTACAAAACTTTTTCGACGACATTTGTAGAAAAATTTAATTTTTGCTTCGGTCAATAAGCACAAAGTTTCTTATTTCTGATCTAAATTTGTTAAATATTCAATAACTTGGGCATGTTATCGAATATTTAACAAATTTAGATCAGAAATAAGAAACTTTGTGCTTGTTGACGGAAGAAAAATTAAATTTTTCTACAAATATCGTGTAAAAAATTTTGAAAACTGCGAATTTTCCACTTTCTCGTAAGCTAAAACGTTTTTATAGATCTAATTTGTTAAATATTCAATAACTTGTGCATGTTATCAAATATTTCACAAATTTGGATCAGAAATAAACAACTTTGTGCTTATTGACGGGAGAAAAATTAAATTTTTCTACAAATGTCTTGGAAAAAATTTTGTAAACTGCGAATTTTGCACTTTCTCGTAAGATAAAACGTTGTTATAGATCTAATTTGTTAAATATTTAATAACTTGGTCATGTTATCGAATATTTAACAAATTTAGATCAGAAATAAGAAACTTTGTGCTTATTGACGGGAGAAAAATTAAATTTTTCTACAAATGTCTTGGAAAAAATTTTGTAAACTGCGAATTTTGCACTTTCTCGTAAGATAAAACGTTTTTATAGATCTAATTTGTTAAATATTTAATAACTTGGTCATGTTATCAAATATTTAACAAATTTAGATCAAAAATAAGAAACTTTGTGCTTATTGACCGAAGCAAAAATTAAATTTTTCTACAAATGTCGTGGAAAAAGTTTTGTAAAATGTGAATTTTTCACTTTCACGATAGGTAAATCGTTCTTATTGGTCAATTTTGTTAAATATTCAGTAACTTGTGCATGTTGTCAAATATTTAACAAATTTAGATCAGAAATAAGAAACTTTGTGCTTATTGACGGAAGAAAAATTAAATTTTTCTACAAATATCGTGTAAAGAATTTTGTAAACTGCGAATTTTGCACTTTCTCGTAAGCTAAAACGTTTTTATAGATCTAATTTTTTAAATATTTAATAAGTTGGTCATGTTATCGAATATTTAACAAATTTAGATCAAAAATAAGAAACTTTGTGCTTATTGACCGAAGCAAAAATTAAATTTTTCTACAAATGTCGTCGAAAAAGTTTTGTAAAATGTGAATTTTTCACTTTCACGATAGGTTAATCGTTCTTAATGGTCTAATTTGTTAAATATTTAATAACTTGGTCATGTTATCAAATATTTAACAAATTTAGATCAGAAATAAGAAACTTTGTGCTTACTGACCGAAGCAAAAATTAAACTTTTCTACAAATGTCGTGGAAAAAATTTTGTAAACTGCGAATGTTGCACTTTCTTGAAAGCTAAATAGTTTTTATAGATCTTTTTTGTTAAATATTTAATAACTTGGGCATGTTAACAAATATTTTTGAAATTTAACTGTCATGTTTAGAATTTTCATCTGCATTGGTCGAATTTGAGACAGCTTTTTCTGAAAATGTTGTCAATAAATTGTATATATTTTATGCTACACAGACAAATGTATATCTCTTTTTTTATAAGAAAAAAAACGTGGTTTAAAAAATGTATGATTTAAAATTAAATAAGTAAATATAATTTATTTACCAAGTAGTTTCTTACATTTTATTTTTAAAAGATATGTAGTTTAATCTAATATCATTTTTGAACTAATTTATTTTATTTTTAAAACATTCAATATATTAAAAAAAAATTATATAATATTTATATTATGTAACAAAAATTCTCCCTTTTATTTTGAAGAAATAAGAAATTTACTTTAATACTTGTTTTAGAACATTATTAATTTGTTTATTATATTTAATATTGTAATAAAGAATTGCATAATTTAAAATTAACAAATTAAAATTTATGTAAGAAAAAATTTTATCTTTTTTTTGCTAAATTATTTCTTAAATACTAAGAGTTACATCATAAATCCTTATGGTTTATTTAGTGCAGAGAAAGAAGGCAACCCGACTTACATGGAAGTTCGGAAACAGAGATCAAATTATTCATCAAAGATATATGTATAGATTGCTTGAAATAAATATAATAAATGTAATCTATAAACAGGGCTGTTATTGATTTAAATGGAAAAAAAAATTTTCAATTCTCCGGATGTCCAATATTGCATGTAAAGTATCGCAAATCATAAAAAAAACAGAAATTTGTGGATAAATCTTGAAAATTTTAATATTTTATTCGTTATAAAATTTAAAAAATTGTATTAATACAGATGATCAAAATACCTACAATTTACAAATTTTTGGTATCAAGTTATCAAAAAATAATATTAGATTTGTATATCTTCAAGTCATTAAAAGTTATATAAATTCCAAACGTCAATGAACTCATATTTCAATTTGTACCAACTTTTAAATTTAAATTAATTTAAATTTCAATGCATCTTAATTCAATAATATTACTTAATTTCCATATTCACAATAATCCTTCCTTTGGTAATATTCTTACAAGATTTTTAAGAGATTTTACTTTCATTTTTATATTATAATTTATTATTTTTACAACATTTTTAAAATTTTTTCTCCGTTTAGGTATTCTTGATATTTTTTTTTTTGGTATTTGTCTCTGTTCTTTTTAGGATTTTCTTTAATTTTCTTCTTTTTATAAAAATTATTTAATATTATATTACACAGTTTTCTTATTTATACATTCATTAAACTTTTTATTACGTTAATTTTAATAATTATTTCTATACTTTTAAAAGTAAATACACTTATTTTTTTGTAAATTTATTCAATTTCTTTTCACATCTTGTCTATTTCTTGAGAGTTTTTTTACAAACTTACTTACTTATTCTTTTTTACTTTTTACATTTTTTACAGTTTGTTAGATTAAGAAAAAAACATTTCTCCATTTTCTTCCTGTTCATTTAATTTTTTTGATATTACACTATTTTTTTAGTCCTTTCTTGCGTTTTAATTATTTCTTTAATTTTTACGTTATGTATAAAATATTTATCGAATGCTCTGTTTATTTAATTTTAAAAAATTAAAAGAAACACTTATTTCAGTTCCTATACAATATCTATTTCCCATCTCCTCTGTAAGTCGGGTTGCATTCTTCTGATAAACTAAATAAGCTCTACTATTTTTCCTTCAACTCTTAGATTTTAAAAAATATTTAAATTGTTTAGAAATTATTAATGCATGATTTACAGTAAATAATGTACTTGTTGCATTTAAATGGTTTAAATTATTTTAAATGCGTCTTTTCAATAGAGCTAATTACACTTCAAATAACAAACATCTTTTATTTTTTGTACAAAGTTAGCAAAATTATGTTTGGAACTTGACATTAATTTTTTATATTAAATTTTTACAATTAATATCTAAACATTGAATTTTATAAATAGGTTGATTAATATAATGAATATAATGTACGCCTGTCTATAATTTCAAAGGCGGCGCCGTGTGAATTATAGTACCCGAAAATGCCGTATCAGAACAGCGCACGACAAACTATATTCTGCTACATTGTTTGACATTTTCATTGATGAAATTGAAAAAAATTTACTTTTCTCGAGAGATTGACGCGATTTAAAAACTCAAATACCAAAAACAAAAAAAGTTAAAAAGTGCTAATTAAATTTAAATTTTCACTACGATTTTCATTTTCGGAAAAAGTGTCTGGTTTTGCCGAAAAAAATTGTCAAAGTGGGAATCAGTGAGTGAAGTGTCAAGTGATTTTGTATTTCCTCGAGAGATTGACGCGGTTTAAAAACTCAAATGCCAAAAACAAAATAAGTGAAAAAGTGATAATTAAATTTAAATTTTCACTACGATTTTCATTTTCGGAAAAAGTGTCTGGTTTTGCCGAAAAAAATTGTCAAAGTGGGAATCAGTGAGTGAAGTGTCAAGTGATTTTGTATTTCCTCGAGAGATTGACGCGATTTAAAAACTCATATGCCAAAAACAAAATAAGTGAAAAAGTGCTAATTAAATTTAAATTTTCACTACGATTTTCATTTTCGGAAAAAGTGTCTGGTTTTGCCGAAAAAAATTGTCAAAGTGGGAATCAGTGAGTGAAGTGTCAAGTGATTTTGTATTTCCTCGAGAGACTGACGCGATTTAAAAACTCATATGCCAAAAACAAAATAAGTGAAAAAGTGCTAATTAAATTTAAATTTTCACTACGATTTTCATTTTCGGAAAAAGTGTCTGGTTTTATTGGAAAAAATTGCCAAACATGGAACATCATTGGAGGTTGTTTTCATCACACGAATTTCCTCGAGACACTAAAGCTCAGGAAATACTTGATTTATCAAAAGTAAGTATTTTTCTGAATCTTTATTTCAATAGAATTTGCAGTACGATGTTCTTTTGTGGGAAAAGTGTTGGACTTTGTCGCGAAAAATTCCTAAGTCTTCAAAACGCATGGGGACAGTCTTTGAGAACCACTGCTCCTCCCTACAGATTCTCTGCGGACTCTGTGTCTCCAACGGCCTTAAGACATTCTTCCTACTACTGTAATGTTTACCTGACATCACTTAATTTCGTTTAATTCTATTACATTTAATTTTTTTTTACTCAATTCCACAGTTTTGCAGATTTTGGCTAAGTATTTAAAAATTAAATCTGAAATAAAAAAAATGTGAATTTTACAACGAAATGTTTTTTTAGGTAACTCTTGAGTATTTGATTCCTGACACTTATCGGACACAACTAATGGTTGCTATAAGATCTGGTAACATTGACTTCAAACAACAGGCTGAAATATTACGACTAGTAGTCACAAATATGATTCAGCACGACAAGACGCAGAAGCATGAAGTTTTAGAAGTAGCCGTTGCTCTTGCTACAAAATATCATTCTTTCAAAGGTCATTTTGGGACGGAATTTGTGAGTGACTTATGTGTATAAAAATTATATTTTAATTTAAAGTTTGGAGTACTAAGTCTGTAAGACTCATACTTTTATGATGGACATGTCCACGAGTTTCTTGTTTCTGCTTTTACTTCAATCACTTGTTCTATGAAAATTACGTTTGGGAGTTATTGCACCTTTTCCCGTAGACGGTCATATATAGGTACAATAAGGGATTTTGGTCTTAGTGTACCACTCTTTGAGAGTATGAATCTTAAGGCGATGTCCCAGAAGTCAAATTTTCCAATGCAATAATGCATTAGAAAATTTCACTTCTAGGACAAGGCCTTAAATATTGGCTACAAATTTTAAAAACACAAAGATTACAGTTTTTTAAAAATATAGTTTTTCATCGTTTTTTTTTAACAAATTATTTTAGAAGAATTTTTTTGTACACACTACTGGCTAGGTAATTCAAGTTTTGCATAAATTCGAGAAAAAGAATACAAACACATATTTAAAACAGATTCAGAAAGCTTATAAAATATCTAAAAACAAAATGATCGGTATTCCAAGTTTCCCATGAGAGAAATATTAATAGTCCAGTCATTTGTTACTTTCTGAGGGAATATTCATTACTTCTCGCTTTTTTTTCTTTATAATATATATAATATAATAATATAATAATCAAAAAAAGACTAAATTTGTTACACCAATTTCGATTAGGGATCCAAATTTTTTTTCCAAAAAAGGTGTTAAAATTTAAAAAATTGATTGCACATGTTTTTCTGGATATTTGGCAAAAAAATGGTTCAAATAATAGCAGTTTAAAAATACAATACCTACCTACTTTTTTCGTTTTTTAAAAAAAAACCTATTTTTCAGTTTTCTACCAATTACGCGGTTAACAATTATTTTAAGAAAAAATGTTCTACTGAAAAACTGGAATTCCGTCCGGCGCGGCGGTCAGTAAAGACTCCAAAAAAGTACTAAACTCCGTCCGGTGGTCGCTTAATATTTTTCTAATGTCACATTATCCCCCGGGTAGCAAACTTCATTATTTGTGACAATTTCTGGTAAAAGGGACCTTACGCAACAATAACATTAGGCTCAGTTTTCCGTTGTAGACGAGGCGCTGGGAAGACTTGAGTATGCAAAATATGAGAGCGGGTATTTGACAATTTGAATATGTAGAGGACCTTCTCCCGAGTCAGAAAAGCCAGTTGCCCCTAAAAATTTTTCGTAGAGTTAGCCGCAATTTTGATTTAAAGTTTGAAATTTGTTTTTTAAAATATTTCAGTACATATGTATTTATTCATTACAATTCATTTATTTCAAATTCCAAAATTCACCATATTTTTATAACATTTTTCTTAAAAGTTTGTAAATATTGTTTTCGGTGATTTTAAACATTTATAACTTCTCAGGTGCAAAATAAAAAAATAAAATTTTGGTCTTAATATTTAAATTAGGCCTTGTTTTCCCTCCTATTAAATTCTGGCGATGGATTTTGACCCACTTTTAAAGTTTTACTTTAGTTTGAAAAATCATCTTTCAAAGTTAAAATTCAATGTTAAAATCAAGTAGTTTACATAAATTTGAATTTAAACATATAAGTCGATATTGAGACAGCTAACTTGAGTTTTAAAAAACTACTTGCTGATAACCTTCAATTTCGAGTTTGAAAGATGATTTTTTAAACTAAAATAAAACTATATAGTGGTTTAAAATCTATCGCTAAAATTTAATATTTCTACATCATAAAATAATAAAATCTATTCATCATATGAAAGTAATCGAAAGTACTTAATATTAAGTATTAATAATTATTAAAATATTTACGAAGTTTCCAGAATAATGTAATGAAAATGGAGTGATTTTTGTAATTTGACAGTTGAGTTTAAAAATAAATTTTTACGTTATATTTTGTATTTTTTTAAGCAGCAATCAATTAATATAAAAATATTTAACTGTTTTGAACAAATATAAATGAAAACCTTAAATTTATACTATCTAAATTATTTCTATGTTTTTTATTAAATTTTCACAGCTCTCAAAATAATCTTTTTTCTGTGCACCTCAATTTAAAAATTAAAATTCCAAAGCAAATACAAATAATTTTATAAAATATTTGCCAAAAATTGTAAGGATAGTAAAAATCATTCTTACTCCGCTTTATATAAAAAAAGCATACAGCTTTAAGCACCTGTCAACAAATAGAATTTTTAGGTTACGTCCGTAATGTTTTAAAAACAAATAAAATTGAACTACTTTTATAAGTAACGCAATGATGGCAGCACTTTATTTCAAATAATAAACGATATGACAAAAAGTTTTTAGATTTTAAATTGTTAAAAGTGAATGAATGTGCATGCCCAAATTATAAAGAAGTTCACTTTTGTGCACAGTACGTAAAAAAAGTATTTTAAGTACTATGCAAATGCGCAGTCGCAGTCTTCGCAGACAATCGCAGAAAAGGTCACTTTACGTAAGAAAATAGGCGCGAAAACATAAGCTATAATGCTTTAGTTATATTAAATTATTAATCGGTTATTTGATGAAAGTTATTAGAAGCTTTTCAAATTTTAAAAAGTTAAGTCTTTATCTTAATTTTTGTCGAAGATATTGTAATTTTAATTGTAGGATATTTTTTGAACTACTTTGGGTGGTTTAGGCAGCGTTCTTTTCTATGATGAAATCTGCCTAATACGCAGTATGTAGATTCTGACGTTGCCCCCCCCCCATTCTCTGAGAAAAAAATCGTTCTTACGCTTCTAGTCTTATTTTTTTAAACCACTTTAATTCACATGTACTACATATAGGTAGGAGTAACCAAGGCTCTGAAAGATACCCTTAAATGACAAAAAGGTAAGAAAAGCAAGGCGACTAAAAAATCTGATGATTCTGAATGGATTGACGAACAAATAAATTTAATGAAAAAAGAAGTTGGAAAAGGAACTGAAAAAATAATGATATTATTAAACGCACCTTGCAAGAAACTCGAGAAATACGTTTTAAGGATGCAAAAGTTTTAAAAGCAGCTAAAATGGTAGAGAAATATCCTGCATTAGGTTTTCCAGCTTTGGTACGAAAATTTTTAGTAGAGTATAATTTTTTAAAACAAATATTTCAATTATTTTTAAACAGGTCAGGTGTATTGTTGTACGAGAAAACTTTTGTTATTCAGGGTGTCTACTTACCGGGAGATCCGGGAAATTGATTTACTGAACCAATTTTAATAAAAATTAAATATGTTGGAAATATAAAGAAGACAATGTAGAAAAAAATTCCAATTTACTTTTCAAAAAAATTATGCAAAAAAATTTGTTTTGAAATTTTAAAAATCTTTTTGATACCGATTTTTTCCTACACCTCCAACTTTGTATGGGGAAACTTCGAGCGCTATGAGCGACCTCTAAATACATTTTGGTTTAAAAAAAAGCAGGAGTATTTTTTTATATAGAACTAAGAAGTCTCCTAAAGGATTAGAGCATTACAATTCTGACTTCATTTTAATTCTGACTTCATTTGAGGGCCCAAATACAATAACTACGTTTTCGCTCGAAGGCCTAGACTGTCTCCTTTTTCTCAAGATAATTTGACGGCAAAATTATCTGGAAAAAAAAGTTTAAGGAAATTGAAATTTAAAAATTGATATCAATAGAGGAGATAAAGACGCACATTTTTTCTTAATAAAGTTTTTTTGTCAGACTATTATTTAGTTAAATAAAAATTAAAAACTAATTTTTTTTAGACATTGAAAATAATTATATTTTTACAATCAACTCGTGATATCTCAGAGTCATATGGATAAAAAAAAGTTGCAGCTTCACCTGCATATTAAAAAAACATTGCAGATCCTAATAAAATGGTTGTAAATATGAAAAAATTGTAATTTGTTATTGATTTTTAATAATAATGCAGTTGCTATCATTACTGTGCTTTACTAACTTTGAGCAAAAAATCTCTGTTACAAAGTTTCGAATTTTGAAGGTTTGAATCACACAAATTGTTTAGTAAGGTATTAAAAAGTTTTACCAAAAAGAATTTTTTCGATTCATTAAATATTTCAGCTTTTATAAACAATTTTGGTTGAAGCTACTGCGCGTCACGCGTTAATATTTGGTCAGCTGACTGGCTGAGCTCTAAGCCGTGAGCGGAACAAGGATGGATACACTCCGGAGTGGCTATGGCGAGAGAGAGAAAGCGACAATAAAGTGTTTTTACTGTAGAAATCAACTTTTTTATTTTCCATTTACATAATAGTTAATAAATTAACACACTTTTAAAGAATAAATAACATAATAAAACTATAACAACTAAATCAAAATCTTTCTTCGAGTGCGGCAAAGACTTTTAAGAACAAAACATTTTGTTTTCAATTTTTGTAAAACCAATTTTCCAGTACAAATTTTATTATTTAAACACTTTTGAAAAAAAATAAACTGGACTGAAAATATTAAGAGTACAAGATTGTAAATGTTTAAAAAAAATCAACTTATTTTAAAAACATAAAATATAGGTCTGTTTTTTACAAGTTATTTTTTAAAATATTTAATTTTCCATAATTTATGGTTTTATTACGTTATTTATTCTTTAAAAGTGTGTTAATTTATTAACTATTATGTAAATAGAAAATAAAAAAGTTGATTTCTACAGTAAAAACACTTTATTGTCGCTTTCTCTCTCTCTCGCCATAGCCACTCCGGAGTGTATCCATCCTTGTTCCGCTCACGGCTTAGAGCTCAGCCAGTCAGCTGACCAAATGTTAATTAACAATTTTTTCATATTTACAACCATTTTATTAGGATCTGCAATGTTTTTTTAATATGCAGGTGAAGCTGCAACTTTTTTTATCCATATGACTCTGAGATATCACGAGTTGATTGTAAAAATATAATTATTTTCAATGTCTAAAAAAAATTAGTTTTTAATTTTTATTCAACTAAATAATAGTCTGACAAAAAAACTTTATTAAGAAAAAATGTGCCTCTTTATCTCCTCTATTGATATCAATTTTTAAATTTCAATTTCCTTCAACTTTTTTTCCAGATAATTTTCCCATCAAATTATCTTGTGAAAAAGGAGACAGTCTAGGCCTTCGAGCGAAAACGTAGTTATTGCATCCGGGCCCTCATTTCCTTTCCTTGTAATTTTAACTGTTTAAATAATTTTCTAAAAATATTTACTGTTTGAACTAAATATTTTAAAAGCTTAAAATTTTTTTAATATCAAAGGGAAAAACAATATAATTGATATATTGTTTATTTGTTTAAACAATTAAAATTGTTTAGATTCAACATTTCAGTAAAGCCTGATAGAATCGTATACTTTTTTGCAATTTTCATTGAAGATCTATAAAAGAGTTATTTCTCCATAATTCGTAATATGCATTTAAATGTTAAAAGAATTTATTTCTTTTATATTTTCGAATTCAATTAATATACATTATTATTATTATTATTATTATTCAGAGCATGTATTAAAACTTAATTCTTAAATAAATAAATTACTAAAAATAAAAATAAAAAAATACTTTGAAGCGGACCTAGCCTAAATTTTTCGATATGAAAAACTAAAACAAAATGGTATATATATATATATATGGGACATTCTTTCTCAACGAAGCCACCCCACCTCTCCATTTTTGGTTTTATCAAAAAAGCATTTATTATAGGTCAAATTAAAGCTAAGAATGTCAGCTTTTTAATGCCGGGTGGGATGTTTCGAAATTTTAAATGGCGGAGACAATATGGCGGACTAAATGAAAAAAAATAAAAATTAACATTGTATTTCTTGTAAAAAAAACAAGATAAACCCAATTTAATAACTTTTCTTAAGCCTCAAACATTGTTTTGGTTTAGTACTTTCGAAATTAGAAGTATTCTGAAAAAATAAAGATGGCGGATCCAATATGGCAGACGAAAAATTTAAAAATTGTTTCGATTCGATTGAAACTTATTACTCGGGGGTTTTTGGGTTCGCTGATTACGAATCTGATGTTAGTTTTTCAAAATTCAAAATGGCGAATCCAATATGGCGGACGAAAAATTTAAAAATTGTTCGATTCGCTTGAAACTTGTTACTCGGGGGTTTTTGGGGGCGCTGATTATGAATCTGATGTTAGTTTTTTAAAATTCAAAATGGCGGATCCAATATGGTGGACGAAAAATTTCAAAATTGTTTGATTCGCTTGAAACTTGTTACTCGGGGGTTTTTGGGGGCGCTGATTACGAATCTGATGTTAGTTTCTTAAAATTCAAAATGGCGGATCCAATATGGCGGACGAAAAATTTAAAAATTGTTCGATTCGCTTGAAACTTGTTACTCGGGGGTTTTTGGGGGCGCTGATTACGAATCTGATGTTAGTTTTTTAAAATTCAAAATGGCGGATCCAATATAGCGGACGAAAAATTTAAAAATTGTTCGATTCGCTTGAAACTTGTTACTCGGGGGTTTTTAGGGGCGTTGATTACAAATCTGATGTTAGTTTTTAAAAATTCAAAATGGCGGATCCAATATGGCGGACGAAAAATTTAAAAATTGTTCGATTCGCTTGTAGCTTGTTACTCGGGGGTTTTTGGGGGCGCTGATTACGAATTTGATGTTAGTTTTTCAAAATTCAAAATGACGGATCCAATATGGAGGACGAAAATTTAAAAAATTATCTAGATTCGCTTGAAACTTGTTAGTCGTGGGTTTTTGGGGTCGTTGATTACGAGTGTGATATTAGTCTTTACAATTTTAAATCTTAGATGCAATATGGTGGATAAAATTTTTAAGTCCATTGGATTTGTTGTCACGTCGGAAGGACAATAACCTTATATTTTCGTTCAAATTTTAATATTTATTTGAGCCTACGAAATTAGTCGCAATAGCTCGGGAAATCGTTACTCTATTGGAAACTTCTGATGTCTTTAATTATCAATGGAACAAAAATATATTTAACCTAACGGGTATTCCCTAACCTCAAAAATAAAAAAAAGTGGGGCCACTCTCTATATGTTAGGGGAACCCTGCAATAAAAAAAAAGTATTCTACAAAAAAAACAATTCTAAGGGACCAACTCTAGCCAGCCAGAACCTAATCGGTACCAGAGTTGGGAAACTAAACCTGAAAGAAACGGATTAATTGAAAAGAGGAAAAGAAAAGACAGAGTTTAACTGTATACTGAATGAATTTATTGTCTTACTTTTGTTTTGTTTACGTAGAATTTAACAAGAAGAAGATTCAGGAAATGGCAGCAGGGCAGCAAGGCAGCAAGTCAGCAAGTCAGATCTTGATTGATGACGAATGTTTGATTCCCTTTTATTTTGTTAAAGTCCTTTTTTTCTTTTATTTTTATTAAATGTCACTATCACTTTTATTTAAGGTAACTTCCGTTAGAATAAATCACAAAATTTTTAATAATGTAATGCGTAAATGCGTAACCGTGGTTGGCTCCGTAAAATATTCGGTAAACTTTTAGTTCAAAAACTTTGATAATAATATTCGGTAACTTTTAGTTCAAAACTCTTGTGGAAAAATGCGGTATGCGTAATGCGTAAAACTTCTTGTAAACTTTTGAAGAAAGAAAAATGCGGTGCCTTCTACAGGGTGCGTCGATATTTATGTTCTTCTTCCCACTATTTTCGTAAGTCGAAGAAAGTGGAAGAAAATTGGAAATTGCCAATGAAAAGGGCCTAAAGAGGATTTGGCGAAAGAGAAGTGGAAGAAAGTCCATCCCTGCGGGCGGAAGAAAGTGCGGGGGAGTTCGGAGAGAGTGAGAGAACGATAGGAAGAGAGAGAAAGAGCGATAATGGGGGTGGCGGCAAGTGGGACTTGTCGCTGCGTGGGGGTGTGAGTCCCGTTAACGATGGCGTACAATGCATTAGGGAAGTTAAGGGATCGTCCATTTTCCCAGCGCTGATTTGCTCCTTGGAAAATTGTCTTGCAAGAAAGTGGGTGGAGAAAATCCGCCCAAAATTGTGTTGTCCCGATGCGTGCTGCCCTCATTGCCACTTTCCGGAATCTCTGTTACAATGTTTTTAAAAGTTTTACATAATATTAAGAATAAAATGACATTGAAATTACAAACAATAATAGGAATAAAACATACTTTTACAATACAAATGGTTATTAACTAATTTAATTAACAATTTTAGTATTAGATTTCAAATTCTTCTTAAATTTTATTTATTTCACTTATTTTTGTAAAAAGGATAATGCAGAATAATTATTCAAATAATTTGCTTATTAAATATTTATTTTTAGGTTATGTTGCGACAAATAATTGAATTACATGTATAATTCATAATTGTCATGTATTTGTTTGATAATTCATTTTGGAATGTGTAATTTCTTTAATAATTTAACATTATTAACAATAATTTCAATAAATTTCAACTTCTGGTTAAATTACGTAAAATTACGTATTTGCGTAATTGTATATTCTGTATTTTAGAACCTGGTATCAATATTTAACCATTTTATAGAGAATACGTTTAATTCTTTATGTTATTTGATTTAACAACATTTTGATTTATTTGTTATTTATTAATTTTCAACTTTTTGGTTATGTTTTAAATAATTTTATGATTAAATATTGATTTTTGAATATTTAAACCAAAAATTGAATTATTATTGATTAGGAAGTTCTCATTCGTATTTACTATTATTATTTTATGTATTTCTACCATATTTGAGGTTATGTTATTAAAATATTTATTGTTTTCCAAAATTTTACTTTATGGATTCCAAAATGACTTATAACTGTTATTTTTGAGATTAACGTTAATGTTTAATTATTCCACATAATCCTTTTTAATTAATTTTTCATCCTTTTCATTCCTAACCTCAAAATTTCATAAAATATAATTAATATTAACCATACGTAGAAGTAATAATTGTAATTACACTTACGGTAATTCGTATGAGTTCCTAAATCGTATAAACACACACACTAGATAAAATATACGTATATTCAACCCGTTATAGGTTATGTTAAATATTCATAATTAATAATACAAAATTATAGAATAATTGAAAGTTTCGATAAGTGATTAAGTGATACAGTTAATTCTAATCACATTCAAATGAGTTAATCCAAATAAGAGGTTAAATTTTATAAGTAAATAATATAACCTCTATTTTTAGGTTATTAACAATTTAGGGAGTTAAGATTTGTTATTTCAACCAACCTATTTTGATTAATTCATTTATAATTTCTACTTGTATCTAAAAATCTAACTAAACATGCGAATTCTATTTTCCCTATTGTTATTAATAACATTCACCATTATTTACAGTAATTTACCATTATTTACCGATTTCATGCAATTTTCTAAGACATTTGAAATCATGAATTTACATATTTACTGAATGATCAAGAATACAAGTATTCTAGATATAATCTTCTATTGTATTGCCTGATTTATTATAATGAGGTTTTAAAAGGGGTCATTAACTATACATTAAGGTTGCTAACTAGTGTCTGAAATATGCAGGTCTATTCAAGTATACAAATTCTGTGATTCGGGGCAGGTGCGAAATTTTATTATGCTCAAAGATAATCTTTCGACTCAGTTTCTATGGTTTACAAGTTAGGTACTTGTGAATCTGTATAATTCTAATAAACGATTTAGTTTTGAATTTACATCTACTGTTTAATTATTTTATGGTTATTTTCTGAGTTTCAGAAAATAAATTCCAAATAGGGTGTGTAAAAATTCATAGAAATGAGAGTCACAAAGACTATTTTCAAGGGGGTCTTTTAGGAAGGGCGGAAATGTTTATTGCAACCAAATGTTGCATTTAGTTATCTACTTTTCGAGAGGAGACAATTTCTGAAACACATTGATTGTCGCAGCATGAAATTTGAGTTTCCGTCAGTGTCTGAGAACCGAGTTTCCCAGGGCCTGTTATTTGTCAACTCATTTTATGAGACGGCTAGTTATCGAGTCTAGCCTTTAAAATTCCCAATACGACTTGTTAGGGTGCGACTGATTTTACGGTTTTATGGGGCTAGGTCCGAGTTCTTTTCCGTTGAAGGACCAAGATCTCTTTCCCAGGCCCGTGAAGTGGTTGCACATGTTGCATTGCCTTGAAAATGCACGTTTAGAGGCGATTTATTTTTTTCGGCTTTTCGACGAGTTTTATTTCTTTATTTCTGTATTTGTGAAGATATAGTCCTCGACTCGAAAGTTGAGAGACCCTTTAAAAATGTTTCAATTCCAGGATTCAGAAAATATCAGGAAAGAATACTTCCTTATACTTTCTGGACTCCTGATATTTCTAAGTTTTAAAAGTTACTGAATTAAGTTAAATAAACAATATATATAAAAAAAAACGGCATGAAAATTACCATGACGTTACACCCCCACCGTAAAATGGTTACTGGAAGGTGAAATTCTGAAAGTAACCATCACCAAAAGAAAAGAACTACCATCTACAACATGCTTCTAGGTACATAATGGTTTTGGCAAGGTTGTGGAGGGCAATTCACAGGATCAAATTAGACCATTGGATATAAGTTTCTATTGAGGTTGATAGTTCCTTCAGCAGGTTGCAAAGGTGGTGCTGTTGATTGTTGCTGTTGAGATATGACTTCCGGTGTTGGAATTGTAACCGCTTCATTGATAGTGACAGTTTTTGATGGTTGAAGAGGTTCTAATCGTGTCGGTGTATGCAAGACTACTGCTTGGTTTTCGGGTTCTCTTGGTTCCTCATGGTTAGGTCGTTCAGGAGCCAAGTGTACCAGTAAATGTGCTATTGAACTGAATACTGCACCCAACAAATGGATTGACCATCCATAAACGCGATGTAAGGTGTATCCATGAACTATGACGTCCACGAGAATCTTGATCAGGTTGAAAATGGTCAGAATACCGAAAAATCCGGCGCTGATAGTTCCGAAGATCATCATTTTATTCCAGATCCGTTCCCATGTATTGTGTACGAATTTCTCGATTACTTCCTCATTGAAAAGGTTCAGGAAACCTCCGCCAGAATTTGAAGTAGCATATCCTTCTAGACCTCGGGCTAAGTCGTTGAGCATCGCTGGTCGCTCGACAGGAAACATAATTGTTTCCCGCATTTTATTGATATCATCTTCTGTGTAAATTCCGCTGGTTGCCAGGTGGGCTGGTACGACGTATTGCCATGATTTCTTTTGACCGGGCTTGACTTCGATTGGACTGTGTACTTCAGTTGGTGTAGGGAGAATTTTGTACCAACTACTCCCTACTTTAAATATTGCTGGTAGTAATTTGTTGCAGGTTATTTCTGTTCCCTTAGACTTTAGAATATTGGTTCTAGGAGCCATGAAATAAGTTTTATTACTATGAGTTACTTGTAGTTCGTTATAACAAGCATTACCGTGTTCAATTCTTACCTCCACTGGAACACATTTGATTATGTGGACCACATCTCCTGCAACCAATGCCATGTAACCGGGATTCTTCATAAAATCATACACAAATTGATCAGGGTTTTGAATTCCCACAGTTAAAGCCGTTCTCAGAATTTGACGTTCCAGATTACAATTCTGATTGATTATATCTCGATAAAGTGATTGCATTTGAGTTCGGATATGTCTTTCAATATACACAAATTTAGAGTTTATATAAGTAAATAAATCCAAATTTGACACAGACACTTGATTAAAACCGGCAAAACTTTCACCCTTGGTGGTTTCAAAGATAACAAGTTTGGGGTGTTCCGTCCTGGCAATCTGATAACCGCAAATCGTTTCCCTATCCTTTATAGTTAAACCGAAAGTAACCTCATGAGACGTTAAGGTATAAACTGTTTGGGGTCTTATTGATTCTAAATCGATGAGTTTATTAGCATACCCTTCATACAAAATACTAAATTTATTGAAATTGCATCTATCGACTGGTAATGGGTTCCAGAAAGTGTATCCTCCTTCCGAATCTATACAATTTCCTTCGGATAGAGAGCAAACAGTACCTGAGCGAAGGTGAACAGTGTTAGAACCAAGTTTTACTCTAGCTGTATAATCCGTTAAAGTTACTTTGGCAAAAAGGTGTACAACTACATTACTAAGAAATCCGCGACCGTCATTATACGATCCTCCAAAACATTCGTCTTTTTTGGTAACAGAGCCTACTAAGTAAAAACCCAAGCTTTTGGTACTGTTAGCTTTCAAATTGTACATTGTATGACTTGACGATAGGTTCATAGAACCATGCAAGAATGCGTCGTCACATGTACGCTTTTCGATATCCTTAAGATATTCGTCATAACCCGCTGTTGTTAAACCTATGTGGGAGAACATTCCACAATAATAAATATGTCTCTTAATTTCGATTTTACATTGTCGTACATACAATTCATTATATTCGTTAATTTGCAGTAATTGGATATAAGATTGGGTGACATTGACTGGATTTTCAGGTGTATCGCACTCTCCAACGTCTCGTAATGATATCGTTGTTATGTTTAGATTCCTTGACCCGCAGTCATATCCTATTAATCCGAAGGTAACATCTAAGAAAATGCAAAAGGTAACAAATACGAACTTCATCTGTAACACACCAGAAATACGTTAATCATCATAATTTGAAAAAATTATTAACAGTCAGATAATGATTTGGTTTTCTTTTTAGGTTTGAGGGATTGATTGATATAGGATATACGGAGTCGGTTTGCATGAACTATCTTACTAGATTTCCCCATATTAATGCGTACGTTTGTTTTTCCGATAATGTCCAAAACTTTGTGTGGACCGGTATAATGATCACCAAACTTTTTTGGTTTCGGTCCTTTTAAGAGAAACACGTAATCTCCTACTTTAAAGTTCCTAGGATTAATATGTCTATCATAATACTTTTTTGATCGTTCCTTTGAGCTTACCAAATTATCATAAACTAGGGTTCTTATCCCATGTAAACGCGTAACTAAGTCTATAAGATATCCTTTATAAGTGGGAACTATATCACTATCTCTAAGAGGTTCGCACGAAGGTAGTCTGGCTAGTCTCCCGAACACTATTTCAAACGGAGTAAACTTCGTACTTTCTGAAACGCAGGTGTTATAATTTAACATTGCTATGTCTACCCATTCGTCCCATTCGTTATCGGCATTAGCGTATTGTTTGAGAAATTCACCAAGCGAATGGTGCGATCTTTCTAAGGATCCATTTGATTGTGGATGGAACGCAGTGGTTTTCACTTTCCTAATTTTGAAACGCTTTGCTACGCGAGCCATCAATTTACTAAGGAAATTAGTACCCTGATCTGTGAGTACTACCCGAGGTGATCCAAATGTACAAACAAATTTCTTAATGAACGCATCGGCTATAGTGGTGGCAAGTGTATCCTTTAGAGGCACTGCTAAACAGAATTTAGAAAGTTGATCTTGCATTGTAAGAATGTATTCGTTTCCTGATTTTGTTTTTAGAATAGGACCTACAATGTCTAAAGCTATCTTATCGAAAACACTACCTGGAGTGTCTGTTATCATCATGGGTTGTTTGGTCTTTAGACGAACTAATTTTTTTAATTGACAACCCAAACATTGTTGTATGCGACGTTGAATATCATCCTTTAGGTTTGACCAGTAATAGCGAGATTTAATTCGATGATATGTCTTAGAGACACCTCTGTGTCCTCCGATAGGTGAAGCATGAAGTTCATTGAATACTTCATCTCTTCCTTCGGGAGGTACGTACTGGAGTGTACCTTTACAAATCAAAATTTTAAGAGGTTCGTTTTGAAAGACTAATTTAATTATTTCTAACACATCGAGCCAAGCTAAACCTTCAATTCTTTCACTCTTTGCTATGCTAAACATCTTAATAGAATTTTTTTGAAGAACAAGTTTTAGTTTCTTCAAGGTAATATAAATATTTTCTCTTATTACACTAAGAGATTCAGGTTGCTCCTTCTTGATACACAATGCGAAATAGCTAAACTTATTATTTCTTTTAACAGTATCTACACTTAAGTATTCTTTCACCGAGGGTTCTCCTATTTTTTTGAATTCTGTCAGTTTCTCTGCGCCTAAATCACAGGGGTTGCCCTCCGTTGTGACAAAATATACTATATTGTCAAGGCGAAACTGAAGTAAATCATTAATCTCAAACAATTGACACTTGAACGAACTATCGACTGTCAAGGCTTTGTTAGTATTTGATATCAAAGATGAATTTGATGAGCTACTAGGGGCTGAATCATGAATTGATTCTTCAGTAGGTTTCCCTTTTGGTTTTCTACTGTGGACATAGGGATTCTGAAAAGAATAGTGCGAGCCAATCAAATCTAAAGATGAAGAAAAATCAGATCCCACATCATTCTCTGGTTCCGGATCAATCATGTTATCTACAAGAGCAAATGGAAGTTGGGATTGTTCACAATCAAAAGAACACAATGACACTTGTTCCGAAAGTGCTGATTCAGAATCTACCTCTTTATAATTAATCTCTTGCCTAATTCTTTTGGTTGGAATAAAAGTGGGTGGTACCATGTGTATGGTATTTGTTACCGGCCTATTTACAGAAGGATTAGTAACCATTTTTACCGTTGAATCAATTTCCGAATCTGGAATTGGTTCCAATGGTTTACGCTCAGTAGCGTTATCGCAAGTATGAGTGACGGGGACTGTATCACTTACTGTTTCAGATATAGGGTCCACCGGTGTTTGGTTTTGAAGCTTTTTCTGCCTACGTGTTACCACGTTGCAGACGGCTTCATCTGGAATTTCGATAGGATTTCTAGATAAGGCATCGGCATTTACATTAGTTTTACCTGCCTTATGTACAATGTCATAATCGAATTCTGACAATTTAAAACGCCATTTTTGCACTCTAGTGTTACAATCGGCTGTTTTGAACCATGTTAGGGGTTTATGATCCGTAACAATAGTTAATTTTTTTCCGTATATGTAGTCTCGGAAAGCTTTTACACCTGCTACCATAGCTAAGGCTTCTTTCTCATAGACTTCATATGCGAGTTCTGGTCCTCTAAGGACACGTGACATATACGAAATTGGTAAATCTTTACCAATATTCCCTTGGGACAATATTGCTCCGATTGCATATCCAGATGCATCGGTTGTTATAATAAAGGGTTTTGAAAAGTCTGGATATTGCAAAACTGGGGATTTGCATAATTCCTCAATAAGGGTTCTAAAAGCTTTTTCTTCTTTATCACCCCAAGCAAAGTCTACATCTTTTTGGAGTAATTTGCTAAGAGGTTTAGCCAATTGAGAGAAGCCCTTAATAAATCTTCTATAATATCCAGCTAATCCTAAAAATTGTCTTATGTTCTTAATATTTTTGGGAGTGGGGAATTTTTTTACAGCTTCAATCTTTTTGGGATCCAAAGTGCATCCTTCTTTACTTAAAATGTGACCCAAGTAACAAACTTTATCTTTAAGGAATTCACATTTGTCAGGATTTATTTGGAGATTGGCAGCTCGTAAACGTTCAAAAACTATTCTTAGTTTTTCTTCTATTTCCTCAAGAGTATCGCCATGAATTATGACGTCATCGATGAAAGTAAAAATGATTTTACCTTGTAAGCCTTTAAAGGTATCATCGATAAATCTTTGGAAAGTGGGGGGAGCATTTTTCAAACCAAAAGTCATTCTAACATACTCATAGTGTCCATAAGGTGTACTAAAAGCAGTTTTATGTGAGTCTTTAGGATCCATTAGGATTTGCAGAAATCCCTTTGCAAGATCCAGAGTTACATAATATTTATGACCACCAATTTGATTTATAAATTGATTGATATCGGGAATAGGATATCTATCTGCGACGGTTTTGTCGTTCAATGCTCTAAAGTCAGAGACAAGTCTCCATCGTTTTTTTCCTGAGGAGTCCGCTTTCTTAGGAACTATCCATAATGGGGAATTGTATGGAGAGCAAGAATGTTTGATGATACCTTCATCCAACATTTCTTGTACCTGTCTCTGGACTTCATCCTGTAGGGATATAGGGATTTTATATTGTTTTATATTGACTGGCTCATCATCGGTTGTAGGGATTCGGTGCATAATAGAAGTTGCAGCCTGTAGTGGTTGCCCTTCAGTATGGAACCTATCACTATACTCGTGTACCAGTTTAGATATAAACTCTTTCTCCTCAGTGTTCAAATGCTCTAAGCGTATTTGGCTTAAAAGATCACCTGATGTTGTCTGAGAATCAATTGGTTCACATGTGTAAACTTCCTTTTGGGGTATTTCATATTCATGTTCCTTAAAATGTTCATAAATATCAGACATTTCAGTGTCTGTATAACTATCAACATTTAGCTCCTCGGAAATTTCTGAGGTGACTTCTATGAGTGCTACTCGCAGAGAATTTTTCACCTCCGAGATATCCGAGTTTCGAAACGAAACATTATTTATAGATGATTTACTTACCTTAGATTTATTTATTATTGCGATTTCATCCATATCAATGTCCATGGTATTGTCAGGGTTTGAAGCTTTAATACTCCATTCACTATTTGAATTTTCTACCGCTTTATTACCTAACTTATATATTTTAGCTTTGTTAAAAGAGTTCATTTCTTGAAAATTTATATCAAAGGATTTTTCATTGATTAGTACCTTATTGCTCTCAAAGTCAATAAGGACTTTTGCTTCGGAAAGATATGTGGCTCCTAAAATGCCTTCACAGGGGATGTCGAAATCCTCTGGTACCACATGAAATTCTGAAGTATGATTGTGGACGGACATCTCAATAATACCTATTGTTAAGTGTCGATCCCAACCAACTCCCTTTAACAAAAGTGGTCTGAACTTATCAATATCAATTTCTGGGGGCAAAAGATTTTCTTTGATTAAATTTATTTCAGAACCTGAATCTACTAAAAACTGACCTAAAGTTCCCGTTGGTGGGTTATAGATATCTAGATAAGGAAGGTTTCTATTGGCCGATTTTTCTTTCCAATTTCTAACAGCTCCTATCTGATTTTCCAGATTAATTTGAGATTGTTGCTGAAATTGAATTTTTCCAAAATCGTTGAAAATGTACTTACTTTCAAAATCGATTTTGACTTTAGCTTCCCTAAAGAAATCAGATCCAATAATACCGTCATAAGAGATAGGAAAATTGTTGGGCATAACTGCTAAAGTTAACGCATGTCCCAACAAGTTTGTCTCCGTTGTTCCAATGGATGGAATAATATCAACATCTATACCTTTTATGTATGCTATTTCGTCCTTTTTTATTTCATTTCTGTCATGAACAGCATGAAGTTTAAGAAGACTAATTTCAGCACCTGAATCAATAAGAAAGATTAACTTCCTTTTGGATATGGAATCAGTCAAGGTAATTTGTGGTGTTGTACTATTATATGAGCTGGTATTTAAGGTAACAACTCGTTTTGGAAGTTCTGTATTGCTTTTGAAGTCTCGGGCTTCATTGGTTGTTGTTCCCCGGTTGTGCCCGGTAACTGGGGAAATCGGTAGTTTCCCAGGTTTCGTTCATTGTACCTTCTGCTTCGGCAATCTTTGGCCATGTGTCCAGGCTTTTGGCAGTGGTAGCAAATTAAACCTGAACGACACGTACTTTCAGAATGTCCAAACCTATTGCATTTATTGCATTTTAAAAATTCAGTAGAACTGAATTGTTTAGGTCTTTTGTTTAACAAAAAACATCTGTCAGCCGTATGGCCTATTTTATGGCAGTACTGGCATGTCATATGTTTAGTGTTTGACACGGTACATGTTTTTGCGGAATGGCCCTTTTGATTACAAAGTTGGCATTCCTCAACACGTTTGCAATCTTTGGCGCTATGGCCTGGTTGCTCACATACCTGACAGGTAGTGGGAGAAACATTTATAGCGTTTACCCGACGATTACAAATGTCAGCTGTGTGTCCATTCTTTTTGCAAATCGAACAGAATTTTTGAGAACGACATTCTCTTGCTTCATGTCCTGGTTTTCGACATAATTGACATGTCGATTCTTTTGAGACTTCAATTACTTTGGTTTCTTTGACAGGAATAGATGATTTTCTTAGTGCTTGCCTTGCTAATAGTTGTTTTTCTATAGCAATAGCACCACTTACTATTTCATTAACGCCTGCATGATCAGCTAATCTCTGCTCTATTTCTAGCTTTAATCCTCTTTTAAAAGATTCTATTATAACTGTATTTGTAGACTCTCTAAAAGCCGCAGCTACGGGTTCACCGGTTTCTACGCGTTTTGCCTCTAATATCTTTGATCCGATGTCCCTAATTCGATTCGCGAAAGTGATAACTAATTCGTTTTCGCGTTGATATTCTGAGCCTAAATCTCCGAATAGTTGGGTTATTGTTTTAGTAGGGGCGTAAATTGATTTTATGTAGAAGGTGAGAGCATCGACTGTGGCAAATTCCATACCTGCTATACATTGACGTGCTTCACCTTTGATTTTACTTCTAATGAGTTTAACCAAGAATGCTTCGGATTCATTCTCAGTCATTGCTTTGGCTTCATTGCAGCCTTCTATAAAATAGCTACAACTGCCTTTTCCATCGAATTCAGGGATTACTAATACAGCATCCCTAATGGATACTGCTTGTGTGTGGAGAGGAGCTTCGTTTGCCATGTTTGGATTTTGTTGATTTCTACCGAGATTTGAGTTTAGGTTAGGCGAACCGTTTGGAGGGTTATTAGCCGAACCGGTTGGAGAGGATTGGTTTTCCGTCGGGTTTGGAATTTGGTTATCCGAATCAGATGGAGGTGTTTGACTATCTGTTGGACTCGGGGGTTGATTGCTCGGACCAGGTGGAGGAGTTTGATTACTAGTTGGGACTTTTTCTTTAATCGTCTGGGATAATTCTTCGCCTGTTAATGTCGTTTCGAAGTCAGTTATCGATTCTTCTCGTGGGATTTCTGATAAATTGAAATCGTTACTAACTGGTTTACTATGAATTGGGGTAGAAGTTATTGGAATTGAATTTCCTTTATTAGAGGGAGGAGTTACTGATCCGTTATCAGTGGAGGTTGGTTTTCTAATTGGGCTCCTAGCTACTCTACTCTTTGGTTCAAAAGCTTTACTATCATTTGCCCAATTAGGTTTTTCATTCACCTGCTTCTGTTCCTGTACTAGTTCTTTCTCCTGTTCTATAACTTTTTCTTTCTGGGTTTGGCTTCTAGTTCTTCTGTCAGTTTCCGACATGTACTCTAGTAAACCAAGAAAGAATATAAGTACTGATATCAATCAATACTTAACTATATTTATATACTTATAGAATATATCCACCACCAACTACAGAGAAGAAGGATAGAAAGTTAAAATTAGAAAGAAGAGATTTCTAAGTGATCTAGGATTAAAAAGATACTCAAAAGTATTAAAACTAAGGATAACACCACCACCGCTATAACCAATAATTTAATATTACTTTCTACCTTATTCAATCTACCGTTTACATTCACAATATATTGATCAGTGTACTTAACCTCATGAATCAATTGTGATTTAAAAGATTCAAATTCCTGATTCAGTCCAATGAGCTGTTGTTGAAGATCCTCCGTGCCTAAGATGAAGGAGGTTCTTGCCGCTTTTTTATTTAGGATGTATTTTGCGTTCAAATTGTTAACAAGAATTTCCAAAAGACCTAATCTTTGATATAAATTATTCATTGAGAAAGTAAATTTTTTTTATTTAATTTTTATTAATTATTCTATAGAGCTATTTTAAAATAGATTTTAACTTTAATATTCTAATATTCAGATTTTATTAGGTCTAAAGAAAAATTTTATTTCTAAAGAATTTAACGCGCCCTGAAAAGATGATGGGTATTGAAATCGTTACACTATACAAATTTTATTTAATAGTCAAATTTTATTAAAAGATATCCTTATGTATATATTTTTCAAAGTAGATGTTACTCTGGTCTTATTTGAATTTCGAAAAAATTATTCCTCCTAACGATACAGTTGTTAACCCTAACAGCAGGATTTGTATCCTAGCAAAGTCGCTAAAGGAGTGTTTCAACTGTAGGATACGGCACATTTGATTCTTATGCCACCTAGAAAAAGCTCCTTGCGTCTCTTCTAATTTGTCGATTCGATTCCAGATAGACTGGTTATCTTCGCTAGCTGCTATCGCTAAACTATCTAAATTCTTGGACTGATCCTCGTTATTTAATTTTACGTCTAATTCTAAACTATCGCACCGATTTTCTATTTCCTTTTCTAACTCCTCTTGTTTGAACTCGATATCATGGAGCCTCTTAATTATGTGCTCCAAAGTTTTTCTTGCACTGAACCTTCCTTTGTGGTGGTACATCTATAAATAAAACCATTTGTTTAATTCACAGGTGTTTTACCATAAATACAAAAGAGAATTTATCTACATATACCCTTTTTTTTTATAAAAGGAATTTATTGGATGTTATTATTAGAAGAGGAGGAAAAAGAAAGAGAAAAAAAAATATCAATGTTGCTATTTAAAGACAAATAAAAGGAAAGGAAACAAACGGCCAAAAGCAGCAAATTGAAACGGTAATTCAATTTGGATCTTTCTGATACTAGCAACTTAAAATTATTCTCAATGGATTTATTATTTTCATTTAGGATTTCAAAATACGCTAGGTTTAAATTTTTATTTGATAATAAAACGATTTCTGTATCGATTTTATTTCTAAAGTCAGAAAATTCCCTGCGCAAATCTACGATACGATTTGTTATCCTATCTTCTACTGATTCTAATTCTTCATAAAAGAAAACTAGTTCTTCCTGACAATCTAATTCACTAATTTTATTATCTTTTAAAAATATCGCTAATTTCAAAGCAGAAAGTTGTTTTTGAAGTGAGGAAATTTCTAACAATGCTTGATCTACCCTATCTACATGAAAAGTTAAATCGATCCCTACTTGAGTACCTAAGGTTGGTATCATTGAAGAAGAAAATGTAAGAAGATACTAACTTTGTTACTAACTATTTTTATGGAGAGGTGCTTAGAAAAATTTTGTAAAAGTTCTTAACTTAGAATTTTTATTCTTATAGTAATTTACTTATTAGTACATGTATTATTAGCACTGCTATTATTAAAAAGAATTTCTTAAATAATTGGTTTTCGAATTCTAAATGTTTAAGTCTATTTTCTATTTCTGCAGGTGTTTTAACTATTTCTACGCCGTCCTGTATTCTTTCGATTTCGGATCTTAAAGTACTAATGTCGATCCTATTATCGACAATCTCCCAATGACGGTTTTTTATTTCGAGATCGTTTGAGCTTATTTTATCTTCTAAACGCTTCGTCAGAGTTAGCAAGTCCTCATGTCGTTCTTGACATACTTCGTCAATATTTCCGATGAATGCGTCGATATTACGGTTTGTAATAAAACGATCGAGCATCTAAACAATCAATAACAAAATAAAGAGATTTTATTTATATTTAATTTTGATGTGTCTTAAATGCAAAAACGATAAGGGAAGGAAAAAAACACAGAAAAGGAGAAATAAGAAGAGGGAGGAAAGAAACTCTATGATATATAAGAAAAATCCAAGAAACAATGTTTTATTACTTAAAAATTACTATGAGAATTACAATAAAAAATAAAAGGATAATTAATTTTGAAGCTAATTGGAGACTATTCTTTAAATATTTATTTTCTAGCTCTAAAACTGAAATTTTAATATCTAAAGGTTGATAATTTGAAATTATATTATGATAGCTCTTAACCTCACTTTCTAATTTATTTAAACGCTTATCCTGCTCTCTATTAAATAAACTCAAGCCTCTAAATTTACAAAATAAAGAATCTAGAGAATCTATGAAATTTTCTGCCGATGACACCCTACTTTTGATCTCTTGGACCTCCGATTGAGTGTCCTCGAGCCGATCGCCTATATCGTCGACTTGATTATCTATTATATCTAGAACCGAAAGAGTTCCGTCATAGAACTCCTGGGTCTGATCCTTATATCGTTCGACGTCCCGCTCGAAATCTTTGGCGTTAACCCTGATAGTGTTGAGATCGTAGTGGTGTTCATCGATCTCCTGCCTTTGATTCCTGATTTCCGCGTCGCTAGCGTCTAATCTCTTTTCTAATCGTTTGATTAAAAAGAGTAAATTAGCGTACCGGTCTTCGCCGTTTTCGAATTTGATCTCAGGGATACGCTCGTCTTGCATCTAGTGAACAAATATCAAAATTTTAAATAACTTCATTTTAACTAATTTACTAAAGAGAACCCAACACCGATAGAAATGAATCGCAAGAAAAAGTATTCCTGCTTGGAAAAAGGAATTTCCTAATAGAAGATATTCTTACCGAAACTTCTGTGGTCCTCTCCTCTGGTGTGTTTTTCTTTTTTTTTTTATTCGATCTATAATATATGTTTTTTTTTTTATTATTTTTTTTTATCAATCTCTATTTTGTTATTTGCTGATTTAGTAAATTTATTCTACTTTAAAATTTTTCTGTATAAGAAGAAGTTAATTGTAATAAAGTAATAGTATATTTTTTTTTTTCAATTGACTATATATATATTTTTTCCTGAATTTAATCTTTAGTGAATTAATTTATCTAAAAGATTTGAAAATGAAATTTATTACTCTGGTGGTTGGAGTAAAAGTTATGGGGTGAGAAAAAAAAAGATATAAAGTTTATTTTTTTTTTTAAATTGTTTATTAAAATATTATATGATTTTATTATAATTAAAGATCTTAGAAATATATATATAAATATAAATAAAATTATAATAATTATAAACCTAATTTAGCTAATTTTTCCTCCAATAATTTTAATCTATTCTCTAAAAGTTTCTCCCTTTCCCCAGATTCACTAAGCTCTACTTCTAATTTCTTAATTGTTTTCTTCTCTTCTATTTCTAATAACCTAATAGTCCTTTGTAAATGTGGAGGTATCTCCACAACCTTAGGTTTTTCCTTTAATTGGGCTGACTCTAGTTTCAATGTCCTGCTGGACAGTTCTTTTAATTTTTTAAAAATGCCGCCAATATTCCTATTAGTGGAGACCTGATAATCCTCAGTTTCTTCCCTAAACCTCTTATCCGGGTCGCACCAGTCTAGGAATTTTTGTAATTCGGAGTTGGAGTGGTTTGCGCACATCTATCAAAGAAAAAAAAATTCATTAATTAAACAAAATTTCTAAACCTTCACCATTAATTCATAATTAAAATTCTATTATGCCGCCACCATTTATTTCTTTAGAGGAGAGGAGAACAGATATCCCCAGGAGAAAAAAAAAAAAAAATTTTACCGAATTTATTGTTTCCGTCGTTTCGGTATAGTGAAACCTGCGTTATTTCTCATGAAGCATGCGTAACAAGCCTCATGAAAACGCCCGCTTTCTAAACAAGAGCTGCAAAGAGCTCCGCGAAAAGCTTTTAATTTCTCCTCTAAGCTCAGAGGAGGAAGCGGCGGGTTTGGAGCTGGTTCCTCCCTCGGCAAAGGTGGAGGAATGTTCCTGGCAGCTTCCGCAGCCCACTTCGCAGCTCGCTCAGCAAGCTCGAATTCTCTTTTCTGACGTTTTTTAATTCCGTCGATTTTCCGATGGCGCTTATTTTTCCTATTTGATCGGAAGGATCTATAACCCTCGTTTTCCACTAGAATCAATAACTTTCTATATATTTCAAGTTCTAAAAGCGATAATTAAACTAAAAAAAGAACCTAATAAACCCAACTCCACGACAAGAAAAGGATAGGAAGAAGGAGTAAGGAAATATTACTTACTACAATAAAGAAAAAATAATCTATTGTAACTTGAAAATTTCTACAAATTCCTCCAAATTATTATTATTATTTTTTTTCTTGTTTACGTTATTTAAACAAAAATCAAAACAGAATTGATGTAATATAACCTCGATATTTTTTTTGTTCGATTATCGATTGTTCCTTATCGATTGTTCACTATAGTGACAGTTATATTGTGATATATCCGATACAGTGAACTATCTAGTATTTTTCGATTTGTCTATGTAATTAAATCAAAATTTTTTCGAAAACAAAAATCAAATTTCAGATATAATATGAATATGTTGATTTTATTTATTTATTTTTGTTCTTAGATATATTCCACTTATCTAGGAGTATATTGCTTTTATTTTTATTTATTTTATATTTAAATGTAAATATCGACTTCAATATCGATTATCTTAGTTCGATATATCGATTCTTTACTAATCGAAACTTTCTAGTATTGAATTGAGTTGATATATTTATTAATTAGTTAAAATTTATTTTTACGCGCTTGAATTATTATTAAATATTCAGGAAATTAAGTAATTAACACAATTGTAGAGTTTATCTTTATTTATTTAACAAAAATTCCTATATTTATTTATAATGGGATTTTGGTAGCTATGGTGACAAGCTGCCCACCTATGAATTGATCCTTAAGGTGAAATCAATGAGTACGTGAAATTACGTAGATGGGTAAAGTTACGTAGATGGTGAAATTTAACTTAACACTGTATGATTTCCCTTTTTTTTTATTTTATTAAATAGAACAATGTTTATTCGTTACAATTGGTTTAATTTACTTATTTATTTTTCAATTCTTAAGTTAAAAGAATGTTTATTTATTTTAGAATAAAATAAACCGGAAGTTAAAATTTTGAAAAAGTTTGTTTACCAAGATGGCGGATCAGTGGTTAACAAATCAGAACCTGGTTGATCTTTCTTGTTATTTATGAAGTTTTTAAATGAATAATTTTGGTTAAACTAAAATTATTTAATGATGTTATTTATTCAAAGGATTAATTTTACAAATATATTAAAATAAGTAGTTAAATGTTTTTATTTTTTTATTGAAATTTTGCTTACGTATTATCAAATTTTACGTATATAGCTAACTATCCTTGTTTATCTGTCTTTAACAAAAATTTGAATAATTTTCATGTATTACCGATAATAATATTAATTATTATTTAAACTTATTTAATACTTATTATTTATTATTATTTTTATTTATTTTATCAAAGAACTTAAAAATTTAGGGCTAAAAATATTCCTAGTTACCTCCAAATTTTAATAGATAACGTTACTTACGCAATGACTTACTTGACATTTATTTTGAAATTATTATTATTACTAATAATTATTATTTATTAATAATTTTCACTTGAATAGTGCTTATTTATTTATTTAGATGTACTTATTTTATTTTTAATAATAATGATTTGGATTTTATGCGATTTAACATAAAACGCATTCCGCAACAAGATGGCGCCTTAAAGGTCCGTCCACCGGAGTGCTGGTGTTGCTTGAAATTTTCAAAATTATTTTATTTAAAAGTAAAATTATATTATTTTATTTTGAATATTTAGGTATTATTTATTGTTAACAATAGATATTTATTTATTTAAATTGATGAAATAGTTTTTCAATTTGAATTTGCGTAAATTTAACGCAAGAAATAACGAAAAAAGATTCGACCAATCAGAGAGCAGATCGTCTGTCCCTCTCACTCACACTACTGAGTTCCAACCCTGTCTGTAGGTTAAATTACGTATTAGTCCGTAAATTTTGTTTTTTAATTATTATTATTATAACAATTACTCTTATTATTATTTAAATTTACTCGATATTCTTTGTTTATTATTATTTATTTAAATAATAGTTTTAATTTTTGATCTAGAGATATTTCTAGTTACTTCCAAAATTTCTAGGTAGATTTCGTATCTTACGCAATGTTTCACTTGGTATTATTTTTTTTTTTTAAATTTTGACTATTGTTATACAAATTATCAATTATTACTTATTATTAATTTTTACTTAATATTATTTATAACTTATGATTAATAGTTGTTTTGATTTATTTAAACAAAATTTGGTTTGAAAATTTGAATTTGAGTGACTTAGGCGCGAGAAATGCCACGAAGGGAAATGGCCAATCAGAGAGCAGATCGTCTGTCTCTCTCACTCCCACTACTGGGTTCAAATTTATTAGTGAGTCAAGTTGCGTATTAATACGTAAATTTTGTAAAGTTAATGTAAACCGGATTATTTAAATCTTAAATAGTTGTTAATATTTTGTTTAGAAGATTATATTTATTATAATATTAGAATAATTAATAAGCTGTTTGTTTTTATATTTTTTTCTTACGTATTACGGTATTTACGTATATATCTAGCTATCCTTAGTTTATTTTATTTATCTTATTTATTTTATTTTTAAGTTAAAATTGTATTTATTGTTATTTATTACAAGTTACATAAAAAAAAAAATTGACTTTCAAATTTGGATTTATCTAAGTTTGGCGCGAGAAATACGGTAGCCAATCAGAGTGCAGATTGTCTGTCCTTCTCACTCTCACTACTGGGTTCAAGTTGGTTTGTGAGTCAAATCAAGTGTTTATATAAATATTGTAAAATTTTCAAATGAATTCTATTTTAATTAATTTTGTTATTATTATTATTATTATTAATTTTATAAAAATATTTAACTTATTATAATTGTTGTTAATTAAGTTATTTATTAGGTTTGAAAAATTTTAAACCGGATACGTCACCAGTCAATACCAGATTTTTCCAGTAGATGGCGGTATTTACGTATTGCTTCCGGTTACAAAAATTTCAACTTACAATTATTATGCAAAGATTGCAATTCTTAGGCGTAATTTACGTAATTTATGTAGTAATATTATTCTATTTTAGTTTCTATTTATTATAATAATTATTGTTATTTTATTTAAATAGAAGATTATTAATATTCAAATTTGGAATTTCAAATCAAAAATCAAGATGGCGGACAACTTGTTAGCCAATCAAAGTGCTGTAATTTTCCTAGCGATTTCCTAGTAATTTTTCTAGTTACAACTTTAAGTCTATTTTTAGTTATTTTCTTTCCAGTGATTTTATTTGTTTTATTTATTTAATTTCAGATTTAATATTTGTCTACTCTTTTTTTTTTTTAAAAAAAATTTATGTGTTTATATTTTTTATAGAATTTAGACCACTCAAAATTTTAATTTACTCAAAAAAAAACACGGGTATAATTCAAATTTGAATCTAACATGACAATACAAAAAAAACAGCCAATCAGAGCGCGGTCCTACCCCTTTTACCTTTAGATATAAAAAATTGGTAAATTGTAATATTACCAAAATCTAACGGTAGGTGCGTGGCAAGCTCCCGCCAAGTTCGAAGGTTTTTCCGGTGTATTATTATTCTTTACGAATAAAGAATGGTGTTAAATTAAAAAAAGAAAGACTCGTTTTTATTAATTTTAATTCTTTTTAATTTTTAATTTATATTAATTTCTCAATACTTTTTATTTATTTCAACTTTATTATTTTCTTTAATCAATTTTACAACAACAAAAAATTTAATCATAAATTATTTATTGTTTATTTATTTATATCTACTTCGTTTGTCTTTATTTATTCTTTATTTATAACAACTGATACTTATCATTCAAGGTAAACTTATTTTCATAATGTTATTAACTTTATTTGTTTCTATTTCCTTCTGATTATTAATCAATCACTCGGATTATTTATTATTATTTATTTATTAGTTACTCAATTTTTATTATTTCATTAATTTTTTTAATTATATTTAAACAATTCTATGTTTCGGTAATTGTTTATTTAACAACTTTATTTTATTTATTGTTAATAACCTGTAACTATTTATCCTATATTACGTTTAATTTTCCTTCCAATAAATTGTTCGAACTAAACAATTTATATTATTTATTATTGATTATTTCTTTATTTCCTTATTCCTTTATTCTCATAATTTCTATGCATAAATGATTATTACTACCAATTATTTTAGGTCTATTTATTCATTTAATTTATTCCAACTTAATTTATATTATTTATTATTCACCTCATAATTTTTCCAAAATTGGTTTTAAATTTAAATTTAACGGGTATTGAAACACTATTTTTCAGGAATAAATTCTAAAGGTTTATTTATTTCGTGATTGTTCACAAATCCATTGATTGCCTCATCTATAGATATTCATTAAGGTCCTTACACAAATCTACGAACTAATGGCGCGTACCGTCTATTGTCAAAACTGCCCCGCCCTTTAGTCTATGGCTATAGCCAGTTATCACCTGTCACTCAACGTAATCGGTCGTTGACGCCAGATGCCCGTATTTCGTTGCTTGTTTATTCAGGCTATTCGAAATGAATTAAAAGATTTCAGATCTTCAAATTTCAATCGAACGAATTTTTAGATTAACCAAATGAAACTCGGTAAGTTTTTAATTATTTTTATTCCCTTATTTTTACTCTTTCTCTTATTCTTTACTTTTGCTTTTCTTTATTTTCAATTTGTTAACCTTAATTTATTTTTTTTATTATTTTCTTCTTTCCTATTATTATTTTTACTGATCTCTTTATTTCTATGTTCATTTAATTTCTTTTAATTATTCTCATTTTAGGTTTACTTTTTATGTTTTAAATCATTTAATTATTTATTTTATCTGGTTTAAATCTTTTTATTTTATTTCCTCATTTGTTTCTTTTATTTTTCAATCTTATTTTTTTATTTCGACCGAGTTATTTTGTCCGTTTATTCTTTTGATAATTTTAATTTCGTAATTGGTTCTTTTTATTTTCTTTTCCGATTCACTTTTATTCATTTATTTTGTTTTATTTCAATTTATTTTCCGCATTCACTTGTTTTATTTATATAATTTTTTTTTTATTCAATTTTCAATTAGATTCAAATTTTATTTTAAAACCTTAGTCGTGTTATTTTGTTTTCTTAAGTTTTATTCTAATCGTTTTAATTCTTGTTTCGACTTTTAACTATCTCTTAATCTCAAACTTCTGTTTAAATCTTTTATTTATTTCTTTCCGAATTTTTTTGTTTCCGTTAAATTCTCTTTCTTATATGTTTTAAATATTCCTTGGGTTTTCGTTTTCTTTTACTTTATATTCCTTTATTTTTCCGCTTTTATTTAATCTTTTTATTTTAACACCGGCCTTTCAATTTTTTTATCAATTTACTTTTTCTCCTTTACTTTTAATTTGTTTTATTTTTAATCTGATTTCGTTCTCTTATTTTCGTTTTTTTTTAGCCTACTAGTATTTCATTTATTTTTGTCTACCTTTTTAATATCTCTTTTTCTTTTCTTTTTAGTAAGATCCACTTATTTATTCGATTTTTACCCTTTCTTTTATTTCGCACGGTTTCTTGTTTTATTTTATCCGCGTCTAGCCTTAAAATTTTTCTGTATTAATTTCCTTCGTTCTTTATTTATTTCTTTTGGTTATTCCCGTATCTTATTTTTCTTTTACACGTTTTATTGGTTTATTTAACTTATTTATTTCCTTTATTATATTTCCTTTTTGCACGTTTTTAATATTCTTTTATTCTCTCAGTTATTTTACCTCTTATTATTTTGTTTTAATTATTTTCTTGTTAATAATTTTGATTCTTTTTATTTAACCTTAATTTCTCTTTTAATTGTTTTCTTCCACCGCATTTATTTAATTTCTTATAATTTACACGTTTTACTCAAATTTTTACTTCCTTTATTTAACACACTTTATTTTATTATTTCCTTTTTTCAATTTTACTCTAAACTTTCTTTTAATTTTTCGATCTTTAGGTATTTTCTTTCACTTGTTTGTTTTATTTTTGTATCTTCTTTTTAACACTAATTTCTTATATTCTTTGTGTTTTATCAATTTGCTTTTTACTTCTTTTACGTACTTTTGTTCCTTTGTTTTATTATTCTTTTTTCTTTAATTTTCTTATTAAATTTTTACTCTTAATTTATTCCTTTATTTCTTCGCGTATTTCATTTTCTCTTTACGCGGTTTGTTTGTCTTTTCTTGATTTATTTTTTATTTAATTTTCGATTTCTACTCTTTGGTTTTAATCGTTTCTTTACTTTATTTTAATCTTGTTCGTCTTTATTTTTTTCTTTAATATAACTCGCATGGGTTATAAAAAAAATTTAATTCTTTTATTTTACTTAATTTCTTTATAATTTCACTTGCATGTATTTTCTTTCTTTTATATTTTGCTCATTTATTCAACCTTTCAATTCTTTATACTTAATTTTGTTTTACTTTTATTTTCAGCTTATGCTTTATTTTCAGGGTTTTTTTTCTTTTTATTTACTTGTTGTTTTAATAAAATCTTTGTTTTAATTATTGTTCATTTATTTTATGTTACCTTTATTTGTTATTTCCTTTTTCCCGTTTATGTAAAACTTTCATTTACTTCTTTTAGTTTAACTTTCCTTTTAACAGTTTTTTTTTTCAAGTTTTTATTTTTACCGCATTTATTTATTTATTCCTTTTCAAGTCAACTTTTTATTTTCTTATTTTGAATATTTTGACACTTTTATTTTATTTTCCAATTTCTAACTTTCTTTTAATTTTTTATTAATTAGACTTTTAACTTCAACTTTTATTTCCACGATTTACCGCTTTTATTATTTTCCACTTTATTCTTTTTGTTTCAAAATTTCAATTATTTAACTTTTTCTTAAATTTCATCGACACATTTGCCTTTTTTAGACTTTTCCTCAATAGTTAAATTTTCCTTTTCATTTAATTTTGGTTTGAAATTTTTATAATTTATTTTATTTTACTTTTATTTTTAAATAATTAGTTTGCTTTTATCTCTTTTCAAAATTTATCAAGTTTATTTAACTTTTAAATTCTCTTGTTTTCTTTATATTCTCAACTTTTTATTCTTATTCAATTTATTCTCAAAATTTCTCTCTATTTTCAAAAATCAGACTTTAACATAAATTCCAAACAAAAAAAAAATAAAAAAGTTTCAAAACCCAAGACAAAATCTATTCGGATTCTTAAAGAATTTATAGTTTTAATCTTTATTATATTTTTTTTTCAATTTGGAAAAATTGCAAGGATTTTCAAGAGACACAATTTTTTGACATATAATAAAAAAAAATTTCACACAATTCTAACTACGAAAGATAGGAAAGATATTGAAAGAACACAGAACAATAAAAACATCAGAATCCTCAAATAAAATGATTATTTCCCCCCACGAGGCACCAAAAATTTAGAAAATTATAATGTCACGTCGGAAGGACAATAACCTTATATTTTCGTTCAAATTTTAATATTTATTTGAGCCTACGAAATTAATCGCAATAGCTCGGGAAATCGTTACTCTATTGGAAACTTCTGATGTCTTTAATTATCAATGGAACAAAAATATATTTAACCTAACGGGTATTCCCTAACCTCAAAAATAAAAAAAAGTGGGGCCACTCTCTATATGTTAGGGGAACCCTGCAATAAAAAAAAAGTATTCTACAAAAAAAACAATTCTAAGGGACCAACTCTAGCCAGCCAGAACCTAATCGGTACCAGAGTTGGGAAACTAAACCTGAAAGAAACGGATTAATTGAAAAGAGGAAAAGAAAAGACAGAGTTTAACTGTATACTGAATGAATTTATTGTCTTACTTTTGTTTTGTTTACGTAGAATTTAACAAGAAGAAGATTCAGGAAATGGCAGCAGGGCAGCAAGGCAGCAAGTCAGCAAGTCAGATCTTGATTGATGACGAATGTTTGATTCCCTTTTATTTTGTTAAAGTCCTTTTTTTCTTTTATTTTTATTAAATGTCACTATCACTTTTATTTAAGGTAACTTCCGTTAGAATAAATCACAAAATTTTTAATAATGTAATGCGTAAATGCGTAACCGTGGTTGGCTCCGTAAAATATTCGGTAAACTTTTAGTTCAAAAACTTTGATAATAATATTCGGTAACTTTTAGTTCAAAACTCTTGTGGAAAAATGCGGTATGCGTAATGCGTAAAACTTCTTGTAAACTTTTGAAGAAAGAAAAATGCGGTGCCTTCTACAGGGTGCGTCGATATTTATGTTCTTCTTCCCACTATTTTCGTAAGTCGAAGAAAGTGGAAGAAAATTGGAAATTGCCAATGAAAAGGGCCTAAAGAGGATTTGGCGAAAGAGAAGTGGAAGAAAGTCCATCCCTGCGGGCGGAAGAAAGTGCGGGGGAGTTCGGAGAGAGTGAGAGAACGATAGGAAGAGAGAGAAAGAGCGATAATGGGGGTGGCGGCAAGTGGGACTTGTCGCTGCGTGGGGGTGTGAGTCCCGTTAACGATGGCGTACAATGCATTAGGGAAGTTAAGGGATCGTCCATTTTCCCAGCGCTGATTTGCTCCTTGGAAAATTGTCTTGCAAGAAAGTGGGTGGAGAAAATCCGCCCAAAATTGTGTTGTCCCGATGCGTGCTGCCCTCATTGCCACTTTCCGGAATCTCTGTTACAATGTTTTTAAAAGTTTTACATAATATTAAGAATAAAATGACATTGAAATTACAAACAATAATAGGAATAAAACATACTTTTACAATACAAATGGTTATTAACTAATTTAATTAACAATTTTAGTATTAGATTTCAAATTCTTCTTAAATTTTATTTATTTCACTTATTTTTGTAAAAAGGATAATGCAGATTAATTATTCAAATAATTTGCTTATTAAATATTTATTTTTAGGTTATGTTGCGACAAATAATTGAATTACATGTATAATTCATAATTGTCATGTATTTGTTTGATAATTCATTTTGGAATGTGTAATTTCTTTAATAATTTAACATTATTAACAATAATTTCAATAAATTTCAACTTCTGGTTAAATTACGTAAAATTACGTATTTGCGTAATTGTATATTCTGTATTTTAGAACCTGGTATCAATATTTAACCATTTTATAGAGAATACGTTTAATTCTTTATGTTATTTGATTTAACAACATTTTGATTTATTTGTTATTTATTAATTTTCAACTTTTTGGTTATGTTTTAAATAATTTTATGATTAAATATTGATTTTTGAATATTTAAACCAAAAATTGAATTATTATTGATTAGGAAGTTCTCATTCGTATTTACTATTATTATTTTATGTATTTCTACCATATTTGAGGTTATGTTATTAAAATATTTATTGTTTTCCAAAATTTTACTTTATGGATTCCAAAATGACTTATAACTGTTATTTTTGAGATTAACGTTAATGTTTAATTATTCCACATAATCCTTTTTAATTAATTTTTCATCCTTTTCATTCCTAACCTCAAAATTTCATAAAATATAATTAATATTAACCATACGTAGAAGTAATAATTGTAATTACACTTACGGTAATTCGTATGAGTTCCTAAATCGTATAAACACACACACTAGATAAAATATACGTATATTCAACCCGTTATAGGTTATGTTAAATATTCATAATTAATAATACAAAATTATAGAATAATTGAAAGTTTCGATAAGTGATTAAGTGATACAGTTAATTCTAATCACATTCAAATGAGTTAATCCAAATAAGAGGTTAAATTTTATAAGTAAATAATATAACCTCTATTTTTAGGTTATTAACAATTTAGGGAGTTAAGATTTGTTATTTCAACCAACCTATTTTGATTAATTCATTTATAATTTCTACTTGTATCTAAAAATCTAACTAAACATGCGAATTCTATTTTCCCTATTGTTATTAATAACATTCACCATTATTTACAGTAATTTACCATTATTTACCGATTTCATGCAATTTTCTAAGACATTTGAAATCATGAATTTACATATTTACTGAATGATCAAGAATACAAGTATTCTAGATATAATCTTCTATTGTATTGCCTGATTTATTATAATGAGGTTTTAAAAGGGGTCATTAACTATACATTAAGGTTGCTAACTAGTGTCTGAAATATGCAGGTCTATTCAAGTATACAAATTCTGTGATTCGGGGCAGGTGCGAAATTTTATTATGCTCAAAGATAATCTTTCGACTCAGTTTCTATGGTTTACAAGTTAGGTACTTGTGAATCTGTATAATTCTAATAAACGATTTAGTTTTGAATTTACATCTACTGTTTAATTATTTTATGGTTATTTTCTAAGTTTCAGAAAAGAAATTCCAAATAGGGTGTGTAAAAATTCATAGAAATGAGAGTCACAAAGACTATTTTCAAGGGGGTCTTTTAGGAAGGGCGGAAATGTTTATTGCAACCAAATGTTGCATTTAGTTATCTACTTTTCGAGAGGAGACAATTTCTGAAACACATTGATTGTCGCAGCATGAAATTTGAGTTTCCGTCAGTGTCTGAGAACCGAGTTTCCCAGGGCCTGTTATTTGTCAACTCATTTTATGAGACGGCTAGTTATCGAGTCTAGCCTTTAAAATTCCCAATACGACTTTTTAGGGTGCGACTGATTTTACGGTTTTATGGGGCTAGGTCCGAGTTCTTTTCCGTTGAAGGACCAAGATCTCTTTCCCAGGCCCGTGAAGTGGTTGCACATGTTGCATTGCCTTGAAAATGCACGTTTAGAGGCGATTTATTTTTTTCGGCTTTTCGACGAGTTTTATTTCTTTATTTCTGTATTTGTGAAGATATAGTCCTCGACTCGAAAGTTGAGAGACCCTTTAAAAATGTTTCAATTCCAGGATTCAGAAAATATCAGGAAAGAATACTTCCTTATACTTTCTGGACTCCTGATATTTCTAAGTTTTAAAAGTTACTGAATTAAGTTAAATAAACAATATATATAAAAAAAAACGGCATGAAAATTACCATGACGTTACATTGTCAAAATTTCGATATTCGAAGGTTTTTGGGGTCTCTCATAAAAGACCTCTTGAAGAAATTCAATTTTTTTTTAATCGGGAAATATTCTGCCCTTAGGGTCATTGGAATATCTTTTTATCAGCAATTTACCTTGAGGCAACACTACAAATGAATGGCTTTTTTGTATTTCAGGAATTGGTGGAGCTGCGTTGAATCTGGCTTTCAAAAATCTTTTATTTTTATCATGTGCTACTTTACTGTAGAAAAGGACTGTAATGTTGGAGAATTTTTTTTTTCCCCAGTTATAAAGTGCAGTAGCGTTTAGAATAGCCTCTGTAGGTTTAGCCAAAAGACTTTCACGTGCTGCTTCTCTTTTGAAAACTGCACCTACTCCGTCACAAGCGTTTTTTCCATGCGCTGTCGCATGACAATTCCATTCAGCGGCAATATTAAAATCTTTTTCGTGATGCATCAAGTTGCTGATTTGGTAGCGATTTTTAAAGTGTTGTTTTGCACCATCACTGTAGTAAATAATTTTCACAACATTTTTGACGCATTTTTTTATTTCTGGCAACAATAGTTGTTGGATGGTGTAAACCGCTGCTGTATCATGTCCAGTGCTATCTGACAAATAGACTAGACTTCTATGTTTTAATTCGGGACCCTCCATGTAGTAATATACAACAGTAAATACAGTGCATTGATCGTTAAAAAAGTGGAAGGCTTGTGATGCGTCTTGAACTACATATTTGTAGTTCTCAGAAAAATCTAACGTTACAAGCACTTCACCATCCTTGAGGTTTGTTTTTTTATACTCGAAATATTGTGACTGTTGTTTTGCTAGAAAAGAATGGGGTTTCAAAATCATTAATCTGTCGCTCAGTTGTTGAACAAATTCTTCGGAGCTGAGAATTTGTTTCTGCAAAAAAGATCTATCGGTTGATGTCCATGTGCTAAAAGATATATTGAAAACTTTTTTGTCATATACCTTACCTGGAATAGAAAAAGCGCAAAACCTAGTATTATTGATAATAAAAACCAACAGAGTAGGTCGCAAAGGGAAATAGAATTAGAAGACATGTTCGATGCATTAAAAGAAAAGTTTTCGAATTTAGATATAAATGATCCAGAAAGATTATCAATTCTGACAATTCATCCTGCTATTTGGAGCATAAGACAAATTGCTGAAGAATATGATTGTTCTAGAACATTAGCAAAGAAAGGTAAAGAATTGCGACAGTTAGAAGGCGTATTAGCACGTCCTAAAGAAAAAACTGGACGTCCGTTGCCGGCAAATATCACTAAAAGAGTTATAGAATTTTATAACAGTGATGATAACAGTAGGATTATGCCAGGTGCAAAAGATGTAATCTCAGTTAAAGTAGATGGTGCAAGAAGGCTGATTCAAAAACGTTTACTTCTTTTCGATCTAAAAGGGTTGTTTGCTAAATACAGTAAAGAGAATAAGGAATTAACTGTAAGTTTTAGCAAATTTGCTCTACTGAGACCGAAGCACTGCATACTTGCAGGTGCTGCTGGGACACATTGCGTTTGTGTATGCACGACGCATCAAAATTGTAAACTTATGTTAGACGCCATAAATATAAAAGAGCTGACTCAAAACACGGAAAATCCAATAGCAGATTATAAAGATTGTTTGCAACAAATTACATGTGAAACAGGAGATGAAAATTGTCATTTAAATGAATGCGCAAAGTGTCCAGATGTTTCAGAATTTTCAAAAAGAATACTCCAACAGTTATATGACAAAAAAGTTTTCAATATATCTTTTAGCACATGGACATCAACCGATAGATCTTTTTTGCAGAAACAAATTCTCAGCTCCGAAGAATTTGTTCAACAACTGAGCGACAGATTAATGATTTTGAAACCCCATTCTTTTCTAGCAAAACAACAGTCACAATATTTCGAGTATAAAAAAACAAACCTCAAGGATGGTGAAGTGCTTGTAACGTTAGATTTTTCTGAGAACTACAAATATGTAGTTCAAGACGCATCACAAGCCTTCCACTTTTTTAACGATCAATGCACTGTATTTACTGTTGTATATTACTACATGGAGGGTCCCGAATTAAAACATAGAAGTCTAGTCTATTTGTCAGATAGCACTGGACATGATACAGCAGCGGTTTACACCATCCAACAACTATTGTTGCCAGAAATAAAAAAATGCGTCAAAAATGTTGTGAAAATTATTTACTACAGTGATGGTGCAAAACAACACTTTAAAAATCGCTACCAAATCAGCAACTTGATGCATCACGAAAAAGATTTTAATATTGCCGCTGAATGGAATTGTCATGCGACAGCGCATGGAAAAAACGCTTGTGACGGAGTAGGTGCAGTTTTCAAAAGAGAAGCAGCACGTGAAAGTCTTTTGGCTAAACCTACAGAGGCTATTCTAAACGCTACTGCACTTTATAACTGGGGAAAAAAAAAATTCTCCAACATTACAGTCCTTTTCTACAGTAAAGTAGCACATGATAAAAATAAAAGATTTTTGAAAGCCAGATTCAACGCAGCTCCACCAATTCCTGAAATACAAAAAAGCCATTCATTTGTAGTGTTGCCTCAAGGTAAATTGCTGATAAAAAGATATTCCAATGACCCTAAGGGCAGAATATTTCCCGATTAAAAAAAAAATTAAATTTCTTCAAGAGGTCTTTTATGAGAGACCCCAAAAACCTTCGAATATCGAAATTTTGACAAATCCAATGGACTTAAAAATTTTATCCACCATATTGCATCTAAGATTTAAAATTCTAAAAAACTAATATCACATTCGTAATCAACGACCCCAAAAACCCACGACTAACAAGTTTCAAGCGAATCTAGATAATTTTTTAAATTTTCGTCCTCCATATTGGATCCGTCATTTTGAATTTTGAAAAACTAACATCAAATTCGTAATCAGCGCCCCCAAAAACCCCCGAGTAACAAGCTACAAGCGAATCGAACAATTTTTAAATTTTTCGTCCGCCATATTGGATCCGCCATTTTGAATTTTTAAAAACTAACATCAGATTTGTAATCAGCGCCCCCAAAAACCCCCGAGTAACAAGTTTCAAGCGAATCAAACAATTTTGAAATTTTTCGTCCGCCATATTAGATCCGCCATTTTGAATTTTAAAAAACTAACATCAGATTCATAATCAGCGCCCCCAAAAACCCCCGAGTAACAAGTTTCAAGCGAATCGAACAATTTTTAAATTTTTCGTCCGCCATATTGGATTCGCCATTTTGAATTTTGAAAAACTAACATCAGATTCGTAATCAGCGAACCCAAAAACCCCCGAGTAACAAGTTTCAATCGAATCGAAACAATTTTTAAATTTTTCGTCTGCCATATTGGATCCGCCATCTTTATTTTTTGAGAATACTTCTAATTTCGAAAGTACTCAACCAAAACAATGTTTAAGGCTTAAGAAAAGTTATTAAATTGGGTTTATCTTGTTTTTTTTTACAAGAAATACAATGTTAATTTTTATTTTTTTTCATTTAGTCTGCCATATTGTCTCCGCCATTTAAAATTTCGAAACATCCCACCCGGCATTAAAAAGCTGACATTCTTAGCTTTAATTTGACCTATAATAAATGCTTTTTGATAAAACCAAAAATGGAGAGGTGGGGTGGCTTCGTTGAGAAAGAATGCCCCATATATATTAAATATCCCCCACCTCTAAAATTTCATTTTAGAGCTATAAAACCGTTCTTTTTCAGTTTTTTTAAAAAAAATATATAAATTGTAACTTCGTCATTTTTAGTCAGATTTAAAATCTTTTAAATTTTATTTTAAAGCTGAAAAACAAGCCTTTTTATTCCTTATAAAGGTTTTCTTGTTTAAATCAAATTTATGGTAGAAAAAGAATAAAAAAGTTTGAAGATTGGCAATTTTTTAAAATTTTTTTATCTTGGGCTTCGAATAAGTTATTTTTTTAAAGTACATTGATAAAAAATTGATTGAGATATTGGACTTTTTATATTTACTATCACAGTATTTTATTTAAGCAATTACAATTGTAATTTAAGTATATACACTTTGTATAAAAAACTTATCACTTTGCAATTAAAAACGTTCTTTTCTTTACTAGATGCTATGGGAGTTCTTGGATTCTTATAAGCTTTCAATTACATGTTTAAGACGAAATTGGTTGGATGCAATTCCAAAAATTTTAACCCTCTTACCTCCTACGTCTGAAATAAATGAAAATTTGCTAACAATGCATATTTTATTAAATTTACCAAATGTCTTTTCCAACAACGGCAAGCATAAACCATTGCTGATTATTCATGAAGTTCGTTATTACTTTGATTTTCTCCATTTTATATTATAAAACTACATAAATGAGGCATTCCACGTATAAACATGCCACGTCTAATCACCATGTTCAAAATTGGTTTTAACGTAAAACGGTTTATTATACCTTAAAATTTAGATTATTTTGTCTTCTTTTAAGTGCAAAGTGTAGATTTTTAAAATTAAAGATAACGGATCCAATATGGCCAAAGAAAAAAAGACAAAAATAATAGTATTCAAAAGCGCTTACAACTTGTCCCACTGAAGTTTCTAGGGTTGCTGAATACGATTCTGACATCCAGCTTTTAAAATTCAAAATGGTGGGTCCAGAATAGCCGCCAAAAAGAAATGATAAAAAAAATGTTCAAACAAAAATTCCTATCATATTCCAATAGAATGGAACATACTCAAGATGCTCTTTAATTTTTTCAATTGGTAAAAAAATTATGAACCCCCAAAAACAACCCCTAAAGAAAATAATTTTTTTAAAAAAGTGTAAAAAATGAACAATTTAACAAAAAAATTCTAATCAGTTTCTAATAAGATGGAACATTCTTAAAAATGTGTTCCCTAATTTTTCCAATGGATACCATGATTTATCAACCCCTTAAAAAAAGTCCTTAAGGAAAATAATCAAATACTAATCAGAAAGAAATTATCCATTCAAACCAAAAAATTCTAATCACTTTCTAATAAGATAAAAAAAACTTAGGAAAAGGGCTCCTAATTGTTCCATTTGATAACAAGATTTATCTAAAAATATAAAAATTGATTCTAAAAAAATCCCCCCAAGGAAAAGACCGAAAAAAAATCTAAATAAAATCATCAATTTCAACAAAAAAATTCGAATCACTTTCTAATAAGGTGAAAAATACTCAGAAATATGCTCCCTAATTTTTCCATTTGCCTAAGAAAAATAATCGAAAAAAAATCTGAAAGAAATTATGAATTTCTACAAAAAAATCTAATCACGTTCCAATAAGATGGAACATACTCAGGAATATTGCCTCTAATTATTCCATTTGATAACAAGGTTTACCAACCCCTAATAACAACCCCTAAGGAAAAAAACAGAAAAAAAATTTTTAAAAAATCATCAGTTTCTACCAAAAAAATTCTAATCACTTTCTGTTAAGATGGAAAATACTCAAAAATATGCTCCTTTATTTTTCCATTTGAAAACAAGACTTATCAACCTGTAAAAGCAACCCCAAAGAAAAATAATTGAAAAAAATTTGTCATTTTCCATAAAAAAATTATGTTGCATATTTCTGAGTAAGTACCATTATTTTACAACGTGCATTGAGAAAATAAGACTCTAGCCAATTTCTAGGTTAAGGGATTCGGAACAAAAGAAACAAGATACCGGCGATCACAACCGAACTTCAAGGTTAACAGTAGCATTTATTCGGCTAATAATTAAAAAAAGTGCTTTGCAGGTGCAACATCAACAACCTCTTTTGGCTTTATTTAATCTAAAATTGGTTATATTTAGTCAACTTATTTTCTCAATGTAATTATAATGTTTTGTAGAAATTGATAATTTCTTTCAAATTTTTTTTCGATTACTTTTCTTAGTGGTTGATTTTAGAGGTTGATAATTCTAGTTCTCAATTAAAGAAATTAAGGGGTATATATATTAAGGGCATATATTCCTCAATGTGTTCCATGTTATTATAACGTAATTAGAGTTTTTTGTTTAAATGGATAATTTATTTCAGAATTTTTTTTTAATAAATAAATCGTATTACGTTAAAACCAATTTTAGACAGAGAGGTCTTCCATAGACGTAGAATGCCTTATATATGTGTAAATTAACATGAAAAGAGTGAATTTTGATACTCATGGGAGTTGGACATGGACATTGGACCAAGGATGATATAAGCTTGGAGTGTAGACACGCCGAACATTGGCCCAATAGTTATCTCCAGCATGACTGGACTTATCTTTTTCGCAAGTGAGTTAAGCTTCTGACAGTGCTGGATCTAAACATTTTTATAGGAGAGAAATAGTTAACATTTGGCGCTCTTTTCTCATTAAAATTTTTTTAAATCACCGTTTTTTGCCTCACTCAGTAATCATATTGGCACTTCCTGAGGTTGTCATAAAAAGGGCAAGTGCCCTCCCCATAGATTTGGGTCTGACTACTGAATATATAAATGGACTCTCTGCTTCTATTCAGTACATCAGAAGACTAAGATTAGGCAAGTAATTTGACATTGATGGTTAAAGGTACATTGCGAAGCTACAGTGAGTTTAATCTACTTATATATATATATGTAAATATGTAAGTAAACTCACTGAATATATTCAGGAGCTCAATTCACTTGCGAGAAAGGCTTGAAAAACTATTGGGTCAATATTGGCATTGGTGCTTACACGTCAAGATTCTACTATTTTATTGAATCAATGTTGGGATCCAATGTTGGACCAATCTTTATACCCAAAATCCCAATTATCCTCTACCATCATTCTATATTGCTCCTTAACTCTCAACTTATTGCACCTTAAACCATCTATCACTCAAATTCTACCTCTTGTACTTTTTTACCTTTCTACTTCCATACCTACACTTATTCTTAATTCCACTTTGATAACCTCTTCTATTTCCTCTCTTTTCATCCGTTTTATTTCATTCACTCAAGCCTTAATATTTACCGAACTTTATTTTCTTCTCTTCGCTTCCTTTTTTTTTAGCAGCTACATTATCTTTTTATTGTATTATTTATTTTATTTTCGTATTATATGGATTAATAAATAATTTTTTCTTTTATAGCCTGGAACACCTGTGGAAAAAACGACTCCCAAGAACACTGAACCACCATTTCTAAGTGGAATTGGTGCCACCAGCGATGAAACAATGAATCTATTTTGCTACGTAGACGGGACATCAATGTTTAGCGAAAAGCCTATTAATGCATTGCTGACGATGATTTCTGCCTACTGGGTTTTCGGAATCGAATTCAACACATCCCAGAAGCAGTCTCTTCTATTTTTATGTGGCTGTTTGTTTCGAAAAAACAGCAAAAGTCTCTTAGGCACAAGTTTAGATACAGCCTTATCCGTGACCAAAAAGTTATCAAAAGCTGGCATTTATGAACAATCTTAAAAATTTGATTAAAATTTTTTTAATTTTCTTTATTTTTTTCTTTATTTCTGTATATCTTACAAATTTTGAAAATATAATACTATAAAATAAATTTGATTACATATTTATTATTTTGTTGCACTTGACGACAGTTTTTTTTATGATATAAAAACTATTTTGCTCTGTTTTATACTAGGTATTAAGAATGAACTACACAGTTCTACAATCCCTGGCCTATTAGTGGTTATGTCAAAAATTGAAATAAATACAAGTCCAATTGATTCGTATATCCCTTAATTGAATAAAACTAAATTATTATTAATGATTTTAATAAGAATACAAACTATTAAATACAAATTATTGAAAGAAAAAGTAAAAACTATTAAACTTTTGTGTTTACGGGTTTTTCTACACTTGAAATTGTCAAAATACGTAGATAAGTAAAAAAATTAATGGAGTAAATAATATTAATCAATTACTTCATTTTTATAAATATTAAAAGCTAATTTACTTCAATTTCAAGAACGAAATGTTATAGTTAATTAAATTAAATTTAAAAGTAAACTAATTAAATCGAAATAAAAATGAATTTTAAATTAAAATATTTAACTACAACTTAATTCAAAAATTAAAACTTAAATCAAACAAAATTAAAAGTTAAAATATTTAAATTTAAAAAATAATAATTTGAAACTAAAAGGAACGACGTACAGTGAAGAAAATTAGAATTTACGATTTAAAACATTCCATAGCTTCTAATTGTTTTTCGATTTTCAATTTTTGTTTTATTTTAAAAAAGAATTAACAAATATTTTAGGTTTAGCAAATTTTTTAAAACATTCGTTACACTGTTTTTAAAAATTTTACAAAAACTTTATTTATATTTTTATGTTCCAGATTTTGAAATTAAAAATTAAATTGAATTTAATAAAAAATTCTAACTGTTTTAATTTAAAATTTGAATGTTTTTCTCTCAAGAACAAAAGTTTTTTGGAGGTCTGACTTAGGAAAGATTTTCTGGAGAAAGTAGCTCTGGCTTGACTGTGGCCAGACTCTAGCCTGCACTTGTCCAGCTCTGGCCTCTCTTAAAAATCCTGAATCAGTGGCGACAGCGAAATCTTTTTTAATACTAGGCGAACTTCATCTCCCTGGGCGTTTCACGCGCCAACCCCCTTGTTTAAATAATAATTTTTAAACTTCTACAATAATACTAAAACACTAATAATAAGAAATATTGTATTTATTAAATAATAATAAAAGTTTTGTATAAAATTGTAATTTGCGTCAGTTATTTATTTATATAAAAAGTAAAAAATAAGAAAAATGGAAAGTGTTAATAATTATAGCCGTCCGACACAGACGGGTGCAGGAAATTTCCTAAAAACCCAAAAGGTCGACCATCCAAATTGTCGAATCTCCAAATGTTTGAATCTCCAAACGGTCGAATATCCAAATGGTCGAATATTCATTTTTTCGAATTTCCAAATGATCGAATATCTAAATTGTCGAATTTCCAAATTGTCGAACATCCATTTGGTCGAATATCCATTTGGTCGAATTTCTAAATTGTCAAATTTCCAAATTGTCGAATATCTATTTTGCCGAATTTCCGAATGATCGAATATCCGAATTGTCGAATTTCCAAATCGTCGAATATCCAAATTGTCGAATTTCCAAATTGTCAAATTTCCAAATGATCGAATATCCAAATTGTCGAATTTCCAAATTGTCGAATATCAAAATTGTCGAATATCTATTTTGTCGAATTTCCAAATGATCGAGTTTCCAAATAGTCGAATTTTCAAATTGTCGAACATCCAAATTGTCGAATATCTATTTTGTCGAATTTCCAAATGATCGAATATCCAAATAGTCAAATTTCCAAATGATCGAATTTCCAAATTGTCGAATCTCCAAATGTTTGAATCTCCAAACGGTCGAATATTCAAATGGTCGAATATTCATTTTTTCGAATTTCCAAATGATCGAATATCTAAATTGTCGAATTTCCAAATTGTCGAACATCCATTTGGTCGAATATCCATTTTGTCGAATTTCTAAATTGTCAAATTTCCAAATTGTCGAATATCTATTTTGCCGAATTTCCGAATGATCGAATATCCGAATTGTCGAATTTCCAAATCGTCGAATATCCAAATTGTCGAACGTCCATTTTGTCGAATTTCAAAATTGTCGAATTTCCAAATTGTAAAATTTCCAAATGATCGAATATCCAAATTGTCGAATTTCCAAATTGTCGAATATCTATTTTGTCGAATTTCCAAATGATCGAGTTTCCAAATAGTCGAATTTTCAAATTGTTGAACATCCAAATTGTCGAATATCTATTTTGTCGAATTTCCAAATGATCGAATATCCAAATAGTCGAATTTCCAAATGATCGAATTTCCAAATTGTCGAATCTCCAAATGTTCGAATCTCCAAATGTTTGAATCTCCAAACGGTCGAATATCCAAATGGTCGAATATTCATTTTTTCGAATTTCCAAATGATCGAATATCTAAATTGTCGAATTTCCAAATTGTCGAAGATCCATTTGGTCGAATATCCATTTGGTCGAATTTCTAAATTGTCAAATTTCCAAATTGTCGAATATCTATTTTGCCGAATTTCCGAATGATCGAATATCCGAATTGTCGAATTTCCAAATCGTCGAATATCCAAATTGTCGAACGTCCATTTTGTCGAATTTCAAAATTGTCGAATTTCCAAATTGTCAAATTTCCAAATGATCGAATATCCAAATTGTCGAATATCTATTTTGTCGAATTTCCAAATGATCGAGTTTCCAAATAGTCGAATTTTCAAATTGTCGAACATCCAAATTGTCGAATATCTATTTTGTCGAATTTCCAAATGATCGAATATCCAAATAGTCAAATTTCCAAATGATCGAATTTCCAAATTGTCGAATCTCCAAATGTTTGAATCTCCAAACGGTCGAATATCCAAATGGTCGAATATTCATTTTTTCGAATTTCCAAATGATCGAATATCTAAATTGTCGAATTTCCAAATTGTCGAACATCCATTTGGTCGAATATCCATTCTGTCGAATTTCTAAATTGTCAAATTTCCAAATTGTCGAATATCTATTTTGCCGAATTTCCGAATGATCGAATATCCGAATTGTCGAATTTCCAAATCGTCGAATATCCAAATTGTCGAACGTCCATTTTGTCGAATTTCAAAATTGTCGAATTTCCAAATTGTCAAATTTCCAAATGATCGAATATCCAAATTGTCGAATTTCCAAATTGTCGAATATCTATTTTGTCGAATTTCCAAATGATCGAGTTTCCAAATAGTCGAATTTTCAAATTGTTGAACATCCAAATTGTCGAATATCTATTTTGTCGAATTTCCAAATGATGGAATATCCAAATAGTCGAATTTCCAAATGATCGAATTTCCAAATTGTCGAATCTCCAAATGTTCGAATCTCCAAATGTTCGAATGTCCAAATGTTCGAACTTTTTTTTGTGAGTTTCCTATCTATGAAATGCGTTGGTAAAGTAGATTGGACAATTGCGCAAAATTTAAAATTTCCATAACGATTTTAAATTTTGCGCACTTGTCCAATCTACTTTACCAACGCATTTCATAGATAGGAAACTCACAAAAAAAAGTTCGAACATTTGGACATTCGAACATTTGGAGATTCGAACATTTGGAGATTCGACAATTTGGAAATTCGACAATTTGGAAATTCGACTATTTGGATATTCGAAAAAATAGATATACGACAATTTGAAAATTCGACTATTTGGAAACTCGATCATTTGGAAATTCGACAAAATAGATATTCGACAATTTAGATATTCGATCATTTGGAAATTCGAAAAAATGGAAATTCGACAATTTGGATATTCGATCATTTGGAAATTTGACAATTTGGAAATTCGACAGTTTGGACATTCGACAAAGTGAATATTCAACAGTTTAGAAATTCGAAAATTTGAATATTCGACAATTTAGAATTTCGAAAAAGTAGATATACGACAATTTGAAAATTCGACTATTTGGAAACTCGATCATTTGGAAATTCGACAAAATAGATATTCGACAATTTAGATATTCGATCATTTGGAAATTCGAAAAAATGGATATTCGACCATTTGGATATTCGACAGTTTGTAAATTCGATAAAATGGATATTCGACAGTTTGGACATTCGACAAAGTGAATATTCAACAGTTTAGAAATTCGAAAATTTGAATATTCGACAATTTAGAATTTTGAAAAAGTAGATATTCGACAATTTAGAAATTCGACAAAATGGATATTCGACTAAATGGATGTACGACAATTTAGATATTCGATCATTTGGAAATTCGAAAAAATGGATATTCGAACATTTGGATATTCAACAGTTTGGAGATTCGACTTTTTGAAATTCGACCATTTGGATATTCGACCTTTTGGGTTTTTGGGAAATTTCCGGCACCCGGACACAGACGCGTATGCAAGAGGGGTGGGGGCGGGGTTTGTGGATTCAAACACCTCCAAAACTGAAATCAAATAAATCTAATAAAAAAAAAACATTTATATAATGTACAATTTTTTTTAAACCTTTACTTTAAATCTCAAGACACCCAGAAATTTTCTCTAGCCTACGCCCCTGTTTTCAATTATTAATTTTACTTATTATTTTTCAATTAATTTCATAATTTTTCAATTGTTTTCTTCAATATAAAATAATTCTTGACATTTTACTTAAACTTTCTTCAATTATAAATCATTTTCTTGAAATTTCAATTCAATTCTTCATTTCTTTTTTTTTTAATTTAATATTCCATAATTCTCGGCTTTTTTCAATTATTTCTTTTCTATTATCAATAATTATCGTTGAATTTCAATTTAATTGTTCAATATTGTTTAATGATTTTCTTCGAATTGCAACTCCATTTCAAAATTTTCAATCATTCTTGGCTTTTTTCAATCAAATTTTTAAAACATCAAAAATTTTTTTTTTAATTTTAATTGATTTGTTTAATTATTTTCTTCAAATCTAAATTATTTTTTAAATTTTCTATTATTTTTTAATATCTAACAATTTGTGGGTTTTTTCAATAATTTTTTCTATTGTCTATGTTTTTAAAATGTCAATTCATTTGTTCAATTCTTCAATTATTTTCCCCAATTTTAATTTATTTTTTTTAGCATTTCAATTCCATTCTTCAATTTTTAATTATTATCTTCAATATCAAATAATACTCGACTACATCAATTACTGTTTTCCAATAAATTTTTCGAATTTTTTTTTTCAGTTATCAATTATTTCTTTCAATTATTAATTATGTTCATCAAAATTTAACTTAATTCTTAATTGCATTTTATGAAATTTCTACTATTTTCTTAAATTTGTAATTGTAACTACTAATAAAGTAGGGTAAGTGGTGGTACGGAAGGGAGAGATGGTCAAATCTTAAAACAGCGGCGGCATTGGCGGCGATATCTTTTTGTAATATTAATTGATAGAAAAATAATAGTTTGTACCAGTAATTCATAGGTACTAGAAATATAACCTATAACTTCCAAACAAATTTTTTTTTAATTTTTCTTTGTTCTAACGAAAATAATTTTTATCAAGAAAATTCGTTATATAATGTCAGGGAAATTTATAAACTTTATCTTGTGGCCACCTTAAAATTGACATGAGTCATTAACCTTTTTTATTGGTGTCTATCTCCAAATTTTATCAAAAACTTTATTCTCTATACAACTTACAAAAAGTCCTTTATGAGTACGCAGGGGTGGCTTTAGGGGTCAATCTCGCCCATATCATTATAAAAAATCTATAGAATTAAAACACATTTAACGTAATTTCTTTAAGTCTTCAAAAATCATAAATAAAATTAGTGTTTAAGATGTTAACATTTAAATAAATTTACGATATGACATATTATCTTAAAGTTAGCTGCCAATCTATAGCTACCACAATCTAGGACTAAAACAAACTACGGTGGTATTATATTAGGACGATTTTAATTCGTAATTCTCATTAGTGTGAAGTTTGCTGATAATATGAAACCACAAACTGGCTCTTAAACAAACTCGTATGATATTAAATTCGGACGATTCTAAAAGAGCACTACTTTTCAAAGAGACCCCAGTTTTTACAGTGAAAAATTTGCTCAATAACAGGAATTTGATTCCATTAAATGGAAATAAACGAATTGAATTATTCCAATGTATTTTTTCCTTCTGCATCTTAATCTAAAGTGAGAATTGTCTCTATTTGGGTATCAATAGATTCGTTGAAAAGAACTGCATGTGCACTGCAAAAACATGGTATCTTAAATTGGACAAAAATGTCTTAAATTAAGACATTTTTGGTGTCTAAGACTCGAAAAATGTCTTATTTTAAGACATTTTTGAACAATTTAAGACACCTATTTTGCAGTGTAATAGTTATAGTTTAAATCATTTTTTAAAATTATTTACAAAAAAAAAAATTCTAAGAGTAACGGATTCCTCTCATTTTGATGCAATTTGACCTCTTCTATATGGTCACTAAATTATCCCTTTCTATTTGAGAGGATTTTCCTTTTCTTTCTTCTTTTGTCAAATTTACAAATTTCACATATTATTGTAAAATTCATAATTTGTCACAAACTTGATATTTTTTTACATAAAAAATTTACCCGTTTTAAAATTAGAGTATATAATTTCCCGAATATATCTCAAGTATCAGAATTTTTTATTATTTTTTAATTCTTTATACTATTAAATTAGGTTGAAGTTAAACAAAAGAGTTGCTATGTGTCAAAAATCCTTTTGCTCTCACAAAATTCTCTTACAAATTGAGTAGTAATAGAAGAGGAATATTCCTCTGCTAACGAGATAATTTTTTTTTGTGTTTGTTGTAAAAAATTATTAGTAAAATCTTAGAAACTCCAGAAAATGAAAGAATACTTGATAAAAACTTAAGCAAAGTGCTTTGCGTAGTCCAAAAATCGTACAAGGCTTCGAGCTCGGGTATAAGATCAGAAGAAAAAACTTAGGCAAAGTTACTCGCGTGTTATTTGTATCAAAAACGTGGTCAAAGCTGAGCGCTGTATACGAAATAAAAACTACGCAAACGCCATGCTTGCATTTAGAAAAACTCGCATTTCCCTTTTTTTCATATAATTTGTTTAAACAATGAACTTTTGATTTCATAATTAAATAGAAAATTATCATTTTATACACAATGTGAATTTAAATTCAACAATTTTTTAATTTTTATCCGGGTACTTAATGCTAACAATTTTTCTTGATTTTCTCAGTTCAACCAAAATGTCATTTCCCTAAGTTTTTCCTTAGTACGGCAGTGTACTATCTCGGCGATTTCATTTTCCTATTTTTGCTTATATTCGTGTTCTTGAGCACTTCACTGCAAAAAGAGGCGTCTTACGGTAAGACACTTTCGGTGTCTTAGACGGCAAAGATGTCTTGTGTGAAGACGTTTTTCACGTCTTAGACACCAAAACCGTCTTACCGTAAGACGTTAACAAGACACCTTTTTTTGCAGTGTTGGATCTAAACTCAACAAATTAAGCCAATCTGACAATTCTAACTCCACATTAGGTACACTGAAAAAAATGTTTAGTCATATGAACAAAAATTTTGTTGGCTTAACCAAATTTTTTATGACTAAACATTTTTTTCAGTGTATTAGTGCGAAAAATTACATAGCAATACACTAGTGTAGTGTCTTGTCTATGACACTTTTTTTGGGTGCTTTTGTAATTTATTATACTGCACGCAAATAAAGTGTCTATATTATTTTAAAAATAAAAAAAATACATAGTAATAATTTGAGGAAAAAAAGCGTGTTTAAAGTATTAATACTTACTGACATATTGTGTTAACGTACAATTTCTGTTTGTTAGACATTGCTCTTAATTGTATTCTAAATTTGAGTTTAATACTATATTGATTTGAAGACTAGTCTTACTCAATCATGGAATTGTATCGAGGCAGAAGTCAACTAATATCAATAAGTTCAAACAGAAATTGTAGTGTTTTTTAATGACATTTAGGTGCAACAACCCTTTGCATTGAAGATTTAAGTAACTGAGATTTTTCTTTTCTCTCCAGTAAATCCCAAATATTCCGGAAAGTATTAGTATCGAGCGCGAAGCGCGAGTGCCGTGATGAGAATGTATTCCTTAAAGGCGTAGAACTTTAAGACAAAAAAAGTTTTACATTTTAAGTGAAAACCCAATTTAGAATAGCGCTAAACAGGCCAGATTAAACTGGCTCATGTCGTAGGGAGAGTATTTAATTTCGATAACGACAAGCATGCATTACATGGTCGAAGCGTGCAGCCTGACGAGAAGATTAATAATGATCGGAGTGCGAAGCACGACGTTCATTCCAAATACGGAGCGCGTAGCGCGACAATTACTAAAACTTCGGAGCGCGAAGCGCGACGACGACCCTCGCGCGCCCCGAGGCGCGCTGAAACTAGCGAGCGAAGCGAGCCCTGCGCGCGAAGCGCGCGATGAGAATGTGACGGAGCGCGAAGTGCGATGTCAGATTTTTTTTTAATTAATTGTTAGTTTTTTAATACTCTTCATTACTTTGTATTAATTAAGATGTTTTAAATTAATTTATTAATAACGGTACTTAAAAATCTTCAAATTTTCAAAAATTTAAATTTACCGCCAAAATAGAGAGGAAATGCTGCCCACGGGACCGGTCTCGCATGTGCAAAAGTCTCGGTCTCGTCTCGGATTTTAAATAGAAAGTCACGCCTCGCCGGCAGCACTATAGAGAGGTTTATTATTGGTTACAACAATGTCAGGACGATTTGTGCTTACTACAATATAATGCCCATTGCCCCAGATTAATATTGCTTAGGCTGCGTATGAAAGTTAGGGGTCTTTCATAAATAGTGTTCTAAAATTCTCGGTAAAATATAATCCGAGAAGGAAGGGAAGAAAATTGCGGTAAATTACCGAGAAGACGAGAATTTATGAGAATTAACGAGAATATTTGTTTTTATGGTTTTTTAATTTGGTTTTATGCTTTAATTATATTATTTTATAATAAATAGGTTAAAGAAAATGCATAGAAGATTTATTTAAATTTTAATTATATAATTTATTAATTATATAATTGAAACAACGAATATGTACATAAAACTGTAGGATCAACGTTTCTATAAACAATTAAACATATATCACACTTTGAACAGTATTGAAATAGTCTTTGCGATTTGCACTTTCCGTTAAAATTTAAATAATAGGAAAAAAGAGATAGCCATGCCAAAGTCATTGAAAAAGTTACTTTAAGATTAATTTTATTGAATGACTTAAATCTATAAAAATCTGGTAACTCTCTATAATATTCTTAATTTTACGCCCAACAATAAATGAATGCGAAAAGTAAAATAGAATAGACCAATCAAAAAAGGTATTCCAATGTGACAAATTACTTGATTCGTCTATTCTATTTCACTATTCCTCCAATCCACTGAATGTGTACAAATTCTAGTCATTTAAACAGTTTTTGAATCTTCTCATAAATTCTCCGAGAAAAAACGATCCGGTAATTTACCGGTAATTTACCGCAATCTTCTTTCTCTTCTTGACGTAAATTACCGCCTTTGGAACACTATTCATAAACCCCGTAGCCCACTTTTTTGAGAATTTTAAACCTCCCTTTTCCCATGTAGCCCTCTGTCCCATACATTAGCGTCATTTTTCCCTCTTGTCTTAGCATATAGCTTGACTCCCTTCCCCCTACTTGAACAGCTACGTGGGTTATGAACGACCCCTTATACATACACTGATAGAAGTTTCACTCGACATCTGATGGTGATTCTAGAATAGGCCTTGGACCGTCGTTTGCAACGCGTTCATCACGTGATCTCTATAGAAAATGCATAGGGATCACGTGACGAACGCGTCGCTATCCTATTCTAGAATCACCATAAAATGTGCAATGTGGGCACCCCAAAATAAGGCATCAGTGCACTTTTTAATAAAAGCGTACTGCTTGCCTTGTCTGAAGTCTGTTGCGCGCTCTCAGGGGCACGTTACACTCCATTTTGGAGTGTGTAGCTGTACTCACGTCAAAGTGCGATACGCAACCTCCGAAGGTGCAGCAGCATAACCTCTTTTCTTTCAGTGTATGTGGGAAAATCACAGTGTATAATCTATTTATTAACCAAATATCAGTAATAAATCCAAATGACTGCAAATTTAGAATAATAAAACCGATTGAAAATAATACTATTGAATTTTTTGTTATTAACGTTGAAAATAAAATTATCATAAAAATAGGGGGGGGGGGGAAACGTGGCGTATTTTTAGGGGTAGGTGTTTACTCTCACATAACAGAGCGTGACAGGAGGGGAGAGGGGTCACAAATCTGAAAAAAATCCGTGACGTTATTTGTGAACGCTCCCCTAGTGAAATCCGGAACGTATTTGTCAGGTATATTTAAACGGTCAAAGGGAACGTATCTCAGGGATCGGCGGCCCATTCTAGGAACGTTCCCGGCACAGTCGGTGTTATTAGGGTTGTTGACAAATAAAATTGTCGACCTTGCAATTAATGCATAGCAAAGTGTACTCTTTGACTAGGTTTCAGTGTTATGGAGGGGGTATGCCTTTTCAACTTCATTCAGCTTTAACTTCTCACGTAGAGTCTTCCTCCGTCCACTCGATTCTAAGCTTTCTTGCTGCTAGCTTGGTTTTGTCGTGCTCTCTTGTTCTCCAGTTTTAATTATAAAATTTTTGAAATAAGCAATTTACATAATCTTTTTTTTTTGTCTCTTTTAGTTCCTTATTTAATTTCTTTTACAGTTTTTTAATCTTTTTATTTTTTACTTTTTCAATTTTAAAAATGCTTATTTCGTATTTTAAAAGGGTTCCTCGCGTAAATAAGGAAGAAGTGACGATGCCCATTTATGGTGAGTATTTATACTCTTTTTTATCCTTCCTATTTTATTTTCAGTTTTTTTAAAAAATATATTTATGTTGTGTTTATCATGTTTTCATTTCTTACATGCATACGTTTTTTTTCTTTTTCAGATGAGGGGGAGCCGAGGGAGAACAATCTTCTTTTTCAATATTCCGAAATTTTTAACCAAAAAAAAAATAAAATTAATGACACTATGTGACAGAGACACAACTACTCCTCCCAAAAAGAGAACCAGAGGAACAAAAAAACCAAAGACCGACAACAAAGCTAGCAGCAAATTAGAAAAATTTGCTTTTACTGTGTTCTTCTTGGACTTCCTCTTTTATTCTTTTTATCATTTTATACAAATAATTTATTTTTTACTATCCATTTTTTTCACTGCTTATTTATTCTCTAAATCTTTTAAATGACCTTAATATGTCTTACAATCAATGATGACTTTACAATTTTATTATTATACATTACAATAACAATAATAATAATTGTATCTTAGATTTTTCATATTAATAAAATTAATTATTTTCTTTACAATAAATGATAATTTCAAAAATTAAAGTACGTATTGTAATATAAGACTTTATTAAATTTTTCTATAATGCTACTTGGTAATATATGCGCACTAGAGTCTTAACCTATAAACACATGCGCACTAGTGTCCTAACCAACAAATACATGCGCATTAGTGTCCTAACATACAAACACGTACGCACTAGTGCCCTAACCAACAAATACATGTGCAGTAGTGTCCGAACCTACAAATACATGCGCATGAGTGTCCTAACCTACAAATACATGCGCATTAGTGTCCTAACCTATAAACACATGCGCACTAGAGTCCTAACCTACAAATACATGCGCATTAGTGTCCTAACCTATAAACATATGCGCACTAGAGTCCTAACCTATAAACATATGCGCACTAGAGTCCTAACCTACAAATGCATGCGCGTTAGTGTCCTAACCTATAAATACATGTGCATTAGTGTCCTAACCTATAAGTACATGCGCATTATTGTCCTAACCTATAAACATATGCGCACTAGAGTCCTAACCTACAAATACATGCTCATTAGTATCCTAACTTATATATACATGCGCACTAGAGTCCTAACCTACAAATACATGTGCATTAGTGTCCTAACCTATAAATACATGCGCATTAGTGTCCTAACCAAAAAATACATGCGCATTAGTGTCCTAATCCACGAATACATGCGCGACAGTGTCTTAAGCTACACGTACTTGCGTATTTTGACGCGCTGAACACGAATCCGAAGTCAGTTTTGCTCCATCACGTCAGGATTTTTTCCTAACCTCAAAATCAATAAAATGACACTTTTTGTTCATTAGCATGTGAACCAGACTTAACATTAATACATGCCTAGGGCGAATAGAAAGCTTGGATTGTGACCTTTAAAACGCTTTTTTAAAAATTGTTCTACGATGATTTTTCACGAAGTTATGATGTTTTATTTAAAATATAAATTTTTTCCAAATGTAAATAACACTTCAATTATTGATGTGGTATGGTGTAATGGAAAAAAATGATTTTAAATAAAACATCATAACTTCGTTAAAAATCATCGTGGAACAATTTTTAAAAAAGCGTTTTAAAGGTCACAATCCAAGCTTTCTATTCGCCCAAGGCATGTATTAATGTTAAGTCGGGTTCACATGCTAATGAACAAAAAGTGTCATTTTATTGATTTTGAGGTTAGGAAAAAATCCTGACGTGATGGAGCAAAATGGACTTCGGATTCGTGTTCAGCGCCTCAAAATACATAGGGCTAAGGTATTCCGGTCAAAAGTACATGACACTTTTTTTTTTGTGGGGCTGTGTAATCATTTGTTTAAAAAAAGCATGTTTTTCTCATTTATCTTGGCAATAAAAGGGGATACAGAAAATTTACCTTAATGGAAGTTGTAGCTCTTAAAAAAAGAAACAACTTTTGTTCTTTGACATTTTTCAAAAAAACGACTTTTGGAAATTTTCAAAATTTTTCTAAGTTCTTGGCTTCTTCTTCAAATTTTTCTAAGTTCTTGGCTTTTCGTCAAAATTTTTCTAAGTTCTTGGCTTTTTGTCAAAATTTTTCTAAGTTTTTGGCTTCTCGTCCAAATATTTTGAAGTCCCTGGGTTTCTAAAAACTGAAATTTTTTTAAACATTTCAAAAATTTCATTTAATCAAAATATGACCTTAATAAAAGTTGTAGGCCTTATAAAGTTAAACAACTTTTGTCCTTTGACATTTTTCAAAGAAACTACTTTTATAAATTTTCAAAATTTTTTTAAGTTCTCGGGTTTCTAAGAACTTTGAAATTTTTTGTAAAATTTCAAAAATTTCATTAAATCAAAAAATAACCTGAATAAGAAATGTTCTACTTTGAAAAATAAACATTTTTTGTACTTTTACATTTTTCGAAAAAACGACTTTATTTTCAGTTATTTTTGTTTTCTCGGTCTTCCTTGTACAAATTGCAGATATTATCGGCTGGTATTGGTTTTAGTTTTATAATATTAATTGCGAAAATCCCTACATATTTTTCTAAAGATTTGTCCTTTATATCACAATCCTTGGCAATACAATCATTTTGAAAAATAAATTTAAAAAATTGAATACATTATTACTTTTACCAATTTTTTTTTATTTTTAATTTTTTTATTTTATTTTTATTTCTTCTCTTTTCTCTTTCTTGTACAATTGTTTATGTTTTCCTATGTTTAAAGAAATTTTTTTCCTTTCTTCTTTATTTTTCTAAAAAATTTTCAAGTTTTTTCCTTTTCGAGAAATTTTATTGTACTTTTTTTTTTAGAAATGTTTCAAAGCTTTAGTTCATTTTTAACAATTTATCTAACTTTTTTCGTATTTAGAAAAATGTGTCAAGTTTCAATTCATTTTTTTAAATTTTTATAACTTGTTTACTTTTATAGAAATTTTATTCATTTCCTTTAAGTTTTCTCCCTTTTAGAGTATTTTTTCAGTTTTTTTCTCTTTTTCAAAATTTGTTTAAGTTTACAGATTTTCTGTAACATTTTTTATGTATTGTATTTTCTTACAAACTTTTTCAAACTTTTTTTTCATTTTATACAAAAATTTTCTAAGTTTGTTTATTTTTTCATAATTTAACTAAATTCCTTTCTCTTTCTGAACATTCTTTTCAATTTTTTCCCTTGTTGAGACATTTTTCAAAGTTTTTCTCATATTTGTTGGAATTTTTTAATTTTTCTTCCTTTTATAGAAATTCTTTTATTTTTTTTTTATTTTCTTTAAAACTTTTTAAACTCTATTTTTCCTCATTCAAAACTTTCTTTATGTCTTGTTCATTTCCTTCAAACTTTTCAACTTTTTTACTCATTTTTTTGGAAAATGGAATTAATTTTTTTTAAGTTTTCTCCCTTTTAGAAAATTTTTTCAGTCTTCTTTTTTTCCAACATTTTCTTACGTTTACAGATTTTACTATAACATTTTTTATGTATTTTACTTTTTTTCAATATTTTTCAGAATTTTTTTTCCATTTTCGAATAATTTTTAAAACTCTTATTTTATTTTTTACCATTTTCATAGTTTTTGTTTCATTGTCAAGAAATATTTCAAACTTTTTTGTTCATTCTTATAATTTTCGAAGGTTTTTTTTTGTTTTAAAGAAATTTTTATAATTTTTTTCCCTTTTCTCAAAATTTTTTCAACTTGTTTTATATTTCTTAATATTTTTCTAACCTTTTTTTTTCGTATTGTTCCAGACATTATCCCGATGAATATTTATTTTTCATGGAACAAAACACCGTTGGAAATGTAAGAATATAGTCATGCTAGATGAGAAATGGAAAATGGTATTTTGAAGGAGAGAACGAGCATCTTATTATTTACTAAAAAGGATAAACTGAAATCATCAAGAGATACTAAATATATATATTTTTTTTAGATACGTTGTTATAACTCTGCTATTGTTTAATATTTTGCCTCATACTTAAAAGTGTTATACTTTTTAAACAAATTTTATTGTTGTTTAGTTTTAAGTATTGTGAATTACTAATACAAAAGAGCTTTAAGCCCGTTAACATATTAATAAATAAATAAATAAATAAATAAATGAATTGTTTACAATCTTTTAGACTTTTTTCCCTTCTAGAGAAATTGTTGTTAGTTTTTCATAATTTTTAACAATTTTTCTACCTTTTTTTATTCTTTATAAATTTTACTAACATTTCCTCTTACAAGATGAATTTTTCTAAGTTATTTTTATAGTATATTATGCACCAAGCGTCATAAGTGCGTCTTTATAGTCGAGCGCAGATATTTCCAACGAGTTACAGGCGAGAGCAAGACCGAGGCGAAGCCGAGGTCGCTCGAGTCGGAGACGAGTTTGGAAATATCGCGCGAGACGAAAGACGCACCTATGACACATGGTACATACGATTCTTTATGCAACAAAGGCGTATTATGGTCACTCTACGCTACCTATGCCGGTGCATGCTAAGTTTTTCCATATAGCCCAGCAAGTCAATAAAGTAACCATTACTGCCCTAGGGTAATAATGGATACTTTATTGACCCGCGAGCAGGTCAATAATGTGACCATTATTGCCCTAGGGTAATAATGGGCACATTATTGACCTGCGAGCGGTCCATAAAGTATCCATTATTGCTCTAGGGTAATAATGGGCACTTTATTGACCGCTGGACTATAAGGAAGAACTTAGGATGCGCCTATATAGGTAGGTAAAGTGACCATAAAACGCCTGAGTTGCATAAATCTTTTTAAATTTTTTCTAAGTTTATTACCATTTTAGAAAAATTTGTATAACTTTTATTATATCTTGAGACATTTTTATAAGTTTTTTACTCTGGCTGCCGATATTGGATCTCATTTTATATTGAACATTATATTGACACTTTTTTTTTTCTTTCATTTCTTTTTCTTATTTAACTTTGGTTTTTATATAAAATGTTTTGAAGTTTGCTACATTTCATTTCCTCAAAAGTTTTCTAGTAGTTTTTTAATTTTTGACAAATTTTTTTGTTTCTTCTCAGTTTCGAGCAATTTTTTTAATTTCTTTTTTCTACGTATTTTCCTAAGTTTTTTCGATTAATTAAAAACTTTTCTAATTTTTATTAATTTCTGTACTATTTTTCTAACTTGTACTTTTTTTACGGCTTATATTGGCTCTTATTTTCTATTAACCACTTCAAATTTCTATACAAAATATGTTTATTTTTATTTGTCTTTCAGATTTAATTCTGTGGATGTTATAGAACATATTTGTAATCATATGTAAACCCTCAACCCCCCCTAGATTATTTAAAACAGTAAAATTAAATGTTTTTCTCTCTTTATAGAAATTGTGTTATTTTCTTATTATTTTCATTTTTTTCTGTTTTTTTCCAATTTTTAAAATTTTTTTCATCCACTCTACTGTTTTTTAGCAAAATTTTTTAATATTTTTCCTCTGTCTTCAGTTTTATCCAATTTTTTTTATTTTGTCATATAATTTTTTAATTTTTTTACTTTTTGTGAAAGTTTTCTAATTTTCGTTTTTTGTTACAATTTCCTAAGTTATTTACTTTTCTAGAAAATTTTCTAAGTTTTTCTCTTCTGCTCAAGTTTTTTTAAAGGTTTTTTCTTTTTCTTAACATTTTTCTATCTGTTTTTCCTCTTTATAAACATTGTTTTTATTTTTTTTTATTTTAATTACATTTTTGAATGTTTTTTTATTTCTTTTTAATATTGCTTCAAGTTTTTATCATTTTTGAGAACATTTTATAAGCTCTATTTTACTTTAAGAGCAATTTTTTTTAAGTTTTTTCCATTTTTTTAACTTGTTTTTATTTTTCCATAAATTTTTTTTCAGTTACCTAAATTTTTTACAATTTTTCCTAAGTTTTTTAATTTTTAATAAATTTTGCGAACTTTCTCCCCTTTTAGACAAATTTTTCTAACGTTTTTAGTCTTGTTCTTTATATTTGGTCTTATTTGATATTAACCAGTTGAATATTCTATACAACTTTTTATCTCAATTGGTCTTGCGTATTTTATTCTTTGGCTGTTATAGAAGATGTTTGGAATCTCATCACTTTTAATATATTCCAACCCCTCCCTAGTTCATTCAAACCATTAGAACTAAAAATTTCTTTCTTTTTTGATATATTTTTACCTTTTTTTAATTTTCGTTAATATTTTTTAACTTTTTTTAATTTTTCAAAACTTATCTTCATTTTTTGAGAAATTTTGTTTCAGTTTTTATTCTTTTCTTAAATTTCTTTTCTCAAATTTCTTTTGATTTTTTAAGCATAAAATATGCTTACTGGTTAAATTATTTAAATCTAACTTGGTTTTTCTTCTTAGGGACATTGTACTCCCAAGTAGGAAATGTGCGGGAAACTGGTTAACCAGTTGTTCAAATTAAACTTATTCCAGTTATGTTATTTTTGTAAAACCTTGTTTTTGCCTTCCGGTTAAACTGGTCAATCACGTTTTTCATGTTATTTAGATTAAACAGGGTTTTTAGGTTATTTAGGTTAAACAGATTTTTTAGGTTATTTATGTTAATCGGTTATTTCAGTAATTCAGGATATTTAGGGTAAAAGGTTTTCCATGATTTTTATTTTTAACCGTTATTTAAGTTATAAATTCATAAATGTTAAAAGGTTGTTCGAGTTAAAATGTTATATTACTTAAAAAGTTTTTTAGTTTAAAAAGTTGAAATTATTAATTATACGTACTATTTTCACTATTTTACAAAATAACAGGGTATGGTTTTTATACCGAAAACGAATTACATTCCACTGTTTGTTATATTCCAATGTTAAAAGTCACCCCCCCCCCCCTTAGAAGATTTCAACTATCTAGATGTTAATACAAGTTGAGTACACATTGTTTTGGTTTAATGTAAGTATTTTATTTCCAATTTCTATCTGCTTTTATTGGGTTTAAATCTTATAAGTAAGGAAAGCTTTAAAAATTAGGTAATCGGACGGCCATGTTATTAACACATTACACAATTTTGACAAATTATTCTTTTCCAGGCAGAGGATATAAAATGTTAAACGTTGATGGGAACTTGGATAGAAATTAACAATTGCGTTATTAATAACGACAACTTTTAAAATTAAAAAAGCTATTGATATCTTCAAAAACTCAGAATTTTGACAAATTACTACATTTTCGGGCCAAAGAGATAAAATGTTTACGTTTTTCACTGGCTATTCGATAGATTATAAAAATTCGGGTAATAAGTAAAGACAACTTTGAAAATTAGGTGATCGGACGGCCATTGTTATTGGCACAACACACAATTTTGACAAATTATTCTTTATCAGGCAAAAGATATAAAATGTTGACTTTCTTTCATGCGGGGTTTAAGAGAAAATAAACAACCGTATTATTAAAAAGAACGACTCTAAAAATTAAAAAAGCGATTAGTACAGTCAAAAACACAGAATTTTAACAAATTACCACATTTTCGGGTCAAAGATAAAAAATGTGCACTTTCTTTTACAGGCTATTCGATGGATTATAAAAAATTGGGTAATACGTGAAGACAACTTTAAAAATTAAGTGAGCGGACGGCCTTCTTTATTGGTACAACACACAATTTCGACAAATTATTCTTTTTTAGGCAGAAGTTACACAATGTTGACATTTTTTCATGGGGTGTTTAAAAGAAAATACACATCCGTATTATTGAAAAGAACGACTCTAAAAATTAAAAAAGCGATTAGTATATTTAAAAACACAGAATTTAGTCAAATTACCACATTTTTGCGCAAAAGATTTAAAATGTTGACTTCCTGGCACAGAAAAATCAATCGATTATATAAATTAGGTCATAAGTGAGGACAAGTTTAAAAATTAAGTGAGCGGACGGCCTTTGTTATTGGCACAACACACAATTTTGACAAATTATTCGTTTTCAGGCACAAGATATAAAATGGTGACTTTGTTTTATAGAGGGTTTGATAGAAAATAAAGAATCGTATTATTAAAAAGGACGACTTTAAAAATGAAAAAAGCCATTGCTATCATTAAAAAACAAAAAATTTTGATAAATTACTACATCTTCGGGTAAAAGATATAAAATGTTGACTTTCTTTCACAGGCGATTCGATAGATTATTAAAAAGCGGGTTATAAGAATGAACAACTTTAAAAACTTAATAAAGCGTATGGCCTTCGTTCTTGTCAATACACAGAATTGTGCTAAATTTTCAGCTTTTACAAAAGATAAAAGATAAACTTTGTTATGCAAAATAATATAGACATTTCAGCATTAATGGCAATTTATGACAGCTTTTACACTAGTACTGTAGATTTATTAAAAAACTAATGTACTTTTGTTATTTACCATATGTATTGTTGTTACATAGTCATTTTTAAAAAATAAAAAAAAAAGTTTTTTTTAAGTTATTATTATTATTATATATGCTTCCATGCTATCTTTATAAGTGAATTTTTTACGTTAAATTTAGTCCAAATGGACATGTTCTTTTTTGCTTGCATTGATCGGAATAGTTTTCTTTTACGTTCTGTAGCATTCCCTCAGAAATTCTGTACATGGAAGCTGCATAAAGTAGGTAGAACCCTATTTCGGACAGCAGTAAGCAAATAAAGTATCAATCTCATTTATAAAGGTAAAGTAACTGACAAGTTCCAAAAAGTTGTATTTTTACGACCTTAAAACTATTTTTACAAATAGTATGAGCCATTTCTAGGATCCTGTTACTCATCGTTAAAATCTAAGAGACCTTAAACATCGTGGAACCGCTAAATTATAATATTATTGGTGGAACAATGACGCCACACATCGCTGCATACTAAATACCCTGCAGAAGCTGTGTAGATGAATAAAGTGCTCTGAAACTGTTACGGAAATACCTGAATGGACATGTTCTTTTCTGCTTGCATTGATCGAAATAGTTTTATTTTACGTTCTGTAGCATTCCCTCAGAAATTCTGTACATGGAAGCTGCATAAAGTAGGTAGAACCCTATTTCGGACAGCAGTAAGCAAATAAAGTAGGTAGAACCCTATTTCGGACAGTAGTAAGCAAATAAAGTATCAATCTCATTTATAAAGGTAAAGTAACTGTTAAGTTCCAAAAAGTTGTATTTTTAGGACCTCAGAACTATTTTTACAAATAGTATGAGCAGTTTCTACGATCCTGCCACTCATCGTTGGAATCTAAGAGACCTTAGACATCGTGGAACCGCTGACTTATATTATTATTAGTAGAACAATGACGCGACACATCGCTGGATACTAAATACCCTGCAGAAGCTGTGTAGATGAATAAAGTGCTCCGGAACTGTTACGGAAATACCTAAATGGACATGTTCTTTTCTGCTTGCATTGATCGGAATAGTTTTCTTTTACGTTCTGTAGCATTCCCTCAGAAATTCTGTACATGGAAGCTGCATAAAGTAGGTAGAACCCTATTTCAAACAGCAGTAAGCAAATAAAGTATTAATCTCATTTATAAAGGTAAAGTAACTATTAAGTTCCAAAAAGTTGTATTTTTACGACCTCAAAACTATTTATACAAATAGTATGAGCCATTTCTAGGATCCTGTCACTCATCGTTGGAATCTAAGAGACCTCAAACATCGTGGAACTGCTGACTTATATTATTCCTGGTGGAGTAATGACGCGATACATCGCTGGATACTAAATACCCTGCTGAAGCTGTGTAGATGAATGAAGTGCTCTGGTACTGTTACAGAAATACCTAAATGGACATGTTCTTTTTTGCTTGCATTGATCGGAATAGTTTTCTTTTACGTTCTGTATCATTCCCTCAGAAATTCTGTACATGGAAGCTGCATAAAGTAGGTAGAACCCTATTTCCGACAGCAGTAAGCAAATAAAGTGTCAATCTCATTTATAAAGGTAAAGTAACTGACAAGTTCGAAAAAGTTGTATTTTTACGACCTTAAAACTATTTTTACAAATAGTATGAGCCATTTCTAGGATCCTGTTACTCATCGTTGGAATCTAAGAGACCTTAAACATCGTGGAACTGCTGACTTATATTATTATTGGTGGAACAATGACGCGACACATCGCTGCATACTAAATACCTTGCAGAAGCTGTGTAGATGAATAAAGTGCTCTGGAACTGTTACGGAAATACCTGAATGGTGTTATGCGTCAGCAGACGCATAGTCTGGTTCCCGAAACGACTTTGACAACCTTACTTTTAAATTCGTTTTTATATTTTGATTTTTAAGATTTTTTTTTTTTTACGTTCTTTGAATTAATAGCGTTTGATTAATTCTCTATAGACACAGTGGTTTTAAAAATAAGATGCGCAGCTTATTTTGGAAATTTTGTCTGGGAGGTGAATCCGATGTTAAACTTTTAAGGAAATTAATTTAAATATAATAAATATAATTTCGTTTAATTCCTTTTAAATTCACAAAGTGAACTGCCTTGGGGAATGGCACCATATATTCCTCGTTTAAAAAATTTTACTGTTAAATCGATTGATTTGTCTTCTACAAGTAATGTAGTATTTTAATTGCAAACCAAATTACACTTTGTCTTACGTTAAACTATTAATTTAGTATATTGCAAAAAATCGTTCTTCGACATTAATCCTGATATTTAAACTCTTATTATAGGTTGTTTCAAGGCTAAATCTAATCATTTAAATTTTTCAATAATTATTTTACGACCTTTTTCTTTACTTGTTATTTTTTTAAACTTATTAATATATAATTTTTATATGTAATTTGATCTAAAAATGTCGCTGGGTTCGAGACTAACGGAAGGGGGCACCTTTGCCTCACCTTCATCCTTTTGAGACAACTTATAATTTGATAACTATTATTACTATGGTATTTCCAAATTATATGCAACATTATGTAAACATTATTATTGTTCTTTGATTTATTCCAAATGTTTACGTTGTTAAATTTAAAACCAAATTCTACGTTATTAAATTAATCGCGAAAGTTGGGGAGAAACGGAAAGAGCGCCTCGCTTGTTCCCTCTCACGGCTATTGTCGGTACGAGCATTAGTTAATCTATATTAATATATTGTCCATATAATCATTATTATTTTGTGCTAAAACCTCGACGTCGCCATGTTTAACGATTGCGAATGTTTTTAACGTTTTTATTTTATTAAGAATTATTATTATTTGGTTGAAAATAAATATTAATAATCGAGCGCGGGAGAAGGTCAGGAAAGGCGGGAGGAATATCTCATTCTCGATTCGTCTGCTCTCTTCCGCTAGAACCGGGAACCAATCGTGAGGCCCGTGCGAGAGAGATAGCGCCAACCCCCTCTTTTGATCCACCTCCAAGCGCGTCACGCCGAGCTGCCTGTGAGCAGCAAAATCACACACTCGCTCATCGATTTTTGAACGCTCCGGTCGATTTTCTTTTCTTCTTGAGCCTTTCGCAGTAAATTTTCAATGTATTCTGTTTAATTTTAAAAGAGGTAATAAATAGTATTTTTTTTTTTATAGACTTTAAATCAGTTTCTTTTGTGCGTGTATTTGTCCCTTCTTTTTCTCTTCATCTGGGGATTTCAGAAATCCTTTTATTTTGAAAATTTCGATCTCACAAAACCGACGCCAACCAGTCACGCCAGGAGGTTGCATCATCTGACGCCTTGGACGCTACGTTGATTCCCGCTCTGGAAAAGTTTTGTCACCGATTGAGATTTTTCTTTTGGAGTCTTGGAAGCGGACCTGCAGTGGCTCTCTCCATCTCTTTGTACACGTGGTTGTTGCCTTATTCAGTGTCGATACAGAAATTCTGGTAATCTGTATTTGATTTTTTTTTAAAATTATCACTTGTTATTAATCGTTCGTGCTTTCTAATTATAAAGGGTTTTTCCAACTTATAGCTTTAGTGCGCGAGTGTTTCTTTTTCAATCCTAGCTTCTGTGCTCGTGTTTCTTTTCATTTTTTTTATCCCTGAACTTGTATGAACTGGACCTTTTTCGGAACAGGACGACAAGGACGAGGATCGTTCGTGGTTAACCTTTTACGTGTTTTATTTTGGGGAAATTATCTATGTCGCTCGGGAAAGTGCCGGTATCGGGAATTCCCTCTCTCAACCGTTTGAGTATCGCCGCGTATCGTTCGCGCATCTTGCCGCCATACCTTCCAGTAGAGCACGTGGAGGTTTCGTCTAAAAGGAAATCGCGCGGTCAGGGAGCTCGTCAGCGTGAGCGGCGACGTCAGCAGCGTTCCTCTGTAGTTGTGCCAGCCATGCACTCTTCTTTTACAAAACCCGTGGCCGTCGCGACTTCATCGAATTCTTCGTTTGTGCCTCCTCCGTTAGTTCTCTCCGAAAAGCCCTTTCGACCCGTTACCGTACCAGAGTTAATTTTCTCTCCCCTACGTGGATTACCTTCTCCGGGGAAATTATTTTCTCCTGACACCTTGTATATCCCCACAGAAAGTTCGCCCGAGAAATTTTTGGAAACGCCAGAAACGTGTTGGTCTCCGGCTAAGGCAAAGCGCGCTTTATTCTAGATTTTCGGGTTAGAAAATTTATCACGACACACGGATGGGTTGTTTTAAAATATTCCTGACTATTTCTTTTAACCTCATCAACCCCGAGTAATATCAATGGACATGTTCTTTTCTGCTTGCATTGATCGGAATAGTTTTCTTTTACGTTCTGTAGCATTCCCTCAGAAATTCTGTACATGGAAGCTGCATAAAGTAGGTAGAACCTTATTTCGGACAGCAGTAAGCAAATAAAGTATCAATCTCATTTATAAAGGTAAAGTAACTGACAAGTTCTTAAAAGTTGTATTTTTACGACCTTAAAACTATTTTTACAAATAGAAAGAGCCATTTTTCTCCAAAGTGATGGATGTCTAACAATTATTGATTGTGGATGGTGACTTTTACTGGCAGACAGGCTTCGCACTGTTTTGAGAGTTCAAAAATAGTAGGAAAAAGTAGCTTGCATGATTAAAAAAAGTAGTAAAAAGTAACCAAATAGAAAATAAGATAAGTTTAATTTATTTTTACTATTAATTATTATTTTTATTTTACATGAATGTGTTAGATGTTCGTTTAGTCACAGCACGTTTCAGATTTATTTAATATTTGAAATAACAAATTATTGTTATAATACAGTCAAACTTTCATACGGCGGAAACTCATAAGGCAAGTGTTGAAGGGACTATATCGTTGAGAGTTGACTGCGTGCGTGCCATCAAATTCAGGATCGAAAAGTTCTAGTGGAATAGGAATTAGTGAAATCAGCTCTCATAGAAAAAAAAGAGTTTTATTTTTATCGAAATATTAAAAAAATTATTATGTTAGATTCTAAAAATGTTTCTACCAAACAAAATTTTTTTAAAATTTTGATTATAAAAGTTATTGCAAAATGAAAAGTTTAAACACTTTTTAAATTAAAGCTTATATTTCTTAAATGAGTTTTCCGATTTAAGTATACCTTGGATAGAATCAAAAAAACATAAAACAGACTTCGACTTACTCATAAATTAAGAAAAAATTGTTTATAAACAATTAATTTTTTTCAATGTTCTGGACCTTTAAAAAATCAAGAAAAGATATGAAAATACACTTAAAACTCTAAGAAATCGAAATCAATTGAGAAAATTAATGAGCGATTATTTTTTTTGGAACATTCCATAAGAAATTCGGTCGATCGAAAACAGATATTATTTTTTAGATTTCAGTTCTTCTTTAGTATTGAAGGTGCTAAATAAGTATGCCCAAAAGTTTCGCACTATTTTTAAACACTTCTTTAGCACCCAAAATACTACCGTAAACAATATCAAAAACAAAAGAAGAAAAAATCTTTTAATAATGAGAAAAATGAATTATGAGTCAAACCATTATATTTCACTCAAAGTCGTTACGGATTAATGTTACAAAAATCTGATAATTTGTAATATTTATTTTTGTTGTCAAAATAATTTTTGCCAATTATTTTTAAAAAAAATTCTACAATTGCTTTGTAATTTGACTAAGTAATTGTGACATTTTGCAAGTAAGTTTTAAAAGTAATTTTCACCCAACATTTTGTTCTTATTAATTCAATAATTAATTAATATAAGTATATAAGACTGTTTTTAACAAATACCAATAAGAAAATTTATGTTATCTAAATCATTAATGCGCTTTTTAATTTCATCTTAACAGTTGTCAAAATAACCTCTTTTTCTTGTAGCTCAGCTTACTAAATAAGTCAAATTACTAAGCAATTGTAGAAATTTTTAGGGTTTCGTGGTTCGGGACCGAAACCCTTATAGTGAGACTTTGTCGTCCGTCCGTCCGTCCGTTGGTCCGTCCGTCGTTCACAGCTAATAGCAGTCAATTTTAGGTTGTGCGCGAGAGAGAGGGTGATAGTGAGAGACAGAAACGGAAACACACGAACCAATAGAAGTCAATTTTAGGTTGTGCGCGAGAGAGAGGGTGACAGTGAGAGACAGAGACGGAAACACACGAACCAATAGCTGTCAATTTTAGGTTGTGCGCGAGAGAGAGGGTGATAGTGAGAGACAGAGACGGAAACACACGAACCAATAGCTGTCAATTTTAGGTTGTGTGCGAGAGAGAGGGTGATAGTGAGAGACAGAGACGGAAACACACGAACCAATAGGTGTCAATTTTAGGTTGTGCGCGAGAGAGAGGGTGATAGTGAGAGACAGAGACGGAAACACACGAACCAATAACTGTCAATTTTAGGTTGTGTGCGAGAGAGAGGGTGATAGTAAGAGACAGAGACGGAAACACACGAACCAATAGGTGTCAATTTTAGGTTGTGCGCGAGAGAGAGGGTGATAGTGAGAGACAGAGACGGAAACACACGAACCAATAGCTGTCAATTTTAGGTTGTGTGCGAGAGAGAGGGTGATAGTCAGAGACAGAGACGAAAACACACGAACCAATAGCCGTCATTTTAGGTTGTGTGCTAGAGGGAGTTCAACACATAATTAATGATTAAGGGGCAATTTTAAAGGGTGGTTTTTGATGCTGATATTGGTAAGGTAGATATACCTTAGATTTTTTTATTGAATCTGAGACCAAAATATCTTTGAAACCATTAACGTTTTTTTCTTTAATTATTGCTACCTTAAGACGTCTTTTAAATTAAATTCATAGATTAAGACGATATTTCACACACTGGATGGTTACGGATACACCCGAATGGTTCCGAAAACACCCAAAGGCTTCCGATAACACCCAAAGGGGTCCGGAAACTCCCGAATGATAACGGAAACCCTCAAGTGGTTACGCAAACAACCGAATGGTTCCGGAAACACCAGAATGGTAACGGAAACACTCGAGTGGTTCCGGAAACACCCGAGTGGTTCCGAATACACCCGAATGGTTATGGAAACACCCGAATGGTAACGGAAACACCAGAGTGGTTACGGAAACACCCGAGTGGTTACGGAAACACCCGAATGATTACGGAAACACCCGAGTGGTTACAGAAACACCCGAATGGTTCCGGAAACATCCGAGTGGTTACGGAAACACCCGAATGGTAACGGAAACACCCGAAAGGTTCCGGAAACACCCGAATGATTACGGAAACACCCGAATGGTTCCGAAAATACCTGAATGGTAACGGAAACACCCGAGTGGTTACGGAAACACCCGAATGGTAACGGAAACACCCGAGTGGTTACGGAAACACCCGAATGGTTCCGAATACACCCGAATGGTTACGGAAACACCCGAATGGTAACGGAAACACCCGAGTGGTTACGGAAACACCCGAATGGTTCCGGAAACACCCGATAGATTCCGGAAACAACTGAATGGTCCCGAATACACTCGAAAGGTTCCGGAAACACCCGAATGGTTACGGAAACACCCGAATGGTTCCGAAAATACCTGAAAGTTTCCGAATACACTCGAAAGGTTACGGAAACACCCGAATAGTTCCGAAAAACACCCGAAAGGTTACGGAATTACCCGATTGGTTCTGGAAACAATTTTATTTAATACATTAATACCTTAGATTTTTGTATTGAATTTGAGACCATTTTCTGGGTGTGGGTAAGACTTGTTTAAAATCAATAATAAAAAGCCACGAAACCCTCAATTGTAGGCGCATTGCGCCTGCTTTTTGTACTGTTTATTTAAAAATAATTGTCAAAAACGTATATTTGCCATTTTTTTTATTGTCAATTGTCAGCAAGATATAGTTTGTCCCGAATTACCCCAACTAAGCCTATTGTAAATTTGTAAAATAATTATAATTTTTCACTATTAAAAAATTCGAAGAGTTTATTAATAAAAATAATGTGATTTCAAAAATGTGATTTTAACGATAGAAGAGTGACTTGTGCAAATTGTTATATAAATTTTTATTTCTCACTGCAGCCTAAATTAATAGATAAATTATTGTTTAATAATTATTATAATTTTTATTTTATATTTAAAGATCCTATGATTTAAAATGGTTGTTACATTCCTGAACGTTCACTCACTAATAGCATTTTAAAGAACATTTCTACCGCGGAAACGTTAAATTTCTTTCAGCAGTATGGAAGTTTGACTGTAAATAAATAAATTTTTGCACTTATAACATTAATAATCTAATAACTTAATACTTTTTTCCCATAATTTTTAAAAAAGTAGCTTTTAGTAGCTTTAGGCCGATAAAAGTATCAAAAAAGTAGCCTTTCATGAAGAAAGTAGCAAAAAGTAGTAAATAGTTGGGGAGTGCGAAGCCTGGGCAGGGCATTGACGTGGCATATCGGTCGAGATCATGATGATGCGTCCTGGGTGATTTGCTTTTGGGCCTTTGTTTGTGAACTCCATGCTTCTTCTGAGGTGAAGAATGCTTCTTTGTTACTTTATTTTTTAGTTTTTTATTTATATTTTAATGTGGCTTTATTCTGTTTTTTATACATTTTTTTTGTATATCTTCTTTTGGCTGCCTCCTAGAGCAGAGTTTGTTTTTGATATTTTTTTTATAGTTATATTGTTGTCTAAAGTAGATTTTTTTTAGTTGGTGAATACCTTCTGTGGGCCAAAACTAAAGTGTAAAGAACTTTTGAGGACTTTTGGTTTAATGTTCTTGGAAAGAAAAGCTATACGTTCCTGATGAAATTTTACGTCACAATAAAATGCAGGTAATTTTAAAGAAAATATTTTTAGTACTACTGAATAAGTCGTTATTAATAAATTATGTCGCACGTGGTGGGTGGGGGGTTTTGATGTAGGGGGGGGGGTCAAAAATCTCCAAAAATATGCTTATGTAAAACTTGAATGGCCCTTTATTAAAAAATATATTAATTGTAAATGTAACGTCGTGAGTCACTCCGTTTTTTTTCATCTTTTAAAAAAATCTTCATTTCTTCGTTTCAAACGAAGAGCATGAATTTGACTTTTTCTTGAAAAGGGAGGAACAGCATCTTCTTTCGAGTTTTCCCAGAGTTCAATTACATTTGAAAAAACAAGACTTTTATCGTTAACAGATGTCTTGCCAACGACTCGATTTTCTAAACAGTCCCTAAAAACTCTAAAATTAGGGGTCGCGCTGAGCAAACTCTACTATAGGCGATGCTGACCCTCACTTTGGACAAGTGTGCACATCCGTCCTTGAGTGCAGGCCCACACTGTAAATTCGTCACACCATCCCCGTTTCCCTAAAAAAGTCTGTTTCTTCCAAATCTCGAAACTGGACTAGTAATCTAATTTATTACTTCCAATGTTTCAGTAAAGTAAAAATTCCAAGAAAAAGATGATAATGTATAAAACAGACATCCGTCGAAATGACCCCATGTATAAGTAAAAAATAGTTACGATTTTAACAAAAAAAAAAAAATATTTACAGAATATTCTAATTGAATACTTAAGGGGAGGGACCGGTGAAATTTTAGCTTATGGAAATTCACGATGTTCAGGGTTACCAATTTTCTTTCTTGTGTAATTTTAGACCTAAAATTATGGGATAATGTCAAAAATATAAAAATAAATTTTTTGCGGAGTTTAAGATACATCTTCTGGAAAAAATGCAAATTTTGAAAATTAAACCTCTTCCACAATTTTCATTTTTTTCCATCGCTAATTTTTTTGTGGCCTTTTTAAATGTTTTTCTACAATCTCTCGTATGGATTTTAAAATATTTTAATTTTTCAAAAAAATAAAAAATCGTAAAATACTAAAATGGTCAAAAATGCTAGAAAAAAATTTTTTTACACCTTTTGATTGTATATCTATATTCTAGATCCAAAATAAAGTAAGAAAAAAAATTGGCACCCCTGAGCATAGGCTAAATTTTTTTGGTCTCTCATCTTAAATATTGAACTCCGTCTACAATTTTCATTATTTTTTATCGCCAATTTTTTTTCACGCGATTTTAATGAATCTTTACAATCAAGCGTATGGATTTTGCAAAATTTCTATTTTTTGAAAAAATAAAAATTCGAAAATAGTCAAAAAAATATTGTTTTTTAATTTTTATGTAATACCATAATTCTACATCTAAAATTATGTAAGAAAAAAAATTGACACCTCTGAGCATCAAAAATTTTGATGGGCTAAAATTTTACCGGTCCCTTCCCTTAAAATGCATAAAAATTCCTTACAATTTGTGTGTGTATGTGCATACGCGCTCGCGTGCGCGCGCGCGTGTGTGTGTGTGTGTGTGTGTGTGAGCACAATAGCATTTAAAAATAATAATAATTAAAAATAATTATAAATCGCTTTAAATTAATTAGCTAAATGATGTAAATTATAACTACTTAATATTTTCAATTAGACTTTTAAAGATTTAAGGTTATGTACTAAAAATACGCGAAAAACAAAAGAAAAGGGTTATGTCAATTGATTAAGATCAATTCTAAGATTAATAGTACTAAATTTGAATTCATATAAGAATTGTTAATCAACTTTTATAAAATAAATGTATCTCGAGGTAACATAACCTCAAAAATGTAAAAATTAAGAAAATAAAAAAAACGTAATTAAAAACATTCTCAAAATTAACAGAATAAGTCCAACTTCAATTTTAAGGTTAAACAAATACGTCAATCAATCAATAATGAAATTTTCACTCAAACATAACCTTAAAATTCAGAAATTATGAAAAATAAATTAAATAATAACATTTCAGTATCAATGGATTTAGTTTAAATTTATTCTTTATTGAATGATTGTACGTTGAATATTATACTGAATATGTTAGTCAAATTAATTATTCATTAATTAAAAGTTATTATAACATAACCTAAAAATTGAAAAACATGAAGACATAAAATTTATTGAATGTACATTAGGGCGGTCCTTAAAATGGAAAGTTGCGAATTTGAAAGGTCTCACCCCCTGATTTTGTTACTTATCGAAAAATAAGAGATACGTATTTCTTTATTTTTTTTTATTTTAATATTTGATGGTGCCTCATCGACCTTGAAATTTCCCATGCATTTTGCATGGGGAAAAAACTTTTTTTCGTAGATTTGCAATAAAATCATAAAAAATCAACATTTTTTAACCGGATTACTCTATTTCTCTTGGGAAATGTTCAAACAATGACATCCAATAATTTATTTAAGAATTTTTTATTATTAACTATTTTTTACAGGGTCGTGAAAAAACCCCATAAATTGCAAAATTATGGAAAATCGTTAAAAAATATTTATTACTATTATTTCTGGTATTTATTGCTAAAATTTTTATTTACAACTAAAACAAATATTATTAATAATATTTTCAGGTAATTCGCAATTTGTTTAAACAATTTGTTGTTGTTATTGTTAAATTATTTTTAAATACATGTAGAAAAGTATGGTTTTTTGTATTATTTTACAATTGACTTTGACATTAATCATACAAAATAATGATTAATTGTTAAAAATTATAAAAATAATTGTTTAAACAATTTATTGTTGCTATTTGAAAAATAATCTTTAAATATATCTACGGAGTTGCAGTTTTTTCTTAATTTTGCAAGTAGTTGTGCTGTAAGGGACTGTAAAAAAGAATTAAATATGAAATATAATTTTCAACAATTGTTTAAACAATTAATTGTTGCTATTTGGAAGTTTGTCTTTGAATGTATTTACAAACTTGCAGTTTTTCCTTAATTTTTTAAGTAGTCCTACTGTAAGGAACTGTTAACGAGTATTAAATATAAAACATAATTTTAACAATTGTTTAAACAAATTATTGTTGCTATTTAGAAATTTGTCTTTAAATACATCCACAATCTCTCAGGTTTTCCTTTATTTTTCAAATAGCCCTGCGTATATTTGACTCGGGGTGATCCATATATTTTAGAAAGTTTGAAAAACATTAAGTTTATAGAATTATTATAAATAAGATTAACTATGAAATATAATGTTAATAATCATTTGAAGATTTTATTTGGTTTACAAATTTACTAGTGTTGATGTTTGTTAAGAGCTATTAAGTGTCTTATAATGTTATAAGACATACGCGTGTTTTTTCGCGCTATGACAAGTTTATACGCGTTACGCATGTATGACCGCGTCTGTACAATGGTTCATATATTTTGCAAAGTTTGAAAAAGATTAAGATTATAGAGTGATTATAAATAAGACTAACTATCAAATATAATTTTAATATTCAGTTGAAGATTTTATTTGGTTTACAAATTTACTAGTTTTGATGTTTGTCAAGAGATATTAAGTGTTTTATAATGTTATAAGAAATAAGCGCGTTTTTTTGCGCTATGACAAGTTTATACGCGTTACGCATGTATGACCGCGTCTCTACAATGGTGCATATATTTTACAAAGTTTGAAAAAGATTAAGATTATAGAGTGATTATTAATTAAAACTAACTATCAAATATAATTTTAATAATTATTTAAAGATTTAACATCGTTTAATAATTTACAACTTTTGAAGGTGGCTAAAAATGTTAAGTGTCTTTGTGTAATGGTGTATAATATACAACTTCAAAAGTGGTAAATTATTAAACGAAGTTAAATCTTTAAATAATTATTAAAATTATATTTGATAGTTAGTTTTAATTAATAATCACTCTATAATCTTAATCTTTTTCAAACTTTGTAAAATATATGCACCATTGTAGAGACGCGGTCATACATGCGTAACGCGTATAAACTTGTCATAGCGCGAAAAAACGCGCTAATTTCTTATAACATTATAAAACACTTAATATCTCTTGACAAACATCAAAACTAGTAAATTTGTAAACCAAATAAAATCTTCAACTGAATATTAAAATTATATTTGATAGTTAGTCTTATTTATAATCACTCTATAATCTTAATCTTTTTCAAACTTTGCAAAATATATGAACCATTGTACAGACGCGGTCATACATGCGTAACGCGTATAAACTTGTCATAGCGCGAAAAAACACGCGTATGTCTTATAACATTATAAGACACTTAATAGCTCTTAACAAACATCAACACTAGTAAATTTGTAAACCAAATAAAATCTTCAAATGATTATTAACATTATATTTCATAGTTAATCTTATTTATAATAATTCTATAAACTTAATGTTTTTCAAACTTTCTAAAATATATGGATCACCCCGAGTCAAATATACGCAGGGCTACTTGAAAAATAAAGGAAAACCTGCCAGATTGTGGATGTATTTAAAGACAAATTTCCAAATAGCAACAATAATTTGTTTAAACAATTGTTGAAATTATGTTTTATATTTAATATTCGTTAACAGTTCCTTACAGTAGGACTACTTAAAAAATTAAGGAAAAACTGCAAGTTTGTAAATACATTCAAAGACAAACTTCCAAATAGCAACAATTAATTGTTTAAACAATTGTTGAAAATTATGTTTCATATTTAATTCTTTTTTACAGTCCCTTACAGCACAACTACTTGCAAAATTAAGAAAAAACTGCAACTCCGTAGATATATTTAAAGATTATTTTTCAAATAGCAACAATAAATTGTTTAAACAATTATTTTTATAATTTTTAACAATTTATCATTATTTTGTATGATTAATGTCAAAGTCAATTGTAAAATAATACAAAAAACCATACTTTTCTACATGTATTTAAAAATAATTTAACAATAACAACAACAAATTGTTTAAACAAATTGCGAATTACCTGAAAATATTATTAATAATATTTGTTTTAGTTGTAAATAAAAATTTTAGCAATAAATACCAGAAATAATAGTAATAAATATTTTTTAACGATTTTTCCATAATTTTGCAATTTATGGGGTTTTTTCACGACCCTGTAAAAAATAGTTAATAATAAAAAATTCTTAAATAAATTATTGGATGTCATTGTTTGAACATTTTCCAAGAGAAATAGAGTAATCCGGTTAAAAAATGTTGATTTTTCATGATTTTATTGCAAATCTACGAAAAAATGTTTTTTCCCCATGCAAAATGCATGGGAAATTTCAAGGTCGATGAGGCACCATCAAATATTAAAATAAAAAAAAATAAAAAAATACGTATCTCTTATTTTTCGATAAGTAACAAAATCAGTGGGTGAGACCTTTCAAATTCGCAACTTTCCATTTTAAGGACCACCCTAATGTACATATAAAATTTGATAGTTCTCATTTGAATTCAGTTAAATCGAAAGAACTAAAACGAGTACTCGACATTCACTCTATGAGAAACATAACCTAGAAATGGAAAATCTAGGAAAATTAAATATTGCATTATTCAATATACATTAATATTTTTCTTTTAAAACTAGAACTACAAAAGTGCGCGCTATGCGCGCCAAAGTGAGTGACACAGATCTAAAAGATGACAATGATAAAGAAATTTATAAAAAAATATTTAACGATTTATCCAATATAACTTTTCCAATGTAAAGTCCCAAGGCATGTTTAGTAATTAAGATAAAATTTAACTGAATGATGATGATGATGATGATGTGACGATAAAAAATTAAGATAAAAACTTGAAATTAAAAAATGAGTGAAGCTTCTAAAAAGCGAATTGAAAAGAATATATTAACAACTGAAGGGTGCGCTAAAACAAAGCTGTAACCGCCAGGACGACACACAGTGCGTAAAAAGTGATTACGTTTGGACAAAAATCTGCCTACTCCTCAATTTTCAACCGATTCAAAAGTTTTTTTTTAAATACTCAGGAAGGTTGGCACTACCAGCCATTACTGCCTAAAAATATTAATGATTAATATCAACCTCAAAAAGTTGCCTTAAATTTGAAATTTCTATTTATATCTCATCAAAATATATGATGTTAATGACTGATTTTTATAATAAATAAGTACTTACAATTCTTTTAACGTCATTGTGAATAAATCTTACGTCATATTATCAAAATGTAAAACAGCAAAATCAATACTTCCGGTTCGGTGAAAAATTTTAAATTAAATAAGAAATTTTTATAAAACCTTTTTTTTGGTAATACCAATGTTTAATATACTAATTATCAATATTCAGCCTGTAAGATTGTGTCAAGAAACACAAAAATTACTTATTTTTTTAAATAGTATTTCTGTAAATTCTGTTTTTGAGTATAGACTGCAAATGTGCTTCAGATGATTACTAAAATTTTAATTTTTGGAATTAATATGACCAACATTTTTTTAGGTTAATATTAATTTTTACCATTTTTAGGCAGAGGTGTCTAGTAGTGCTAACCTTCCTGAGTATTTTAAAAAAAAATCTTTTAAATCGGTTGAAATTTGAGGAGTAGGCAGATTTTTGTCCAAAAGTAATTACTTTTATACCACTGTGCGACACTCAAACTTTTAGAGCTAATTATTTTGCAATAAATGTCGTTGTATTGTTAATTAAGAGTCTTAATCATTATTATAAGAGATATTAAAATAATAATTTCATGTAGTCAACCGAACAAAAAACAAAAAAACTCATGAAAAAACGTCAAATAGGGTGCAAAAGTAACCTAAAAGAAATTGACGGTTACAGCTTTGTTATAGCGCACCCTTCAACAATCTTTTACATTAGAAATTGATTGTATTAGTTCATTAGTAAAAAAAAACAAATTGTCCGTATTTTTGAAGATTCGTTTAACATCTATGGCTTTTTTTATAATCCTACAAAAAATCATACAAAAGAGAAGGTATTAAGACATAAAGAAAATGGAATATCGAAATAATTGAAATGCCATTATTCAACACAATTAATACACTCAATGCACCCCAATATACACTATAAAGACAGGTGTCTTAAGGGTGTCTTTTTTTAAAACAAAAGATATTTAGAAAGTGTCTTACATTAATTTCAAATTATTTCATTGCTTAATAATTATGAAAGACGCACCCTCATTGGTTAAAATTAAGACACCCAAAAATGTCTTAGAAATGACCATATAAATGTCTTAAAATAAGACACCTGCTTTACAGTGTAACACTATCAGTAGGGTCCTTTGAAATAGAAGCAGTGTTAATCTTAATATTTTCATTTGTTTTATTGTTTTATTCATAATTTTTTTTAAAATGCTCCTTTCATCAAAAATTAAAGATATCAAAATTTTTGTTTATAAATAGTATGGCATACGACAAGCAGTCACGCATTTTAAATAGTGGTAATTAAAATTCAATCATAAAAAAACTAATTTTTTATCATTATACCGAGAATTCTTATATACGAATCATGTCTAGTGGCACATTAAAGTAGATAAAAGAAACCTACAAAACAGCATTGACATAGCTCTTTACAAATACTATATTTTAAAAAAAAGTAGGTACTCCATGTTACCCAGCTACCCCATCTTACCCCACCTTTTCCTAATTATAAAACAATTATTTAAGATTGTTGCTTTTAATAGGATTGAAATAAATTGTAAGAAATATAAATTTTAATTGTTTCGTTATCTTTCAAATTTTTATGCCATTCTTCAATTTTTATTTCCATTTTTCAGTTTTCAATTTTATTCTTCTATATTTATTCATTTTCGGCTTTTTTCAATTACTTTTCTCCAGTTTTCAAGTATATTTTAGAAATTTCAATTCCATTCTTCCATTTCTACACTGAGAAAACTGAATGTTCTAAATTAGATGTTTTAGAAAAGAAAGTAACCCTTAATATCTAAATATTAAAGTTTAACATCTAAGATATTAAATTTTGACATGTTCATATTAAAGCTTAACATCTAGATGTTAACCTTCAACATCTAGATAACTGTCCCTATGTCAAATGATAAATATGTTAAGCGTTAACTTACAGATGTTAAGGGTTTACATCCATTTTTCTCAGTGTAATTAGTTTTTTCAATTTTAATTATTTTTTTCGATTTTTAATCCAGTTCTTAAATGTGCAATTATTTCCAACAATTATTCCATTAATTTTATTTATTTATTTATTTTCAAGTTAACGGTCTTAAAAAAGAAATAACAATGCCCTTTAGTACATAAAGTACTGTAATAAGAATTGTATGTAATATAAAAGTAAACAAAAATTGCGTAAATATTTAATTAATTAAGTTATTTAATTAAATAAATAATTTTTTAATTTTTCAATTTTCAATTATTTCTATTAAATTTATTACTTTCTGATAATTTTTTTACCTATTTTTTTCAGTTGTCTATTAATTTAGTTATTTTTCGAATTTTGTTTTTAATTCACTGTTATTTTTGTTATTTTTCACATATTTTCATTAACTTTTTAATTATTCTCGTCATTTTTCAACTATTTCTTCCAATTATTTATTAATTATTTTCCGCAATTTTCAATTATTTTCTAGAATTTTATAATTATTCTTTGTTCGGTTGCGTATTAATCTAGACATTTGTTTAGAACTTTGTTTTCTATTGTGGAATATTAACGTCATTTCGTAATTTTTGTTTCAGTTATCCGTTTTTTATTGAAATGTAAAAAAATTATTTAAAAAATTAATTAAGAAAATTGATAGTTAGGTATCTAAAACTTACCTATTAAAGAAAAATACACTTTCAACTCAAAATTCTATACTGACATCGCCAGGCCTTAAACTATCTTTAAGCTGCTATTCTCTTTCTCTATCTCTCTCACTCTGTCTCTGTTCTTCCTCTCTCTCACTACGTTACAAACGGACAAACTTTATCTACTATCTTTCTTCCTCAAGCTACCTAATATAATCTTTCTCACTCTTTCTCCGACCAGCGTTACATTCCAAAGGCTACCAGATTTCTTATATAGGATAATGAAAAATAATTAATATTTTGGCAAAATCAAACCTATATTCATCAGAAATTGTTAAAATACTAATATTATAAACAAATTTGAATTTAAGAATTGTATTACTTATATTTTCAACATTATTTATTGTTAACATGCAGTTTTACATTTCAAATTATGTAAGAAATCATTCTTGAAGTATTTGTAACTGGGATCCTTGGAAGTGGTACAGAGGGCAGCATCAACAAGAACTACTGTGCTTTAGGGCGGATTTCCTCCACCCACTCACTTTTGAGACACATTTCAGGACCAAATCAAAATTAGGAAAATGGTTGACTTCTTAGCTTTTCTAATGCATTCTCTACTCCCACGCAAGCATGCAAGTCCCACTAGCCACCCCTCATCATCAGTTTTCTCTCTTTTCGCCGTTCTTCTTCTTCGTTCTTTCTCTACCCTAAAAGCACGCCTACACCCTGACGCGTTTAGGGCCTTTTTCATTGGTGTTTTCTAAGTCTCCACTAGCTTCTCCCTTTTTTATCTTCCCACTTTTTCTTCTCTGAGAAGCTAAGGGAAGGAAATGCATGAAATGTTAAAACACTCTCCGAAAAACTTCCATCGAGAATGGAGTGTCAGAAAACTCTCATCAAGAATGGAGAGTCGGAAGTCAAAATCAAATCATTTTTCTTTTTAATACTCAATTAACTCAAAACAATAAGAAAAAAGTATACATTAAAAAAAACTATTTAAAGATTTTTAACTTCGGAATGAGAAAATCGCAACAAGGATTATTTGTGTTAGAAAAGCATTTGACGTTGAAATATATATTTAATTGAGTTTATCAGTAATTTTTAACTGTACGAAAATTTTCTCCTTGAATTCTTGGATGCCTGTGCCATTTTCCAAGGATCTGGATTCTCTTTTATACATCATAAGTGTCACATACGACCAAACAAAGTAAGTTGAATAAAGTTGAAATCAAAATAAATTTAAACTTTTTCTACTTTCACTTCTTTCCTTTCCAAATTAATTTTTGACTTTTTCAGGTTTAGCTTCCCAACTCCGGTAACGATTAGGTTCTGGATGGCTGGAGTTGGTCCTTTAGTATTGTTATTTGGTAGAGTACTTTTTTTTATTGCAGGGTTCCCCTATTATTATACAGAGTGGCCCCACCTTTTTTTATTTTTGAGTTTAGGAAAAACCCTTGATTAGAAAATTGAGAAAATATAAATGTTATAATTCCGAAAAAAAACACTAGAATTACCCGAACAGAACGATTTCCCGAGCTATTGCGATTAATTTCGTAGGCTTAAATAAATATTAAAATTTAAATAAAAATATAAAGTTATTGTCTTTCCGACGTGACATAAATTTGAAAGTCATTCAGTTATGCACATTCGTTTGCTTTGTACGAAATTGTTTTTCTTTGATGAAGGAAAATGCCAATGTTTAAAATCATAACGTACTAAATTTTTTAAAGGCAACTTTATCACTTACAATTTTTAAGTGAATGTACATTGTGATGCGAATAGTATAATACAATTGATGAGGACGACAACAGTTAAAAAAAATTCAGAAGTCTCAAAATGTCTTATCAAGTGGAGAAATAACTGGCACTGCAGCAGAAAATTATGATTAAAGGAAGTCGAAGTCTTATTGAAAAAATAAGTTCTGTAATTTTTATCACGATTGTATATAATTATAAATTAACGAAATCATTTAGTTATTATCATGTAGTTTCTACGATTGGTATATGAACTAGAATGTATGTTACAGAAATATAACACAGCCCCACAAAAAAAAAAGTGTCATGTACTTTTGACCGGAATACCTTAGCCCTATGTATTTTGACGCGCTGAACACGAATCCGAAGTCCATTTCGCTCCATTACGTCAGGATTTTTTTCTAACCTCAAAATCAATAAAATGACACTTTTTGTTCATTAGCATGTGAACCCGACTTAACATTAATACATGCCTTGAGCGAATAGAAAGCTTGGATTGTGACCTTTAAATCGCTTTTTTAAAAATTGTTCTACGATGATTTTTAACGAAGTTATGATGTTTTATTTAAAATATAAATTTTTTCCAAATGTAAATAACACTTCAATTATTGATGTGGTATGGTGTAATGGAAAAAAATAATTTTAAATAAAACATCATAACTTCGTTAAAAATCATCGTAGAACAATTTTTAAAAAATCGTTTTAAAGGTCACAATCCAAGCTTTCTATTCGCCCTAGGCATGTATTAATGTTAAGTCGGGTTCACATGCTAATGAACAAAAAGTGTCATTTTATTGATTTTGAGGTTAGGAAAAAATCCTGACGTGATGGAGCAAAACTGACTTCGGATTCGTGTTCAGCGCGTCAAAATACATAGGGCTAGGGTATTCCGGTCAAAAGTACATGACACTTTTTTTTTTTTGTGGGGCTGTGTAATCTATTTACAAAATTCCTTCACCCTTAAAATCCCATCTGACTTTTAAATGTGTTTTATTAAAATAATTGTTTATTTATTGTGCCGCAAGTTAATAAGATTATCAAAGATTTTTCCCCCTACATTTAGAAAAAATGCTATTGATTCTATACGCCGCATATTCATATACGTTTAAAGCAAATGTTATTCTTGTAATATAATGTTTAGCTCATTTGATATGGCATTGCTGTTAAAACAAAAACTGGCCTATAAAATAGACTAAATATCTTACCAAGTAAATAGCATATACTTTTGAACGTTTGTAAATATGCGGCGTATCGAATTAATAGCATTTTTTCTCAGTGCAATTTATAAGAAAAGAGAAGAAAGTCGAAAACAGAACTTAGTTCATTAACTGTGAAAAATTAATTCACCAAATTTTACATAGCGGTTCAAAAATAGTGAATACACAGCCGTTTACGGAACTAAGTTCTGTAAAACATTGAAAATTAGTGTATAATTGTTCAACAGGTTCCAACTATTGACGAGATTAATAAAGTAAGTGGTTTTTGTTTTGCTTTCTATTAAAATTATTATTAAGGTATTTTTGTCTTATCTAATCTTACATTTTATAAAATTTTCTCAATTTTTTCAGTTTTTTATATTTTTTTAATAATGTTAAAGATTTCTGTTTGCAAATTCAAAATTTCTCCCATTTAAAGTTAAATTAATTAAAATAATTGAAATCAATAATGTATGCATGTCAGTTTAATCTATTTAAGTATTTTGAGATTTAATTGAAGCATTTTATTAGTTTTAAAACTTCAAGACTTTAACTTATTTTTCTTAAATTATTAGGTACATTATTCATTATAAATCGAAATCCTCTTTTATCTGTATATTGACTAAAAATTCCAGAAATTTACTTTTTTAATAAATTTTAAAAACAGAAGAATTATTTTCTTCGATTTTGTAGAACTTGTTTTTTTACACATAAACTAGAAGCTCTATTTAAGAGGCTGTTCCGGGGAGGTTTCTCATCGACGGAGTAGGTCCTTCGAGTGTAAAGAACGTGTTTGACTGATATCTCACAGCTCTCACTATGACCTCTATTTTACAACTTACCAACAAACTGTCACGAACATTGTGGCAAATAAATTAAACAGAAACAAGCAGTACCCGGAAAAAAATATTCATGAATAAGTACGGAATTTATTCATAAGTTTAGGGCAATAGAGAAAATTTGACGATTTTTGATGAGCTTTTATTAACAATTAACGAAAATTCAAAAGAAATCCCAGAACAGTAATGTAAAAACTAAAATATGATTCCGCACTTTATATTTCAGTAAGTTCTACTGAACTGGTTCCTGACTTTTATACATTAGGAGGTGTGGCCTCACGCCCACTGTCTTGTAGCGCACTGCAAGCCGTTGCTTGTTTATAACGTATATGTAAAGACTTGTAACTGCGTTAGTGGCCTAGTGGATAAAGCGGGCGGCTTTAGAGTGAGAGGTCGCGAGTTCGAGTCTTCCAGCTTCGGATTTCTCTGTTTCAGATTTTAAAATATTTTATTTAAATCGCTAATCTACAGGTAAATGGTATGTTTAAAATAAGATCGAATATAGTCAAAATATAAATTTAATTTTTCATCTAATCTTTAAGAATTTTTCAAGAACTAGTTCATTATTTACCTAAAGTATTTAGGTTTGAAATAGTACTAAACTTTCTTCCTTGCCCCAAACTCAAGTACAAAGTTCTTGAATATTCAAGAAATTATTTTTTTCCGTGCATGTAACATTAAGTGAATATCAAAGTGATATCATATTGTAATAATACGGGGTAATATTACAGTGACATTGGCATGATATTAAAATGTCCGCCTCAAGGTGATATTGCAGGTAATATTACAGAGATATTGATGTAATATTACAGTGATATTGAGGTAATATTACAAAATTATTTCACATTAAATATAATATATAAAAAAATGTAGGCTCGCACGGGGTAAAATCCTGTCTAAGTGAACAAAGGTGTACGCCTTGTACCTCTCGGTCATCCAGCTGTTGGAATGAAATTCAGAAAATGTTCTTCATATTTTATCAAAGGGTTTTTGAGGTAATACATGAAGAACACTTTCTAAAATATATTCCAAGAGCTGGATGACCAAAAGGTCCAAGGAGTACACCTTCATTCACTTAGAAGGGGTTCGAAACCCGTGTGAGTCTAAATTTTTTTGAATTTTATATTTAATGTAAAATGATTTTGTAATATTACCTCAATATCACCATGAGGCGGACTTTTCAATATCACGTTAATATCACTGTAATATTACAATATGATGTCACTGTGATATTCACACAAAATTACGTGCTGCTTGGGAATAATTTTTAGAGCACCCGCATATCAGCAACAAAATAATAAGGTCGATCTCACCAGCATAATTATGGCAGTGCGTCGAGTGGATTTGAAGTTTTAAGTGAGTATTTGTTTAAAAAATTGCAAATGAAACGCAGACATCAACTGCTTTTCATCATCCCTTGTTTTTCATTGCACCAACTGACCCTATGTTTTTCAAGCTTTTTCTTTGAATTTTAAGCAGTTAAAGTTTCGTAATAAAAATTTATCTGTTGAAATATCTTAATTCCTCTCAAAATTGCCTAATTTAATTTTCTTATTTAATATAATATTTTGCAAATTTTTCAAAATTGTTTTAGATTTAGCTATTTAAAAGAGACGTGTAAAGAAAATTTATAATTCAAGTTTTAAATTGTTTCAATGGAGGATTTAAAATTTCTTAAACGGAATGCAAACTTATTGTAAAATTTAAACATTCACACTTTCTTTATATGTAATATTGTTAGTGTAAAAATTTCCAATTTGTATTGTAAATGTTTTTTTCTTGTTTTAATTTTATATTATACGAAATTATTTTGACATTTTTATTTTCTATTATACTTAAAAAAATGTAATAAAAGATTTTTGTTGCAACATTAAATTGTTCTCATTTAAAGTTAAATTACTTTAAGTAAATTACAGTAATTAAGAGTAGGTGGGTTCAAAAATGTTTTAAAATCAAATTCTGTAATAACAAATTAAATAAACTGAAAGTTATCTGATCGTTCAAATGCGCGAAATTATTATTTTAACAGTTTCGAAATTTCAATTCACCCTAGAATAATGTGACGTCAGAAAGACTATGACTACTATATAAAAATTTTAATTTATTTAAAGTTTATTCGGGCCTACAAAATTAATTGCAATAACCCAGGAAATATATCCAAAGAAAATCTATCAACGTAATTTCAATTTTTAAAGGTTTTAATAGAATTTCGCGTCGCCGAAAATAAAATAAAGAAAATAAATTAGTTAGTCTTTTGGGTTCACTCTCATAAATTGTGGAACCCTAAACAAAAATTCTAAACTAACCTTTTGTTTTAAAGAAGAGAAAAAGGGAAAACAAAAACTAAAATAATTTTAAGGATTTAGAATGGAAATAAAGAAAATATGAGATTCAGGTCGCAAAGGATTTTCACCCGACCTCAGTAATCTCAAAACAAAAATATTTTTAGGAAGCATTAAATAAAACAATTAAAGCTAGTTATAATTATTATTTTGTTTATTAAACTTACTTTTGAATTACTGGAATTTGAATGAACAAAGAGAAGTTCAGAAAACTCGAGAGTAGGCTGGAGTAGAATTGGTCGTGGTCCGGTACTGGTCCTATACTGGCTGGCGCGTAGAGATGTCGGAAAATAACAACAGGATGGCAAAAGTAGAAACAGCAGCAACTCGAATGTCAAAACACCGAAAAATTTTAGGTTTTAGTTCCAAATTAAGAGTTATTCGGAACTGTCACAACACTGGTTGAAATTGGCATAGATTTACCACAACACTGTAAATTGTTCACTTAATTCAAAAAGTCCAATTAATAATTGGGTCCGAAAATGATGAAATTGTATGAGTAACGAAATTAAATGATTCAAGAATTTGAGATTTTGTATTGAACTTGGAAGAAATTGTAAGACATATTGAAATTGGTAAATTGTATCCACCGAATGAGTAAAACTTGAGTGAACTTTTGAGAACTTAGAAAATCGAGAATTAGGAAAGTTGTGTGTAAGATTGTGTCAACCGAGTGAGTTTAAAATTAGAAAAACTAGAGAGTAAAAATACAGGGTGCATCGATATTTATGCATTTTCTCCCCTTAATTTTAAAAGCGGAGAAGAAGGAGACAGAGATTTGAAAATTGCCAATGAAAAGGGCCTGACGTATATTTGTCAAAAAGAAAGGAGAAGAAAATCCTCCTTGCAGGGCGGAGAAAATGCGAGGGAGTCGAGAAAGAAGACAGAAGAGTGAGGGAGATAGAGATGAAGATAGAATAGGGGTGGCAACAAGTGGGTCTTGTGACAGTGCGTGGGAGGTCTAAGGCCCGGCTAAGATGGTGTGCAATGCATTAGGGAAGCAAAGGATCTTCCATTTTCCTAATGCTGATTTGGTCCTGGAAAAGTGTCGTGCTGATGAGTGGGTGGAGGGAAAATACGCCCAAAGTTGAGTTGATCTGATGCGTGCTGCCCTCTATACCACTCTCGAGCTTTCCTGTTACAATTCTCAACAGAGGATTTACATAAAATAGGATAATATTAGCTAATTTCAATATAACAATTAATCATAATACTCCTTTGTTTATAAAAACTATAGTAATAACAATAATGATATTAGTAATTAGTCCTAATTACATTTTTCTTCATTTTCACTTAAATAATTAGTGTATCATAATAACGAGAGAATTGCACATTAATTAAATTGATTTTTAATTACTTTGTTTATCAAATTTTATTATTAACGTTTTTGAGGTTATGTTTCCTATGAGATTCATCAAGATTTTAATTAAGTTGAACTTTTTCATTATTGCATTTAATTTAGAAACAAGTTCAATTAATTTGCATATTCCCTTTTATTATTTTTGATACATTTTCTTACATAACCTTAAAATAATAGGAAAATGATAAAATACAGTATTTCTATTATAAAGGGTTATTCAAGAGGTTCTATCTATTCCTTATTTCAATAATTATTTACTTTCATGCATACACACAGACACATACATGTTCAAACTCTAGATTTTCCATTTTTAGGTTATGTTTCTTATAGAGTGAATTATCGAATAATTGTTTTATTTCTATTGATTTAAATGTATTCAAATTTGGTGATATTAATTACAAATATTGATTTTAATTGATCCACATAATTCTAATTCTCTCATTTTCGTATATTTTCACACATAACCTTAAATCTTTCAAAGTTTAATAGAAACTATTGAGTAGTTTTAGTTAACATCATTTAGCTATTTAAATTAAAGTGATTTTACAATTATTTTTATTTATTATTATTTTGGAAATCTATTGTGCTCACACACACACACACACACACACACACAACCACACACCCTTTCTGTGGTTCAATATACAAGAGTTTAAAAAGGGTTAGAAGGAATTTTTATGTATTTGAGAATATTCAATAATGTATCTTTTTGTATGTTAAAACCGTAACCAACTTATACTTATGCGTAGGGTCATCTCGACGGATGTCTGTTTTACACATTGATATCGTTTCCTTTAAAGTTTAATGTAACTTGAACATGGGAAGTAATAAATTAGGTTACTAGTCTAGCTTTTGAGACTCGAAAGAAGCAGATTTTCTAGGGAAATGGCGATGCTGTGACGAATTAGCAGTGTGGGCCTGCATTCAAGGGCGGAAATGATCACTTATGGAATGCGAGGGCCAGCATCGTCTATGGTTGAGTTTGTCTCAGCGCGACCCCTAATCTCCAAGTTTTTAGTAGATTTTTAGAAAACAGAGTCCATGGCAAGACATCTGTTAAAGATAAAGTCTTGTTTTCCAAATGTACCCTAAGTCTGGAGAAACTCAACGACGTTGCTGGACCTCCCTTTTCAAGAGAAAGTCAAATTCATGTTTTTCGTTTTAGTCGTGGGAATCGAAGATTTTAGAAGATGAAAGAAAAAAACGGAGTGGCTCACGACGTTACAATAATGTTCTAAATAACAAAAAAAATTGGTGTGTATAATTTAAGAATTCAATTAATTTTTTTGTATGTATTTTATTTTGCAGCAGTTATGTTAGGAAGAATTTCAGTGGAAAATAAAATGTCGTTGAAGTGAGCGTTCTGAACATTATAGAGACGTAAAATTAATCAGCAAGTCCAGGGGTAAAGGAAAATTCTGGGAATTTATTAATGAAAGGAAACTTTATAATACTTGTAAAAAATTGATATTACTTTTTCAAAATTTTTAATTTTTCGTCTGATTTATTTTATAATATTAATATAAAAATTACGTACCGTCAAGTGGGACTATTTTGTGCACAAAACAGCTCTTTTCTCACTCTATGCTTTATTAAAATTTAGAATTTAAAAAAATAAAGAATTTGTGTATTTAGTTATGTTGTAGACATCCTTCTAAAGGTGTTCTATGAATTAGCCGACAAGAAAAATATTTTTGTGTAAGTTATTGAAACTCAAAGTTGTGCACAAAATAAACCCTATGTTGGGGCTATTTTGTGCATCAAAGTTTGCTTTTTTATAAAGTTGTGTAAAAAAATTTTTTGAACGTTCTTGCTGTATAAAGTATTATTTCTAGATATTCTAGAGTACAATAAAGAAAAACGAAGACAGAAACATTTCCTTTCTAGGAATTGTTTAACTAATTTGAAAGTAAAACACTAAAATTTCACAAAAAATGTAGATTTACAAAAAAAGTTATTTCTTTAAGAAAATTTTACTTAAAATAACTGTTATTACACTTCTTGAGTTATTTTAAAAGAAAAAGTTTTGAAATTACCTTGAGAAGCATGTAATTATTAATGTTAGTTTTTTGAGGTTTTTAAGGCACCAAAGGTAAAACTGAAATTTTATGCTTATTTCTTGTCTTTTATAACAAAAATAAGACTAAAATGTATAAAAAAAACCGTAAAGTAACTTTTATTAACAACAAAACAAATTATCGAAAAAAACTTGATTTTAAAGAATGCACAAAATAACCCACCAAATCCTGGTTTTTCAGTTTTTTACACTTTTTTCTTAAAATATGCAATAAAAAATTAGCGCATCGCGTATACATCATCACAACTAAATGATTAACAAGCATTATTCATACCCTTAGAAACACTTTTAAACTTCCGGAGATCTGAACAGAATTTTGAGAACTTTGAAATTTTTTAGCTTGATTTTCACGATTTTTTTCTGATTTCTGATAAAGAATTAAGTAAATTTATTTAGTACTCTCTGTAGTCTAGATATCAGAAAATATTGATACCAAGTAGCAAACTTAAGCAACTGAATATACAAATTTTATTCGTTAAAAACCCCGCGTGCACAAAATAGCCCCACTTGACGGTAATCTTTATTCTATTTTATCAACGTTAATTTTCAATACTTTTTTTGTGTAGTAAATGTTTTTAAAAATTAAAAAAATAGATCAGGATGAAGTAGGATTTTTTTAATAGTTGCTTCACTGAGAAAAATCTACTGCTGTATTATAGCATGTAGAGTCCACAAATAAAAGTCACTGTTCCATATATAAATTTAGCATAAAATTGTAATAAATTAAATAACAAATCATATATTTAATGTAAAAAAGTGATAGATGCATAACAAATAAGAGACAGCTGATTTATTTGACCTAACCTCATATTATTATCGCAATAATGACATATAATGAAAGTATATATTCTTATGAAAATTGCTCAAAGGTGGCTTAATATTCAGACCGTGTTTTACAACACAAACTTATATTTACGCTCACACCTCTGTGGCTGCCTGCTAGCTTGCCGGAGTTACCATGGTAAGAGTGAAGAGTTCAGACAATGAAAATTTGAATTGTCTGAACCCTTCACTTCCACGGCAGCCCAGAGCTGTGTGAGTACCTTTACGCATACTATCGATATGTGTGAATCGATATACATAAGAGCAGCTAAGTTCGTGATGCATAAACTCGGCCTGAATATTAGGCCAACTTTGAGTAATTTTTATAATTTATATGGAAAGTATATATTACATTTATAATATTGAAGCAGTTGTGATTTTAATACGAAGTTAATATAAAATTAGTAACGATTATATGGTTTTATTGCAACGAGACTTTTTTTACACTAAGTGCACAGATTTATGCTTAAAATGTAAGAATAGGGTTATGTGATTAAAGTAAAATGCTCCTTCATGGAATAATATAGCAGTAGTTTTTTTTCAGTGTGGATCATGTTAAATATCAGCTAAAGTTATTGAAATATTTTTATATAATCAGTTGGGGTAATGTAAAACCAAAGGTAGTGGAAACTAGTGCGAGTTTGAGCGTAATTAACAAATTTTAAAACAAGGTTATCATCGAAATCTTGTGTATCTTAACAATAAGAAGATTTTAATGCAGGATTAAAAAAATACTGTGTTTATATTAAAAGTTTTACTATGATTGACAGGTTGTCCAGAAACTCGAATGCAGTGTGCATCAGTGTCGATTCTACCTAACCTATTAATGCCACTATTTCAAGAATGTCAAGTGATGATTAAAGAATGGATAGAATACAAATACTGCTTTACAGAACCCACAGTTTAGCAATAAAATAAGGTCGATCTATTCAGCATACTTTCAGCAGCACTATCATTTTTTTAAGTAAGTATAATTGTTTGAAAAATGTCAGGGTGGCGATTAGACCAGAAAATGTCCGAGATTTTAAAATTAACCGGAAATTTTCGTAATTGAACAGAGAATTTATTTAAACGTATTTAAATAAGTTATCATTAAATACCGTGGAACGATGCTATTCTTGTACTCCGGTGGCAATTATGGTACAAGCCGGTTTTTTATTTCTAAAATATGTATGTTGAAATTGATAAATTTTATTTTTATTTGTAAATATAGTCTGATATTTTGAAAAGAAAAGAACAGTATTGTTTCTAATGAATTATTGTCAAAAATCCGGAAAAAATCAGATGTATACATATATGTATATAAATTTTATAAAAATAGTTGGAAGTTCTTGAAAAATCTGCCTGAATCTTAATATTGACAAATTCAATGTAAAAGGGATTAAAGGTACGTGTGAAGAATTTAGTTGGGACTATATTCACGTGATAGGCTAACTTTTTATTAAAAATTTAAGAAAAAAATGATTAAAAACTGAAAATTCAGAACATAGCGGAGTTATTCTGATACAAAACTGTTTTTAACTATTTTATGAAAAAAAAAGTTTCTGTGCTTTGTTTTCATTGCTTTTTTACGTAAATGTTTTACTTTTTGTCAAAAAATTGGAAACAAGTCAAACTTAACAAAGAATTCATCAAAAGCTCCAAAACTTCTTATATTAATATTACGTTATTTACAAGGGTTTTAAGTTCATTTAAATAGTGCTTGACATAAAGAAGCTCAAAAAGTTGTTATGGACCATATTAAATGATTTAATTATTTAAATAAAATAAAATACAAATTTTGAAATATTGCATTATTTAACTTTCTATTTTCATTCATAATTTCTATAATAATAATTACTATTTGGCGATTTTTAAAAAGTTTGTGTCTAGAATATCTAGTAAAAAGTTCCCATATACTTTAATGCAAAAAATAAAAAGTTTAGTTTCTTTTATAAAGAAAAATAATTTTTGTACCATAGTAGTCCCGACTGCGAAATTATTATAATACAAACTTTGAGTTCTTGTAACTTGAAAAAGAAATGTTTTTTTATAGTAAAACTTATAAACTTAAATTTTAACTTAAACTTTCAGAAGGATGTAAATAACGTGACTAGTTTGTTAAAAAAAAATTTGTATAAAATTCTGAATTTTGGTGAAGCATAGAATAAAAAAATGCTGTTTTTGTACCATAATAGCCCCGTTAGACGGTAGTTGTAATTTTTATTTGGCAGAATTTTATTAAATAGTAATTTTTTGTAGACAAATTAGAATCTTTCTGTCAGATCATTGTTCATTTGCAATTTCGGAAAATAAAAAATTTGGTTTTAAAAATTCTATCAAAAATCAATTTTGGTGAATGATAAGTTGATGAAAGGAATATTGTGGGATATTTAATAATTCCACTCAGAATGAAGCTCATCTTTTTGACATAACGACAAACTAAAAATTAGTTTTTAACAGTAAATAAAACAGTAGTTAGTAGGGGCGGATCTACCTTGAAGCACGTGCTTCAGGACCCGGAACCCAAAATTGTCCGGTGCCAGAATTAATAATAATATGAAACATTGAATTTAAAATGATTTGAATTTAATCTAAAAACATTTTGATAGAAAGCAAGTTGAAAACTATATTAAACTAAATTAATTCCAAGCCATTCTTATTTATATAAATCCTAAACATCAATTAACTCAAACTTGAATTTTTTCAAACTTGTAAGTTTCAATTAATCAAAGTTGCAAATATTACATGTATGTAGTAAAATATTAGTTAACAGCAACATTGATGGGAAACTTTACATTGCTGTTAGTCATTCAAAACCATACATTTTTGGAAATGCAAATAATGAAAATTACGAGAATAATTACAAAATGGAAAAGAATATTGTATATGTAGGAAAAATGACGAAAATAATTGAAATTAAAAACAAAATTCAAAAAATGGATATATACAATCGTTAAAACTAATCTAAAAAATTAACCAATATACATTCGATTTGAACTAAAAAATTGAAAAATTAAGAAAATTATAGGAATAATTGCTAAAACCAATTGCAAATTTAACAACTGGATTGAAAATCTAAACGAAAAAATAGAAATTAAAGAAAATAATTGAAAACTTTAGAAAATAATAAAAATTTGGAGAAAATAATAAAAACTTGAAAAAATAAATTCATAATTTAAAAATTAAACTGAAATTAAAAAAAAATTGATAATAATGAAGAAAAATGACAAAACGTGAAAATAATTCACAATTGAAGACAAAATTCGAAAAATGGCTAGATTAATACACAATCACAAAAAAATAATTGAAAAACTCAAAGTTACAAAACTTTAAGAGACTAATCGAAAATTGAAAAAATGTAGGAAATGATTTCAAATCGCGAAAAATAGTTAATAATGAAGAGAAATAATTGAAAAATGAGAATAATTAAAAAAAATTGAAGAAAATATTTACAAAATGACTAGGTTAATAGACTACTGAAAAAAATTGGTAAAATATAGCAAAAACTTTAAATTTAAAGAAAATAATTAAAAATTGAAAAATGAAGAAAATTATAGGAATAATTGTTGTAAATAATTACGCATTGAACGAATGGATTGAAAATCGACAAAAAAAATTAAAATTGAATAAAGCAATTGAAAATTGAAAATTTAAATTCAAATTTAAATAATATAATTAAAAATTGAAAAATGTATTTGAAAAAAGCCGAAATTTATTGAATATAGAAAAACAATTAAAAACTAAAAAATGGAATTGAAATTAAAAGAATTGAAATTTAAGGAAAAAATTGGGCCGTATCATTTCTTATTTATTAAATAATTGATTTTAATACATTAAATTAATATTAAAAGACTTAATTAATCCAGTAAGTTCAATTATTAAATAATTAAAACTTAAAAAACTTTGATTTTAGTAGGAGTAAAATATAACATTCATCTTTGGGAGTACAATATAACAAGTTGCCTGAAAAAATTTGTGTCAAAATGATACAGGCCCAAAAAATTGAGAATTGAAGAAAATAAAAATTTGAATTTAACAAATGTTATTGACAATGAAGAAAAATAATTGGCGAAAGGCGAGGATTTTAAAGTATTAAAGAAAATAATTGACAATTAAAAAAATGACTAGAAGAATGTACAACTGAAAAAAATAATTGAAAACGCTGGAAAATAATTCTATAATTTTAAGAGAATAAATAAAAATTTTCAATATTGAAAGAAATAAATTAAAATTAATGAAAATAATTCAAAAATAACAAGAATAATAGCAAAAGTAATGATAATTTCTGAAAAATGACGAAAATAATTAACAATTGAAAAGAAAATTCGAAAAATGGCTAGATTAATACCCAACTGGAAAAAATAATTTAAAAAATCAAACTATAAATATTGAATTTAAAAAATAATCAAATATTAAAAAAATAAGAAAATTAAAGAAATAATAGTTGAAAATAATTGAACCCACCGCGATCAAAAGGGCTTACGCGTGACTTTCGTTGGCCTCTTGATCGCGGACGGTTCAATTGCTAATTGAAAAACTAAATTAAAAAAAATTTAATCGAACAAAATAATTAAAATTGAGAAAAAATTTTAAAATCGAAGAATGGAAATGAAAATTTTAAAACATAATTAAGAACTGAAGAGAATAATTCAACAATTGTTCTTAAAATTAAAAAAGCATATTAATAGTTGTTGTATTTGTAATTTAAAGAAAATTACAAAATGACGAAAATAATTTAATATTACGGAAAATAATTGAGAAATGCGCAAAATAATTGATAATTGAAAAAAAATCCGGAAACTATCGAGAATTTCTTCTTTTATTTAATTTTTCGTAATTTTGATATTATAATAAATTTTCTCATTTGATCAGAATTTCTTTATTTCTTAGAAATATTGGTTTTTTTTTCTTAAAATTGCTTAACTATTTTTATTTATTTCTTAATTTAAAAAAAATTATTGCTTTTTGCTTGATTTTCAAAACAAGTTTTTAAAGTATTTTTTTATCTTTAGTAATATTTTTCCGTTTTTTTACTGATTATCTTATTTATTTTCTTAATTTAAAAAAACATGTCCGCAAATATTTTAACATTTTGAAAATTATTTTTTCTTCTTTTTTGTAATTTCAATTTTTTTGGTTTAAAAACTTTTACTGTTTATTGCGTAGTATTTTGATTTGAAAGAAGCAACTTAATCAATCTTCCTTAAACTTTCATAACGCATTACTACCATATTTCTTAATTTTCTTTCTTTTACTTTTATTGATTTTTTAAACTTTTTTATTTTTGAAGAATTAATTTATTTTTTGCAGGTTTTTCAATTAGTACATTTTTTACATCTTTTTGCTGTAATTTTCACATTTCCATGTAAATTATTCTTAACTTCCTTATCTGTTCATTCATAATACTGGTTTTAATAAAATTTTGTAATTTTTGTAAGTCATGTAAAATTTCATTTTTTTACACTTTGTTAAGATTCTTTAAAGATTTACTCCCTTGTTTAAATGATTATTTGCTAGACACTCTGATAAGATAAAAATGCAAAAACTTTTGTTTTTTAGGGGGTCCCTGAAACTTTTTTGTTCTTCAGGCCCGTGACAGCCTTGATTCGGCCCTAGTAGTTAACTAGGTGAAAATTATGCATGTTTATGCATGAACATTTAGCTTCCAAATAAGTAAAATAATTTGCTTCCTCATGGAATTCATTTCATAATGTTTATTTACATTTTTTGTTCAAAAGCTAAGTCGACTTTGGTGGTTTGAGCAAACGGCTCATTTGTTATTTAGAACCATTTTATACTTTGAAGTTGTGTCAAGTGGTTGAAAAAAAATTGTTTTGATCAATAAGAATACTGTTAAAAAATAATTAAGAGATCCAACAATCCTATCAAGTAAAACTTTGACATTATTTAAATTCGAGTGAAAAGAAATTCGAAGATTTAATGTCCGACTAAAATCGGATTCAATTAATATGAAATTCGATCAAATAAAAATTGTAATTAATAAGTATTAGAACAATCATAAAATCATAATCGTAAAAAGTATGGCCACCCTAATTGTAAACAGTTCGTAGACATTAACATCTTTTCATTGACTCTTGTTCTTCATTACATCAACTGACCCTAAGTATTTCTAGCTTTTTCTTTTAATTTAAAACTTTTAAACTCCTTTATAAAAATGTATCTTTTAAAATATCTTTATTTTTCTCGATATTGCTTCATTTTTTTTCTTATTAAATTTATTTTTTGGCAAATTAATTTCTTAATTTCTTTTTTAATTTTAACTATTTAAAAAAACAACTAAAAATGTCTATTTCAAGTTAAAAATTGTTTCCATTTAAAGTCCTTTCATTAATTAAAATCAGAAAGAAGATATGAGTTTCAAATTTGTTTAAAACCAAATTTTAGTGATATAAAATTAATAATATTGTATGAGTCTAATTGATTTAAATATTCTTATACCCGATTCATACTTTTGAATTTGTTTGTTCGCTTAAAGATTGTCACTGGCAATTGAAAGAAATGAGCCAGAAGTATAAAATTTTGACACATTGTTCCTCAAATCAATTCAGAAAGCCTTAATTTTTTTCATAATTATTTACCACGTAGTTTTTGTTTAAAAAAGTAAAATAAATGCGCTATTTAACATAGGTTCTTATGGAAACTCACCTAAATCTTAGAAAAAAAGTGTGATGGAAATGAGCTTAAATTCTAAAATTTAGTTTATTATGAAGAAGAAGTCGTCAAATTTCAATTAAACAAGTTTAGAAAAACTGACCATGGATTTATTGAATAAATAATAATTAAAGATGTATTTTTTCAAAAATGAAACTAGGAAAATGAAACTTGAAACTAGCACTTGCGCGGTAACATTACACTTAATTCAAAATGTAGGAATATATAATGCATAAATTTTTCTTTTACATTAAAAAATATTAATTGTTTTTGTTAATAAAACAACTTGTATATCTTTACCTTTATAATGTTAAAGTTACTTTTCTATTTTAATACTGCAAGTCTCTTTGACTTCAAGAATATATTAATCGTTTTTCAGCAAGCTTGAGGAATAAATATTTTACTTTTTTTAGGTTGCAACCCTGCGTATTAATGGAGCTAATAACAGGGACGTAACTACAAATGTCGAGGCCCCCCCCGCAAATTTTTTCAGGAGACCCCCTCCTCTAATATTTTTTAAATAGTGTATATATAATTCCGGTCAATATTTTCTATTTTTAATTATTTTATTTTTAATTTTTTTGCATTAGGGTTATTGGGCTCGAGGCCCCCCAGCAAGCCGAGGCCCCTCGCAATGCGGGGTTTCGCTGTATGGTAGTTACGTCCCTGGCTAATAACATTAGGGGAAAATCCCCTTACCGCGTACTACGCCAGGCACCATGCCAGTGACAATCCTTAATATATTAAAATATTTTTACGCCTTACGAAAGCTTTCTATTGTATTTAAAACTTTCATACTCCTTTAATAAATAATTTCAGGTTGTAAGAAGTATCCAATTTGAGAAATATTTTTTTTTTGCAGAATATGAAAAGAGCAGTCGAGGAGACCGTCGAAGGAATTACACTATGCTACAACAAAAAACTTTTAAAAGTTACTTCTTATCGTACCTAACAGAAGTTAAAGATAATGAAAAATTAAAAAGAATGATATGTACCGAAAATCGTTGATACACCCTTAAAAAACATTTTTAGAGCAAAAAAACTTTTCGTAAAAGCTTTAAGCTTATTATTTCTTATAATGCTGACATTTTTAAACCTGTTGTTAATTTTTTTTTAATTTTGAAGCTGAAGTACTAGAAATCAAAACTTTAAAACAGTGTAAGACCTTTTTTGTTATTCTATAAAAGCATAAACATACAGACAAAAAAAATTTCAAAATTTTGATTTTTTCATTAATTTTTCAAATTTAGGGCTATTTTATATCATTTATCGTATTCAAAATATACTTTTTTTCAGCACAAATCGGAAGCTTGATTAGCACGTAATATTATGTGGACGTCACAGTGACATCAGATTGTAATACTGGTAATATTATGCGGTAATATTACAGTGATGTTGACGTGATATTGAAATGTCCACCTCAAGGTAATATTACATTAATATTGGAGTAATATTACAGTGATATTGAGGTAATTTTATTATAATATTGAGGTAATATTACAAAGTTATTTTACTATTAAATATAAATATAAATTATGTCTACAAGGAGTACACCTCCGTTCATTAAAACAGGTTTGAAACTCTTTAGAGTAAAATTTTCTTTAATATTATTTTTAATAAAAAGTAATTTTGTAATATTACCTCAATATCACCATGTTTTCGTAAAATAATTGTGTAATATTATCTCAATATTACCGTAATATTCCTGTAATATTATCTCAATATCAACCGGGAATATTACCTTGAGGCGGACATTTCAATATCACGTCAATATCACTCTAATATTATCCCTAATATTACAAATATTAGAATATAATATCACTAGGATATTCACGTAATATTACGTGCGGCTTGGGATGATATTGATAAATAAATTTAATGTTCGGTAATACTATGTAACGCCAGTCAATAACTTTTGCCCACCCTACAGCGATTAAACGGGCCCGTATCATTTTGACACAAATTTTTTCGTACAACTCGTTATATTGTACTCCCGAAGATAAATGTTATATTTTACTCTTTCTAAAATCAAAGATTTTTAAGTCTTATTTATTAAATAATTGATTTTAAAACATTAAATGAATATTAAAAGACTTAAATTAATCCAGTAAGTTCAATTATTAAATAATTAAAATTTAAAAATCTTTGAATTTAGAAGGAGTAAAATATAACATTCATCGTCGGGAGTACAATATAACAAGTTGCACAAAAAAAATTGTGTAAAAATGATACGGGCCCGATTAAACACTTTTAAAAAAGTTTTGTATATTGTTTATTATTAAAGTTACAAAGCCCGAAAATGTCTCATTTGAAAGCTCATTTCCTTAGCTTTAATACTTCATAAAAAACAAATTAAAAATTTTTTTTAATGTTTAAATAATGTTAATGAAAAACAAAATTTTTCATTTTTTTTTTACTTTTTTTGAAGTGATACAATTTTTTAGGAAACCATCGCATTTTAATTGCGCTTGTATCATTTGAAAGCTAGTTTGAATATTATACGATAATTTTTAAGAATAATATGGTCATTTGTTTAAAACATTATCCATTTTTTTCAGTTGTTGTTAAGTCAAAAACGGTTAATTTATCAATAAAATTTTAAGAGCATGAATTGTTCCTTTTTTGAGGTAGAATTAAAAAAAATTTTTAACACTTTAAAACATGTTTTTTTTACTTTTCATATATTTTTAAGTTTTAATTGTAGAAATTCGCACTTTATACTCACTGTAACAAACAAGCAAATTTAACATCGTATTTATTTAATTATTTTCAATAATGTTAACTCAGCAATCATTTAGATTACTTTCCACAATATAATTAGGTTATTTATTGTTTATGGTTTGAAAATAATTAAAGAAATACGATGTTAAATTTTCTTATTTGTTATAGTAAGTAGAAACTGCAAATTTCTACAATTAAAATTTAAAAATATAAAATATAATTTTTTATACAAATAACCATATTATTCTTAAGAATTATAGTACAATAATTTAAAAAATGCATTTTAAAGGTGAAAAAAGTAGCCTTCAAATGATATAAGTTCGATAAAAATGCGATGATTTCCTAAAAGCGATTTCTTAAAGCGAGATTGATTACGCTTCTGATGCATAATATGAAAAAGTATAATTTAAATAGGATGAAGGATATAAATTAGCCTTAATACTCAAAAAAATCAATAGAAAAATCGTTTATGAATTCCCATAATATCAAAAAAGTCTTACAATGTGTTAAAGTTCTAATCTTCAGCACTTCAGCTACAAAATTACCAAAAAAACAACTTTTACAAAAGGTTTAAAAATGTCAGACTCATATGAGAAAGTATATGCACGAAACTACCAACAACGGTATTTTCGCCCTAAAATAAGATTTTGAGGGAGTATCAAAAATCTAATTTATACCAATCTTTTTAGTCTTTCATCACCGACAACCTTCAGTACAAATGATAAAAAGTAATTTTTACTGTCACACAGTGCTATTGGTACAAAATGTAAATGTCCTTTAGCACCGACAACGTCCAGATCAGCGTCCACTCAGCCCTGTTACTGACAACGGTCTTAATGCCAGCTTTACCTAGACGATCACGCTCAAATTTACCCTTTGAGCAGACATACCAGTGCTTAAATTACAGACACCAGCAAAACCGTTTACTTTCAACGCAAGACTTATATGCAATAGTTCACTCTCTCACTTTAGATATGTATATACCTAATTTTGGTGGTCCACAGAAGCGTAGCTACGAGTGGACGAAGTGGGCGACCACCCAGGGCCTCGCGTCACCTTTTTATTTTGTAAACTGTTGATTACACAAAAAAAATGTTAGAATTCAAAATTATAGAGAAAACTTTAGAATTTAATAATACAATTTTTAAAAATGAATAACCTTAATTTTACAACATTTTGTTTAAAGGATAATTTAAAATTTATACTGGTTTTTTATTTATATGATAACATTAGATGCCGATTTCAAAATTGTCATTTTTCAATCGTTGAATTGAATTATCGTTATATTCGTTACATTCGGTTATATAGTCTCAGTTATACATTATTATAGGATTAAAACATTATGAAGTTAAAAAAAATTATTGTTAAAATTGGACACTCTTTTACATCGAATTTTATTATATGTGCAACATGCTCAACAGAATAATTATTTCGTGTACCAGGAATTAGTTACACTGAGAAAGAACATTTCTTCTATAAGTGATAAAAATATGATTGGACTTTATACTTGAAACAAAAATATTTATTCTGCAACCAAAAACATTATTCTTAGACCAACAATAATTTTTCTTAAAACAATAATAATTATTTTTAGATTAATAATAATGCTACTTAGTTCAAAACTAATTCTATCTTTTATTCAAGGACATACTATTGACCCAAAATGAAAACTTGGGTCAGTAAGTTATTGTTGATTCAAGAATAATTGCCTAGTAGGTCTAGTCATTAAGATGTTTTTCACTTGATCCCACGCGAAAATTTACCACGTAGTGGTTTCTATGATTAAACTTTTTTAGCAAAACCCTGGTACACGAAAGAATCATTCTTTTATTTCTGCTACAAATAATAAAATTCGATGTAAAATAATATTCAATTTCAACGATAAATTTTTTTTTTGACTTCGTATAGTGTTAATCCTATAACGTATAAATAAAACTGTATAACCAAATATAACGATAATTCAATTCATCAAATTAAAAAACAAATGTCTAAAATTGGTCTCTATTAATATATTAAAAAACAAGTAAAAATTATTGATTAAACAAATTGTTGAAAATTTAAGTTTGTTAATTTGTAAATATTAGATTATTATATTTCAATGTTTTCTCTATAATTTTGAATTATGACATTTTTCTTGTGCGATCAACAGATTACGAGATAAAAATCCCTGAATAAAAAATACAAAAATTGTTTGACTGCAAATATATTGAAAAAATTTTAAAATTTTGCAAAACTTGTTGCTACACTTATGTAGCACCCTCAACACTATCAAATTAAAATTTTTAGCAATCTGTGATTCGTCAGTAAGCAGAGCTACAAAGTGTCCCTATACTGACAATCACTCACACTCAAGACACAGAGGCAGTCGCTAACGCTGAACACAAACAGACGATTGCTCGCTCTGTAAATATAAATAATTAATGTAAAAGCGTGTCTTGAGGAAGACATACTGACTTCGTGTCTATTAAATAATAAAATTATGTAAAATAAAATTTGAAAGCATATTTTACGTGTCATTTTATTATATTGGATGAAGCTAAAGTTAGCAGTAACTTGTTGAACGCTATTTTGTTAATTGACTACATGACAAAATGAAGTAATTTCTATTTGTGACAGTTTAATTTTTTTGTGAATTATTTTATATTTCGATTCGAAAATCGTATTAAAAAATTTGTTTATTTGAAGATTTGAAAAACTTTAACAAGTAACGTCTAGTATCAGCTTCATTCAATGCATTTTTAGATATAGGGAATTTTTGTTTTTCATAAAACAACAATTGAGACATTTGTAATTTCTTGTTAGTAAGTAATATCAATCAGCTTGAAAATGTGCAAAATCGATAAAAGGTTGCAACCCTGTAGCTAAAATAGATGAAAAAATGAAATTAAAAAACAATAATTTGTTTCAACAATTGATACAATTGTTATTTTTAGTTTTTTGTTAGTAATTTGTATCATTCAGATTAAAAAAAATAAAATTTAAAAATAATAATCTGTTTAAACAATTGGTAGAATTGTTATTTTAAGTATGTCGTTAGTAATTGATATCATTCAGATTGAAAAGTTGGAAAATTGAGAGAAAATTTTAACTCTGTAGCTTAATTTAATGAAAAGTTGATATTAAAGAATTGTAATTTGTTTAAACTATTGGTAAAATTGTTATTTTTATTTTGTTCTCAATAATTGGTACCATTCAGTTAAAAAAAAGTTGCAAAATTGAGAAAAAGTTGCAACTTTGTAACTTAAATAGATAAAAAGATTAAATTAAACAATAGTAATTTGTTAAAACAATGAATACAGTTGTTATTTTCAGTTTTTTGTTAATAACTGGTTTTATTCGTCTTGAATAGTTGTAAAATTGAGAATAAAGTTGCAACATAACCGCCTAATTTGATAAATAGTTGTAAATAAACAATGATAATTTGTTTAAACAAATTAGTAATTACATGAAATAATTTTTAAAAGTCTATATTTATTTTATTTATTGAAAATAAATTTATTTCTAAATATTTTTAAAAATTTGTTAATAACAAATTATTCAAAATAATTTTTTCTTATACATTTCTCAATAGCCTCGATCGAATTAATCGACTCAGGGTACCAAAAAATCATTATAAATATCATTAAAAACCTATTTTACACGAAATAGCGTCGAAAAATATTTTTTCCTCTTCTTTCAGTCACTCGCCGACCAGTGTGAGACGTAAATGATTACACTGTTTGATTAAAATTTTGATGAAGTGTCTACTTTTTTTCTAAACTCTAAATTAAAAAGTAATCGGACATGTAACAAATTTTAATTTTTAATAGAAAAAGATTTCCTACTTACCGACAAACCATTCTCTCATGGGCCTTGAGCAGGCCTTGAGCGCCCGAGCTTCCAGTGGCAGCCACTGAGTTCCGGTGCCACCACTATACACCACCACATAACACTACACTTTTCTAAGTTTTGGGGATTTTTTAAAAATTATTTTCCGGCAAAATCCAAACGAATTCGGACCTCACAGCCCTTCTAGATAATATTTTAAGTATTTCTACAAAGTTTCATTTTAAAATATTCAGTAGTTTAAGAGAAAAACCGCTGCCAATTTTTGGCTATGGGTCACGTGACCTATGACGCATTCCTCATCACATGCTCTTAAATAAATAATAAATAATAAGAATGTTATGAATGAAAATCACTATACTCATAATAACATTAAATAAGAGTAAACTCAACAACAAAAGAGGGATTACATTTTATTCATGCAAACCAGTGATGCGTACGTAAATAGTCTGATTCACTATAGTTGGCACATATATAGTGAATCAGACTATTTACGTACGCATCCCTGATGCAAACTAATATTTATTTGCTTTAAAAATATAAATGAAATAATTTTTATAATTGATTTAAATTATCAGTTATTAGCTCCAAATATTTAATTTATTTGACACAAATTACTGTTTATTTAATGCGATAAAATAAAATACTCAGGTCGAATAAAATATTATTTTAATGGAGTAATTTTCATAATTAATTTAAAACATCAGTTACTACCTCCAAATATTTAATTTATTTGACACAAATTACTGTTCATTTAATGCGATAAAATAAAATGCTTAGGTAGAATAAAATATTATTTAAATGAAATAATTTTCATAATTGATTTAAAACCTTATGTACTAGCTCCAATTATTCCATTTATTTGACTCAAGTAATTTGTATTTGATATAAATTAGTCTTTATTTAATACAATCAAATAAAATATTTAGGTCTAATAAATAGTTATTTGGTTCAAATACAGGGTTATTGGATAATAGAAAAGTAAATAATTTTTATTGGGAATTTTTATTTAAATTATCAAATAATTTGTATTTGATCCACATAATTTCTTTTTTCAGTGCAGTTATTTTTAACTTATTTTTTACGATCAAATATAAATAATAAAATTTTTATTTAAATTATCAAATAATTTTTATGTGATCCAAATAATTTCTTTTTTCAGTGAAGTTATTTTCAACTTATTTTTTACGATTGAATCAGCTACCATCACGAAATTGAAAGACTAAAAAATGAAAGTGAAAAGGCATTGTAATACCTACAGTTTCGTTAATTACAAAGGAATTTATCTTTCCATCACCAGACTCTTCCGACTCTTCCGACTCTTTGCTGCTGTTCATTGGGTCTTTTTCTTCAGAGTTTTCCACACTTTGTAGTGGTAAAGTGCCTTCTGTTGAAATAACAATTTCCATTTCTTCTAAGCTTTGATTAGAAAAGAAACTTGATGATATGTGCGAATCTGCTAAGGTAATAATCATATGAATAGTTTAAATCAGAAAAATTTATTGACTTTGTAAGGAAATTTAGCACACAGTTTTTTATTTTTTGACAAACTTAGTCGAACGTTACGGCAGATGCAGACTAAAAATGCATTAACCTAATTTGACATTTTAAAAATGTGTATTATTTGTGCTTCAGTATCTAAATAAAATATCAAAATTCTGTACTTTTTTATTCATAATTTTTAATAATTTGTTTTGAAAAAATTAACTATGTGTCGAAATTTTCTCTGCCTGAAAGACTTTATTAGGTTATGTTAATACTCTCCGTGCAACATCCTTAAATGTACCATCGTAGCATTAAAAAAAAAAATTTTTTACAGAAAATTTTATTTTCCTTCTAAACATCCACAATATTTCACAGTTTCAGATTATTTTTTGGTACAAAATGTTTGTTTTTATGTTTAAATTTCTTTAAAATTTTAAAAATAAATAAAATTGAAATTTCTTTTTTTTAAATTAAAAATTATATTTAAAAAACGCAATCTACTTGCTTGAAAGTTTTCAATCTTATAAAAATGTTGAACTTCCTACTTCAATTTCAATAAAAAGTAAAAAAATTATGTCCGAATCGCACGTTTTTTTATTACAAGAAACGCACTTACTTTCAGTTTGCGAACTGGAAACAATTTTTTCATGCTTTATCGGCACGCACGAACAGTAGGAGCAGGATAATGTTAGCAAATTTACACTCCACCTGAACGCATAGCAGTCTTCACAAGAGATACATTTACCTCTTTTGATTCCATTAATGTCACTCACAAATTCTCCCATATTGTAAATCAACTAAAAAACACGAATTGAAATAGTTTCTTAAAGAATTTGGATGGATAATCACAAGAAGGGACTTTGTGTTTGTTCTATGCTGATACTGTATCTCAGTACATTTTAGATGTATAAAAATTTTGTTTGAAGCTTACAATTTAAAAAAATTAACAATATTCATATTGAAAATTAATTACACGCACTACAGTAACAATATTGAAATTAAAAATTACTTTATAATAAATTAACAATTCTACTCATAGAAAAAGACATTGATTGTAACGTACTTTAATTTACTTAAATCAATCAAACATTCCTCAATGAAATTGTTTTCATAATACCATTAGATTACGTCCACTTACGGTGAAATCATATAGATCCGTCAAACGTTGCGTCGTAATGAGAAAGAAAAAGACACAGAAATGTTTCTATCGCAATGCGACGCAACGTTTGGCAAAAACATAAGCTTTCATCCTCAAATTATACATAACTGATGCACTCCGAAGAAAGGTACCTTAGAACCAAAATGAAAAATTTACAGAAGAGCGATAAAAAATACAAAAGCGCATGGTAGTCTGTATAAACGGTTGAAGTTTGAATTGCCCTAACTTGAAAAATATTCAAGTGAATCGTTTGATAAATTTAAATAACTAAAAAATAACCTTCAATCAACTTCAATCAATCATAATCCAAAAATCGATTTCTTTAATTTCAAGTTTGGGTCCGTAAATAGTCTGATTCACTATGAAAGTAAATTCTATAGTGAAGTAGACTATTTACGGACTCCAGCCTCTTTTATTTATTGCCTAAACTTGTTATTTAATGGTACAAAATGAATCAAATTTTTATACCAGCACTATGTAAATGAACGTGAAAATAAAATTAGTTATATTATTACAATTTGAATTGACGATTGACATTAAGCTCTTAACTACAATATGAACTAAATATTTTTGCTGCAATATCATTGCAATATCAAGTTTACTTTTTTTAAAAAAAGGAATTATCGATTTTGAAATTGATATCTGACATTTCCTTCCAATATTTCAATGCAATGTAGTTCCACAAAATTCATAAAACATTTATAAAAAATTTAAATCCAATGAGTTACCCGCGTATATTCGTATTTTATTCACACTCGAATAATGAAATCATAATTAAAAAGAAGACTTTAAACAATTAATTAATTCATTCTCCTGCATTAAGATCCCTTTGAATTTTAAATATAACAAAAAGTGAAGTGTAGGCATAAAATGCATACAGTCCGGTGGTTGAACTGTCATGAATTTTACAGTAAAAGTTATTCATAAACCCCTTGTACACCTTATCCCTTCTGAGTTTTTGCCATGTCAAAGAAAAGAACTGAAATATTGACCGTCGTTTTCAATCACATGGCAAAATCTCAGGACAAAAGAGATGTACAAACGGCTTTATGACGTTCGAATTCAACTTTTATCAAAACACACGCATTATTTGTTTCTTCATCAATGCTTCACATTGCAAGGACAGACAATAAAAAAAATTATAAGCATAAAATAGTTCAAACAGTAGCATCGTAGAATACTTAATTACACTATCCGTCACAGTTCCGATTTTCAATTACAATAATAGTATATCGAATAGTTACAGCACACAAATTATAACAATCCACTTGGATTCATCTAAGTTTTTGTAAAACGCATAAATAAAACAAGTTAAATGTTACGTGCCTAACCAAGGTTATGCAGGGTTGGCTATATAGAAAATTTCTCCCTTAGAAATCTATCACCATTGTCAGACATGGGAAGATAAATTACTCCATGCAATATACGTAGTTCTTTACACGTAATTTACCTAGTAATATACATACGTCCTATAAAGGTACAGCCACACCTCGGGAGACAAGGAGCCGGCTTGCCTCCCGAGGTGTGCCCGTACCTTAAAGACAGTTGAGACACAAGTGCCATGGTTCGTGATTTGTTACGTGTTGGGAGACGTAACGCGCGATTATTTTAATCTAATAATTGAATCTGAGGTTCTTCCTTGGTCTTAATCCTAAAAAGGAACGGGAAAGATATTTAAAAGGAATATTTTAAATTAAACAAATCATTTAGCTGGAAACCCTCTTGGGGCAGAAAACCAGTTTATTCAAGCTCTATGAAATTTCGTATTATTACACTCTGTATACAGAATATTGTCCAAGAGAATATTGGGCATGAATAAAAATCTCTATTCCCGATAAGAGACTCGTTTAGACTAACTGTTGCTTTCGGCTGAGTTCAGCTGGTTGCTGAGTCCACGCCGGGACTCTCCGTTGGGTTGCGCACGCACAGTTTTTACCCCGCACTTCACTTCAATGACCACCAAGATTCGCGGTCTCTTTTCTTACACTTGTGTTTGGCATTCATCCATACTTGCTCTCTCTTTCTTTCTAACTCTCAGCTGTTTGTCGCCAAAGCGCAAACATACATTGAGAGGCGATTGCAGTTCTTAAAATTATTCGTTGAACAAAGTTGTTTATTTATTATATAATTATGTACAGTTTGATAGGGAGTTTGTGAACGTTAATTACTATTTTAATAACTCAATGGAACTACAATTTATAAGTGATTTTATTATTAATTTTGATATCAAATAGTGTGAAATATACTTTGCCTTTGGTAGACCTGATTCGTTCAAGAACTCCCGATCACTTCAGACTTATTATTCTAAATAAGATTAATCTAAATAATTGTAATTCTAACAATTCTAAATAAAATGAATATTGTTTAGTTTAATCTCAACTAAGACTTTAATATAAATGAAAGTATGTAAATAATGAGTATAGTACATGTGAGAATTCAACTTAATTATAATATTAACATTTGAAAGTTCGAAGTTGTTTTCGAAGAATATTTTAGAATTTTGGAAAGTTCGTTGGAATGTTTAACTGAAAAAACCCGAGAAAATGATCAGATGTGAATTTTATGACCTTTTTGTTGGCGAACCTTTTGTTCCATTCGCCCCTTTCCAAATTTCTTTACTCAGCCTCTTGATTTTATGTTTTCCAAATGTTTTCGATTGCTTTATGAGCTGTCACTCTAGGATTTTGTTTATTTCAATTTCTACCCTTGAGAAAATTAAGTTTTCTCCTGATCTCAAGTTTCTCCCGTCAAGTGCCACATGTTTCGTCTTTTGGAAAAAGGATCTTTGTTGTTTATCTCAAAGAGAATTTACTTCAGAGAATCTTTCGATTTTAAACAGAAATGATTAAATAAGAAAATGTGTATTTAATGTTAAGGGATAATATTTCATGTAGCTAAATATTGGATTTAAATGTAATTAATTCGTCCCGCGCTTGATATTTCTCGTAATCGAAATATCTCGAATTAATCGAGCGAGGTTTAATAGTCGCTCGTCACACCTTCCCCCTTCGGAGAAAAATTTTCGCAAGCATTAGCAAGAAAATTTTTTGTTATTTATGAATAATTAATAGTTAATATACTGATATGACTTAAAATATTTATCTATTTTTGTAATTATTTATTATTATTATTATTTTATTTATTACTATTATTATTATTTATTTATTTATTTATTTATTTATTTTTTTTTTATTTACTCTTTTTACTCAATTTATTCTGTAATCGTTCGTATTATTTTATTTAATATTATATACATATATTTACATCTTATACGTTTTGTTATTTACGTTTATTTATCGCTGATCGTTAACCGTGTTTGTTTTACGCAATAACGCGACGCAATTGTTCGCGTGTACCATGCTTTATCTCATTTCTGCTACGCATAGATTGTCAATAACTTTTTCAGAGTGTCGACTCGCTGAAATGATACCGTAGCATTGCATAACAGAAAGTCGTTCACAAGAGAAAATGTTCGTATTTTAATAAATGTTATGAAAAGGTTTACGAACTACGAATATGCACGTACAGAAGAATCACCTGTTAGTGAGCACCTGTGCATAATGTTTGTGTTGAGCTTTAGTGTGTTTCTCGTCTACTGAAATTGTTGTCAATGACATAAGAAACGCATTGTTGTTTACCCCATAATGTTTACAAACGAAATGTGAATAGTGTTTTTTATATTTTTATTATTTTTATGAAGTGGAGAAAGAAGAAGTATCTCGCCATTTGTTCTTTCATCCGTTAAACCTTGGGACGACCATTGCAGTGAGTGATTTAAAGGGACAGGTTAAAATGTACCTGCTTTGGGAAAGTGAATTACGCGGTCACGCCGCAAGGGAGGTCAGAGACCTGAGAAGTGGCATTTAAATTTTGAAAGGAAATTAAAGTATAAAAGGAAAGAGGTTAAGCATTACTGGTTATATTGTTATCGTTAAATATTTTTACTGTTTGTGGTCGAAGAAGGTTAGTGTGAACTATTTTTGTTTTTCCTTGTTTTAACTGTATTTCAACATTGTTATCATTTAATAATTTTAAAATTTTGAATGGACCGTCATAATGAGAATCAAGTTTTGAGGTTTTATTATTCCTTTGCAAGTAAACTAAATCATCAATTTCATATTTTTGAGTGTTTAATTTGTGATCGTAATATCGTTTTGCACGTTCTTTTGCGGCTTGAAGTCGCTCTTTTGCTTTTGCTTGTGTTTCTGATAATTTTTCTGTTAATGTTTTTAGGAACAAATTATAGGTTAATGGAAGTTTCTGTTTGGCGAATTCAGAAGGAATTATTGCCTTTGTAGTGAAGATAAGTTCGTGTGGTGTAAAACCAGTGCTTTCATGGACGGACGTATTATAGGAAAACATAGCAAAAGGTACCCATCTATCCCAATTAGTTTTTTCACAATAATATTTTAAGTATTGAATTAAAACGTGATGACTTCGTTCTAGGGACCCTAAGGATTGAGGATGGAATGCTGTGGATCTCAATTGTTTGATTCTAAAAATTTTGCAAAAAGTAGCCATTACTCGACTCGTGAAATCACTGCCTTGGTCCGTGTGAATTGTTCCTGGACAACCGAAACGAGTGAAAAATTTTTCAGCAAGGGCGTTGGCAATTGTAACAGAATCTGTGCAACGAAGAGGAATTGCGTCAGAGTATTTTGTTAAATTGTCCTGAATTGTCAGGAGATATTTATTTCCTTGTTCTGTTTCAGGTATAGGACCAACAATGTCGATTTCTATTTTTTCAAAGGCTTTTGATGGTGTGTCCGTAATTGACATAGGCTGTTTTGTTTTGACCCTGACAAGTTTGTTTAAAGCGCAATCTGCGCAATTTCGGCAAAAGTCGCGAATGGCTTTACCCATGTTAGGCCAAAAGAATTGTTCTCGAATTCTGCCGTATGTCTTTCTAACACCTTTGTGACCACCGGAAGTTGAGCAATGATTTTCGATAATAATATTTTCGCGATCTTTTTCCTGTGGAATTTCGATTTCACCGTAGCAAATTGTTATTTTATAATTACCAATACCAAAAATTTTCCGAATTTCTTTTTCGATCGATGGCCAAGAAATTTGGTTGAATCCGTTACCAACTCTAGAAATACTTACTGACTTTAAGTTTAATAAGTCCATTGCATGTTTCAAGGCTCCGATAGTGGATATTATATCTACAAAGGAGGGTTTAGAATCAAAGGTTGGTTTAGCAATAAGGTTAAAGAGACAAAAACCTTCGTATCTGTAAACGAGGACATTACCAACTTGAAAATTTTCTTCTTCTTCGTAAATGATGTCGTTCATTTTAATTTTCCCGTTTTTAATAATTTCTGTGGCAGATTCGGTCGTCAGTTTTCTGTCAGCTGGAATGAAAATAGCAAGATTGTCGTCTCTCATGAAGAGTTTGTCGTTTGAAAATTTAATGCAAGAAAAAACAGTATCGTCTGAGTCAGTTTGTGATAAAGTGTTTTGAGTTGCGTCAGGTTGTGTGTCGTCAGGTTGATTTTGTTGTTGGTTAATGTCTCGTGCTCCGTTTGAAGATGTGGAGTCTTTATTGATTGGTAAACAATTGAGAGTTTCGTTTCTGGGAATAATTTTTTGAGTATTAATTACGTAATTATTTTCGTCATTTAAAGAACATATTAATTTGCAATTTACTTTATGATCATTTTTGTTATTTAATGTAATTTTATTATTATCGTCACAATGTAGATTGTTTAAACTTTGATTTTTATAATTTTTTATTCCGGATTCAGGTAGAGCCTCACCAATTGTATTGTTTTTGCTTTGTGGACTACACATGCCACTATTTATTTTATTTATTTGTGGACTAACCATGCCACTGCTTTTATTGTTTATATGTGGACTAACCATGCCACTTTGTATTTCATTTTTTATTATTTGGACGTCTTGGCTGATACAAGAATCCGGTTTTACCAATTTTTTATTAATCAAAACATTACAAGTGAAATTAGTGTCATGACCGTCCTCCGTCGCGTCATCCTCATACGTATTTAAAAACGCAGCTTCGATCCGAGAGTCATTGTCGGCATCCTCAAGGGAATCGTTAGGAGGCACAGGTGTTTTATTCACCTCGTGTTTTGGGTTTGGATTGAGCTCTAATGGATCGACGTCATCATTCAATCGGGCGTCTTCAATGACTCCGGTCTGTGACTGACCAATCATATCGCAGGGATTCCGTGACAGAGCATCGGCATTACCATTAGCAGTACCTTTTTTATAAACAATTTCATGATCGTATGCACCAAGACGAACATGCCATCTAAACAATCTCGCATTGTTTTTACACTGTAGTGACGTTAAAGGTTGGTGATCAGTTTCAATTTTAAATTTACGTCCAAAAAGATAAGGTCTAAAACTTTCTACCGAGAATAAAATTCCAAGAAACTCTTTCTCAATGACCGAGTAATTTATTTCAGCATCTATTAACGTTCTTGATGTATAAGCAATGGGGAGTATTTTTCCATCAAAATCTTGGCTCAAAACGCCCCCTATACCGTAGTGAGATGCGTCTGTTGATACGATGAAATTTTTTGAAAAATCGGGATATTGGAGTAATGGTTCTGAGCAAAGGATGTTCTTTAACTCATTGAAAGCTTTATCTTGAGCTTCCGTCCATTTGAACCTTACTCCATTTTTCAAAAGAAACGTAAGTGGTTTCGCGATGGTGGAAAAGTTGTTTATAAATCGACGATAATAACCGGCAAGTCCCAAAAATTGTTTTATATTTCTCGGGGTTTTAGGTCGAGGAAACTTTTTAACGGCTTCGACCTTTTTAGGATCAGGTCTCACGCCATCTTGAGTTATGACGTGGCCGAGATAAGTGACCTCTTTTCTCAAAAATAAACATTTTTCCGGTTGCAGGGTTAAATTTGCCTTATCTAGTCGTTCGAGAAGTTTTATCAATTTATTATTATGTTCTTGGAGGGACTTTGCGTATATGACGATATCGTCCATATATACAAATAGCTCGACGTTCTGTAGCCCTGACAAGGCCCTGTCGACTAGTCTTTGAAAAGTTGAGGGTGCGTTTTTTAAACCGAAGGGCATTCTATTGTAGTGATAGTGACCGAAAGAAGTGGAAAAGGCCGTTTTGGCTTTTGATTTTTTATCCATTTTAATCTGGTGAAAACTAGATGCAAGGTCAAGAGTAGAAAAATATTGTGCTCCTCCCAATTGGTCGAGGATATATGAAATGTTAGGGAGAGGGTAGGAGTCTTTAACTGTTTTTTCATTTAATTTTCTGTAGTCGATTACCATACGCCATTTTTTATTTCCGTCTGGACCAGGTTTTTTGGGTACTACCCAAACGGGTGAATTGAAAGGGGAATCAGAATTTTCGATAATATTATTGTCTAATAGTTCTTTTGTTTGTCGCATTATTTCGTCATGTAATGCCTGTGCTGGTCTGTACTGTCTTTGAAAAATGGGTATGTCGTCTGTCGTTTCAATTTTGTGTGTAACCAAGTCGGTAGCTCCCAGAACGTCGCCTTGTAAATGAAAAAGGTGTTGAAAACGTGAAATTGGTTCAATGAGACTATTTTTCTCTTCATCGTTCAATGTGGAAAAATCGAAAGTATTTATTACTTTTTTAATTCTCTCGCTTATATTTTTCGCAAATTCGGGGTTTTTATTTTTATTCTCATATCTTTTATTTTGGGTGGTATTGGCGGAATCAAGAATTTCAACATCCTGTAATGTGACAGGTGGTATTGAAACCTCTACGTCGTGCAAGGTAGTATTTATCGCATATACTTTAAAGCGACCATTCACGGGTTCGACTAGATTTTCTCCCATGAATATACCTTTTCCGACGTTGATTTTACCAAGATAGCCTTGAGTAAGATCAGGTGTTGAGGTGACAAGTGAAATTAATTTCCTAGTTCTGGCCGGCAGGAATATTTTCTCGGGCCTTTCTGATGTCAAACTGGAAGTTTCATTTCAAAACCGTCTTTGTTGAAATTTAGAGAAGCAGTGTTCTCTCTGAGGAATTCAGCGCCAATAATACCGCAAGTTTTAATTGGGAAATTGTTGGATACGACATGAAATGTCGTCTTTCTACCAAAAATTTCTATTTGCTGGCTGCCTTTTGTTATATATGTACCCTGACCGATACCTGTAAGGTGATAAACTTCCGCTTTGTCTAACCCGTTTCTGCGCTTTAGACAAGAATACTTTATTAAATTCAATTCGCAACCAGTATCGACTATAAATGAAGCTGCTGAATTGTGTAAGAGGGTATTTTGTGCAGAAACAGTTTGTGCTTTTTGAGAATCAGAATTGTTTATTGTGAGCACCGCGTATTTAATTGATCGACTTTGGGCCTGTTCACGGTTGTGCTCGGGCTGTGAACAGTTTTCTAGTTTAAATTCTGGATTCTTTCAGCTGCAATTTTCTCGCACGTCTTAAGTAAATCCTCAACTCTTTTGAAAGAGCATTCGGACGTTGAATGACCTCTCATTTTGCAATTTTCGCATCGGTTCAAATTGGGATTATTTTGTTGATTTTGCTGTTGTTGGTTACCGTTGTAACCGTTATTGTAACCGTTGTAACCGTTTTGATAATTATTAAATCGCCGCCCGTTATAATTACCACGACCACGATTTCCGTAATTATTAGGATTGTATCCTCTTCCACGATTATTTCCGCGATAAAAACCACGCCCTCGATTATTACCTCCGTAATTATTCGTATTTTGTTGCCCATTGTTATAACCGTTTGTTTGTTGCTGCGCGTTATTAGTATTCGCGTTTTGTTGAACATTATTTGCTTTAAATCTCAATCTACAATTCCTTGATGTGTGTCCGACGATACCGCAAATATAGCAACCCCCTCCCTCCGAATATTGAACGTTTCCGTATTGTTGGCCGTTTCCGGTTTGATTGTCATTAGCGATTTGATTGGTGGTAGTGCTTTCGTTAATTTGAAATACATTTTTTTCTTTTTTTATGGGTGGTTCCTCTTTTATAATTACCTCATTGGGGCACGCAGATGTTGCAGGTGAGACGGCAGATATGTCTCTCTTTTTCGAGTATAACACGCGTATATATGTATTTGTTTTTTATTCTTATATCTAACCAAACCTTTTTTGATGATCAGCACGATTTGTCAAATCGACGATTTTACAAAATGAACACAAAAATCGGAATTGCCTTTTATTTTCACTCCCGCACAAACACAAAACTTCTCTGCATGTAGAACTTCCTTCTCTGCTTCCTTCAGGAACTTGGTGAAAGAGTAGAACTTCCTTCTCAGCTATCGTCAGGAACTTGTTAAAGATCAGCAAAGTCTATTCAGTAGCCACTTTGCAGCAGTCATTATTATTTCAATAATTTGTCAGCAGTTGAATTAAATTTCGCCAAATTATTGAAAGATTTTCTTTTCAAGCACTATTGGGTCAATTGTAGCACTGTTAAAAAGGTTTCGTAAGAGTTCAAATTATTTATAAGTTAACACTTTTCCCGCACTTATTGTAAAATTAATTGTTTTTAAAAGTTTATATTTTCCCGCACCAAGGACCGGACGAGCCCCCACTTTTGTTACCTGTTGGGAGACGTAACGCGCGATTATTTTAATCTAATAATTGAATCTGAGGTTCTTCCTTGGTCTTAATCCTAAAAAGGAACGGGAAAGATATTTAAAAGGAATATTTTAAATTAAACAAATCATTTAGCTGGAAACCCTCTTGGGGCAGAAAACCAGTTTATTCAAGCTCTATGAAATTTCGTATTATTACACTCTGTATACAGAATATTGTCCAAGAGAATATTGGGCATGAATAAAAATCTCTATTCCCGATAAGAGACTCGTTTAGACTAACTGTTGCTTTCGGCTGAGTTCAGCTGGTTGCTGAGTCCACGCCGGGACTCTCCGTTGGGTTGCGCACGCACAGTTTTTACCCCGCACTTCACTTCAATGACCACCAAGATTCGCGGTCTCTTTTCTTACACTTGTGTTTGGCATTCATCCATACTTGCTCTCTCTTTCTTTCTAACTCTCAGCTGTTTGTCGCCAAAGCGCAAACATACATTGAGAGGCGATTGCAGTTCTTAAAATTATTCGTTGAACAAAGTTGTTTATTTATTATATAATTATGTACAGTTTGATAGGGAGTTTGTGAACGTTAATTACTATTTTAATAACTCAATGGAACTACAATTTATAAGTGATTTTATTATTAATTTTGATATCAAATAGTGTGAAATATACTTTGCCTTTGGTAGACCTGATTCGTTCAAGAACTCCCGATCACTTCAGACTTATTATTCTAAATAAGATTAATCTAAATAATTGTAATTCTAACAATTCTAAATAAAATGAATATTGTTTAGTTTAATCTCAACTAAGACTTTAATATAAATGAAAGTATGTAAATAATGAGTATAGTACATGTGAGAATTCAACTTAATTATAATATTAACATTTGAAAGTTCGAAGTTGTTTTCGAAGAATATTTTAGAATTTTGGAAAGTTCGTTGGAATGTTTAACTGAAAAAACCCGAGAAAATGATCAGATGTGAATTTTATGACCTTTTTGTTGGCGAACCTTTTGTTCCATTCGCCCCTTTCCAAATTTCTTTACTCAGCCTCTTGATTTTATGTTTTCCAAATGTTTTCGATTGCTTTATGAGCTGTCACTCTAGGATTTTGTTTATTTCAATTTCTACCCTTGAGAAAATTAAGTTTTCTCCTGATCTCAAGTTTCTCCCGTCAAGTGCCACATGTTTCGTCTTTTGGAAAAAGGATCTTTGTTGTTTATCTCAAAGAGAATTTACTTCAGAGAATCTTTCGATTTTAAACAGAAATGATTAAATAAGAAAATGTGTATTTAATCTTAAGGGATAATATTTCATGTAGCTAAATATTGGATTTAAATGTAATTAATTCGTCCCGCGCTTGATATTTCTCGTAATCGAAATATCTCGAATTAATCGAGCGAGGTTTAATAGTCGCTCGTCACAGATTGGTTGCGATAGCGACGAGTTGATCCCTTGTTGAACAATAAGGCTTAGGAGATGTCTAACATTGTTGACTAAAATATAGAATTCTACCTTATCCCCCATATTTAATTTGTTCATAACATGACTGTTTTTCAAAATTATGAATAAAACAAAGATTCATGACACACTTTATGACCTTCTAAGACGATTCCCAAAATTTCAAATCAATATCGTTTTTGGTTTAGGCTAAAAGACGTCCAAAAGAATTAAGGGAATAACCGACATTTTAAAATATTAGTGAAATTTTTTGGACGTCTTTTAGTCTTAACCAAAAACGATATTGATTTGAAATTTTGGGAATCGTTTTAGAAGGTCATAAAGTGTGTCATGAATCTTTGTTTTATTTATAATTTTGAAAAACAGTCATGTTATGAACAAATTAAATATGGGGGATAAGGTAGAATTCTATATTTTAGTCAACAATGTTAGACATGCTGTTACATCCCAGGTCCTTTCTTTTGGTAATTTCTCGATAAAATTTCTAGACGATGGTAATTTATGAAAATTTCATAAATTACTAACTGATGGTGAAATGCGGGAACGTAACGATGATTTCAAAAATTCAAATTATGATTGAATTTAATTATTGACATATTTAACTGATTTTATATTTAACTTTGATATGTAAGGTTATTTTAAATAAAACACTAAAGTTTTTATAGTTGGAAAATTAATCAAAAACCAACTTTTATTACAGAAATGGTCAATTATTCAGTAATCACACAAATTTGAAATTACACAGTTTGTCATTCACTTTTAAAATGTTTTAAAACACTATTCATATTGTTTGTTATATTCACAATGTTATAATCTTTAAAATTATTAATTATTATAAACTTATAATAATTTTAGTTAAAATTAGTATTTAAATTCGTATCACTCATACTGTTGTTAACAAATTTTGTACTCAAAGTTTATATAAGCCATAATTAAATAACACTTCGAATTAATGTTGTTATTTAAAGTTATTTCACAAATTGAGTTTTAAACAATGATTTTAACCGAAGTTAAAATCTTACAAATTTTTAGATTGAACACACGAAGAAAAATGAGATAAAATCTCATTTATTGTTAAAACCATTAAGCAATTTTTCATCTTGAAACCGTTACATCAAATTAAACAAAACTTTTAATTTGTGTATTTTAACTAATAACCGTTTTATTTAATGTTCTTAAATTCACAACCGAATTTTTATAATTAGTTGTTTTAATAAATGATAAGATTAAAATCTTATATTTAAGAGAGCGATTTAAATGGATGAGAAAATAAAGTAAAAATCTGCTCTTCGTTCTGAATCACATACTTTTATAATCATATCCCTACTCCTAAAAAGAAGGGACTTTTTCCCTTTCTACAAATTTTTTAACCTATAATATTCTAGATTACGAAATTTTAGACCAATTAAAATCTAAAGGAGTTGACTTAAATCTAGGTCATGTTGCGCAATCGATGAGCGACATTTTTCTAGATTAAATCTACTGTTTATATTTTATTTCCGGTCTAACCGGCGCCAAAAACCATTTCTGATACTATTTTTATCGTGATGATTCATATTTTAACCAGTTTTATCCAGTTATACCAGTTTTATCCAATTATACTAGTTTTATCCAGTTATTTCAGGATAATTCTAATTTCGAGTTTTAATTATTTTTATCTTTCAAGATTTCTTTGAATTTTAATATTTTATTTTGATTTCTTGAGAAAATAAAGAGATTCAATATCTGATTTTTCAAAATTTGCCATTTATTTAAATTTAATCAGTTTTTATCATTAGAAATGAATTTCATATTTTTAAATTATATAAAAGTTCTTATTAAATATTTCAAAATAATCACTTTAGTTATTATAAAAAGGTTGTTATTTATCGACCATTCTGTATTAAGACGCAGGGTTCTAAAGCCTCCGCTTGGTTTGAAACCAGAAGGCCGTGCGCCGTCACACCTCCCTTATAAATTTCTAAAGAAAAATCAATTCTATGCGTTTGGATTGATTTTTCTTTAGTCGGACATTGTGAAGAAATGCGTCCCTGTTTTAGTTTGTGTTCGCGAGTTTTATGAGTTTTTCAAGTGGTTCGAGTGGTTTGTTTTCTGTGAATTTGTGGTGTTTGTTTTTTTTTTTTTTTTAAAAGTTAAAGGTTTAGTGTTGATAAATCAGCAGTATTTTTGTGTAGAATAATCAAATCCCATTTCAATGCTTTCAGAAAGAAAGATGCTTGCTCCTCTTCAAATATTCTCTTTTAACCTACAAATTCTCAAATTTAGAATCAAATTTTATAAAAATTTAAATAATTTTAACAAGAATTTCAATTGAACAAATTGATATTTGATAAAGGAGAGAATAAGATTTAACTTATGCATATTTTCATTAAAAAATTTTTTTTTTATTTTGAAAAAACACACTAAAAAAATTTGAATTATAAAAATACATGTCAGAAATATCGAGATGAACACGAAGAATAATAATAAAGATAATAATTTGGAGAGTTTTTATAAAATTGAACTTCATATATAAAAACTACAATTGTTTGAGCATCAAAAATACAAAAAATTGAATTGTTTGATCATCAAAAATATATAAAAAAATATATATTTACATATGTCAAGATTAACACGAAGTATAATAATAAAGATAATAATTTGGTGGCTTTTATAAAATCGAACATCATATATAAAAACTACAATTGTTTGAGTATCAAAAATACAAAAAATACAATTGTTTGATCATCAAAAATATATAAAAAAATATATATTTACATATGTCAAGATTAACACGAAGTATAATAATAAAGATAATAATTTGGTGGCTTTTATAAAATTGAACATCATATATAAAAACTACAATTGTTTGAGTATCAAAAATACAAAAAATACAATTGTTTACGAAATAATATCAAAAAAAAAAGGAAACAATAATAGAGAAAAAAAGAAAAAAAGGAGGAGAAAAAAAAATGATTCATATATAAAAAAAAGGAAAAGAGAAAGAGAAAGAAAAAAAAAACATCTCACTCTTTATTATCGGGACCTAGTCCTGAGTCTTCATTATCGTTGATTAATTCTAAAGCATTCTGGAAATCTTCTTCCCGGTCGCCGAAATCTTCGATTTCATTTTCAACTTGTATAAAATTTATTTGCGCAAGAGGTGGTTGAATTTCAGCCTCTGGTTGAACATATATCTGTTCGTTTACTTCGAATTCTACAGGTGGTTGAATCTCAGCCTCCGGTTGATCCTGTATTTGTTCGTTTACTCCAATTTCTACTGGAGGTTGAGGGATGTCAGCTACGAATCGACCAAATGGTAACTCATTTACCTCTCTTAAGGGATCCGGGGTTTCGGCGCGCATTTGAATATCAGGAATATAAATGATTTGCCCGTCAATTTGCCTTTGTATGATAACCCAGAAGAAATCCTCGATCCTGGGATTCAAATTTGGAACAGCTGATCTCCAAAGCACAGGTTGGTTATTTAGATGTACGTTCTCGATATTAACTTTCATGACATATAATCGTGGTCCTTCGTTCAAGAGATTCCATCCACACTCGGATAGAACAAAAAGACAGGCACTGCAGTTTCCTGCTGGCTTTTCCTCCAATGGTCTTTCTCCGCACCCTAAGCAGTGTTTTTGCTCCATGACTGTGGATGAGCCGACCATGTGCATGGTGGAGACTTCAATGTTTATAGCTCCCACAGGTAAGTGTCCACGCATAAAACAATTTTCGCACCGTATTAAATAATCGCCGTTATTTGGATTTACCCCGGTCCACACTCGTCCTTCAGCATGTCTAATTATCCCATTTGTTTGGTGTAGGGTTATCCATTCACCCTTTTAACAAACAAGACCCAAGAATTTTTAAATTATTTTAATTTTTAGGGAGTAGAGAATAGAAAAAAAGAAAAAGAAAAAAAACATATATATATCTTGATATATATAAAAAAATTTCATTTGTTTTGTATAATATATACGTAAAAAGCTTTGTTTGTTTGTTCTGATTTTTAAAAGGTTTATTTTACAAGTTATTTATGTATTATTTATTTGGTTTAACCGTCAATTTCATAAATTATTTTAATTTAATTTGTACTTACGAAAGAGAAATCCGTGAGAAATCTATAATTCCTTAAATTTTCGTAAAGTTGGTCCATTTTTGTTGTTTTTTTTTTATTTTTTTTTTATTATGTTTTTTTATTTTGATCAATCCAATAAATCAATCCAATAATTAGGTACACTTATTTATCTATCTTGGTTTTATATATTTTTATTAATTTCACTTTTCAGGTCTGAGCCGGTCTTTTTAGTTACCAATATGATCACTGAATGGTATCAAGTGTTTTTGTGCTTGTGTTAGAATAAGGGCTGGACTGTCTTGGCCAGGGATGGTCTATTAGTCCCAAATCTAGTTATTTGTGTTTTACGTAATTCTAGTGTGAAGGAAGTAATCTAAATTTTTAAAATTTGTTAAACTTTTACTTAATGGTTACTTCCATTAATCACATTATTATTATTGTTTTGATTTAAATAATATTTATAAAAAAGGTATAACAAGAATATTTGTTTTATAAAATAGTTAAAAATATTTAGGCGCGAAAAATTTGAAATGTTTAATGTTATTTAAATGATTAAAGTTTTATTTAAAGGTCTTTATTGATAAATTAAAATTCTGAATAATGATACAAGAATAAAATTAAGAAAATAATATAGTACGTGGATTAATATTAAAAGAATAGTAGACTTGGACTAAATAAAATTTTTGATAATGGATAAAATAATAAAATGAAAGTAAGAACAATTAAACATATGATTTAATATAATAAAAAAAAATGATAGTAAAACACATACAATAATAATAAAATATTTTAATAATTATTCAAACTAATGGAATTGATTAAAAAAAAAAATAAAAAGATTTATTTTAAGATTAATAATAGAATAAATTTAAGAGGAATTTAATAAAGTATTTAATATTTAAATACTATAAATAGTAATAATATTAAATTAGATGTTTTAATAAAATTTTAAATAATAAAAATAAGAATAAAAATAATTATATATGTTGATTGTTGTTTAGATAATAATGACAATAATAAAACCAAATCAAATATTGTAATAAACAATAAAATAATAATTAATTGATTGATAAATAATATAATATAATAATTATTAGTAGAAATTAACGATAATGAATAATAATAATTTATTATATGGGTATATCTCACCCCTAATAAAATTTTATGAAGATGAAATTTGTTTGTTTGTTTGTTTTTTTTTTTTTTTATTATTGACTTATTTTAAATAAAACTGAAATAAAACTTTAATTCGATTTTATATATCATATTACATAAGAATAATGGAAGTACATAGTTGATTATCAGTTATTATTAGCAATTTTTTTTAAAAAATTTTTATATAAAAACAATTTGCAATAATTTTAAATATAACTCTTTAAATAAATCTAAGTGTGTTTGTTTAATTCTAAACGTCATTAATCTTAATATATACACATAGGGAATGCAAAGTAATTGAATTAAATTTATATGAAATTATTAAGTTCATGTATTTATAAAAAAAAATGTTATAATATTATAGTAAGATTAAATTGAAGAACGTAATTTCAACCATATGTAAAAATGGTGGTTTATATAGTATGTACTGAAGAGAAAAAAAATTTTATATCAGTTTTCTTCTAAACTCGTTAATTGTAATTTATCTTTATGGACCAGTTTAACTTCGTTTGTTTTGAAATTTTTTATTCTCACATTTGATTCACCGATCAATTCTAAGATTTCGTAGGGACCTTCAAAAAATGCATCGAATTTTTTATTGTTTCGTACATTTACTTTTAAATTTACTGTGTTCCCTACTTCATATTTTGTTGGGTGAATATTTCTATCATAATAATTTTTTGATCTTATTTTAGCTTTCTCTATACGCTCGCGCGCGAGAGCTTGCGTATTGTCGATTTTATGGAATAAATCGTGAAGATATTGGACATAAGTTTTGTCAACTTTACTATCATCGAAACTTGACGGAATTACAACTTCTTTACCAAATACTAAGGTATAAGGAGCAAAACCTGTCGATTCATGAATTTGCGCATTGTATGAAAACATTGCGTAACGAAGCCATTCATCCCAGGTTTGGGAATCACCGAATTGCCTGAGATACTCTACAAGGGTTTGATGACTACGTTCTAAGGATCCTAATGATTGTGGATGGTATGCTGTTGATTTTATTTTTTTAATGTTGAAAATTTTGCAAAATGTTTCCATTATTTTACTTGTAAAATTTGTACCTTGATCAGAGTGTATTACTTTTGGACATCCATATCGAGATATGAATTGTTCTGCTAATGTGTGTGCTATTGTTACTGAATCTATTTGTTTTAGGGCGTGTGCATCAGAATATTTTGAAAAAACGCATTGGATCGTTAAAATGTAGCGATTTCCATTAAAAGTTACCGGTAAAGGACCTACAATATCGATTTGTATTTTATCGAATGGTTCTTTTGGAGTATCTGTAATTCTCATGGGTTGTTTGGTACGTAACCTCGTAATTTTAAATCTTTAACAATTTTTACAATTTTTAATAAATTTTTGAATATCAGTTTTCATACCGGACCAAAAATAAAGCGATCTAATTCTCCAGTATGTTTTGCTAACACCTTTGTGTCCGCCTACTGTCGATTCGTGAAACTCTTTTATAATTTTAAATCTTTCTCCCGGTGATGGAAATTTAATTTCTCCGCTACAGACCATAACCTTAATACCTGTATCTTTAAAATGCTCTAAAAATAACTTTTCAACATTTATCCAAGATACTCCTTTTAAGTCATTATCTTTACTTGATACTTTTATAAATTTAACATTTAATAATTGTAATGAATTTTTTAAAGCAATTATTGATTTTGACAAATTGTTTAGAAAAACAACTTCTTCAAAATTATCTTTAGTAAATAAATGACAAATGTAACGATTTTCTACACTGAGTACTATTACTTGTCCAATTTGTGGATTTTCTTGTTTTAGCAAATTCAAGTTAAAAAGTTTCTTTTCCAATAATTCTTTAACTATTTTTGAATCCGTTGACATGAAATTAACTATATGTCCTTTTCCCATGGTAACGAAATCTTTACTATTTATTAAAATAGCTTTATTTGTTATTAAAAAATTGTTATTGTCTGTATTTTGACCTTTTTCAGAAGAAGTGATGTCTCCGCCTCCTTGGCCAGAGGAAGCTTCGACACCCCCGTCATTAATGTCAACCTGACAATTGTGACTCTCTTGTGAAAAAGCTACATGCACCTGTCTGGTGCCGCCGAATGATGTTAGGAACGTATTGTCTTCTTCCAGGAAGCACATCGAACTGGCATGAGTCATAACGGTGTCGTCTTTCTGAAAGATTTTATATACAATATCTTCTCCATCCTGCAAACAAGGAAATCCGTCAACTGATGCCACATCTTGTGTAGGCTCGATCATTCTTAATTCGTCTCCGATAACACATAGAGATTCTGATTGATCTTTCGCCGAATCAGAATTTGAATCATTTTGATGAATATTTGCCACAAGGGTGTGTATAACTCCAATGGACGGACTGTCTATGCTCGGATTTTGGGAATATGGATTTCGAGATAATGCGTCCGCATTAGAATTTATTTTTCCTGGTTTGTATACTATTTCATAATCATATTCACTTAGTTTAATTTTCCATCTAGCCAATCTTGAGGCTGGATCTTTAATATTGTGTAACCAAACTAAAGGTCTATGATCCGTAACTAACAAAAACTTTGTACCGTATAAATAAGGTCTAAATGTTTTCACGCAATCGACAATGGCTAATAGTTCTTTTTCAATTGTAGAATAATTGATCTCGGTTGATTGGAGAACTCTGGAGGCAAATGCAATAGGTAAATCTCTACCGATTTCGCCTTGGCTAAGGACACCTCCTATTGCGTAATGAGATGCATCTGTAGTCAGAACGAATTTAATGTTAAAATCAGGAAATTGAAGAATTGGATGTGAACAAATTCGATCTCTAAGTTGTTTGAAAGCTGAAAAATGTTCATTTTTCCATTGAAATGTTTCACTATCTTTAAGTAATTCTGTCAGAGGTTTTGCTATTTTTGCAAATTGTGGGATGAACCTTCTATAGTATCCTACTAGACCTAAAAATTGTTTTATATTCTTTTTTGTTTTTGGAATTGGAAAATTTGAGACTGCTATTGTTTTTTGTGGATCTGGCTTTACTCCATCACTACTTATAACGTGACCGAGATATGTGATTTCTTTTCTCAGAAATTGACACTTATCTGGTTGCAAAGTGAGACCAGCTGTTTTTAACCTCCCTAACAACTTGTTCAATTTCTGAGTGTGTTCTGCTAAGGAAGATGCATATATGACTATATCATCCATATAGACAAATAACTCTATTCCCTGTAGTCCACTCAAAACTTGATCCATGACTCTTTGGAATGTATTTGGAGAATTCTTTAATCCAAATGGCATTCTTTTGTATTCAAAGAGCCCGAATGGAGTTGTAAAGGCGGTTTTTTGTATGGATTGGGGATCCATTGGTATTTGGTGAAATCCTGTTGCTAAATCAAGAACTGAAAAAATAGTCGATTTCCCTAATTGATCTAGAATATCAACAATGTTGGGGATTGGGTAACTATCACCTACAGTTTTATCATTTAATTTCCTATAGTCTATGACCATTCTCCATCTAACATTTCCTTTGGAATCAGGTTTTTTGGGAACTATCCAAAGAGGTGAATTATATGCTGAAATTGAAGGTTGAATAATATCCATTTCTTGTAAATTTTTTACTTGTTCAATTATTTCGTTTTTGTGTACGTGGGGATATCTGTATTGTTTTGTTTTAACTGGTATTTCGTCTGTTGTTGTTATTGTGTGTTTTAATGTGTTTGATTGTGTTAGTTTATCACCAGGTAAAAAGAACTGATAGGGATATTTCGCGAATGTCGTTAAAAGACTATTTTTTTCTTCATCATTTAAGTGGTCTAAATGCAAATTTTGTATTAGTTTGGAAAATCTCGTTGCATGCGTTTTATTTTCATTGTGTTGATGTTGTGTATTTTTAATTGTTCTTGGGGATGGTGGTATTGATTTGAATTCTTCTAAGGTTATAGGATTCATAGAGATGTTAATATTTGCGTTAGTACTATTTATTACGTATGTTTTCACTAAACCGTTTTCATTTGTAACTAATGTTTCTCCAGCATAAACATGTGGCCCCAAATCTAATCTTGGAATATATCCTTCTTTTATATGGGGATTTGTTATTGTGAATTGAACCAGTGTTTTACTTCTGGGTGGTAAGGTTAGGTGATTAGTAAATTGTAATGGAATTTGCATATTTTTAATGTGTATACAATTGTCTAAAAGATTTATAATGGCTTTATGTTGGCGTAAGAAAGACATTCCAATTATTCCATTTTGTTTAATTGGAAAGTTATCTGTAACTACTTGAAAAGGTGTTTCTATGTTATCAATATGTAAAATTGTTTCTCCTATAGTACGAACCATTCCTTTACTAATTCCAACTAAATGAAAAATTCTTTTTGTGTTAATAACTGCATTTTTTATAAGTGATGTTATTTTGATTATGTTTACACTGGAACCCGTGTCAATCATGAAGTTAGTTTCGTCTTTTATAAATAAGTGATTTTCTAATTTGATGATGGGAGGTTCTCCTGAATGTGTATCACTTTTAATTGGGAGTACGATTCGTTGTTGGGGATAGTGTGTGTCGCAACCGTTTGATCCCCTGTTTGACGGCTGGTTTCTAAGTTTTTTTGTTTATCATTGTTAAATTTACGATTTTTATAATTTAATTTTGATTTTTCTAATTCATCTTGGTGTCTTTTTTTAAACCTACAAACCGAAATGTCATGACCCAATTTTTCGCAATATTGGCAAATTTGCTTCTCTTTATCTTCTCTATCATTTGTTTTTGAGTTGCTATTTGTTTTACATTCGTTTCTGTAATGCCCGAATTTTTTACACCCGTAACATTGTACGTATTTTCTTAATCTTTTTGTTTTGTTATTATCTTCACTGGTTTCAATATGTGCCACTCTCTTTTGTACAGCTTGTGGAATGCTATTTTGTTGAACGCTATTATCGAAAATATGCTTAGTGTTCCAGCTTCTTAATCTGGCGTCTGCCTGAATAGCTAATGTTATTGCTTCATCCAGTGTAGAACCAGTTTGATTTCCTAATTGTTTAAATGTTTCTGAGTCTAATCCGCGAATGAAGTTATTTTTAGCTGCTATTGCGTAAGTGTTACATTGTTGTATACCTATATCCTGATAATCTGTTTCTTCTAAAATTTTAGTATGTAATTTATTTAATATTTTTTTTATTTTAGCACCATATGATTTAACTGATTCATCTTGTTTTTTATTTGTTTGACTTAATAAATTTATTAATTCTGTAGTGTCTTCAGTTGTTTTAAAATGTTGTTCTAGACACTGCAGAATTTCTCCTAGGTTCAAACTGATTCTATCCTGTATTACTTCGCGAGCTTCGCCTATTAATTTATTCCTAACTATCATCGTAAAACATGGTACATCGCTTATTTTTACCATTTTAATAGCCGCTTTGCAGTGTTCAATGAAAAAATTAACTGGCATATTTTTACCATCAAAGGTTGGTATAATATTTTCAACAACCTTTGGAATATTACTTGCTAGTTCTGTCCCTGCCAGAGAAAGAATATAATTTGAAAATTGCAAAGAGGCTGTTGCCGTATCTTTAATTACATTTTGTCTATTTTGATTTATAAATATTTCTCCTGATTCTGATCTATACGAATTATTTGTTTCTGATACACTATCTCTTGTGTTAATTTCACTTTGTATTATTTGTAATTGGTTTTCTGTATTTATTGCCTGAGGGGCTTGTATTATTGGATCGTTAGTTTGTTGTATATTTTGTTCATTTGTACTTGAATTGCCTCTATTTATGTTCGTAGTGATGTTTCTATTTGCTAGCGCTTTTGAGCGGGTTATTCTAGATTGCGACATTTTGTATTTTTATATCTAAAACTTACTTAAATGTTGTTTTCTGTTCTTCTTTATTTACTGTTATAAAAAAGATAAAAATAAATTTGCACTGTAACTAGTTTAAAAAGGCCATTTTGCATGTATAAGAAATATACATTTGTTTTTCACTGCACAACACTAGTTATTATTGAAATTCTTCTTAATTTTATAGGTGTTATCCTTATTATGGTTTTTCTGTTGCAGATATTACCACAGATGCTGCTACAGGAGCCTCCGCTGATGCTGCAACACGTAGTAAAATTCCTCTAATGGGCTGCCATCCTTGTACCAGTATCCGTTGTTTTTCAAAATAAAATATTTTCCTTTTTTATTTAGATGTCTCTTTTATTTTATGAGGTTTTTTTGATATTGGCGATGATGGAGTTACCGCTGTCACCAATTTATGTTACATCCCAGGTCCTTTCTTTTGGTAATTTCTCGATAAAATTTCTAGACGATGGTAATTTATGAAAATTTCATAAATTACTAACTGATGGTGAAATGCGGGAACGTAACGATGATTTCAAAAATTCAAATTATGATTGAATTTAATTATTGACATATTTAACTGATTTTATATTTAACTTTGATATGTAAGGTTATTTTAAATAAAACACTATAGTTTTTATAGTTGGAAAATTAATGAAAAACCAACTTTTATTACAGAAATGGTCAATTATTCAGTAATCACACAAATTTGAAATTACACAGTTTGTCATTCACTTTTAAAATGTTTTAAAACACTATTCATATTGTTTGTTATATTCACAATGTTATAATCTTTAAAATTATTAATTATTATAAACTTATAATAATTTTAGTTAAAATTAGTATTTAAATTCGTATCACTCATACTGTTGTTAACAAATTTTGTACTCAAAGTTTATATAAGCCATAATTAAATAACACTTCGAATTAATGTTGTTATTTAAAGTTATTTCACAAATTGAGTTTTAAACAATGATTTTAACCGAAGTTAAAATCTTACAAATTTTTAGATTGAACACACGAAGAAAAATGAGATAAAATCTCATTTATTGTTAAAACCATTAAGCAATTTTTCATCTTGAAACCGTTACATCAAATTAAACAAAACTTTTAATTTGTGTATTTTAACTAATAACCGTTTTATTTAATGTTCTTAAATTCACAACCGAATTTTTATAATTAGTTGTTTTAATAAATGATAAGATTAAAATCTTATATTTAAGAGAGCGATTTAAATGGATGAGAAAATAAAGTAAAAATCTGCTCTTCGTTCTGAATCACATACTTTTATAATCATATCCCTACTCCTAAAAAGAAGGGACTTTTTCCCTTTCTACAAATTTTTTAACCTATAATATTCTAGATTACGAAATTTTAGACCAATTAAAATCTAAAGGAGTTGACTTAAATCTAGGTCATGTTGCGCAATCGATGAGTGACATTTTTCTAGATTAAATCTACTGTTTATATTTTATTTCCGGTCTAACCGGCGCCAAAAACCATTTCTGATACTATTTTTATCGTGATGATTCATATTTTAACCAGTTTTATCCAGTTATACCAGTTTTATCCAATTATACTAGTTTTATCCAGTTATTTCAGGATAATTCTAATTTCGAGTTTTAATTATTTTTATCTTTCAAGATTTCTTTGAATTTTAATATTTTATTTTGATTTCTTGAGAAAATAAAGAGATTCAATATCTGATTTTTCAAAATTTGCCATTTATTTAAATTTAATCAGTTTTTATCATTAGAAATGAATTTCATATTTTTAAATTATATAAAAGTTCTTATTAAATATTTCAAAATAATCACTTTAGTTATTATAAAAAGGTTGTTATTTATCGACCATTCTGTATTAAGACGCAGGGTTCTAAAGCCCCCGCTTGGTTTGAAACCAGAAGGCCGTGCGCCGTCACACATGCTCTTAGCCCAAAGCACAACGAATACAGTTACGGGAGCTGGGCATGAGATAATAAAGGACAGAGACTGTTTCTGTCCCTTTCTATCTGATGCTCTGGCCCCGTAAACGTATTTCTATCTGCTTAAAGGACTAAGCAGATAGAAATACGATGCCGTAAAATATGTTTACGGGGCTAGAGCATAAGACAGAAAAGGACAGAAACAGTCTCTGTCCTTTATTATCACATGTCCTGCTCCCGTAACCGTATTCGTTGTGCTTTGGGCTATAAGGATATTCAAGTTGGGTGGGAAGAAATTAAAAATGGCGGCTACCTGGATGACAGGTTTGCATTGCAGTCAATGGGACGAAATCAGTTTCTGTACAATAACTTGTAAAAAACAAATTTTCTAACCTATGTTTTATTAACAAATTATTTTTCATTTATTGAAAGCTATTTTTTAAAATAATAAAAACTCATATAAAAATTTTACCCAATTTTATTATTTTAAAAAATAACTTTCGATAAATGAAAAATAATTTGTTAAGGGCATGTGATGGAGAATGACGTCACGAGTATAGACAAAATTTGTCCGTAAACTTTCTCTTAAAATAATAAATATTTTGACACCAAACTTTGTAGAATTACTTAAAATATCAATAAGAAGGTCTCTCAGACCCAAGTTTGTCTAATTTTTTCCTTACAGTTAACTTTTTAAAAATTATCTGATTTTCGGAAAATTAAAAAAATTAGTTTTAAAACAAAATTTAGACAAACTTGGGTCTGAGATACCTTCTTAATAATATTTTAAGTAATTCTACAAAGTTTGGTGTCAAAATATTAATTATTTTAAGAGAAAGTTTACCGACGAATTTTGTCTATATCCGTGACGTCATTCTCCATCACATGCTTTTAATAAACATAGGTTCGAAAATTTGTTTTTTAGAAGTTATTATACAAAAACTGATTTCGTCCCATTGACAGCAATGCAAACCTGTCATCCAGGTAGCCGCCAATAAATAAACCGGAAGTTCAGCATTTATGTGCAGGGGTGTACAAGGAAGCAGATTCTGCGTCAAGCGTCAAAACGCGCAATAAAGCCAATGAGAGAAAAAAGGACTGCAACAATAACCCCCTATCTACATGGAATCTGATTCTGCGGTTATGCGTAAATACGCGGAACGTATAAACATAGAATTGTGAGAGAGACAAGGACAGACAATGTTTATTATTGTTGCCGTCCTTTTCTCTCTCATTGGCTTTATTGCTCGTTTTGACGCTTGACGCAGAATCAGCTTCCATGTAGATAGGGGGTAACAAACATTGTCTGTCCTTGTCTCTCTCACAATTCTATTTTTATACGTTCCGCGTATTTTCGCATAACCGCAGAATCATCTTCCATGTACACCTAGGTGCGCATAAATGCCTTATCCCAGATGTCTCTCTCTTACTCACGTATTCTCATGCGCAGGGACAACTAGTTGAGGGTAAGGCATTTATGCGCCTAGGTGTAGATAGGGGGTTAGCATGCGTCAAAATTCGCAACGCAGAATCCGCTCCCATGTAGATAGGGGGTGACTGAGACAAGGACAGAGTTATATTTTTGGACGCGACTTGACGCGTAAACGCAGAATCAGCTGACATGTGGATAAGAGGTAAGGTCTGTCCTTTTCTCTCTCATTATTTATGACGTATCGTACAACCCAATCAGATTTTTAAGGTTCGATTTATGTTTATTATTGGCCTAACGCACATTGAATCGTAATCGCTAATCCATTACGATTAATTGTGCGTTAGGCTATTTACATTATTAGTTATCACAGAAAAAATGATACTAAAAATTATATTTTGTCATCTATGAAAAACAAGAAACTTTATTAACATTAACAATTTTCCATAAAAAGGCAATCCAAAAACATGAAGAAAAAAAATCTATTTTCTTTGTTCGATTTTCGGAAAATTTGAAATTATTAATTTTTGAATACGTATATGGGCAACCAAAAATTGTTTTTTGGCTTCTACAAAATTAAGGAAACAATACTGACTATAAAAATTGATATGCAATAATTATTAATAATAATTATTATTAATTACAAATTTTCCAAAAATCTCCAGTCAAAAGAAATAGTTTATTTGCTCTTAGTATTTTTTTCATTAATTTTTGTTTAACAACTTTTATAGCCTACACAGTTTTCTAAATTTTATAGTAATCAAAAAGCAATTTTTTGTTCTTGTGTCATCTGTCCAAAAGTTAATAGGTTTACATTTTCCAAAAATCAAACCTACAGAATATATTTTTTTTCCTATTGTTTTTGGTATGGCTTTTAATTAACATATTTTATAGTTAATATAGTTTCTTGATTTTGATAGATGTCAATAAAGGTTTGATATAATTTTTTTCCTGTGATAAATTTTTATCTGTAAATAATAAACTCAGAACTAACCTTAAAATTCTGACATCTTGCTTTAAACTAATCTGTCGATAGAAATAAATTTATCAGTCTCATCGAATTTATCTTATTTAATTCTCTACTACGATTCAAACTTGTATTCCATTTTAATATACTGTTATATATTCTTGAAATTTGTTTATTATGTGTTTTCTGTACACTTCACAAGGATAATTTGCAATGAATAAAATAGTTGTCAATGAAATGACAGTTCAATTATTATGTTTGAAAAATAATTCTTGATTATTTCAGTTAATCGTTAAACAAGATATTGTATCAGGATGTAAAGATGGTGTTAACAGAAAATTGATGACCATCGATCAGAAGATTTCCAGGAAGTTTATGAGAGTTGGAATATCCTATCGAGAGTTGCCTATAAGGAGTTCTAGCTCATGTTATCACCTGACAATATTCTAAAACGTCTTTTTTGAGTAAATCTGTCCAAGTAGGGCATTATGAAATTTTTTTTACGAAAGAAAATAATTGTTTTCTAAATTCAAGTTTACTATTTAATGGAGGGTAGTCTACAAAAGGTTTATAACACTTGTGATAATCAGGAAACATTTTCGGGCATTCGTTTATAGGTATATTGTGCATTCTATTTATAAACGACCCTCTTCAGAAACAATTTTCAATTGCAGACAATTTGAGACAAATTTTAAATAAATATTTCTTCTACCTGCTAAGGCCAAATTACTTTTGTAATCCTTAAAGAATGGCTTAAATATTCTAGTTTTTATTTCTGTAAAGAGAATAATAGATTTTTCAGGGGTTTAGAGGTATTAATTAAAATTTATAGTCATGTCAGAGGTTAAAATAGGTACGAATTGAGAAACATTTCTTGAACAGAATGACATTTGTTTTATTTTTTTAATTTTCTATTTTATTAACTTTTAAATCTGTGACTGAAAGGTAGAACAGTACAAGCGCCATATTCGTGGTTTCGAGTAAAACGTGGTTTTGTTTTTTTTCTGATTTCTGTAAAATCGAAATATGAACAAATACTTTCGGTGTTTGATATTGAATCCTGTTTTCTAATGTAGCTTTTAGATCTGTTTACCAAATTTAATGAAATTTAAAGGTCCCAGAGAATAACATTAATTATTTTTCTCAATTTTAATGTATTTATGCGATTACGTTTTTTCATATTTTCTACCTAAAAAAACATTTAAATCAATTTACAATTATGAAACTTTAAAAAGTATATTTACATATATAGAAATCTGGTGTTATCTCAAATTTGATAAAATGAGAGTTGTACTGTTTTATCTTTCAGCCACAGAAATTATATATAACTATCCAAAAATAACCGCGCTAAAGCGCGCGAGAATTACATTTTTCATTGGCTAGTATAGTTTCAATACAAAAAATAAACTGAACTTATTTAGATTATATTACTTATACTATCACTCTGTGCAAACTTAATTTATTTCAAACATCTTTTGATAATAAGAATTCTCTACTCTTAAAATTTATTTACGAAATTCAATTAATAACGAACTATTCTTTAAAATTGCTATCAATATTTTTCATTTTCCAAATTAAAAAATTCCTAACCTCTATCCATTTGAATTGAAATATAACCAAAGTTTTAAAATTTATAAATCATTTTTGTTTTAATCCCTAATGGTGGGAATAATTACTACAATCTTTTTCCTGACAAAAGTAATGGATTGAATTTAAATCAGATTGAATAAGTTTTAATCATTATTCTTCTGGGTCATTCCGAAATTTGTTTCCGAGCAAATCAATTTTTATCGGAATCTAAAAATGGATGTAACTTGACGAAAAATTCTTTCCGAAGTAATCCGTTTCATTCCGAAGCTAAATTTTAATATGTTTGAATCACGTTATTTCATTTCGAATCAATCAGTTTCATATTCGAATAAACCCGACTAAAACTGGAACGGATTGATTCGGAATAAAATTACGGTATTCAAACGGATTAAAATGTAACTTCGGATCAAAACGAATCATTTCGGAATGATTCGGAAAGATTTTTTCGTCAAGTTAGATCCATTTTTAGATTCGGATAAATACTGGCTCGGAAACAAATTTCGGAATGCCCCGGAAGAATTCTGATTAAAACTTATTCAAACTGATTGGAATTCAATCCGATACTGTCACCAGGGTTACCTTTACAAATTAAAGTAAATTAAAAATGGTAAACTTGATTTTATTAATATGAATTTAAATTGCTTAATTCAAACATTAATTAGTATAATTATGAACTATGAATTATTCAAATTTTAATAATAATAAACTTAAATTATTTAAAACTTTTAATTGTTCGAATTTGATCAATTCATGCTAGAATTATTATAAACTTTAACCCATTCAATTATAAAAATTTATAGAAATTTGGAAATTTTATATCGTTTCAAACTTTAATTTAATTTAAACTTTAATTAATTAATATTTCAATTTATCGATTCAAAATTGTTTTATTAATTCAAACTTCTATTAATCAACAGTTTTTTTTAATTTGATCTACTTATGTTAAGTATTTATTTACCAATAAAAAATAAGCATTTTGAGATAAAAAATACTGCATTTATTTGGAGAAATTCACTTTGGTAACTATTTTTATTAAAAATGGGGAAGAATTTTAATTTTGAAATTAAAAAAAAAAAAGAAAATGATTAAATTATAAAAAAGGCAATTAAAAGTCTTAAAAAATTATTGAAAATAGTGCCTGCTTTTTACCTATTACATCATTATATTTCATTCTTTATTCTTATTTATATTGTATTTTTTAGAAGTAATTAAAAGAGCGAAATATGATTATGAAAATTATCCATATATTATTATAAATTATAATATAAAGTATTCATAAATTTTCATGTTATGTTTAAAGTGTTTTGAATCTTTATTAAAATCAGTAAAAAAGATTTAAATAAGGCACGTTTGTATTGTAATAGATTATTATTATTATTGAAAATAAAATATTTTGTCAATTGATTTAAAATTTAGATTCAGTAAAATTCATAATTAAATAAATAAAATTAGAAATTAGCTTTACGTAAATAAAAACTATAATACTTGAGCTTTCCTTTAAGACATACTTTTAATAAATCTGAAACAACGTGTTTTGAGATATTCGAAAAAATAAATTACATGTTTGAACAAATTTTTTTTTATCATTGTAAAATTGATAAATTTTTCTTTTCAAGCTGCTAATTTAAAACAAAAATAATTTGGCTTTAGTAAGCAGAAGAAATAATTAAATTTTGTCTCATATATTGGCAATTGTTTCTAAAGGGGATTGTTTAGAAATAAAATGCTTCGTATGTTTTAAAAAAATTATTTAAACTATTTTAAAATTTGTTTTAAAAATTAGAAGAAACGTATACTTCTATTGGTTGATAGCCCTTGTTATCACCTGAAACTATTTTCGGGCATTTATCAGGGGTACATTAGAGGAGAGTCTGGTAGGCTCGGATATTTAATGCTTTTCAATCATAAATTCTAAAAGAATTGTCTTCATTTTACTGTTTGAGGATTTTTATAGTTATAGTTTCATTATACAATATCTTCAAAAAACAATTACAATAAATAAACATGCAAGGAAATAAAAGATTGAGAAAAATTTAATGCTGAAAGTGTTTATAAAAAAAAAAGTGTTGTGGTTCTCATGTCACAAGGAAAATTGTTAATTAAACGCTAAAAAAAGTGCTTTTGAAGTAAAATACCTTCTGTGTAGCTATTTTCTAATCAGTTTCTGCCCTTTTGCTATAAATTAAAAATTGATTCTTAATTTTGTATTATTCACAAGTAAGGAGGTTTATTAAAAAATCGATTTTCTGCAGATTCTTATAAAATTTTAATGCATTATTTTACATGTATGGTTACAATTTCATTGAAATTTACAGTTCTGTTTTTAACATAGGGGAGACCGGGGCTGTTTGTCGTCGGAGGTCGTTGACGCACATCAAATTATTGACAAGTAAAAAGTCGTATTAATTTTTCTCTTCATTCAAAATTAACGTACATGGAGAACTGTAACTTCGCACATAATTTAATTACTATTTAATCATTATTCTGGGCTATAAATTCAAAAAACCAATTTTGGTACTTAAAAGTAAATTTTAACGCCTTCTTTTTTGGTTATATGAAGGGTAGCATGACAAAAGGGGTCAAGCGCCAATTTCATGTTTTTACAAGAAGCGAAAAATACCAATTTAAAGATTTTACGGGTTAATTTGAACGAAACTATAAAAAAATCGTTTCGAGATATTGATATGTTTTACTAGAAAAATAATAATTTGTTTAGCTAAATTTACATATTAACGAGAAATATAAAGAAAATCGTGCTACTTTGAGGTTACATCAAAAATGCATTTTTTTTAAACGTTAACTGTGATAAAGTATAAGATATAACGAGATTTTTAATTAATTTTTAACTAATTAATTATTTAATCAAATTATCTCTAATATTTTTCTCCAAGTATCAATTTTAGAATAAAACCTCGTTATAATTCTTTCACGGCTTACAACGTGTCTCGATGTTTTCAAAATTGGAAGATTTAATCATTTTATACAAATTCACGACTTTACTCGTGCTACCCGAGTGCGCCAGACGATGATTAAATAGATTCAATCATTGTCGCCACGAATTTCTTAGACATAATCTCGGAAAACACCACCAGCTAGCTCGTCTGATGCGGAGAGGGGCGTGAGTCGAGGAACGAACAAATTCTTGGAACTCTTGCCATGCTTCCTGGAACTTTTTCTACCCTCTTGAGGGAAAACGATATATAGGCTCGAAATAAATTAACTCCTTGCTTTTAAGTATAAAACAATATGAATAATCTTTATTAAAAGAAACATTGAAGGAGTGTAAGAAAATAGTTTACAAAATAATCCATCCAATTAATAAATAATAATCCTCAGAGGGAGGTTACTTTAATATTCGAATTCTCATTTCTCATCTCAAGATCGTTTTGTAAGGAAATAGTTTACTTAATAAATTAGTTTGAGATTAATATGATCCGACCTGAGTCGGGCAGAAGCACATGGCAATTCCAATTCTTTTTTAAAAGTAAAATAATAGCGAGCCGCTTATCATTAGATCGACGACTTGCAGTGGCAATCACCAATAATTTTCAATACTAATTTTATAAAATATACTTTCTATAAAAGTCCGCCATCAGGGCGGTTAAAACTTAAAACAAATAAAACTACGTGGACTTAAATCCACAACCACTCAAGACGAAGGCACAACCAGGACGGAAGATGATGGCGATCATTCGGGGGCTCGTCACGTGCCTTCCCCCTTCTTTTCCCTTAACTCATCCTTCCTTCTAATCGGTAATCGACAATCAAACTTATTTTGATTGCGATAGATGTCCTTTGCTGTGTGATTTGGCCGAAGAGCGGGAATCTCATCCGCTCAACGACCTCGTTGTACAGCCCTCGGCCGCGCTCTTGGCGAAAACTGGCGCGACACTGGCAACCTTCCTTGGACCACCTCACCAGGTGTTGGACGACATATTGCGGTAAAAATAATAAAAATACACATTTTTAGTAAACGGTTTTCCAACCAAAACGACACCGGAAGAGCATGGAAACTCGAACAATTCGCCCACCCCTCAAAGAGGAGCAAATAATAACAATAATTTCTCTCTAAAATGCGAAGCTTTTGCTCCCTGGTTGTGCGAATCCGCGACGGGCTCCTTCGAGAGTTGATAAGAGGATAAATAACTTGTCAGATCAATCTGCCACGTTATAACACCTCCCCCCCTAGAAGGAGATAACAATATAGTGTTATCTCTTTCTCTCTCATGGCGGCGATCGCCCCCATCGTCCCCCGCTGGATCCGCCCTTGATATGAATAAATAAATAATAATACATTTAAAATGATTTTTAAAAGATAAATGTATTAAATAACAAAAAAATAAAATTATAAAATATTGCAGTGAATAGTAATGATAATAATAATAATAATAATAATAACTAATAGATAACAAATTCAAGAAACTTTTAAATGTAAACTTAATTTAACTTAACTTTAACTTTTAAATTTAAAAGAAAAAAGAATCAAATTCAAGATCTTTGTCATGGCAACAAAACGTTAAGACTGCCCGTCACGAATGCCTAATGCAATTTTCACACGCAAAAATTGAATTTTCAAAATTTGATATCTCGAAAAGTTCTAAATTCTACCTGGGAGTGGTCTTAAGGTCCCAAATAAGGGTGTGTTTTTAGCAGGTCGGCAGAACATCGCCACCCCCGCATAACCCTGTAGTACGGGCTACAGGGTACCTGAAGGCAGGTTTTCACATCCTACGCAAAAAAAAAAAAAAAAAAAAAAACATAACTTAAATAGGCGCCAAGAATATTCCTCACTTCAATTAAGTGGGAAACATTATTACAATAAGAGAATTTCCCACTTAATTTAAGTGGGGGATATTCTTGGCGCCTATTTAAGTTATGTTTCTTAGAACTAGAATATAGTTTTCTCAGTGTAAAATCCCATTTTCGGAAGTAATTTTACGATTTTTAAAACAATATGTGTGTAGATTTAAAATTTGTGTCTTTTATTAAACCTTTATAATCTTATATTCTAGATTAAAAGACAAAAATTCAAATTTATTTAATTTTTTTTTAAATCGTAAAACTACTTCTAAAAATGGGTTTAAATCTTAGAACTAATACTAAACGACGTCATTTCGGAAAATGAAAGAAAAACTTTTTGTAAGTCCCAAAAAATTCACAAAAATGTTCAGAGCTAGCCATTTTTGACCTTGTAAGCTAATATTACAACAAAATCATGACGTGCTGAACCATTTTGGAGGTCTGAACCGTATGTCACGTAAAAATTTTTTTTAAAATTAACCTCCTCTTTTTCCTGTAACATATAAAAGATAAATTTTACATGCCTTTGTTATTAAAGCTTTTTGTTTCATTAAAAATATTCAAAATCCTTTAAGAATAATGTTTGTGTTCTAACAAGCATCCAATTTAACAATGAATTTTTTTTTAGAGTATGAAGCAGATAGTTACAGCAGCAGTGAAGGAGGCTGTAGGACAGGTTCTATGGGCTTCAACTACGACTTCAACTTCAACTGCTGCGGCGTTTGCAGGAAGTAGTAAGCCATCAACGGCCTCACTCGTAGTACCCAACAGCCAGTCAAGAAGATCACGCAATCGCTATCATCCACGCAATCGCTCACATTCAAGCAATCGCTCGCGTTCACGCAATCGCTCACATCCACGCAATCGCTCACGTTCATGCAATCGAACAAGTTCACGCAATTACTCACGCAATCAGCAGCGTTTTAGATATTAGATCAAAAAATTATATTAAAAAACATTTTAAGTTGTTATTGTTTAACGTAATAATCCAGCTTTCTGGCCGTGTGTCCTATACGATTTTTCTTCGCCCCCAACCGAAAGTACGTTAAAAAATATGCAAAAAAGCATTGACAGTGGTTGACGGATGCTAACTTGATGTCAGCCATATTTGTTGACTATTCTAACTTTTGTGGCCTGTGTTAGAGCGCTCTAATGGACACCTTGCAAAGCGTCTCGCAAAATGTTCCTGGATTAGCTGAATTCTTGTTTGGAAATTTGATCTGCCCGCCCGACTTTTGCCCGATTTTGCTAGTCGGGGCGGGCATCAACAAAAGTAAACTAGGTGTGAATTCTGTCCATTTCATGGACACTTCGCTTTCAAGGAAGCAAAACAATTTGCTTCCTCATAGAGGAAGCAATAATTTAATAATATTTTAAATATTTTAAGTTAATAAAAACAAAAATTAAAGAAACATGAAAAAGTATCTTCACATTTCTTGAAATATTTAAAAAAATATTAAAGACACATTAATTTAAGCTAGATATTCTTTTTCTACAGGTTCTGGCAATAAGTTTTAAAAAAAAGACGTCCCGATATGTTCATTAGGCTCTGAGCAATCAGCGTTTGAAAATCGCTCGGGTCCCGTAGACCCAATCTAGCAGTTACGTTAAATCCCGATAGTCTAGCAGTTGAGGGTTAATATTATTTGTAATATTATTATTATTATTTTACTAGGTAAAAATTATGTCCATTTCGTGGATATTTCGTTTCAAAGTTAGCAAACAAATTTGCTTTCTTACAGAAAAAGCAATATATTAATAATATAAAATTTAATTCGAGAATATCTTTAAAAAAAGGAATTTTAAGTGCAAAAAAATTAAAAAACATCAATTAATTTACGAATTTTTGATCAATTATAAAAGTTATATAGGTCAATCGATTCGTTTTGAGATGAGGAATATGATTTTTTTATTCATTAAGTTGTATTGTTAGCTTGGAAAAAAATTTTGGCAAAAAACGATTTTTTTGATGAAAAAAGGTGCTCAACAAAATTTGATTGGGTATTTTCAAAAATCCCTGTGTCCAAATTTAGATATTCACGAGCTTAAAAAGTCATCCAAATTTTATTGAAATCCGTTGAAGCGTTCTCGAGATATCCTGGCGACAAAAAACGCTATACACACACACGTACACACACACACACACACACACACACATACATCTGGACATTTGCTTAGGAATGAAAATTTACGCTTTTTAGATGAAAATGAGTCGATTTAGACTATTTTTGGAAAATCGAAAATCTTAACGATCACAAAGCTTCCTCTATGAGGAAGCAAAACATAAAAAAGTTAAGTATCTTATCAGTCACCTAGATTTTTTATTTTTTCAAATTTTAATACTGAAGAATGTTCACTGTTTAATGTGTCAAAATATCAAAGAAAAATATTGTAATGAATTTATTTTTATTTCTCTATCAAATTCATACAATATTAATTTTATTTAAAAAATCTCAAATTTATTCTTTCTTTTTTTTTAGTATAAACTTGATGGCAGACAGGGAGGAGAAAATTAAATGAGTTCCAAATTATTTCATTATCAAACCTGGCAATATATTTTATCTATCAAAATTTAAATATAAACAATATCAATAATTTCTCTTATGTCCAATAAAATATAATCATAATCTGAGTGGTACCACTTTACACAACATATTTTTTAAAAAATGACAAGACACATATACGCACACATTACAATATTTTGATATCTTCAATATTAAAGAAACTATTATTACAAAATTAATATCACAAATTCAGTCAATGATTTTAATATAAAAGCAAATTATAAATGTCAGAATAAGTTTCGTATATAGAAATTCAATTTAAAATATCAATCATCTAAATCTGATTTCAAATCTCAATCATCTGATAATTATTATAGTTTGAAAATCAAACCAGTCAATTTTATTTTTACTTATCTTTTATTTTACTAAATCGACGGAGGTGAAGCGTTGGTAGTCTTGCCACCGGTATCCACGTTAAGGATAAATATTTAAACGGTCAAACGGCCAAATTTACTCCTTTATCCCTTTTCTGGAGATTTCAAATTCATCTATTGAGTTTGTTGTTCCATTTAGAGTTCTGGCGATCACGGCAAAAGCACACCGTCAAAGTATCCTCGCCTCTGTCTCCGCTTCGCGATCCGTCCACATTTATTTCGCCACACTATTATAAATTTTCACATTTAATTTATGGAAATATATTTTATAACCAAAGTAAAATAAAAAGAACATTATTTAAAAAAAACAAAACACACAAAGTTACAAAATGATTTAACTATTAATATATTTACCCACCTATCAGTGTCCCTGGCAGGTACTTGGATGCGTGGCACGGATCCCTCCGTCGATTTAAAGGTGCGATGATTGAGTGATCAATTCATTCGCATTTCCCTGAAATCAACGGCAATTTTCCAAATGCCCTCGTCATCCCCACCGACCCAAGGATCACGTGAGGAACCATCGAATCAAATTGTATATATTATTCCCTCTACTCAAAATCCATCACGAGCGAAGACAGAAGCGAATACATAAGTCTCAAAACGAATAATTAATTACAGAAAATTATATTTAATTTTTAAACATCGTTTTCAGGAGATAACCATCGCTTCAATATTATTTATTGTTTTGTTTCATTTTGACAGATGATTTAAAAAATATTTTTAGTTATTTTTAGTAATATAAAAATTTAGTGACTGATATGATACTTGCCTGGAAGTTTAGAATTAAGAATGAACAATGTTTTTATTCTTTTTTTGTAAATATTGTGTGGTTATTAAGTTAAACACAGTTCCTGTCAAAAATCACAATACACGAACCATGATGAACTTTGTTATGATAACGAGCCACAAAATCTCGTAGCCAATCAGAGCGCCCGACTGTTCGAGCAGGCAGCAAAAGTCGTTGTTCCTGGAGCGAAGTTAGTCCAGGAAGAGCGTACTTTCGGATAGGGGATGAAGAAAAATAGTTTCTCCTTCCCCAGGCTGTAAATTTAAATATAATAATCCGGTTTTTTGTAAACTTCCTCGTCTAGTCGTCCTATTTAATGTTGTTTAGACGATAATTTTTTAAAAAAAGTATTTGATAATTTCGTTTTAAAAAAACACATTTTCCAAATTCAATTTTTGAAAAATAGTTTTTCCTTTCCCAGGCTGTAAATTTAAATATAATAATCTGATTCTTTGTAAACTGTCTCGTCTTTTCGTCCCATTTAATGTTCTTTAGACGATAATTTTTTAAAAAAAGTATTTAAAAATTTCGTTTTAAAAAAAGACATTTTCCGAATTCAATTTTTGAAAAATATTTTTCTTCCCTAGGCTGTAAATTTAAATATAATTATCTGGCTTTTTGTAAACTAAATTGTCTTGTCGTCCCATTATTTGTTCTTTAGACGATAATTTGTTTAAAAAAAGTATTTGTGAATTTCGTTTGAAGAAAATGGTTTTTCCAAAATTCAATGAGAGAAAAATTGTTTTTACTTCCCCAGGCTGTAAATCTGAATTTAAAAACTGGTTTTTTGTAAACTGTCTCGTCTTGTCATGCCATTCAATCTTCTTTAGACAAGAAATTTTTAAAAAAAGTATTTGATAACTTCGTTTTAAAAAAACACATTTTCCAAATTCAATTTTTGAAAAATAGTTTTTCCTTTCCCAGGCTGTAAATTTAAATATAATAATCAGGTTTTTTTGTAAACTATCTCGTCTTGTCGTCTGATTCAATGTTTTTTAGACGATAATTTTTTAAAAAAAGTATTTAAAAATTTCGATTTAAAAAAAGACATTTTCCAAATTCAATTTTTGAAAAATATTTTTTCCTTCCCTAGGCTGTAAATTTAAATACAATTATCTGTTTTTTTGTAAACTGACTCGTCTTGTCGTCCCATTAAATGTTCTTTAGACGATAATTTGTTTAAAAATTATTTAAGAATTTCGTTCTAAGTAAGTCTTAAGAATACTATTAGGAAAAACTTTTAGAAAAACTTAGAAAGCAAACTATTTTTAAGCTTTCATATTTATGTACCACAAACTTTCTACTGCTTTTTTTAGAAAACTTACTCCGATAACTATCTGAAAGCTAACGCCAAAAACTAAAAAGCGGAGGACATTTACAGTTTTCCTGAAGCTAAGAATAAACTTACAGTGGAAGCTATCGATGTTAACACGGTTAGTTTCCCGTTAGCTTCCTCCAAACTTCGGTGCTATTATAAATATAGCCGTAACCTAAATTCTTTTAAATAAAACGTATGAAATCTAGTTGGTAATACTCTACTCCAGATTTATACTAATTTACAACCCAATCGTTGCTATAGTTTCCAAGATAATTGACTTTTTCAAAATAATGAAACCTCAAATTTATTATTTTTACACATTGAATGGGCCAAATTTATCTAATATCAAATTTATATAAATTTAACCCTCTCCTACTCTCCCTGAAAAAACATTCAAACTTTTAAATACAAAAACATATTATTCTAACCTCAAAATCACATAAGAAAAACCTCAAACTTAAAATATCAAAAAAAGGTTCCTACAAAACTTGTACATCTCATCAAAATAAACACTTTTTCCTTCTTGTCAATTTCCCATAAAACCATTATTTTTAGAGGAAAAGGCGGAAATAACTATTTTTTATTATATTGCGTCCTACATAAATATAGCCGTAACCTGAATTCTTTTAAATAAAACGTATGAAATCTAGTTGATAATACTCTACTCCAGATTTATACCAATTTACAACCCAATCGTTGAAATTTTCATTAAGATAAATAACTATTTTCAAAAAAAAAAGTTTTTTAAATTCATATTCAGAATTAAGTACTATTTTAAACATGACTTTAATGCAATTATTTACCTTTCATGAAATGAAATTTTCTTCGATTTTCCTTCATTCTAATGAGAGCGTTTTTAACAATCTTTGAATAAAATTTAATGTTTGCAATAAAGAAAAAGCTTTAAAATTATTATTTCTTTTTTAATTTCATTTGTTTATAATTTCCTTACTTAACAAGAAATTTAATACTTACATTCTTCAAACTTACGATAATTGACATTGCCGGGAAATTATTCAATTTCAGGTTCCATGATAATTATTATATTCCATATTTGAAAATTTTTTTCCCATTTTTCTCAACATTTTCCTCATGCATCCATTCATAAATCTGTACAATCCCACCCATCCAGCCATCCATCCATCCATTTATTCTTACGTTCAGGAATTAATTCATAGATTTATTCATTCCATCATTCATTCATTCATTCATTCATTCCTTACGTAATGTATGAATGACTAAGGGAACACATTTTTTAAACACGCCAGTATTACTTGATAATGCCGTCAGTCCTAAGCCTGAAAAAAGTGTGAAGGAAAAATGTTTTTCTGTGCAATTGGAATTATATGCAGTTCATTTTCATATTTATCTCTCAACAGAGTTGAATAATTCTACTTTGGACGATAAGTGGATAGATTTAAAATGGCATTAATTAAGCAGGAGTTGCTCTACTTCAAGATTGGCAGATGAAGAATATGAAGGGTATGTAAAATGTATATTTTTCCTTTTTTCTTTTTTTTCACAGATTACTGGAAGAAGTATTGCAGTCAAGATTCATTTAAAAATAGTACGAGTACTGTTGTAAATGTATAAGAAACGGAATTTCTTATGTCAGTCTGGAGTCCTTTATTGATAATCACTCGAAATGGCTGCTTCATATCAGTCAATTGCTATTACTGATTGAATCAATCGAATATACTATAAAAATCAGTTATTTTCATTAAAGAAACCTGTGCTTTTCACTATTTCAATTATTATTTTTTAATGATTATAATAATCATTCAGTTTCAATAAAATAACAGTGAAAGCAGTCAAAAGTTATTGAAACATTTATTTCTATATAGTAGTTAGAGCTTAATAATTACAATTATCTGAAGTAACGAAAAATCGATCACCCGCTGGGATCGTACGCGGGACTCTTCGGTCTAAAATCAGACGTTCTAACCTCCACTAAAGGCTCACTTAGTTTCAGGTTTACAAAACCTATTATTTAAATATCATTTCAGTCAGAAGCGAATAATTTACTTTTCTTAGAAATACCCTTTCAACCTTACTAAAATGTATCTAAATAATAAAACAATCAATTTTAAGTACTTTGTATAAAAATTAGACATTGAATTAAAATATTATTGATGTTATACAAAATTCGACATTCTATCGCTTATAGCCAACTTATTTTTTAATTTATTTACAGTTAAAGGTCTTTTTAAAAGTTTTAATCCCTTCAAATTTTTTGTACTTTTAATTGCAGTACCTACTTTAAATAAAAAATTTTTTCCGAATAGAACCAAAAAAATGCTTTGAATTATTTTCCAAAAAATTATCTTTCTCATTCTGACTACTAATTATGTATTTTTTATAATTTATAATAATATAATAATTATATATCATAGTCGATTGTAATAATAATTGTAAAAACTTGCTACAATTAATTATTTATTTAAAAATAAGTTTATAAAAAAATTAACTTAAAAAACACAAGTAAAATGTCATTTTCCATAAAATTATTGCAACAGTAAAATGAAAATGTTTTAAATGTAAATAAACAAAAGTTTAAAACACTTTAATAAACATTATAAAAATGTAATGTATCACTCGGTCAAGTTATTAATTCATAGGAATTTATCAATCAGACTGAATTAATCAATTTTTATTGATTGATTTATTTCTGTGAAAAAAGAATAACAGACCAATCCTTCATTTCTTTGGACTGAAAAAAAATCAAATACAGTGACTGATAAAATCAGTCACAATATTTGACTGATTTGCCAGTTGAATTGATTATTCTGCCAGTAAAAATGATTGAATTTACTAACTTTTTACACTGAGAAAGAAAGGCTATTAATTCAATTACATATTGGTTTGATATATCAAACGGCATATTAAATATCGTTCGAACAGATATGTTATGACTTCAATAGTATATGCTTTCATTTTTCATGTTATTCTTTTGATATAATTATTCTTAAATGAAATAAACACTTATTCCTTTTAAAGAAATATTGTGTGGAAATAATGAAGACGATTTTTTGACAGAAATAAAGAAGTGATTAAAACTATAGCATACACTATTGTTTCTAGAGCATGATGCTAAAAAATGAATGTTGCTGCATTTTAAGTTTGATTGATTGCTACATTAAAAAGAAATAATTTAGTTCTTTAATTTAAGAAAATTAATTTATTGAACCAAAAGCACAAAAATAATTGAAAAATAAAAGAAATTCGGTTTTCTTCTTACTTAGCTTTATTTCACACCGATTCAACCCCTCCCCCTCTCTCTCCTTCACTTGAACGTCACGAAGGTTTAAAACTGTTGTAACACTACTCAAGTTTTCAGCTGTATACATATTCTTTTTTATTTCAGATTATGTTTAAATTTTTTGTGAAAAAACATCTAAGCAGTGTGATGTCCCGAAGCGGTCACACATCTAAGTACTAACCACGCTTGACTTTGCTCAGCTTCGTTGATCGCGAGCTAGCCCGTTTCGCAACTTAATATCGAGGATTGAAAGAAATTTTACTTATGTTCAATATCACGTAACTGTTCCAAAACAAGTTTACCATGACCTCAAGATTTTCTTTACAATTATAATAGTTTATGAAAAATCCCCTTTATATTTCATCAAGTTATCGTTTTCTCTAAAGATCCTATAAAAAATTGTGTATTTGAATATATGTAACCGCGTCTTTCGAGTAAAATGTGTTTAAAGTTTTTCATGAAAATAACCTCGATTTCTGGGAATATTGCATATTAATAATTATCTAGATAGATGTTTCTTATGTAATTTTTTTCGCTGAACACGATTTTCGTAATAAAACAATTGTTTAAACATCGCTATTGTTGTTATAAACGAATTATGTTGCAAAAGTCAAATGCCTAAAATTTCAAATCGCATTTGAACAATTTTTAATTGACCAAGAGATCTGGAAATTTATATGCACATTCAGGACTAACAATAATATCATTATTCACAATCTATTATTAATCTATTTAACCAGGTCGACGATGACGAGTAAACATGAGGATCATCTCCAAGAGTTAAGATTTAATTTTTTGCAGATATATTTTTGATATTCATATGGGCGAATCCACAGAACCGGTCGATTTCATGTTACTCACAGATTTTTCTATTTTAGAAGTATCATATTAATCTTTTTAAAATTTCTACCAATTTATAGTATCCCTGATAACCAATTAAACTAAGAAAATTGTGTAAATGCAAACCTTTTCGTCTTATATAAAAAATAAAATAGAGTTAAGTTACTTAAAAATTCAAATTTGTCGTGTTATTCTAGGTATCAATTTTAATTCTTATGGGTATAACTTGTTCGGCATAGATTGAAACAATTCCAAATGATGGTGAATTATACTTTACTTATTGTAGAATCTATTGAAGGCAGAAAAAAATATGTGCCCTTAATTAAAAAGAAATGGTAGTCGCTGAAAGTAGCGTTACTCATTGTTTTAAAATAATGAAATACCTATACATTTTTATAAATGTTTTTTACGGCGATTATTCGATTTGAATTTTTCAAATTGGTACTTGTTGTTTTTTAGCAGATGAACAAATCTAGGTATAATAGAACAGTGTGCGATTAGAATTAAAGAAAATATTACAAAAATTAACACTCTATGTTTGATCGTGAACGATCCAAAACTTAGCCTTTTTTCAGGAGCACAACTACAAATTAAAATATAATGAATTAAAAACATGTGTGATTATTTAAATACATTATTATAATTTTGATATACAAACGCCAAATTCTATTTTCAACTTATAATGTCTAAAAGTTAAAAATAAAACTAAAATTAAAAGAAATTTAACTGCATGAAGGTATTTATAAATATGAAAAATGAAATAACCATTCAGTTGTTTTATTTTTAAACTTGAATCAAAATCAATGTCAATAATGTCTGTTTATTGGTTCAGATAATTTAATTTGCAAAATAAAAAAATCAATGCTAAAATGAAATTATAATTTATTAATTATTATGTTAATTGTAAATATGAATTGTATATAAATAATTGTATTTTATCATATTTTATTATTCAAAATGTTTTGCAAATATTACAAATATATATGCAAAAAACAAAAGAATGAAGTACACATTTTTCATTAAAATTTTCTGAACAAAGATTACATAGGTATTTTCGTTTTTGGCTTTCAACTCAAACGGCATTAAAATAAAATGGATCACGCAAGAAGGTAATTGTTCTTAAATACTTTTCAAATAAAATAAACCATAAATGAAAGGTGTGCTCGTAATTTGAAAATTTTTATTTTTATAAGTGAAAATCGACCGGTTTTGTGGATTTTCCCATATTTAAGCTTCAATGCAATAATTATTTGTTTGAAACAGGAATAATTGAATCAAAAACTTTTGAAAAAAATTACAATTTTAAAATTTTAAAAAAGTTATAACCTTTCAATTACTGATTTTAATTGAAAATGCCAAAAATCATTTTTCTCTTAAAAAGACCTATATTGTAAAATTTATGTAACAAAAGAAAAAAAATTTTGTCTTCGATCAGGACTGATCGCATTAAATTTTTAAGACCTTAAAGTACATGCAACCGTCAAAAATTAAAAATCGATTTTTTTGGTCTAAGCATACAATGTACTTTTCATAACGCAGTCATAAAAATGGCGTGAATCGGTTCTCTGTAGGTAACCAGAAAGTTGCAGTTTTAAGAACGATTCACGAAGTGACGTCAGAGTGCAAACAAGTACAGTCCAAATTGAATGTCCCCCACTTTTTCATTTTTCTTGCACGCACTGTTTGACCAACAGAACAGAGTCGATGTTTTTAACGTGAGTAATATAGCTTCGAAACCTAACCTGACCGTAATACTGCGTAATACCGGCGTGGCGTGTTGACAAGATCTGACGTGAATAGATAAATATATTATGTGAAACTTGTTTCGTTTGATACTCGAAGTTCTACTTATTTTCGACTGTAAGTATATATTTTCATACAATTATAAAAAAATCTTATATTGTAAGATTGCAAGTCTTATATTCTGTATATATATATCTTTTACACAGTAAAATTAGCAAAAACAAGTTAAATATTCTATTCTGGCTATTATTCTGTATCAGTATGATTTAGATCTTATTTATGTTTTGATTTTACGATTAAATCTTGACTCCAAATGAAATAATCGTGTTTCATGCCTTTATTTACAAAATTTGAGGTTAAAACCATCAAATTGTTCTAAATTTCAGTCAATGCCAATTATAATTAGTCAAAATACATTCAATTATTTAAATTTTAATCTTCCATACGATTTAATTATATTTTCTATGTATATTTAATTTTACTTTAACATTTTAAACAATCTAATACTTAAATTTTAATTTATTCAAATTGTAATAGTTTGTTAATTAATATAATCAGCACTTTAATTTCAAACACTCTCAATTTTCACTTGTTCTTATTGTAATTAACCTCAAATTAAATGAAACCAAACTTAAATTTAAACAAATTTTAATCAGTTTATTTTTCAATTCATTACAATTTTAATCAGTACCATGTTATGTTGTTAAGATTTCAATCTCTGTTCAATATTAATCTATTTAAAATTAAAATTAAAAATATTTATTATTTTAGGCAATGGAAAGTACCGATGAAGAATGGTGTACGCCACCAGAAATGCGTAAAGAAGCCGATGATATGAGCAGCGATCTATTGCCCAAAAAATCTAAAGATGCTTACGAAGAAGCTTATAAAAAATTTCTTGAGTGGAAAACAAATAACAAAGCTATCACATCAGAGAATTGCTTAAAAGTTTATTTCAAACAGCTTATCCAAAATTACAAACCTTCCACTATATGGTCAACGTATTCCAAACTGAAAAGCACAATTCAGATTCACGAAAAAATTTCTATTGAAAATTTTAAAGAATTAACTGCGATAATCAGTCAAAACTCCAGAGGTTACAAATCTCGAAAAGCAAAAGTTTTTCAATCTGAAGAGATTAATGATTTTTTAGATAATGCTCCAGATGAAATTTATTTGGCAATGAAGGTAAGAAATAATAAATATTAAAAATAAAAAATATGTTATGTAAATAAATATAATAAACGTAGTATAATAAATTGTAATAATAAATAACGATAAATACAATATAAACAATAAAATATAATATAATTGAACAAATCATGATAGTTGTTAAAACAAGAACAATAAATGAATAAAACAATTAAAATTTAATAAAATACATGTAAACAATAAATAACCACCTATAAAATATAATGAGTAACAAATAAAAATAGATTTCGATTAATATAATCAATTTTAATAAAATAATAATACATGCTAAAAGAATTTAATAAATAAATAAGTAAAAATAATGCAATAAAATACGTATAAATAATGTAAAAAAATATTACCTTTAAGATTAAAGAAAACAAATTGTAAAAAATAAAAGGAAAATATAAATATTTATTGTTTTACAGGTTGTTCTCGTCCTTGGTCTTAGCGGTTGCTGTCGAAAGATAGAAATTTATTCTATTAAAGTAAATCACGTTAAAAAACAAGGGGATCTTTTGGAGGTCATTATTCCAGACACAAAAAATAAGGTTCCTAGAAGATTCGTAATAGATCCAATATTTGTACCGATCATTGAGAAGTATCAAGCTGTTCGACCTTTAGACACGACTAGGGATAATTTCTTTCTGCAATTTCATAAAGGCAAATGCAGTAACCAAGTTATTGGAATAAACACAATCGGTAAAATGCCTAAACAAATTGCTCAATTTTTAAAGTAAACTAATCCAGAGGAATATACGGGACATTCGTTCAGAAGAACTTCTGCAACTGTCTACGCTGATACCGGGGCTACAACGATGGATTTGCAGCGTCACGGAGGTTGGAAGTCGGCAGCAGTCGCACAAAGTTACGTTGAAGATTCTACTGAGTATAAAAAAAAACTGCAAAAAGAATTTCCAATGCAATAAAGGATAATGTCTACGAAAATTTGTCAGAGGTCGAAACCGTCCCTCCGAAAAAAATGTGTATCGAAAATTCTAAAAGCCTTAATTTAAGCGTTGAAAATACTTCGACAGAAAAAATTATACCTAATAATTGTACCAATGTTACAATTAATTATAATCAATAACATCATTTCTTTTCAATATTATAACGAAAATTTGATCTTTAAGTAATATATACAATTTATCGTAATTGGAAATTGTTATTCCAAGAATAAAACAAAATGTGAAGCTTTAATTTTAAGTTTGATCCTTCGTCGGAAAACTTATTATATATTTATTTTAATGTTTAAAAACGTTTTCTAAAAATATGTTGACAAAACTAATGTATAATTTGAATAAAAAAAAGTATATTAATTAATATATGAATTTCTACTATTATATTTCACAAAAACAAACTAAATATGCTAAAAAATAAAATTAAAAATTATAAAAATCATACAGAATTACTTCAAAATACCATTTTTTAATTTATTGACTTTAATAAATCATTTAAATATTCAATTTAAATTCCAATTACAAAATTTAAACAATAAGAAAGCAGTTCCTTTTAGTATTTCTAAATTTTCTATGCTTAATTGCGATATTATTTATAACTTATTTTATTAAAAGAATACTTTGAGTAGGTTTTTCTGTTTAGGGGGGCTTCGCCCCCCTAACCCCCCGACCGGGGTTCCACCCCTGGACCCCAGCGGGGGGCTGCGCCACCCGAACCCTTCCTTGGCGCCTTCTGCTATCGGCATATGTTTCTATATCCGCTTTTCAGTTCCTTTATCTTTTTATTTACATTTTTAGTGAGTAGTGTCTAATTTTATCTTGTTGCAAAAAATATAAATATTCTCTTATGTCGTTTTTCACGCCTTTTATGACTTTATTATGAAAAGTATCGTTCGTAACTTACGTGAACAGCGCAGGCGTTTTTGAAACTCGCCTGCTTGTCACGCATGTTACGAAATGTACTATTCTTTTAAATCCAAAAATGCAAAAATGGATTTCATTATTTCCATATTTTATGCAATATATAGGATTCAATATATAGTTTTACCGCTCTATTAAATATATTTCCAATTTTATAGCATCTGCTTTCGATTGTATGTGAATATGCCGTTTATAATATCAAGAGCAGGAGCTATTGATTCAAAGCTATATTGCATCTTCTGAAATATATATTTCTACGAATTCTAAATACTATTTATTAATATAACAATTTTTTATTTACATTAATTACATATATTTATTTGAAATCACATAAAATACATTTCAATGAACTATTTCTCTCTATCTTATAACTGCTTTAAGTAATTTTATTAAAAACATTCTGCTTTTAGTTTCAAATTATGGATTTCTATATTTAAATGTATAGTAGTATAATTGATTACAGAATTGATTGATTAAAAGAATTGAATTCAATAGCAACGGCACTATTGATTCAACAGTTTCTTTTTCTCAGTGCAGTTATTTTAAACAATCTTCTATCTATTTCTTGTACTGTTAGTTACGCTGCTTAAACTTTCAATATTGTAATTCTTTGACGCGTGATTTTAAGAAAGTCGTAAGACTGAAAGGCAATAAATTATAAATATAGCCGTAACCTGAATTGTTTTAAACTAAACCTTTTAAATCCTCTCGCAGATGCAATCATTCGTATTTCTGCAAAATTTTAAGCCAACAGTTGGATCAGTTTTCAAGTTAATGGACTTTCATCATCAAAATAACACTTTTTTAATATTATTTTAGAAAGTTTTCATTATATTTAAAAAAGTTTTAAACAGACTTTCGATCTTTCCTTAAAGTACATAATTCTTAACTCTCATATTTTCATAATAATGTTTTTTACAATTTTTTCATGCAAGTTAATAATCATTCTTATAAACAAATATAAATAACATTCAAATTTTAAAAAAAAGTTCTACACAAAAGTTGTGCATTTCGCTGAACCTAGTACTTCTTCGCTTATGCCAATTTTGCACAAAACCATTATTTTCTAGACAAAAGGTTGAATTAACAATTGTCATTATATTTTGTGCAACATAAATATACCCGTAGCCTGAATTGTTTTAAACAATACTTATTGAATCCCCTTGCAGATACAATCATCTGTATTTTTACAAAATTATATTTTTAATTATATTTTTTAGTTTTTTATTTTTATAATATCGCCTTTTACAATTTTTTCATACAATTCATATTGTTCATTATGAGCAAAAAATTACTGAAATTGACATTATGAAAAAAAAGATTACAACAGTTGCGTATGTAGTTTAAAAAAATGTTTCTTGTCTTATAATAATTTTATGTACAATCGTTATTTCAAGAGAAAATTGCGGAAATAACAACTTTTTTTATATTTTGAGGTACATAAATACAGCCTTAACCTCAATTGCTTTAGAAAATAATTTTAAAAATATTTTAAGTTCCTCTAATTGGTATTTCGTGTTATAAAACTCAGTGTTGCTGAATCCAATAACGTATTTTTTTGTTTAAAATTCCATGTCAGGGTAGGAACCCACCAAGAAGTCATATTTTAAGTGAAACTTTTGAATATATTCAAAGTGAATAGGAAAATTAACTACTGTTTCTGGAAAAATAGTCAATTTCATTAATGATATTGGATTTGTTTTAAACATGTGCAAATCATTTTTTTTAGTTTTGAATAAATTAATTTTTCACAAAGCCATAATAAATTAAGAAATAAACTTATTTCAAATTAATTGGAAAAGAAAAATTGTTATTAAATTAAAAAAAAAAATTCTTATTACTTACAGGAGTTTAGTGTTGACAGATTGTTTAATATACTAATTGTTTCAATACGCATTCACGTAGTCAGTGGACAGAGTACCTTCTTGAAAATGTTATAAATCCACTTACTCACTTACTCAATTTAAAAGAACAAGTTCAATTAAACATTTTACACAGAAATTTGCCAACTGTTTCTGATTTTATTAATATTACAATTAATCAACAAAAATTGCAATTTATGTTTCATGGTCCTGTTAAGTGCAATAAATTTCTTTTACATTTATTATTACAATCACCATCAGAAGAAGTACCAAGAAACAAGTCAATTAACAGACCAAGTAACTGTCAATCTACAAATGTTGATCGTTATAATTTCAAAATAAATGACAGCTTTCAACGTTTTATTCACGATGACAGTTTACCTGCTTTAGTTGAAGAACTCAATATTTTTTTTCAACAATTACTTGATGTTGATATTAAGACCGCAATTAAAATTAATGCATACGACTCAATTGGATATGTTGCGTTTGATGTTGTTTTCAATTTACTGCGTGTTTCTGAATTGCAGAATGTTAATGCAAAAAGTAATATTGAAAAGGAAAAAATTGTTGTCTCTCTCTTCCTAAGGGCACATTTATTATACTCTCTCAGATATTATCAATTAATAGCACCTTTCTCATCAATGACTTGCATTGATAGTCTGTTAAAGACTATGAAAGATACTAATAATTTTGTTGGTGATAAATATTTAGTATATGATTTAAACAAATTGGGCTCCATTCCTTTTGTGAATAGCAGATTAGCAAGTAATTTTTATAAGAAACCTGATTCCTCGCAACAGACTAAAACATTAAACTTAACAAGGTTTATTAAAACATCGACGCTTATTGCGTTATTAGATAATCCTATGAATCAAAATACACAGTTAATAAAAGCTGCTTTTGGTCCATTAATAGGTTTATCGGGCATATCAGAAAAGTTTTCTGACAGTGTACTTGGGAAATTAATGAATATCATTAATGAAAACATTGAATACTGGCCAACAAATTTTTTAATGCAAAATAGATGTCCATTTTTTTTTATGCTACGCTGTTATGAGTGATAATGATTCACGCATAATAAAAACAAATGAGTTCTCATCAGTTTCCAATACAGCTACTGATAACGGCATTCCATTAGTATCTGCGGGTGTATTAGAAGAAAAAAAATCAAGAGATCAGAAGGTAGTTCTGCAAACTCAGCAGTATCATCATTCCTAAATAATTCATTATCAGTAACAGATAATCAATCTGATAAACAATTAGAAAAGTGCATTCATGGTCAGTATGATTGTACAGAAACACGTACAGTTAAAAAAGGAAAGAAGAGAAAATAAACTGACAATCATTCAACTTCCTCTTTAGTTAAATTACCTTCTTCTTCATTAATAAATAATGTGACATTAGACAGAAATTTGAGCCCACATGTCAGTAATGGAAATGCGGCTACATCTTTGTTTGCACTTTACGCTACAAACGCAGATTTAAGTAAATGTCACAGTTCCACTTCTGCAAAACATTGTTTACATGATTTTACATTTTTAACATTTTTTGATATTGAAACAACTGATTTGAAGTTTAAAAGCATGACAGAAATTTGTTTTTATTCAATTCTCAATACAGATTTTGTACTTTTACGCGAAAAGTTAAAATCTGATAGGAATCGTGATTTACTTAAATCACATAAATTGAATATCTAAGAACTATTAGAGAATTATAATGTCCAGAAATTAGTTTTGATTTTCAAGCCATTAGTTCCAATTTCACGAAAGGCTGCAGAATTATCTGTGTACTATTACAACTATTCAAATGCCAATACCAACTTTATTTCCCTTCAACTTGATTCATAATTATAATGTTTTATTTATATTATTTTTCTTCAATAAGAATAACAACTTCAATGAATAAGAAAATATTTTTCAAAACTTTACACCGATGTAACTCGAAAATTTGTAAATTCAGAAATAAACACCCTTTATCAATTTCAATTTGCATCATTACCTCGCTTACATCACATTTCAATTAATTAAAATTTGAGTAATTACAAATTTTTAAGATTTATAATATTAATTCAATAATATAATATTAATTACGGAGTGTCCATTCCTACGCTAACGTGAACCGTTTTTCCAAAACTATACTTACGCGAAGTGGAATTAGTTTTGAAAAGCGACACTAGTGGCGCTAGTGATATCACAATCATTTTGATTTTACTTTGCCAAATTTATTGTCAATGTAAAATAAAATAAGTTGAATACGGAATACCAAATATTTATTATCTTTTTTTACTGTATTTTCCTTCGATTGATTGGAATTAAGTTAATAAATAATAAATTTATCCAATATTAATATTAATTATAATCAGTTTAATAAATTATAAATCCTTTAAAATTATTATCTATCCTTTATAAATGATCGGCTTATTTCGGATTGAACGAATTTTTAAAACTATTTCCAACTTTTTTTCAGAAAATATGTCTTTTCGACTTTTGTATTGTAAAATTTGACTGATCAACATTTCTTCTTTCAGAACTTCAACTTTCTTCTAAAATATTTTTAAAATTGTAAGACTCTGGTTTTAAAAATTTTCACATAACGTCTAGATTACTTGGTTTGGATTTTTTGTCCTGCAATCCTCATTTTTTAAAGTTTTGCTTTTTTCAAAATTTTAGTATTTTTTCAAATCTTTAGTAAAATTTTCGATTTAAAATCCTTAATAATTTTAAATCACTTTCTAATAGAATTTTCAATTGTTTTTAAACTTATTTTTTATTTCATTCTTATAAAGTTTATTGAGTTATACATCCAAAGAAATGAATTGTAGGACAAAAAGTCCAAACCAAGAAATACAGACCGAAAAATTTACTAAATTTTTAAAATTTTGAAAAAATAAGACTTTAAAAAATGAGTTTTGTATAAATTTAAAAAATATTATTTGTACAGTATTTTTTATAATTTTAAAATTAAACAATATTATAAATTGTTTAAGTATTTTAAATAAGTAAATAACTTTTTTTTTAAATTATTTGACACTACAATATTCCAAGAATTAACCTTTGATAATAGCTTTTTACTCAGTATCAGTGATATCAAAAGTTTTTCTCCATTTCCCGGGATCACAGACTGTCCCCTATTCCCCTTTCTCTCCCTATTTTAAAGATTTGTCCCCTATTTACTCTATTTCATATTTTCAAAATTATAATTCATCAAAGTTATTTTTTATTTAATTCTGAATTTGTTTCATTTAATTATCATTTGTATTATTTAATCATTTAATAATCATGCTGAGCTATTTGGGAGAGTGGGAGATTGACCACAGTTTATTTTTGTTTATTTGCCATTTTTAAAAGACTGCAGGTAATTTTAAATCCTAATGAAAAATGCAGAGCTAGCCGCTTTTTTAAAGAAAATTATAAACAATGGTTTAAGAGAATGTATTTATTTTTAAAATTATAATTATTAGCTTTGTTAATTTTAAACGCTTCTGTAATGTAAAGAACACAAAATTTTATTCAGATAATTTGACTGTGATATAATTGATTTTCATAAAATTTGACCAGATACCATATGCCGTCGAAGTGCATTTTGAAAAAAAACAATGTGTGGGGGGGGGGGGGGAAATACATAGTGTGGGGGGAGGTAGCATAAAATTACTTTGGTTTTTCAGGTATTTGTTCAATTATCAATTATTTTCAGCAATTTTTAATTAATTTAAACCATTTTTCCAATTTCCACTTATTCTCTCAAAGTTTTATAACTATTTTTCAACTTTTTAAATTATTTATTTCTCTTGTTAATTATTCTCGACAGTTTCCAAATTTTTTTACATTTGTCAATTATTTTCTTTAATATTTAATAATGTTAGCATTTTGTAATTTTTCTTTCAATTATCTATCTGTATAATTAAAAATGTAATTTAATTCCTTAATTTTGAATTATTTTTAAAAAAATTAAATAATGTTTTCAGTTTCAAATTATTTTTAAAAATTTCCTTTAATTCTCGACTTTTTTCAATAATTTTTTTCAATTATAAAAACTGTTTTAAGTTTCAATTCAGTTGTTCAATTCTACAATTATTTTCTTCAATTCTCTTTTTTTTCAATTTTACATATTTCATTTTAATTTCATTTCCATTTTCTAAATATATTTAATGATTCTCGTCTTTTCTAAAATACTTTCTTCAATTGTTTAATACATTTTTTAAATTTCAATTTAATTTTCAATTTCTCAGATTAATTCAATTTTCTATTATTTTTTTTCATCACAAAAATTGTTTTAAAATTTGAATTCAAATGTTTAATTCTACAACTATTTTCTTTGAATTTCAAATTCCATTTTTTAATTTTAAATTAATGTCTTTAATATTAAAAGATTTTCGCTTTTTCAATTATTTTCTTCTATATTCAACAATTATCGTTTTTTTCAATTACTTTTTTCAATTTTTAAGTTTATTCTTTAATTTTTAATTCCTTTGTCACGTCAGAAGGACAATAACACTCAACCATTTAAAAATATATTTATTTAAGTTTATTCGAGCCTACAAACGAATTTGTATTAGCTCGGGAAATCGAATTTAATTTCATTAATTGGTGATTCCTATTTAAATACAATGAATTTAATTTACTTTTTATTATCCAAGCCTAACGGGTTTTTCTAAATTTCAAAAAAATAAAAAAAGGTGGGGCCACACTCTATATGTAAGGGGAACCCTGCAGTAAAAAAAAATATAATTTACAAAAAAAAACCTACGGGACCAACTCTAGCCAGCCAGAACCTAATCGGTACCGGAGTTGGAAAACTAATCCTGAAAAAAAAACGGATTAATTGAAAAGGGGAAAAGAAAAGACAGAGTTTAACTGTATACTGAAGGATTTTGTTGTCTTACTTTTATTTTGTAGAATTTAACAAGAAGAAGATTCAGGAAATGGCAGCAGGGCAGCAGGGCAGCAAGTCAGCAAGTCAGATCCTGATTGATGACGAATGTTTTGATTCCCCTTTTTATTTTGTTAAAGTCCTTTTTTTTCTTCTATTTTTATTCAATATCCGTATCACTTTTTATTAAGGTCCTTATAACACTTTCAGTAACTTCCGTTAGAATAGATCGCAAAATTTTTAATAGTGTAATTCGTAACTGCGTAACCGTGGTTGGCTCCGTAAAATATTCGGTAAACTTTTAGTTCAAAAACTTTGATAAAAATATTCGGTAACTTTTAGTTCAAAAACTCTTGTGGAAAAATGCGGTATGCGTAATGCGTAAAACTTCTTGTAAACTTTTGAAGAAAGAAAATGCGGTGGCTTCTACAGGGTGCGTCGATATTTATGTTCTTCTTCCCACTATTTTCGTAAGTCGAAGAAAGTGGAAGAAAGTGGAAGAAAATTGGAAATTGCCAATGAAAAGGGCCTAAAGTGGATTTGGCGAAAGAGAAGTGGAAGAAAGTCCATCCCTGCAGGCGGAAGAAAGTGCGGGGGAGTTCGGAGAGAGTGAGAGAACGATAGGAAGAGAGAGAAAGAGCGATGATGGGGGTGGCGGCAAGTGGGACTTGTCGCTGCGTGGGGGTGTGAGTCCCGTTAATGATGGCGTACAATGCATTAGGGAAGTTAAGGGATCGTTCATTTTCCTAGTGCTGATTTGCTCCTTGGAAAACTGTCTTGCAAGAAAGTGGGTGGAGAAAATCCGCCCAAAACTGTGTTGTCCCGATGCGTGCTGCCCTCATTGCCACTTTCCGGAATCTCTGTTACAATGTTTTTAAAAGTTTTACATAATATTAAGAATAAAATGACATTGAAATTACAAACAATAATAGGAATAAGACATACTTTTACAATACAAATGGTTATTAACTAATTTAATTAACAATTTTAGTATTAGATTTCAAATTCTTCTTAAATTTTATTTATTTCACTTATTTTTGTAAAAAGGATAATGCAGATTAATTATTCAAATAATTTGCTTATTAAATATTTATTTTTAGGTTATGTAGCGACAAATAATTGAATTACATGTATAATTCATAATTGCCATGTATTTGTTTGATAATTCATTTTGGAATGTGTAATTTCTTTAATAATTTAACATTATTAACAATAATTTCAATAAATTTTAACTTCTGGTTAAATTACGTAAAATTACGTAATTGCGTAATTGTATGTTCTGTATTTTAGAACCTGGTATCAATATTTAACCATTTTATAGAGAATACGTTTAATTCTTTATGTTATTTGATTTAACAACATTTTGATTTATTTGTTATTTATTAATATTCAACTTTTTGGTTATGTTTTAAATAATTTTATGATTAAATATTGATTTTTGAATATTTAAACCAAAAATTGAATTATTATTGATTAAGAAGTTCTCATTCGTATTTACTATTATTATTTTATGTATTTCTACCATATTTGAGGTTATGTTATTAAAATATTTATTGTTTTTCAAAATTTTACTTTATGGATTCCAAAATGACTTATAACTGTTATTTTTGAGATTAACGTTAATGTTTAATTATTCCACATAATCCTTTTTAATTAATTTTTCATCCTTTTCATTCCTAACCTCAAAATTTCATAAAATATAATTAATATTAACCATACGTAGAAGTAATAATTGTAATTACACTTACGGTAATTCGTATGAGTTCCTAAATCGTATAAACACACACACAAGATAAAATATACGTATATTCAACCCGTTATAGGTTATGTTAAATATTCATAATTAATAATACAAAATTATAGAATAATTGAAATTTGCGATAAGTGATTAAGTGATACAGTTAATTCTAATCATATTCAAATGAGTTAATCCAAATAAGAGGTTAAATTTTATAAGTAAATAATATAACCTCTATTTTTAGGTTATTAACAATTTAGGAAGTTAAGATTTGTTATTTTAACCAACCTATTTTGATTAATTCATTTATAATTTCTACTTGTATCTAAAAATCTAACTAAACATGCGAATTCTATTTTCCCTATTGTTATTAATAACATTCACCATTATTTACAGTAATTTACCATTATTTACCGATTTCATGCAATTTCTAAGACATTTGAAATCATGAATTTACATATTTACTGAATGATCTAGAATACAAGTATTCTAGATATAATCTTCTATTGTATTGCCTGATTTATTATAATGAGGTTTTAAAAGGGGTCATTAACTATACATTAAGGTTGCTAACTAGTGTCTGAAATATGCAGGTCTATTCAAGTATACAAATTCTGTGATTCGGGGCAGGTGCGAAATTCTATTATGCTCAAAGATAATCTTTCGACTCAGTTTCTATGGTTTACAAGTTAGGTACTTGTGAATCTGTATAATCCTAATAAACGATTTAGTTTTGAATTCACATCTACTGTTTAATTATTTTATGATTATTTTCTGAGTTTCAGAAAATAAGTTCCAAATAGGGTGTGTAAAAATTCATAGAATTGAGAGTCACAAAGACCATCTTCAAGGAGGTCTTTTAGAAAGGGCGGAAATGTTTATTGCAACCAACTGTTGCATTTAGTTATCTACTTTCCGAGAGGAGACAATTTCTGAAACACATTGATTGTCGCAGCATGAAATTTGAGTTTCCGTCAGTGTCTGAGAACCGAGTTTCCTAGGGCCTGTTATTTGTCAACTCATTTTATGAGACGGCTAGTTATCGAGTCTAGCCTTTTAAATTCCCAATACGACTTTTTAGGGTGCGACTGATTTTACGGTTTTATGGGGCTAGGTCCGAGTTCTTTTCCGTTGAAGGACCAAGATCTCTTTCCCAGGCCCCTGAAGTGGTTGCACATGTTGCATTGCCTTGAATATGCGTGTTTAGAGGCGATTTATTTTTTTCAGCTTTTCGACGAGTTTATTTCTTTATTTCGGTGTTTGTGAAAAGATAGTCCTCGACTCGAAAGTTGAGAGACCTTTTTAAAAATGTTTCAATTTCGGGATTCAGAAAATATCAGGAAAGAATACTTCCTTATACTTTCTGGACTCCTGGTACCTTCAAGTTTAGAAATCTACTAAAAATTATGTTAAATAAACAATTAATAAAAAATACGGCATGGAAACTGCCATGACGTTACACCTTCTTGCAATGTTTAATTATTTTCTTAATTTTTCAATTTTTTTCCTCTTATTTAAATTACTTTCTTTAATTTTAATTATTTTTTTCAATTTGCAATCTTGTTGCTTAATGTTCAATTATTTCCAACAATTAGGTATTCCTATCATTTTCATAGTTTTTGAAAAACTTAATTCAATTCTTAAATTTTCAATTTATTTTCTTAAGTTTTTATTATTTTCCTGAATTTCAATTACTTATGTCGATTTTCAATTCAGTTTTCCAGTTTGCAATCATTTCTAACAGTTATTTCTGTAATTTTCTTAATTTTATAATTTTCTAGTTAAAATGTAATGCTTCTTATTTCTTAAAACAAATTTTTTAACATTACATTTCTATCTTGCTTTATTTTAATCTGACTACGAATTTGATTAAGGAATAACTTTTCTGTTATTATAATAAAAAAGTAAGGAACAATGGGTGACAAGGATGTTGCAGCTCCTAACATGAAAGGAGATTTGAAAAGTGTACAAAGTGAAAAGAAAAACGTGTTAAATAATTGTGTCAGTGACAGTGGCTCTTCTAGTGACATACAGAAACAATCCTGTTTTAACTATTCTTCCCCAAAGAAGACAATGATTCAAGAAGACATAAAAGGAAACAAGTCTGCATTTCAAACTGATGAATCCACTACTGATGACCGTGGAGAAAAGAATTATTTGCAAGAATTGGAGCAGCAGGTACATGAAGAAAAAGACAATCAGGAATTTCAATATATATCTTCTAAAAATCAAAAAGGTACAGCTTCAAAAGTCGTTGCTTTAAATAATTCTCCTCCTTCTCCTCCTTCTCCTCCCTCCCCCGCTCCTCCTGCTAATGTTTTTCCACAACCTGCTAATCGAAATGCACGTGAAAATGGTGCCAATGTCATTCAGCAACCAAACAATGATCCTAATTTACGTATGGATGATGATTACGATGAAGGCATCTCCGATGAGTTTGATGCTTCAGCTGTTGGACATTTTGGAGATAGCGATAACGATAATGATGACTTTGATGGTAATGAAGACATGTTCTATGCTACAGAAAGTAAAAAATGCGCCTGCGATTGTCACAATCGATTCATTGAAACTTGTTATTTTGTTTTTGAGAAAACAAATTCCTTAGCTCGAATTGATCTTTACAAGTCAAATTTGACATTAGAGGAGAATAAAAATTTATTTCTTTTTTGTTTGCATTGCGAACAACTGTATTGTGCCAATCCCGGGAAAACAATGAACATTACTGAAAAGAAAGGAAAAGTTGCTTGCTCGCAATACAGTACTGCTCAAAAGACATTTGTAATGCGTAATATTATACTTACTCATTTAACCCTCTCTCACCCAAGCAACAGTGATTTAGATGTAGAGAATTTTTTTATTACAACTAAAAAACAATTTATCAATTTTATTCAAACAATGATTGAGCATGATAAAGACACTGGAAATATTAATTTAATGGGAAAAATTGATACATAAAATGATTTTTCATTTGATGACAAAATTTCTCATTTGTATAATTTCATTGTTAGGCTTGCTCTTGAGGGCACTTATCCAAAAGAGAGAAATATTAATATAAATGAATTTATACACATTGTTTTCCTACAATTAAAAGCTCGTCTGAATCTTACTGAGAAAGTGAATTACGAACATTATAAAAAAAAGGCTTACATAAAGATCATATTTCATTGTTCCAAAAAGAAAAGGGTTTCAATGCTCGACCAACTGTTTTTAATGGAATAGCACATTCAAATATAAATTTACATTATTTCTACTTGTCTTCCCACTTGTCAGACTCAGTTTTGTCATTTGGATCTAGTGATTTTTCTATTATCATTTTCGAATATGTTTTTTCTAAAATTTTGTTAGAATTAGATTCAAAAGATGTACAGCCAGGGGAATTAAATGTACAGGAATATTCAGTCATTTCAAATCGAATTATGAATATGTTTCCAAGTAATGTTTACGTTACAGTAAAAGACGCAAAATTACTTTGTAGGACTTTAGTAGCGGACCATCGCAATAGTGATATCATGACTTCTGCACCTTACTGCAATAAATTAGCATTGCTTGGTATGTTTGACACACCAATAATTGGAACTCAATTCCAAAACATAATTGTACAAGTAGTACCTTTATTCATTACAGGTTCTAATTCTATAATTACTACTGGTTTTGGTCATAGCAGGGTCAGTTCTGTTTTTCCGCATTTTACGAAGAAACTTGCGGGATTAGTACAAAAGAAAAGGAATGTTTCCTTGGGAAACAAAGTTAGGCTTCAAGAAAAAAACTTTAAATTTAGGAAAGAAATTTCTGAACAGCGTACACGATGTGCAAAGTTGAGCGACAGAATGAGACAATTTCAGTCAATAAACATTGCTACATTGCGTAACGCTACTGTTGCTCCGATTACTCCCCTTTCTGCAAATGTCTCTTCATTGACACAAAAAAAAATCATCCAGTGATCATAATTCAGAACCTTCAATATCCAAAACCTCAAAGTCGTCATTATCTTTGTCGCAAGCTTCAAAGCCAGTTTTAGAACATTTGTCAGCTAATTCTCTTGAATCACTCCCTCCTACTGGAACAGAAGAGGTCTGCTCTGTTACTAAATCGCTTGCTTCTGAATCTGATAAAAAAAAAAAGACAAAAGTTTTCATCAGCAACTTTTGCAGCATTAGTGAAAAAATAAGCAGTTTTATTACTTTATAAAAAAATGTACATTTTATATTGCAAGCAGTTGTAAGTGAAACAAATATTTTTATGTTAATTTCAATGTTACTTTCTTAATACGTAAACTACCTTCCCTTGTTATTAGAAAGAGAAAAAAAGAGAAAAAAGAAGACAAAGAAAAATGTTAAAAACAGTTTCAAACACTTTAAATGATTTACAATTATTGAAAGAGTAATTTGAATTATTCACTAATGACAAAGAATTTAATGCAACTCATAATAGGATGTGGAAATTAAAAAAGAATTTTAGAGTAACAAAGTTATTAATGATAAAAATTTTTACTACTTTTTTTACTTAAGAATATTTTGTACTTGCTCAGGATTGTACCCTTTAAAAATGTCACAAGCAATTGCCATATTAAACATTTCTGGAGAGTTGTGATTGTTTCTGTTCAACGTAATACTCCTTTATAAATGGTTAACAGTTATGTTTTTGAATGATATATTCAGGGATCACAGACTGTCCCCTAATACCCTTTTTTCCCCTATTTCAGAGTTTTCTGCCTATTTCTCCTATTTCAAAAAATTTGTCTCCTATTTTCCCTACTTCTAATTTTCAAATTTAAACATTCAATTTATCAAAGTTATTTCGTACTTAATTCTGAATTTGCATTATTTAAGAATCGCGCTAAGCTATTTCTGCGAGAGATGGATATTGACCAAAGTTTAATTTTCTTTTTTTGTTTGCCTTTTTTAAAAAACTGCGTCTCATTTTAAATCCTAATTAAGAAGCTTCAGCTGATTTTTAAATATATTTAATGATTACCGCCTTCTTTAAAATATATTTTTTAATTTTTAATTATATTCTTTAAATTTCAATTTAGTTTTTAACTTTTCAGTTTTATTCAATTTTTCATTCTTCTTTTAAATCACAAAAATTGTTACAAAATTTGAATTAAAATTTTCCATTGTACAACAGCTTCCTTTAAATTACAAATTTCATTTGTCAACTTTAAATTAATGTCTTCAATATTGCAAGGTTCTGGCTTTGCTTACATTATTTTCTTCTATATTAAAAAATTATCATTTTATTTACAATTACTACTTTCAATTGTTTAACTTTATTTTTGAAATTTCTAAATACTTCTTGCAATGTTTTGAAATCTTTTATTAATTTTTAAATTTCTTTCATCTTCTTTCAATTTTTTTCTTTCATGTTAATTATTTTTTTGCAATTTCCAATCTAGTTGTTCAATGTTCATTTAATTCCTACAATTAGGTATTCTTATAACTTCCATAGTTTTTGCATTTTTTTTGTTAAAATTTAATATTATTGTATTACTTAAATTTTATTCTCCACTTGTAAATTTTATATACTTTTCAACTATTTCTTTAAATTATTATTTCTTTTCCTCAATTTTCAATTGTTTTGGAAAATTTTTTTTAATTATTCTGTTACAATTCTATAATTGTTCTTCAATTTTTCCAATAATTATTTTGTTCCATTTCGGATTAACCTGGCCATTGTTAAAGTTTTGCTTTCAATGTTAATTCATTCTTTCAAATTACAATTTAATTCTGCAATTTTCAATGTATTTATTCAAGTTTCTATTATTTTCCTGAATTTCCATTGTCTTTGTCCATTTTCAATACACTTTTCCAATTCGCAATCATTTCCAACATTTATTTCTGTAATGTGCTTAATTTTTAAATTATATAGTTTTAATTTAATGTTTAATTATTTAAATTATTCTTCCTTAATTCTGTAATATTATACACATATTTTTCGAGTTTTATTTTCAATTTCTCAATTATTTTAGTTATTCTATAGTTTTTTTTTAAAAACAATATTAATTCTCTCCAATTTTCATTATTTACATTTTCAAACATTTATATTTTTGGAATGACAAATAACAATGCACAGTTTTTCGCGCGTTATAGCGCACTTTAATGTTTCTAACATACATAATATTGTAATGTTTTTATGTATAACTATATTTGTTTCAAAAATATTAATTTTACATTTTAGTAAATACTAAATGTTTTTCTATTTAAAAAATTAAAAACTATTAACACTATATCGAACATCTTCAATGTTCCAATGGAAGTCGCCATCATAGAGTTTAATGCGAATTTCGTGTTCCCTTTTTGCCCCCCACTTTAAACAAAATTTTCCCCTATTCCTCTTTTGTACTGAGAATAGGGGCTGTGATCCCTGTATATTAGAAAAGCAGTTTACAACTTGCTATTAATGTAGTTATAAAAAATGATAAATATTAACAAAAATATTTATAGCGAATTTAAGGAAATTGTTAAATGTACAATCTAATAATAAATAATTAAAGTTACAAGGATAATTTATTCCTTTCATTTAAAATGTGAATGAAACGTTTAACAAATAATATCTTCAATACAACAATTAATGTAAATAAAAATTTAAAAATGCTGTTTCTATTAAATAGTAATATATATTTACTTCAAAGTTGTTGCTAAGTTACATTTTTGAATAATAAATAAAAAATAATTAACATTAAAATCTTGCTTCCAATTTAAGTTTTAAACATTTGAAAAACAAACTTTGTTAATGCCAACATTGTTGTAATTTTTTTAAAACAGATATCAGTCTATTAATAAATAATTATTAACTTGTATGCTCTTTCCAATACAATTTAAAATAATGAAAGAAACTCTTACATCTTTATTTTAATTAATAACTAGTTCTGTAAAAATCAAGTTATTATTGCTTCTCAAACTTTTGATACTTATTTGTATAATTAAACGATGAAAGTAATAATATAACACGATATCATAGAAAACTATGAAGAAAGGATAAGTAATAATAAAGAAATGGTAAGACAGTTTTAAAATACTACTGCATTGATAACTTGTTATCAAGTTATTAAAGTTAACAAAACTATTTACTTTAAATTTTACTCAAAAGTAGAATAATATGTTGAACAAACTGTTTGTTTAAATTTTTAGAATGAATACCATAAAGAAATTTAAAAATGTTGTTTCCGTTAAATTAAAGTGTTTACTTACTTTAAAGACGTTGATAAATTGCACTAATGATATAGCTATAATAATATTTCAAATTAAAAACTTGATTCAAATGTAATTTTTAAACATTTCTAAAATTAATATTGTTAATACCACTATTATGAGTTTTTAAAGCAGATATCAAGCTGATAAAAAAGTAATTATCAATTGCTTCTGTTAAAAGCAAGATAATATTGTTTATTTAACATTGGATTACTATTTTCAGAATTAAACGATACAACTAATACTATAACATGGTATGATTCGAATTATGAAGGAGTGATAAATAATAATAAACAAATGTTAAACAAAGTTTAAAATATTAATACACAGACAATCTGTTAACAAGTTATTAAAGTTAAAAATATTTACTGTTAACTTCCTTTGATTTTGAAATGAAATGTTTAATAAATAGTTTATTTAATTTTCAGAATTAATGACAACAAAATTTAAAATTGTTGTTTTTCTTACATTAAAATATTTATTTACTTTCAAGTCGTTGATAATTACTTACCTTAAAATGGAAAGAATAATTATTTTAATGAAAAACCTACTTCGCCTGTAGTTTTAAAAAACTACAAAATTTTTTTTTTTAAACATGTACGCACTGATTATGCATGCGGAGCTCTATAACACAACCTACTTTCAAATGACAAGAGTGGGAGTTCTAAAGTATACGCCCCTTTTTGTTCCCCTCTTTCAAACTGTTTGTCGTTATACCTCGTCGTTATTGTTCACTTTTAGTTTACATTTTGTGCGAACAGCGTCTGTGTCTGATAGGAATTTGTTTACATTGTGCTTCAAATTTATTTTTGGTTCAGCAAATTCTTTTTCACAATTTTGTAATTGAAAATGGAAAAGTTTGCAATTGAAGTTATTGACACATCCAGTGACTCTGAGAAGGAAGTTGAATTAAACGATGACGTTGGTAAAACTGAACATCCCTATACTTTTAACAGATTTGATAATTACCATTGCGATAGCGATGAAGATATTACAATAATTGAAGAAGTTAAGGTAGGTGTCAGTGCTAATAATGTCGATAATCATAAAAACAAGTGTTACTGTCAGAATGTGGAAAATAAGTGTCAATGTTCCAATATCTTTACTCAATTATCATCTAGAAGAAGGTTACAGTCATCACCTGGTTCACTTTCTTCAAGTAATGTTTTAAAAAGAATGAAAATGCAACACAAATTAATACCCTCACCTCCAGTAACATCATCATCCTTATTATTTTCATCTTTACCATTCAATGATTCATCATCTTCTTTATGTGCGCCTCCATCACCCATAACATCTGCATCTACAGGAGAATCGTCATCTTTGTTAAAAAATTCTGATACAAACAGTAATTTGGTTTCTTTTGAGGAATTATTTGATGATATTTTTATTAATGGTCGAGTCCATACCAAGTGATCACACCAATTTCAGTCATATTGAGTAATATTTACGAAATTGATATTTTGGGTTCCTTTAGGAGTAAAAAAAATAAATTTTAATCATTTTTAAAAAATTCAAAATATTTTCGAAAATATTCAAATTCAAAATTTTGAGTACTATTTTTTTTGTTTTATCATAACTTCTGTAATTTTGAAGCAATTGAGATCATTTCTTTTTAAATTACTCGTATTTAAATACTCTTTCAAGAAAAATTATAATTAAGAAATTGTTTATAATTAAATTTTTATTAAAAAAATTAAATTATTTATTTAAACAAAATCTAAAGTATATCATCGATCTTTTTCAAAAAATTCATAAACATAGCCTATAATGTGCTTAAAAATTTAAGCCAAAGAAAAAGATGGTATGTATTTTATAGTTTTTGAGAAAAAAATTATTAAGTTATGCTAGCGCGGCGCAGACCGGTGTCACCGCTACTCAACGCGTAGTTCCGTAGTAACCGAAATGTATGTATATTATTACATAATATAAATACAGTTAATCGTCATGTTTATTTTTTTATTTTACAAATTGTGCTGTGCACAGAATTTGAAAAAATTTTTGTTTCAATTTTATTCTCAAGGGGTACGAACGAATGAAATTTTTGTATACCTTTAATGGTCAAAAAATTAGAAAAAAGTAAGACTAGTACTAATAATGACCCAAATTCAATCACTTCAACTACAAACGCAAAACGATAAAAAATCAAAGGATACGAACCTGTATATAAGTGAATTTTTAATTAAAGCTTGCTTGCTTATATAGAAAATACTCAACGATCTCTCTTTCGAGAAATACACGCACCTAGCGGCAAGTTAAGAACTACAAATGTTAGCGGCAAATTCGAAATCTTTAAAATATTAAATATTAAATTTAATTATAGATATCAACACAAATTCATATAATTTTTTCTATTATGTGAACTTATAAGATTGATTTGAAATTTTTTTTACAAACATTGATTAAAAATAGTTATTTATAATAATCTTTAAATTTCATTCATTAATTCAATTTGTCAACACCTGCGAAGTTTGTCAGTACTTCGCAGTACTGACAAATTTTATGTTTCATACTTTATAATCCAAATTTTTAATCATTTTTCTCCTTATAAAATTTTGTCATCTTTTAAATTTATTATAGTTTTCATTTCTTTCAAATATTTTCAAACTATTTTTATCATTCTTTAAGGGGAGAGATAGGTGAAATTTTAACTCAACAAAATTTTTGATGCTCAGAGGTGTCATTTTTTTTCTTACATCAATTAAGATGTAGAATTATGGTATTACATAAAAATTAAAAAACAATATTTTTTTGATCATTTTCGAAATTTTATTTTTCAAAATCCATACGATGGATTGTAGAAAATCATTTAAAAATCCCACAAAAAAATTGTCGATGGAAAAAATGAAAATTGTGAAAGAGGTTTAATTTTTAAAATTTAAGTTTTTCTTAGAATAAATTTCTCAAACTCCGCAAATTATTTGTTTCTCTATTTTTGACATTACCCCATAATTTAAGGTCTAAAATTGCATAAGAAAAAAAATTAACACCCCTGAACATCGCGAATTTTGATAATTTTACCAGTCCATTATTTTTCTTTCTTCAGTTTTAAATTATTTTAATTATTCACTTATTTTCACTTATTTTTACCAGTTTTTAATTATATTAATTATTTTTCAATTGATTTAACAAATTTTCAAATATTATTCTTAAATTTTAATAATTTTCCCAATTTTTAGTATTTTTTATTATTTTTCTATAAATTACCAATTTTTTAATTACTTTTTTTTACTTTAATTATTTTCTCCGATTTTTTTAATTCTAAAGTTTGATGTCCATGTACTATGAAAAGATCATTGTGACTTTCTGAAGCTTATAATTTAAATATAATACACTAACTATATTGTCACGTCGGAAAATTCCGAAAATAACATTAATCTATTTATATTAATTTTAAAATTTATTCGAGCCTACGAAGTTAATCGCAATAGCTCGGGACATCGATTACCTTTCTGGTGCTTTGTTCTGGTTTCCCTTTTTTTGTTATTAATTAAAATTTTATAAGTTTCCTAACAAGGAGGGAAACTATAACGCGAGAAAAACAATTTTGGAGTATCGCCCTTTAAAATAGGTGTACCCTACAAAAAGAAAAGAACGAGAAAAAACAAATATTAAAGGACCAATCCTAGCCCCAGTAACTAAACGGGCCCGGGATTGGGATTCTACCCTGAAAAAATGAATAAAATTAAGGAAAGGAAAAGAAGAGTGAAAAAAAAATGAAAATAGAGAGTTACTTAAATGTTGAGTTTTTGTTTATTTAACTTACTTTGATTGGTCGTATTTGATGAACAAAATAGAATCCAGGAATCCTTAGAAAGTGGTACGGCACTGACGCTGTTGTTGAAGCGGGAAATCCAAAAATATTTGCATAAAATCACAAATAGTGATAAAATTCACAGACACAGGAACAGTCTTAATATGGAATAAAATATCCAACACTGATTTTAAAGAATAACAAAATCGAATATTAGAACTCGTAGCACACATGAAAATTGTGGCAAATGAACTTAACTTGACTTGAATTTACATTTGAAATAGTTTAAGATTGAAAGAATGATTTCCGACTCTCCATTCTCGATGACAGTTTTTCGGAGTTTTCTGACACTCCATTCTCGATGGAAGTTTTTTGGAGAGTGTTTCAACTTTTCATGTATTTCCTTCCCTTAGCTTCTGAGAGAAGAAAAAGTGGGAAGATAAAAAAGGGAGAAACTAGGGGAGTCTTAGAAAACACCAATGAAGAAAGGCCCTAAACGCTTCAGCGTGTAGGCGTGTGTTGAGGGTAGAAAGAGAACGACGAAGAAGAACGGCGAAGAGAGAGAAAACCGATAATGAGGGGTGGCTATTGGGACTTGCATGCTTGCGTGGGAGTAGAGAATTCATTAGAAAAGCTAAGAAGTCAACCATTTTCCTAATTTTGATTTGGTCCTGAAATGTGTCTCAAAAGTCAGTGGGTGGAGAAAATCCGCCCTAAAGCACAGTAGTTCTTGTTGATGCTGCCCTCTGTACCACTTCCAAGGATCCTAGTTACAAATAATTCAAGACATATTTCTTACATAATTTCAAATATAAAATTGAATGTTAACAATGAATAATGTTGAAAATATAAGTAATACAATTTTTAAATTCAAATTTGTTTATAATATTAGTATATTAACAATTTCAGATGAATATAGGTTTGATTTTGCCTAAATATTATATATGTTTTATTATTTTAAAAGAAAAAGATTAATGTATATTGATTAATGCAATATTTAATTTTCCTAGATTTTCCAATTCTAGGTTATGTTTCTCATAGAGTGAATGTCGAGTATTCGTTTTATTTCTTTCAATTTAACTGAATTCAAATGAGAACTATCAAATTTTATATGTACATTCAATAAATTTTATGTTTTCATGTTTTTCAAATTTTAGGTTATGTTATAATAACTTTTAATTAATGAATAATTAATTTGACAAACATTCAGTATAATATTCAATGCACAATCATTCAATAAAGAATAAATATTAACTAAATCCATTGATACTGAAATGTTATTAATTAATTTATTTTTCATAATTTCTGAATTTTAAGGTTATGTTTGAGTGAAAATTTCATTATTGAATGATTGACATATTTATTTAACCTTAAAATTGACATTAGACTTGTTCTATTAATTTTAAGATTGTTTTTAATTATGTTTTTGTTATTTCCTTAATTTTTACATTTTTGAGGTTGTGTTACCTCGAGATACGTTTATTTTATAAAAGTTGATTAACAATTCTTATATGAATTCAAATTTAGTACCATTAATCTTAAAATTGATCTTAATCAATTGACATAAACCTTTTCTTTTGTTTTTCGCGTATTTTTCGTACATAACCTTAAATCTTTAAAAGTTTAATTGAAAATATTAAGTAGTTATAATTTACATCATTTAGCTAATTAATTTAAAGCGTTTTATAATTATTTTTAGTTATTATTATTTTTAAATGCTATTGTGCTCACACACACACACACACACACACACACACACACACACAAATATATTTCAGTGTAAAAGAGTTAATAAAAAGGGTTGTAATGAATTTTTATTCATTTTAAGTATTCAATTAGAATATTCTGTAAATATTATTTTTTTTGTTGAAATCGTAACTATTTTTTTCCTATACATGGGGTCATTTTCAAATGTGTCCGAACTCTGGGAAAACTCGACAGGCTATGCTGTTCCTCCCTTTTCAAGAGATGGTCAAATTATGTTTTTCGTTTCAAGAATATGAGAAACGAAGATTTTTAAAAAGATAAAAAAAACGGAGTGACTCACGACGTTACAATATTTACATTATGTAAAAATATACATACATTTCGGTTACTACGGAACTACGCGTTGAGTAGCGGTGACACCGGTCCGCGCCGCGCTAGCATAACTTAATAATTTTTTTCTCAAAAACTATAATACATACCATCTTTTTCTTTGGCTTAAATTTTTAAGCACATTATAGGCTATGTTTATGAATTTTTTGAAAAAGAACGATGATATACTTTAGATTTTGTTTAAATAAATAATTTAATTTTTTTAATAAAAATTTAATTATAAACAATTTCTTAATTATTATAATTTTTCTTGAAAGAGTATTTAAATACGAGTAATTTAGAAAAAAAAAATCTCAATTGCTTCAAAATTACAGAAGTTATGATAACACAAAAAAAATAGTACATAAAATTTTGAATTTGAATATTTTCGAAAATATTTTGAATTTTTTAAAAATAATTAAAATTTATTTTTTTTACTCCTAAAGGAACCCAAAATATCAATTTCGTAAATATTACTCAATATGACTGAAATTGGTGTGATCACTTGGTATGGACTCGACCTAATGGTAACACTGATAATGTTCAATGTTTAAAATGCAAATGTAAATGTCATGAGTTTTATAGTGACAACAGTTACACTGAGTTTATTAACTTCTCGAGTTTGGATAGAATTAATGTATTAACATTTTCTGATAACAATTTGAACAGAATTATTAGATGTCAAAAGTGTAAAGACAATAGATGTGTCAATGGAAAAGTATCATTGAAATTAATAACAAATGTAGGTAGACAGTTTCACCAATACAGTCAATGTCAAATAGATTATATAAAGTCAAGAATTTTTGTAAATAGCAATAATGATTGTGAAAAAGAAGTTGATTGTTCTGAAGAAACGTTTTTTTTTGGACATTTTTGTTTGACAAATTGTTTTAAAAAAGTAGAAAGTAGATTTAACATGTATTTAATAGCTTCATTAATTATGAAAGACACGAAAGAGGGCGTTACTGTACATTATTCAAAATTTGACTTTGACAATGTTCATGAGAATTTTATTATTAATGCTATTAATAATTTTGTTTTGAGATTGGCTTTGGAGCAAACTTTTGACGAGTCAAAAGGTATTAATATCAATGAATATTTTGCTGTTGTCACTAACCATTTGTTTACTCTTTTCAATATTAATATTCGTGATTATGAGGAAGTTAGATTGACTATGAAGACTCAAAACGCATTACATTACTTACAAATTAAGCATACATTTCTTTCACACGAAATGACATTTAATGGATTACTGTTGGCCAACTTGAGCATCTCTACTATTTTGTTGTGCACTGATATCGTAATTGACTACAGTAAGGGAAGTTTAATATTTACTTTACTTACTCCTGAGTATATTGCTAGTTTAAATAATTTTTGTAATTTGCAAGAAAAATTTTTATTAGTACCATTTCTTAGAGCAGGAGAATTACAGTTTTTTGAAAAATTAAAGCGTTTGATTAAATACAATGATGATGATGATAATGTTTATGATGATTATGATCTGTTAAGTGATCTTGTTAAATTAATGTTATTTTTAATTGTGTTACATAGAAATAGCTTCTGCTTCACTGCACTTTCTTTCTTTCGAAGGTTACTTGAATTAGGTGTATTTAATGAATATTACAGTGACGAATATACGCTACGGAACATTATTAAAGTAGTTACAGGGAGTAGTATAAGGATACTGAACGGCCATGATAAATCCGCGTTAAAAGCGGACCACTCTTTTGTAACGTAATTTCTATAGGCTCACTTCAATGCGCACTAGCGCTTGTCGCGGAAAGTCTGAGAACCCTGTTTGTAAACAAGAAATGGCATTTTATAACCTGTTTTTGCATATGAATTTTATTAATATTGCGTATAATCGTTGTTAGACATCAAAAGCTTACCTATTATTACCTATTATTATAAAAAAGTGTTTATTGTCCAAGTGTAACATGTGATTACGCCAAAAATGTCATCCGTATGTGCAGTTGAAAAGTGCTATTCTTACGATTTAATCAAGCGATAGGAAGGAAAAAAATTTCTTTTTTTATACAAAGGTTTGTTTTAGCTTATATTTTAAATTGTACGGATGTTACTAGTTAAAATTAATGTTATAGTTTAGGAATGTGCTTAAATTTAATATGTTTATTTATGCACATGGGGGGAAGTGCTGGAATTGTGACAGGAAACTGTTCACAAGAAAAATATTTATTTTTCGCCTCTCTCCTATATTTTCCCTTGAACATATAATACACTTTCACAGTAAAATACAATTAATTGTCAAAAACAACAAGAAATTAACTTTTATGCAGCAGTACGGATGCAATCGCGATGACGCGAACAAACAGTAGCAGACGACATATAATGCCAATTTTGACCACCATGAGCGCAAGTGCGCATTGAAGTGAGCCTATAGAAATTAAGTTACGAACATCGGGACCACTTTCTATACATATCGTTCGGTCTCCTTATACTACTCCCTGAGTGGTTATACCGATGTTCATTTTCTCAAAGAATAATGTTTTTCCTACTTTCTTTAACTTTATCTACATTTCAAAATATTATAGAAATTTAATTCAATTCTTTCGACAATTGCAATTTGAGAGTGCTATTCTAAAGACTGCTACAGCTGAAAAACGAAAGTTACATAAAAAAGAAAAGGAATCCATTTTTTTAAAGGAGGTTAAACGAAATTATATCATCTTCAAAGCATTTATAAAGAAAAAAAATATTTTAATTTGTAAAATATTTTCTTGAATTTAGTTTGATTGTTAGTTGCTCAACATTATTATGGACTTACACATTCCTTTTACAGTCACGACTAATTCGTTATCGACATTTCGTTTACTGCCGATTTAATTATGTAATGTATAGTCATGTTTAATGTTCATTAACATCCAACTTTATATTACATACAGCAGTAACATTGCCAATACGCTTATTTAAAAAATAGTCTGGACAACATTGTTACAAACGTCATTTACATAAATCACTGCTTTCGCAGTTTAAACACATTAATTGAAAATAATTACTAAATTGGTATTTGACAATATCATACATAGTATCGGAATAAGTATCTATCTTATTGTAATTATTCATATTCATTTCTCATTGCACATTTAAAAGTAGAGACAGTAAAAATAAATAATTGCACTACGACTATTTGTAAAATAGTCCGAACATTATTCTTATTTACTTGTATCTGTTTTAAAACTCTTTTACAGTAATTAATTACTTCTCTAATTTCATTGCGGTATTGCCACTTGACTATTTTCTAAGTAATCCGAGTATTATTATTATAAGCTTGCTTCTCTTAATAACTTGTTTTGTATAAATACTTTTGCGAGGTGTTCCTCTATTCTCACAATTTATTAATTCATGTTGACTTGAAAGTTTGGACATCATTCAGGGCTGCCACTGACTCACTTTTCTCACTTTTACTCACTTTTTTTCAGGTCACTCACTATTACTCACTTTTTTTAAAAAAACTCACTTTTCTCACTATTTTTTGTAAAATGCTTATATTTCAATTTTAAAAACTAATAAATTTGATTTAATTTGAAATTTCCCGCGCCTTATAGTTCGCTTGACTACCGTCGTCAACGTTCACTTGCATACATGGCGTATCTAAGTTTACGCAGTCATCGATCCATCGACAGTGTTGCTCTTGCTTTGTTGTTATTTTGATAAAGAAGACTGATTTAGATTTTATTTAATAAATATTAAGATATATTTATGAATTGGATGTAAGTTATAAAAATGCAACATAATTATTATTTTATGATTAAAGTTATTAGAAATATTAAAGTATTTTTTCATCCTAGCAATACAATATTGTTTTTTTATTCACAGTTCATTCTTTAAGGTTATGTTAAAACATTAAAATACTTATATTACATTTTTCTGTTTGGGTATTTTTTCCAATAACTGTTTTATAAGACAACAAGTTTTATATTTGTAAATTATTGTTTTATTTTCTGGACAGGTGATATATAATGTCTGTAAATAAGTGCTCGGTAAAGAAAGACTGGTTTACCAGAAAGGACGCAAATGGACATAAAATACAAGAATGGGCAGTCGAGAAAACCGAAGTTAATGTTCATTGTAAATTTTGCGAATGTACTATATCCATAGAGCGAAAAGGTTTTCAAGCACTGGATCAACACGCTGGTACTTTGAAACATCAAAACTCTGTCAAAGTGAAGTTAAATCCACTGCAGCTGGTACTGTTTAAAACACCTCTACAAAATTCCCTTGAGGAGTCGAATAATAATAACAAAATTGTTCTGGAGGCCGGAACAAAGAAACACAAAGCTTTGAAAAGTAAACTCATTTGGGCAATGAAATGTGTAATATCAGGTTTTTCTGCTTCATCATGTGACGGTGTCGTAGATACTTTCAAAGCTATGTTCGGGGACGAAAATGTGCCACAAGAAATGACTTTAGGAAGAACCAAAGTTTCGTATTTATGGACTGAGGCTTTAGGGCCTTTTTTTTATGATGAAATGGTGCGAGATGCTCAGTCCGCTGTCAGTTACACTATTTGTTTTGATGAAACGACTAATGAGAAACACGTTAAAGAATTACAAGTGTCTATTCGATATTGGTCAGAAAAAGCTAAACGTGTAGTATTTCATCATTTGGAAACGTTCTTCATTGGTATAGCAACTGGAGATATATTGTCTAAATATATTTTATCATCAATTGAACATGCAAAACTGTCATTGAACAATATGGTCATGTTAGCTTCTGATGGTCCAAACGTCAACAAAACTGTATCGCAAAAAATTAGTGACAAAGTTAAAGATGAGCGTGGACAAGCACTTTAAAACATAGGGTATTGCAACTTGCATATTGTCCACTCGTGTTTCGAAGTCGCACTCCTTTCGTTCGGACAAGAAGTTTCAGATTTAGTAATCTCAGTTTACACTTTTTTTAATGATTTTCCTAGTCGTTGTGAAGCTTACAGTAAAGTACAGGTTACGAAAAATGTCCCAAAACAGAACTTTTTGAAGCATGTGTCATCAAGATGGCTTTCGCTTGCTAAGTCTGCGGAGAGATTATTGGAACAATGGCCAGCACTTACTCATTATTTTTTGCAATATTTGCCAATACAAGGTAATGCGAAAAAAACACTCGAATCAAAAAAATATCAGTCTATAGTTAGTGTTTTAAAAGATCCGACATTTCCTGCTCAAATTGCGTTTACCATCCAAAGCGCAAAATTATTCGAAAGATTTTCAAGCATTTTCCAACTTGAGCAGCCAATGATCCACATTTTGTATGATGAAATGTCATCTTTGTTTGCTCTTCTTTTAAGCAAATTTTGCAAACCAGAATCGCTCGTCGAAAAAAATAAATTCATGAAAGACTCGTTTATTAAAGATGCAAAAAATTTCTTGGAAATTCGAAAAATTGTAATTGGGAAAGATGCTGAACGGTATTTGTCGAAATGCAGTGAATTAGATTTGTTGAAATTTAAAAAGCAAGCTCTTGAACACTATCAAAAAGCAGCGAGTCGTTTGCTTGAAAAATCGATCTTAGCTAAAGGAGCCGAAACTATGCACTTGAGATGCTTACAGCCTAAAGAAATAAAAAAAGAAGAAAGTTTGGACAGCATTGTGGTTGTTTACAAGTTATTAAAATTAAATTTGGACATTGATGTAGACTCACTCAGTTACGAATGGCGCCTTTTACAGCTGGAAGACCTTTCATCTTATGATTTCACTATCAGAATTGATAATTTTTGGCAGCAGATTTTTGAAATTGAAAATTTTTTAAAAGAGCGAAAATATCCACTAATTACAAAGGTTGTGAAAGCAGTGTTACCACTGGCTCATGGTAGTTCAGATGTTAAACGGCGTTTTTCGATTTCAAGAAATCAACTACCAGCTGATAGGGCTGCAATATCAGAAAAAACACTCAATGCTCGATTAAATATCTGGGATGGTCTTCAAATTTATAATGGTCGCCCAGAATTAGTACCAATTACAAAAACTTTACTTACTTCTGCAGCAAATGCACATAAAAAGCATGAAGAATATTTAAAGAAAAAACGTGTTGAAAAGGAAAATTCGATAAAAAGAAAACAGAAAGAAGAGGAATTAGAGAAACAAAGAAAAGCTGAAAAAAATAAACAAATTGAAGACAAAAAAAAATTAGGAGAGTTGAAGAAAGATCTGCAAGTGACGAAGAAAGCTGAAGAGGATGAACGCCTAGCTGCTGATCAACTAATTGACGAAGCTAATCGAAAGTTGAAAGAAGCTCTTAAAAACAATAACCTTCAAGAAGCCAAGGTTGCTCAAGGTATGCTGGATGGTGCCAAAGCAATGCGAATAAGGTCAGAAGTACTTCATAAGAAAAAAACTGCTTCTTTGGAGAAAAAAGTTGAGAAAAGGACTTCGTCTCTTCTAGATAATCTTTTCAATGATAAATCAAAAAAGCCTCGAACTGATGACAAGGGCACACGTTAAAAAACCAAATGTTTTTAATGCATCTAGTGTCGTTTATAAAGTATAAGTTTAAAACTATTTCTTATATATTTCGTTTTGTATTTGAAAATTTAATATAAATTATAGAAACATGTGATACTAAAATATATATCTACGTTTTTATGAGAAATATAATTTATAAAATATAAATTTCGTTACACTGTAAACAAATAAGAAAAATGTATGGTAAAAGTATTAAATACCTGTATTATTTAATAAATTAAGAAGAAAATTGATATTACAAGTAAATTATTAATTTAAATTTTTTAAATTATGCAAAAAAAACCTCAATTTTCACTCACTTTTTACTCACTTTTTTACTTGTAAACTCACTATTTACTCACTTTTTTCAATCAAAAACTCACTTTTTTCACTAGTTTTAACCTCTAAGAACGGTGGCAGCCCTGCATCATTGAACTGAACTGGAACCCGTTAATTCGGGCACTCGCTGTTTCGGGACTTGGTGCAACAGCTAATCTGTGCGGAATCGATAATTCGAATTGCAAAATGGGGGCTAAACATTCTTGTCAGCTATGTACGAAATGAGAGTTTGGCTCCTGTCTGTACTCATTAATTTTCGTTATCTGGCAAGTTTGGGCATCTTGGACTGTACTGGATCCCGTTAATTCGGGCACTCGCAGTTTCGGGACTTGGTGCACCGGCTAACCTGTTCGCAATCGATAATTCGTATTCCAGAGTGGGGGCTAACCATCCATGTCAGTTGACGAATAAGTAAGATTGTATGCATATTTGGATACTTCTCATTTGCAGAATTTTAGTGTTAAAGATTTTTCTATTTACTAAATAGTCCAGTGAAAATACATTAATGTTGGTTACATTACGTGCAATGAGTGTTTCATTACAAAAAAAAGAACACAAAACATTTTTTAAACACGCCAGAGTTTATAAAATTCTGCCAGTCCTAAGCCTGGAGAAGTGTGAAGGAAAAATGTCCTGTGTTTCGGTATTGTGAGTATAACTATTCCATATTATGTACAGAAAACTTAACTTTTATTCCTTCCTTTTTGCAATACTTTATAAATTACATTTCTATGCTTGTTTTGCAACATTATAATTTTATTATTACTTTTAGGTGATCCTCCTTAAAGGGATGAATTCACGTGTCTCCAACGTTGACTGTAATACTAAAAGTATGTTTTTATTAATATTTCATTCAGTTTTCAATTTTTAAAAAACAATGTTCTTAATGTGAGTACACTTATGTACCTTTACATGTAGGAAAATAATAAATTGTACTACACGTTTCTCTTATTAAAAAAGTTTTATCTACAGACAGCCCCCCACCTCCTTTAGGCACCTTATCAATCTACCATTTTACCCCATGTTATTACCTCACGCATCTTGATATCTCAACCACCCAAATCCACCATTATATTATCTAAATTACTACTTGTTACTGGCATTCACTACAAATAACCCACCAGAAACTAGTAACTTCTGAATGGGAACCCTGTAGTAAAAAATTGAGCCCTTCTAGAACCCCACTATTCCTTGAAACAGTCTTAATATATTAACCTATTTTCAATGGGATTATGATTTGTCAAGCTACTATTCTTTATAGATTACTTTTTTATAAGTACTAATAAAATTGGAACATTTAACACACTTAAAGGCTTACTTTAATTCACTGAAGCATTAAATTCGCCCCCCTTCTTCATGTATAATTATAAACAATATAAAACCACTTCAAACAAGCCCTATGTATCCTCAATTTTCTCAAACTTTTTTCCATTTTGCCAATTGCACCTCAATTAACCCAATTTACACTCCAGTTTGTCCACTTAAACCACTAGATCAGCGGGTGATCAGCAGAATGTTTGTGACTATAAGTTAATCGTTTTCTTAACTTAATCCCTGCCTACTTAGTTAAAATCAAACCTACATTCCCTACAAATCCCTAGATTAAATTTCAGATTTTTGTAACATTTTTAAATATAAATAAACTGTTTCGTAACTTACGAATCCCTTTTTCATACCCTTTAAAATAACCAAAAATAATGCTTACAATTCCTTACAATTCTCTACATCCCTTCTTAGATATCCAGAATGAAACCAAAATTCCCTATAATTCTCTAGATCCTTTCCTGCATACCATAATTCATACAAAAATTCCCAACAAATCCCTAGATCCCTCAATAAATACCCAATATTAAACAACAATATCTTTAAATCCTTATATCCTTTCCAAGATGATCAAAATTAATCCAAAATTTTCTACAATATTTTGGATCCCTCCTCAGATAACCAATGTGAAACGAAAATTAACCTACAAATCTCAGGATCCCTGTCGATAATTACTAGTAGAATTAGGCATAGCAACCAAAAAACATGAACAAGTTTAAGTTAAAGCCCCCCACCCCCCCTAGTCAAGGTAAAAAATATGCCCAAGTTCAAGTTAAAGCCCCCACCCCCCCTAGTCAAGGTAAAAAATATGCCCAAGTTCAAGTTAAAGCCCCCCACCCCCCCTAGTCAAGGTAAAAAATATGCCCAAGTTCAAGTTAAAGCCCCCCACCCCCCTAGTCAAGGTAAAAAATATGCCCAAGTTCAAGTTAAAGCCCCCACCCCACCTAGTCAAGGTAAAAAATATGCCCAAGTTCAAGTTAAAGCCCCCACCCCACCTAGTCAAGGTAAAAAATATGCCCAAGTTCAAGTTAAAGCCCCGTAATGTCGTGGGGTCCGTGAGCTATTAAAATGAAACCAATTGGAGTTGATAGAGGACATTGTCCTACATAACATATCAAATTTTTCCGTGTATCTATCGAGCCGTTTTCGAGAAAATGCGTTTTTAAATTTGTTTTTATTATTATCTTGAAACCAATCAATTGTACATACCGCGCAAGGCAAGTTTTTGATTTATTTTTTTTTTTTGAACAATTTTGTCCTTTACCATTTTTTTCTATCTATAATACTTTTCGAGTTATTAAAGAAAAACGATAACATCATGAAAAGAAGATTTCGACCCCGAAAAAATTATATCATATGTATTTCAAGATTTCGACCCCGAAAAATTTAATTTGTAATATATCAAGATTTCGACACCGAAAATTTTTCATAAGACAAGTCCATCCACTTTTCGACCCCGAAAAAATTAAATCAAGATTTCGACCCCGAAAAAATTGTATTTTACGTATATCAAGATTTCGACCCCGAAAAAATTATATCAAGATTTCGACCCCGAAAAAATTGTATTTTACGTATATCAAGATTTCGACCCCGAAAATTTTTCATAAGACAAGTCCATCCACTTTTCGACCCCGAAAAAATTAAATCAAGATTTCGACCCCGAAAAAATTGTATTTTACGTATATCAAGATTTCGAGCCCGAAAAAATTATATCAAGATTTCGACCCCGAAAAAATTGTATTTTACGTATATCAAGATTTCGACCCCGAAAAAATTATATCAAGATTTCGACCCCGAAAAAATTGTATTTTACGTATATCAAGATTTCGACCCCGAAAAAATTATATCAAGATTTCGACCCCGAAAAAATTTAATTTTTAATAAATCGAGATTTCGACCCCGAAAAAAATTTAATTTTTAATATATCGAGATTTCGACCCCGAAAAAAATTTAATTTTTAATATATCAAGATTTCGACCCCGAAAAAATTGTATTTTACGTATATCAAGATTTCGACCCCAAAAAAATTATATCAAGATTTCGACCCCGAAAAAATTGTATTTTACGTATATCAAGATTTCGACCCCGAAAAAATTATATCAAGATTTCGACCCCGAAAAAATTGTATTTTACGTATATCAAGATTTCGACCCCGAAAAAATTATATCAAGATTTCGACCCCGAAAAAATTGTATTTTACGTATATCAAGATTTCGACCCCGAAAAAAGTATATCAAGATTTCGACCCCGAAAAAAATTTAATTTTTAATATATCAAGATTTCGACCCCGAAAAAATTATATCAAGATTTCGACCCCGAAAAAATTGTATTTTACGTATATCAAGATTTCGACCCCGAAAAAATTGTATTTTACGTATATCAAGATTTCGACCCCGAAAAAATTATATCAAGATTTCGACCCCGAAAAAATTATATCAAGATTTCGACCCCGAAAAAATTGTATTTTACGTATATCAAGATTTCGACCCCGAAAAAATTATATCAAGATTTCGACCCCGAAAAAATTTAATTTTTAATATATCGAGATTTCGACCCCGAAAAAAACTTAATTTTTAATATATCAACATTTCGACCCCGAAAAAATTATATCAAGATTTCGACCCCGAAAAAATTGTATTTTACGTATATCAAGATTTCGACCCCGAAAAAATTGTATTTTACGTATATCAAGATTTCGACCCCGAAAAAATTATATCAAGATTTCGACCCCGAAAAAATTGTATTTTACGTATATCAAGATTTCGACCCCGAAAAAATTATATCAAGATTTCGACCCCGAAAAAAATTTAATTTTTAATATATCAAGATTTCGACCCCGAAAAAATTATATTAAGATTTCGACCCCGAAAAAATTGTATTTTACGTATATCAAGATTTCGCCCCCGAAAAAATTGTATTTTACGTATATCAAGATTTCGACCCCGAAAAAATTATATCAAGATTTCGACCCCGAAAAAATTGTATTTTACGTATATCAAGATTTCGACCCCGAAAAAATTATATCAAGATTTCGACCCCGAAAAAATTGTATTTTACGTATATCAAGATTTCGACCCCGAAAAAATTATATCAAGATTTCGACCCCGAAAAAATTGTATTTTACGTATATCAAGATTTCGACCCCGAAAAAATTATATCAAGATTTCGACCCCGAAAAAATTTAATTTTTAATATATCGAGATTTCGACCCCGAAAAAAATTTAATTTTTAATATATCAAGATTTCGACCCCGAAAAAATTATATCAAGATTTCGACCCCGAAAAAATTGTATTTTACGTATATCAAGATTTCGACCCCGAAAAAATTGTATTTTACGTATATCAAGATTTCGACCCCGAAAAAATTATATCAAGATTTCGACCCCGAAAAAAATTTAATTTTTAATATATCAAGATTTCGACCCCGAAAAAATTATATCAAGATTTCGACCCCGAAAAAATTGTATTTTACGTATATCAAGATTTCGACCCCGAAAAAATTATATCAAGATTTCGACCCCGAAAAAATTGTATTTTACGTATATCAAGATTTCGACCCCGAAAAAATTATATCAAGATTTCGACCCCGAAAAAATTGTATTTTACGTATATCAAGATTTCGACCCCGAAAAAATTATATCAAGATTTCGACCCCGAAAAAATTTAATTTTTAATATATCGAGATTTCGACCCCGAAAAAAACTTAATTTTTAATATATCAAGATTTCGACCCCGAAAAAATTATATCAAGATTTCGACCCCGAAAAAATTGTATTTTACGTATATCAAGATTTCGACCCCGAAAAAATTGTATTTTACGTATATCAAGATTTCGACCCCGAAAAAATTATATTAAGATTTCGACCCCGAAAAAATTGTATTTTACGTATATCAAGATTTCGACCCCGAAAAAATTATATCAAGATTTCGACCCCGAAAAAAATTTAATTTTTAATATATCAAGATTTCGACCCCGAAAAAATTATATCAAGATTTCGACCCCGAAAAAATTGTATTTTACGTATATCAAGATTTCGACCCCGAAAAAATTGTATTTTACGTATATCAAGATTTCGACCCCGAAAAAATTATATCAAGATTTCGACCCCGAAAAAATTGTATTTTACGTATATCAAGATTTCGACCCCGAAAAAATTATATCAAGATTTCGACCCCGAAAAAATTGTATTTTACGTATATCAAGATTTCGACCCCGAAAAAATTATATCAAGATTTCGACCCCGAAAAAATTGTATTTTACGTATATCAAGATTTCGACCCCGAAAAAATTATATCAAGATTTCGACCCCGAAAAAATTGTATTTTACGTATATCAAGATTTCGACCCCGAAAAAATTATATCAAGATTTCGACCCCGAAAAAATTGTATTTTACGTATATCAAGATTTCGACCCCGAAAAAATTGTATTTTACGTATATCAAGATTTCGACCCCGAAAAAATTATATCAAGATTTCGACCCCGAAAAAAATTTAATTTTTAATATATCAAGATTTCGACCCCGAAAAAATTATATCAAGATTTCGACCCCGAAAAAATTGTATTTTACGTATATCAAGATTTCGACCCCGAAAAAATTGTATTTTACGTATATCAAGATTTCGACCCCGAAAAAATTATATCAAGATTTCGACCCCGAAAAAATTGTATTTTACGTATATCAAGATTTCGACCCCGAAAAAATTATATCAAGATTTCGACCCCGAAAAAATTGTATTTTACGTATATCAAGATTTGGACCCCGAAAAAATTATATCAAGATTTCGACCCCGAAAAAATTTAATTTTTAATATATCGAGATTTCGACCCCGAAAAAAACTTAATTTTTAATATATCAAGATTTCGACCCCGAAAAAATTGTATTTTACGTATATCAAGATTTCGACCCCGAAAAAATTATATTAAGATTTCGACCCCGAAAAAATTGTATTTTACGTATATCAAGATTTCGACCCCGAAAAAATTATATCAAGATTTCGACCCCGAAAAAAATTTAATTTTTAATATATCAAGATTTCGACCCCGAAAAAATTATATCAAGATTTCGACCCCGAAAAAATTGTATTTTACGTATATCAAGATTTCGACCCCGAAAAAATTATATCAAGATTTCGACCCCGAAAAAATTGTATTTTACGTATATCAAGATTTCGACCCCGAAAAAATTATATCAAGATTTCGACCCCGAAAAAATTGTATTTTACGCATATCAAGATTTCGACCCCGAAAAAATTATATCAAGATTTCGACCCCGAAAAAATTGTATTTTACGTATATCAAGATTTCGACCCCGAAAAAATTATATCAAGATTTCGACCCCGAAAAAATTGTATTTTACGTATATCAAGATTTCGACCCCGAAAAAATTGTATTTTACGTATATCAAGATTTCGACCCCGAAAAAATTATATCAAGATTTCGACCCCGAAAAAATTGTATTTTACGTATATCAAGATTTCGACCCCGAAAAAATTATATCAAGATTTCGACCCCGAAAAAATTGTATTTTACGTATATCAAGATTTCGACCCCGAAAAAATTATATCAAGATTTCGACCCCGAAAAAATTGTATTTTACGTATATCAAGATTTCGACCCCGAAAAAATTATATCAAGATTTCGACCCCGAAAAAAATTTAATTTTTAATATATCAAGATTTCGACCCCGAAAAAATTATATCAAGATTTCGACCCCGAAAAAATTGTATTTTACGTATATCAAGATTTCGACCCCGAAAAAAGTATATCAAGATTTCGACCCCGAAAAAATTGTATTTTACGTATATCAAGATTTCGACCCCGAAAAAATTATATCAAGATTTCGACCCCGAAAAAATTGTATTTTACGTATATCAAGATTTCGACCCCGAAAAAATTATATCAAGATTTCGACCCCGAAAAAATTGTATTTTACGTATATCAAGATTTCGACCCCGAAAAAATTATATCAAGATTTCGACCCCGAAAAAATTGTATTTTACGTATATCAAGATTTCGACCCCGAAAAAATTGTATTTTACGTATATCAAGATTTCGACCCCGAAAAAATTATATCAAGATTTCGACCCCGAAAAAATTGTATTTTACGTATATCAAGATTTCGACCCCGAAAAAATTGTATTTTACGTATATCAAGATTTCGACCCCGAAAAAATTATATCAAGATTTCGACCCCGAAAAAATTGTATTTTACGTATATCAAGATTTCGACCCCGAAAAAATTATATCAAGATTTCGACCCCGAAAAAATTGTATTTTACGTATATCAAGATTTCGACCCCGAAAAAATTATATCAAGATTTCGACCCCGAAAAAATTGTATTTTACGTATATCAAGATTTCGACCCCGAAAAAATTGTATTTTACGTATATCAAGATTTCGACCCCGAAAAAATTATATCAAGATTTCGACCCCGAAAAAATTGTATTTTACGTATATCAAGATTTCGACCCCGAAAAAATTATATCAAGATTTCGACCCCGAAAAAATTGTATTTTACGTATATCAAGATTTCGACCCCGAAAAAATTATATCAAGATTTCGACCCCGAAAAAATTGTATTTTACGTATATCAAGATTTCGACCCCGAAAAAATTATATCAAGATTTCGACCCCGAAAAAATTGTATTTTACGTATATCAAGATTTCGACCCCGAAAAAATTATATCAAGATTTCGACCCCGAAAAAATTTAATTTTTAATATATCGAGATTTCGACCCCGAAAAAAACTTAATTTTTAATATATCAAGATTTCGACCCCGAAAAAAATTTAATTTTAATATATCAAGATTTCGACCCCGAAAAAATTGTATTTTACGTATATCAAGATTTCGACCCCGAAAAAATTGTATTTTACGTATATCAAGATTTCGACCCCGAAAAAATTATATCAAGATTTCGACCCCGAAAAAATTGTATTTTACGTATATCAAGATTTCGACCCCGAAAAAATTATATCAAGATTTCGACCCCGAAAAAATTGTATTTTACGTATATCAAGATTTCGACCCCGAAAAAATTATATCAAGATTTCGACCCCGAAAAAATTGTATTTTACGTATATCAAGATTTCGACCCCGAAAAAATTATATCAAGATTTCGACCCCGAAAAAATTGTATTTTACGTATATCAAGATTTCGACCCCGAAAAAATTATATCAAGATTTCGACCCCGAAAAAATTGTATTTTACGTATATCAAGATTTCGACCCCGAAAAAATTATATCAAGATTTCGACCCCGAAAAAATTATATCAAGATTTCGACCCCGAAAAAATTGTATTTTACGTATATCAAGATTTCGACCCCGAAAAAATTATATCAAGATTTCGACCCCGAAAAAATTGTATTTTACGTATATCAAGATTTCGACCCCGAAAAAATTATATCAAGATTTCGACCCCGAAAAAATTGTATTTTACGTATATCAAGATTTCGACCCCGAAAAAATTGTATTTTACGTATATCAAGATTTCGACCCCGAAAAAATTATATCAAGATTTCGACCCCGAAAAAATTGTATTTTACGTATATCAAGATTTCGACCCCGAAAAAATTATATCAAGATTTCGACCCCGAAAAAATTGTATTTTACGTATATCAAGATTTCGACCCCGAAAAAATTATATCAAGATTTCGACCCCGAAAAAATTGTATTTTACGTATATCAAGATTTCGACCCCGAAAAAATTATATCAAGATTTCGACCCCGAAAAAAATTTAATTTTTAATATATCAAGATTTCGACCCCGAAAAAATTATATCAAGATTTCGACCCCGAAAAAATTGTATTTTACGTATATCAAGATTTCGACCCCGAAAAAATTGTATTTTACGTATATCAAGATTTCGACCCCGAAAAAATTATATCAAGATTTCGACCCCGAAAAAATTATATCAAGATTTCGACCCCGAAAAAATTGTTTTTTACGTATATCAAGATTTCGACCCCAAAAAAATTATATCAAGATTTCGACCCCGAAAAAATTGTATTTTACGTATATCAAGATTTCGACCCCGAAAAAATTGTATTTTACGTATATCAAGATTTCGACCCCGAAAAAATTATATCAAGATTTCGACCCCGAAAAAATTGTATTTTACGTATATCAAGATTTCGACCCCGAAAAAATTATATCAAGATTTCGACCCCGAAAAAATTGTATTTTACGTATATCAAGATTTCGACCCCGAAAAAATTGTATTTTACGTATATCAAGATTTCGACCCCGAAAAAATTATATCAAGATTTCGACCCCGAAAAAATTATATCAAGATTTCGACCCCGAAAAAATTATATCAAGATTTCGACCCCGAAAAAATTGTATTTTACGTATATCAAGATTTCGACCCCGAAAAAATTGTATTTTACGTATATCAAGATTTCGACCCCGAAAAAATTATATCAAGATTTCGACCCCGAAAAAATTGTATTTTACGTACAGTACATCAAGATTTCGACCCCTAAAAAATTATATCAAGATTTCGACCCCGAGAAAAATTGTATTTTACGTATATCAAGATTTCGACCCCGAAAAAATTATATCAAGATTTCGACCCCGAAAAAATTGTATTTTACGTATATCAAGATTTCGACCCCGAAAAAATTATATCAAGATTTCGACCCCGAAAAAAATTTAATTTTTAATATATCAAGCTTTCGACCCCGAAAAAATTATATCAAGATTTCGACCCCGAAAAAATTGTATTTTACGTATATCAAGATTTCGACCCCGAAAAAATTGTATTTTACGTATATCAAGATTTCGACCCCGAAAAAATTATATCAAGATTTCGACCCCGAAAAATTATATCAAGATTTCGACCCCGAAAAAATTGTATTTTACGTATATCAAGATTTCGACCCCGAAAAAAATTATATCAAGATTTCGACCCGAAAAAATTTAATTTTTAATATATCAAGATTTCGACCCCGAAAAAATTATATCAAGATTTCGACCCCGAAAAAATTGTATTTTACGTATATCAAGATTTCGACCCCGAAAAAATTGTATTTTACGTATATCAAGATTTCGACCCCGAAAAAATTATATCAAGATTTCGACCCCGAAAAAATTATATCAAGATTTCGACCCCGAAAAAATTGTATTTTACGTATATCAAGATTTCGACCCCGAAAAAATTATATCAAGATTTCGACCCCGAAAAAATTGTATTTTACGTATATCAAGATTTCGACCCCGAAAAAATTGTATTTTACGTATATCAAGATTTCGACCCCGAAAAAATTATATCAAGATTTCGACCCCGAAAAAATTGTATTTACGTATATCAAGATTTCGACCCCGAAAAAATTATATCAAGATTTCGACCCCGAAAAAATTGTATTTTACGTATATCAAGATTTCGACCCCGAAAAAATTGTATTTTACGTATATCAAGATTTCGACCCCGAAAAAAATTATATCAAGATTTCGACCCCGAAAAATATATCAAGATTTCGACCCCGAAAAATTATATCAAGATTTCGACCCCGAAAAAATTGTATTTTACGTATATCAAGATTTCGACCCCGAAAAAATTGTATTTTACGTATATCAAGATTTCGACCCCGAAAAAATTATATCAAGATTTCGACCCCGAAAAAATTGTATTTTACGTATATCAAGATTTCGACCCCGAAAAAATTATATCAAGATTTCGACCCCGAAAAAAATTGTATTTTACGTATATCAAGATTTCGACCCCGAAAAAATTATATCAAGATTTCGACCCCGAAAAAATTGTATTTTACGTATATCAAGATTTCGACCCCGAAAAAAATTATATCAAGATTTCGACCCCGAAAAAATTGTATTTTAAGTATATCAAGATTTCGACCCCGAAAAAAATTATATCAAGATTTCGACCCCGAAAAAATTGTATTTTACGTATATCAAGATTTCGACCCCGAAAAAATTATATCAAGATTTCGACCCCGAAAAAATTGTATTTTACGTATATCAAGATTTCGACCCCGAAAAAATTTATATCAAGATTTCGACCCCGAAAAAATTGTATTTTACGTATATCAAGATTTCGACCCCGAAAAAATTATATCAAGATTTCGACCCCGAAAAATTGTATTTTACGTATATCAAGATTTCGACCCCGAAAAAATTATATCAAGATTTCGACCCCGAAAAAATTGTATTTTACGTATATCAAGATTTCGACCCCGAAAAATTGTATTTACGTATATCAAGATTTCGACCCCGAAAAAATTATTTACGATATCAAGATTTCGACCCCGAAAAAATTATATCAAGATTTCGACCCCGAAAAAATTGTATTTTACGTATATCAAGATTTCGACCCCGAAAAAATTATTTACGTATCAAGATTTCGACCCCGAAAAAAATTGTATTTTACGTATATCAAGATTTCGACCCCGAAAAAATTATATCAAGATTTCGACCCCGAAAAAATTGTATTTTACGTATATCAAGATTTCGACCCCGAAAAAATTATATCAAGATTTCGACCCCGAAAAAATTGTATTTTACGTATATCAAGATTTCGACCCCGAAAAAATTATATCAAGATTTCGACCCCGAAAAAATTGTATTTTACGTATATCAAGATTTCGACCCCGAAAAAATTTATATCAAGATTTCGACCCGAAAAAATTGTATTTTAAGTATATCAAGATTTCGACCCCGAAAAAATGTATTACTATCAAGATTTCGACCCCGAAAAAATTGTATTTTACGTATATCAAGATTTCGACCCCGAAAAAATTATATCAAGATTTCGACCCCGAAAAAATTGTATTTTACGTATATCAAGATTTCGACCCCGAAAAAATTATATCAAGATTTCGACCCCGAAAAAATTGTATTTTACGTATATCAAGATTTCGACCCGAAAAAATTATATCAAGATTTCGACCCCGAAAAAATTGTATTTTACGTATATCAAGATTTCGACCCCGAAAAAATTATTCAGATTTCGACCCCGAAAAAATTGTATTTTACGTATATCAAGATTTCGACCCCGAAAAAATTATCAAGATTTCGACCCCGAAAAAATTGTATTTTACGTATATCAAGATTTCGACCCCGAAAAAATTATATCAAGATTTCGACCCCGAAAAAATTGTATTTTACGTATATCAAGATTTCGACCCCGAAAAAATTGTATTTTACCGTA